>CM034703.1:200408085-200426795 GCA_020142125.1 Phrynosoma platyrhinos | reverse complement strand
GAGTCTCCTTCCTTGGAGGTCTTTAAGCAGAGGCTGGATGGTCATCTGCCGGAGATGCTTTGATGGGGAGTTCCTGCATGGCCCTTGTGGTCTCTTCCAACTCTATGCTTCTATGATTCTATGACAGTAGTGCAAAGCATACATGTTTCCATGTATCTTTTTACCCACTTACACTGCCTCAGATATCATAAATAAATAGGTCAATGGATAAAAAGATAGAATTCTAATTTTTCCCATAGGACATCATACCATTTGGACTGGCATCCCAGTGACTATGTGATCTCTCCTGCAGTAATCAATTATAGTAATTCTAATAATTCAAGCACATTGTTAGAGCAGTAGTGCACACAACCATAGGATCCTCCTCCTATAGCTTCACAGTGGACAGCTTCCACGTGTAATAATAATAATAATAATAATAATAATAATAATAATAATTTCTAGCCCCCCTATTTCCAAAGGGAATCAAGGCAGGTTACAAGCATAAAAATAAAAGAATACAATAAGAAAACAATAATAGAAGTTACATAAAAAGTAATCC
Source organism: Phrynosoma platyrhinos (assembly GCA_020142125.1). NCBI lineage: Eukaryota > Metazoa > Chordata > Lepidosauria > Squamata > Phrynosomatidae > Phrynosoma > Phrynosoma platyrhinos. Next base: position 200,426,254 of record CM034703.1, on the reverse strand, counting down.
CCTTCCCAACCCCCATATAATTTTATTCACTTTTCTTCAAAATAAGTTCTCACTCTCTGCCTTCCCCCATACACTTTAGTTTGTTTGTCTGACCAGTTAAGATGCTATGACAAAGAAATTGTTGCCTGCCACTTCGATCTCTTCTGTCATCTGACATGACTAGCCTTGAGCAGGAATCCATGCCAAAGCAGCATCTGGTGGAATGAGGATATCCTGTTGAAACATCTCCTATTAATAAACTAGCTGCCCTCTTGGGCAGAGGACAAAGAGGCTTATCATCATTAGTGGCAATAGTGCCATCAGCAAAATGGCAGAAATGATTGGGGAGACTTAACTTTGTAGAACTCATTGGATCTGCCCAAAAAAATGGAGAAAAGCTGCCTTTTTATCTCTGGTCGTGGATGCAATGAAACTTAAAGCAGAAATAAATTTGCAGCCACTAGGAAAGGAGAAAAGTGGCTCACTCATGTAGTTCTTATGACAGGCTGGCAGGCTGTCTTTTTCATAAGAAGTTCTAGGTATGGGGGATTTAGCATCAATGCTCAAATGAAAGATCTAATATTTATTCCAGTTTAACTCTATTGTAACTAGTTATTATTAGCATTAGCATTCCACATAGGAACCCCATCTCTAACTGGTCCTTGGGTGCTAGTGATAGCCACTAATTAAAATCACTTAAGTTGTGAACTCAGAATTTTCTAATTAAAAGAGGTAACTTAATTAAATTTATCTTTAATGTAATTGATTGACTTAAGCTGGAATGTCAGTGAGAATTTTTTGCCCTGGGCTGTATAAAATGTCTCAGATGCATGCAATCAGTTAAAGAGTGGTACCATTATGTCAGTTGGTGTAAATATTGCTGTATTGTGCTTGTAAATACTTTGCTGCAACTAATTGCAGAAGAATCCAGCAGTGGTGAGTGACTTCCCAGGTTTGGCAGTGGCATCTGTTTCCTAGCTGGCAGCCTTCAGTATATGGACTCAATTTTCCCTCTTTGCTAACAAGGGTTATGGGCCCAGTTAGCTACTAGGACAACACTCAGAGTTCTGAGTAAGTTCACCAGTTAAAGGTAAAGCCAAAGTTTTCAATCAGCCAGGGAATTTGGAGAAAAATAGTTAAATGCTCAGTGCCTGTTTGCTAGTTTTTATCTGTGAGCTGTGGTTTAGAGGTCTGCCAAAAGACTGTCCTTGGCAAGTTGCAAAGCAAAAACAGAACATGGAGTCGAGTCTCCGTTTGAGAAATTCAGAGCTGAGAATTATTCTTTCTGGTCAGCTTATAATAAATAATAAAATAATGATAGAATTTATTTATACCCCGCTTAAATAAAGACAATCTAAGCGGCTTATATCAGTTAAAACCCCATTCAACAAAATTCATACCCCAACCAAAGCCTTGCTGATCAGAAAAAAATTATGGGAGTTGTGCAGTCCAGCTCAATGGCCAAAGAGGCAGAGGAGGACAGGCGGGTGAGAGCAACTATTTTACTCACCTTAGAGCTGTTTCAATTGATCCATGTGAGAGAGAAAAGAACTGCTTTTAGCTATGGAATGCTTTGAGCACCATCCACCACTCTAATAGCCCCTTGTGTTGCATGATTTGGATGAAGCATTTGTACAGCTGCAAGCTGCAAGAGAGTGCATCTATAATGCAACATCTCAGCAGCATGCAGGAATTGTTTACACAAGTTGCTGTTCATGGTGTAAACATTCCAGAAGATCAAAAGGTGTACATCCTGCTAGGAAGTCTGACCAAGGAGTAGGATTTTCTGATGTACAGCCTGCAGAGCGTCACAGAGAGAGACCTGACCCTGGACCTGATATCAGCGCAGATTCCGGAGTAAGTCCAGATGTGTGATTTCGAGGTCAGACAGCAGAGTTCAGCAAGAGAGAGCCACTCCAACCATCCATGAAGTGAAGACATCTCCCACAATGTCTGGAGGGGAGAGAGCTGCAGTCTGCAGAAAGAAACACTGTTTTAACTGCAGGAAGATGGGGCATCTCCAGAGAGTGTGTTGGATGTCTTCTGCAGCACGAAAGGGAATGTCAGCCAGCCATAAGAAGAAGAAACCTCAGGAAAGGAGGGGCATTGCTTCACAAGCTGAAGGAAGTTTGCTGTAACATACCAGGCAAGCACTCCAGAAGGTGTGTGGCTGTTGGATAGTGGGCCATTCACAATACGGTCAACAGTCCTAAGCTTCTAAAGGACTTAAGACCTGCTCCAGTATCATCTGTTTGTTTAGCATATGGAGCTCCTAGCAAGGTTCAGAAAATGGAAACAGCTTTCATTCCCAGTTTTGGAAAGACATTTAATAATGTACTATGTACAAACAATCTTGAAAATTGTTTAGTGAGTGCTTCCACACTAACATCTGATGGATATCAAGTGTCATTTCAAGGGGATGGGTGCACAATATATTCAAATGGGTCTGTCTGTGCCAGAGGGGTAAAGAGGAATAAGCTTTACCACATGGTGGCAAAAGCAAAGTGTGCTAATGTTTCTAATGTACCACTGCATTTGAATTGTGCCCATTACTTGCATAGGCTAATGGGACATGCAAGTTTTTCTAGTCTTTCTCATTTGGAAAAGGTCTGTCCAGAGTTAAAGGTAAATCCCTATAATAACTATTTGGATTGTTCAGTGTGCAAAAAGATAAAGCTGAAAGTTTTCCCTGTGCCCAAGGAAAGCAAGTGTGCCACCCAGAGGCCATTTCAGGTGGTACATGTGGATCTGGACAGCCCCTATAGACCCAGTGAAGGGGGCAACAAATACATGTTGGTCATTGTGGATAGCCACACAAGATATGGATATGTCTTTTTGTTAAAAGCCAGAGATGAAGCAGCTACAAAATTTAAGCAATAGGTAAACTCAATTGAGAGTGAGTTTCTGGACAAAGTTGGTGTATTGGTAACTGACCAGGGAGGCAAATTACTCAGCACCCATTTTCAAAATTGGCTAAAACAGAAAGGCATTTACCATGTGACCACGAATCCTGCCACTCCACGGGAGGATGGTCTGGCCGAAAGGCGCATTGGGGTCATCAGTCAAATGTGTGACTGTTTAATGCTAGATGCACAAGCTCCTGCCCATCTGTGGGGAGAAGTCACCCTCACAGCAAGACACATTATCAATAGAATGTGGATTTCAGCTGGGTGCCCCAACCCCTTCCCAAGGATTTCATCAGAGTGCACACGGAGAGCGTTCTGATGACGTCCTCCCAGCACAGCGTCTGGACACACTGCACTGGAAGAGGTGCAAAAGAGCTGCATGGCAGCTCTTCGGGCACCCTTTTTACTGCCTTGGAAAGGAGAGCTATTTTGGCGCTCCTTTCCCAGGCACCAAAAGGGAGGATTGGGGCCAAGGTGTGGGGGCAGCCTCAGCCCAATCCTCCGCTTCCCAAGGTGGCCCATGGTCTCCCGCCTGCATCCCCCCCCAAGTCTACGAAAGCTTATACTACAACTTCTTTCACACAGTTCATCTCAAAGGTGCTGTAAGATTCCTTTGCAAGTGTGGAAAGGTTAAGTAAAATCACCAGTAGCATTTTTCAGATTCATTCTAGTAACTTATCAGGTTTTTAATTTATCAGTCTTTTAACATTTAAGCATAAAAATATTAGTTAATTTCTGATGTAAATGTAAATGAATTAAATTTCTAACTTATTGACTGGACACATTAACTGTTGTCTGCTCACTTTCATACCTCAGTGGTTGCAGATAATAGGAAGTACTACAACAAGACATATAAATATTAATATTAAAAATGAGGAAAGAAGAAGGGGGAAAGGAAATGAAACACCACCTTTAAAACTAGTTGGTTTATTGATTTTAATTTTTAAAATTATTTTATTACAATTACAATACATACAGTATAATACAGTAACAATAATTTAAAAGCTTCCTCAAATCTCATCCTCCTTCCCACCCCTCCCCTAATCATACACTTATACAAAACACTTCCCTGTCAATCCTCTTTTAAAATTACCTCTATTTAATTATCTGTTTTCATTAACATTAATCATATCTTCCACTAGTCATTTATCCCAAATCTCACCTGGTAGTTTAAATTTGCTATTGCTCTGACACATGTAACTGATAAATGGTTTCCATATGACCTCGAATAAAGTTTCTTTTATTTCTCCTCTCTTTAACCTTACTCTGTATGTTAATTTTTCAGATAAAGCTATGACCCATATTCTGTTTAACCAATTCTGTATCAAAAGGTTCTCCAATTCCAAAGTTTTGACTATATCCAAGCTTGCAGCATGGACCAATTTTTTTAAAGATGCTGCCACATTTCCTTTTCTTTCTCCCCTTTCCTTCCTCCTTTTTGTGTTGTGAAAGCTAATACAACTACTTCTTTGAAAACTATACAAATGTTCAGGACAGATAGGAGATATTTAAGGCATAATTTTGAACTGTGAAAGAACCTTTAGTAAGAAGGTTCCTCTTCCTCTGTCATCTACCTATAGGCAGTGGTGTCACAAGGAGAAGGTGGGGGTGTGGGCTGCACTGGGTGAAAACCTGATTGGGATGATGCCATTGCTTCCCAAATGTTTAAGACTCTTAGCCTCCTTAGAGGTAACAGCAGCTCCAAACGCTCCAGGAGCCAAGCGGGGAGAGTTGGACCAGCCCCTCCCTTTCCACCACCTGAGCAGCTGGAGTGGAGGCTATTTAAGACTCTTAGCCTCCTTAGAGGTAACAGCAGCTCCAAAAGCTCCAGGAACCAAGCGGGGAAAGTTGGACCAGCCCCTCCCTTTCCACCACCTGAGCAGCTGGACTGGAGGCTATTTAAGACTCTTAGCCTCCTTAGAGGTAACAGCAGCTCCAAAAGCTCCAGGAGCCAAGCAGGGAGAGTTGGACCAGCCCCTCCCTTTCCACCACCTGAGCAGCTGGAGTGGAGGCTACTCCGCCGGCACCACCCAGCAAGCGGCGGCCTCCCTGAAGCCGCAGAGGACCAGCTTCACCTGCGCTGCTGGGGAGGAGCATCAGAGGCTTTAAAATCCCCTCCAGCTTCCAGCTTTTGACTATAATTGGACTCTGATTTTCACCAACAGCACAGCTGTGGCTGGAGCACGGTTGGGGAGACCGGGAAGAGATTAAAATCCTTCCCCAGTTATACATTTCACAGCTACAATGCTATTATGTATTTTTATATTGTAATTGTATATTTTATATTGTATTGTATATTGTTTTTAATTTGTTTTGTTGAATTGTTTTGGGGGGTGAGTGGGGATGGGAATGAGGGATGGGAGTTGATTTGATGTAATCTATTTTGATGTTTTGAACTCTGTACGCCACCCCGATTGCTTGGCAGAGGGGCGGGATATAAATAAAAATTATTATTATTATTATTATTATTAAGGCATGGAGTGAGGTGCAGCTCAGTGTGCATAGGAAATTGACGTTTGCTTGCAGTGACTGTCAGCAAGCAAATCAAGTATCTCCTTCTTTGCTTGCTGAGCCTTGGCAGCCATGGATTTCTTCAACCTTCTTCTCCTACCCAGGCAGCAACCCTGGAAGAGGCTGCCAGGTGGGCAAGAATGATAGGCAGAGGAGAGGAAAGTATCAAGGAGGCAGTGGTGGTGGCAGAAACGTAGATGCTGCCACCATTACCAGCTGCTGCTGATAAGCCATCTCTTTGGGGGTCATTGGTGCAGCGGGCAGCAGCAGCAGGAACATGGAGTGGCCTCATCACCACCTGCTGCTGATACCCCATTTCTTTATGAGTTGCCAGAGCTCTTGTTGAGGGTGGGCAAAGATGTTAAAAACATTATCTGCACTGGATATCAAATATGCCGGCATGCCACTGCCCATAGAACTAAGGTCTATGGTAGATGTTGGAGGAGGGGCATTCTGACCTGCTATATTAGTTGATATTGTGGATGAAAGTCACTTAAGGGTTATGGCAGCATATCCATGTCCAAAAATGGTTGGATTTCTGTTTACTACGTTTTTCTTTTTTCAGAAGAACTAAGAGAAACAAGCCACCATCTGTTATTTCTCTGTTTCTCTGTTCCAACAAGCTAATTATGTGTGCCACATTTATTGTCACTTCTTTATCCTTAGAGCAGAAGATTGAGCCAGATGGCCCTCCACTCGATAAGCGTAATAAATCTGCTTCCTTTTTGCTTTCATTCTGGTTTCAAAGCATCTAAGGGTGTGTCAGGAGTGAGTTTTATTGGATGAAGTAGGACTTATTTCTATATGAACATACATAGGATTAGGCTGCATCGTTCACTATGTCTCTAATCTTATTTGGGAACCCAGACCACTGATTTCTGTAGGACTTTGTTCTGAGTAAAGGGCAAAGCTGATAATAGTTACTGAGGAAAAAGCAATGCTTGGGAAAGTGGCTATGATGGCTGGAGGATTCCTAACCAAAAAGTAACTTTCCCAAGGTCTGGTGAAGAAACATAGGAAAGTGCTGTGATTCTAAGAGGACCAGCAAGATTCTTCAATTAACACATTAGCATTGTTACAATAATCATTTTAATATAAAAACCCTCTTTGTGGGTCTCCTGCCATGGCCCTAGACTGGAGAAGCCCAACCACCATGGAGCCAAAGTGAGAACCGCACTTAGGCACCTGAAAGGTCACATCTGCACCTACAACAATTTGCAGATCAAAAGGGCCAGGCTTAGGAGCAGCAAAGCAGGACATTCACACCTAGGAGATTTATGAGTACCAGTCAGGATGTGTCCGGCTGAAGATCAGATAACATTAACATCCCTTCTCCTCTCCTTGGAAATTGTTTACTTCAAAGAGTAGTAGTTGGAAATCCTTTGATATACAATAGCAACTCTTTGCCTCAGGCTAGGTTTAAGGATATAAAAGATCCCCCCAAATCTCAGGCACATTGGGTCTGCTTAGATTTCGTGGTGACATTGCGCCACTATGAACTCCGACTTGGGTCCCGGCTCTACCCATTGTCCTTTTCCCTTTCATAACGGTTAAGTCTATCCATCTTCATTCATCGTTGGGGCAGCCTCTGTCAGATAATTATCAGAAGCCTTCTGTTCCCTATTCAAGCTAACTATTTTATTCTTGAGTTCTTGTGTGTATGAGTGAATGCTAAAGTGTTTGAATCCCCAAATAAATCACAATTTCATTGAAAAGCTTTGTCTCCATCAGTCTATTCCCAAGCCACCTCCATAAACATAGGATAAAAGATCCCATTGGAGACTTGGACTTTAGTAATTCCCCAAGTTTAAGTTCTTCTTACAGTATGTTCATGAGGGCTGGGCTTCTGACCTCCATGGTTTTTTCTCCAAAGCTCAAACTTCCATTCACATCTATGGAACATACACATATGGATATATTTTGTTCTGAGTAAAGGGCAAAGCTGATAACAGTTACTGAGTTAAAGAAATGCTTGGGAAACTGGCTATGGTGGCTGGGGGGGTCCCTAATCCAAAAGTAACTTTCCTAAGGTCTGGTGAAGAAACATAGGAAAGGCCGATGCAGACCGGCAGTTTAGGCCAGCCTGGGGGTGCAGTTGGGGCAGGGCAACTCTGCTCTGCCTCAAGGCCGCAAACATGCTTGCATGGCGTATGGCATCAGGGTGCCCTGTTGGCGCAGCATGCACACACACTACGCCAAAGGGGTGCAAAACAGCTGCAGTGATGGCTCTAAGGGCGGCCTCAAAGCATTTTGCAGCTCTATTGGGAGCAGCAAAAAGGAGGATCAGGGCCACAGCATGTGGTTACCATGGCCCAATCCACCACTCCCAGGGGCAGCCCAGAGCCACCCCTTCTTAGCCATCTGCATCGGCCCAAAGTTCCTAGTATGTGGGTCACATTTTGATTCAGAAATTAATGTCCATTTTGCTCTGTCCTCTTCAGGTCTACCTGCCTATAAAATATGATTAGAGACCAGTTTAGAGGTCATGCTTTCTCCTAAGAATTCTGAGAGCTGTGGTTTGTAAAGCAGTGTTGCCCACCTCACAAAACTACAGCTCCCAGGTTTTCCTGGGAAGAAAGGGGGGTTGCAGACTGCCAGAAATAGTGCAAATTGAGTCCACTTTTAGGGTTAGGGTTAGTGCTAGGGAACCATGGGAATTGTTTTTTTTTTTCTGAGACATTGAGTCTTCTCTGTCAGAGAGCTCTGGTGCCATAATAAAATACAGTCCCCCTGATTCCCTAACCCTAACCCTAACCCTAAAAGTGGACTCAATTTGCACTATTTATGGCAGTCTGCAACCCCCCAAAGTGTGACTACTAGATCAGATTAATAGCGCTAGGCTATAGGGTAGCTCATCATTTCCATTAGCAGGCAAAAGCATCATGATCATCACGAATAAAGCACTCCAAATGTTTGAATAGTAAACTATAATGTGAGTTCTGGATATTATACTCAATGTAATTCCACTACCCTGCCCCCCCCCCCATTTAAAAACCAACTCTTTTGCACTCTGTCTCATCTGACAATGTTGCAGTGTCTTTAAATGTTAGATTCTATCACTGACACATATCTCTGCTTGGCTAATTTGCTGTTCAGAGGCTTTCTCCTGGCCACTGGTAGATGATGTTCCCTAATTAAAACTGGTCAGAGATATTTTTCCCCTGTTCATATTAGATAAGCAGGTTGGCTAATACAACCCAGCAGCTGTGTCTGCACAAGAGACAGCCAAGAGCAAAGTCCTTTCCCAAAGCAAGTGCCAGGCTAGACAGAAAAAACCTCTACTACACCCACAGCTAATTCCCCCATACAGACTGCCACTCACTATGTCGGAAAGAAAGAAACTGGCTTGTGCAGTAGCATCAGGACGGATTAGAAGATGAGTAGCTGCGATGCTCACAGAGCATGCTGCATGCTGGGACTTTTAATTCCAATTACAGCTGGTGGTTTAGATATGGCCAAAGCTGCTTCTCTCTCTGTTTCAGCCTCCAGCATATGAAGCATCTTTTTAAAGCTTTACTCCTAACCATTTCTCATTCATTTTGGTGGATAAATATTTAGCTTTATCTACATATTTTGGGGACTGAGTTTAAAAGAAGTTCTGGTAATCTTCAGAACATAGAAATGTTCCCTTTGGGGACAATATTACTTTAAAGGATGCTACTTTTTAAAAAAAAAATGTTGCTGGAGGTTGTAGTCCAAAAAGGTAACTTCTCCAAGCTTTACCTCTGAACAAGTTAACACTTGCTTAGCATGTAATGGCAATATCTTTTAGTCTAAACCTTAAAAGAGGCTTGAGATGAGTCATTATTTATTTTCATGAGAGAAGGTAGTGGGTTTGAAAGCAAGATTACTGTACTATTTGAATGTTTCTGATTCTATTCTAATCAATTTGTTACGTAAATCCTTGACCCTTGCATATAAGGACAAATAATTACAGTATTTCTCTCCATACTGTGAGAGAAATTGAATATTCCTCTGTAGTATTCTTTCTGTATCCGAACATCCTGAAGTGCTGTGGAGGAATTCTGCAGAGTAAAACACATGGGAGCTTTGCACACTCCTGTTAGTGTGTTTCTGTGCAGGAAAACTATTTTCTGCAGAGAAAACAGATTTTTAGCACAATAATTCACATGTTTTTCTCTGCAGAATAATTCCTCCACAACACTACATGTTAACGAATGGCAGGAGAAAATTACACAAGATTCTCACTGGTCTATTATTTTTCCCAGGAGGGTTTCCTGGCTATTCCAAAACCCTTTTTTCAACCTGAGAAGCAATAATTACAAATATTCTTCTCATTCCAATACCCAATGCTCTTGAACCACAACACTGGAACTCTCTAGCAGAGAATACCAAGTTCCACACAAAAGTATCAACCGTAGGATTCTGTGGATAGACTTTGCCTGGTTTAAAATCATTTCATAACACTGTTCCTGTATCATATTCTCCAACTATCCCAATTTGGCAGAGATATTCCCAATGCCTACTTTTTCAGCTCCTTTTAAAATGTCCTGGTTTCTCTCTCTTCCTCTCAGCTTCTTCCTTGGTCCTCAGTTTACATCAGTAGCAAAATGAGTTCAAAGTGCAAAAGGAGTTTGCACTTAATTAATTTAACAGGAAAGAGAGGAGAAGAAGGGCAGAATCTTGCCCTTTCCAGCAGGCTCAGGCAAAAGCAAACTGCTGTAGCCTGTCCTAGTTTGTGTGTTCTTCCTCATTTATAACATTTGCCATCCTGACCACAAACGCTAGTGCTGCTTAGCCACATGTGTCCTGGTTTTCATCTGTGAAATGTTGGCAGGTATGCTGTATGGTACAGATATAGGCATTGTCTATGATAAAGAGAGACGCTTGGTTCATAATCACAGCACCAGGCCAAGCTGTAAAATAAAAACAAAACAGAAAAACCAGAAAACGGTCCTCTCTTCACTTTCTCTATCCCAGTTTGGGACAATCAATACCATACCCTGCTACAGTCCCACTTAAAGCAAGGTAGCCATGGGTACCTATCTGGCCCCTTATTTTTTCATCTGGGCTATGTGGAGAGGTGGGAGCAGCTTGGGCCCTGCTGCTAAAATGGCAGCCACTGCTGTCATCACCACCACGGCCCATCTTGCCTTAGTGCTATGTCTATGGCTGCTCCCTCTCCCCACCTTAGAAATGGCACTGAGCTGATGGGAAATGTGGTGAAAGCAGCACTACGAGCAATTGGTCCCAAGCTGCTCCCATTTCATTGCACACCAAACAAGAGAAGGAGCTGGAAGAAGAAGGGAAGAGGTAGCCTCCAGCAGCACAGTCACAGCTGTGCAGCAGCAGCAGCAACAACAACATGCTGATAAGGGCCAGGTCATTGCCCTCCTTCTTGTCTTTGCCATTTCCACTTCCTCCACCCAGCAAGGTGCTCCCCATGCTAAAGGACAAGTCATCACTTTCCTCCTTGTCCTTACAAGTTCCTCTTCCTGGCCTAGCCAAGCCTTTACCAACCATGCTGAGTAGCAGTGCTTCAGGAGGAGCTGCCCAAGCTGGTGGTGCTTCTGCAGGAAAATAACTCTGCCCCAGACGGGTGTTTGGATAGCTGAGGATCAACAGCTGACACTTGGCAAGGCTCAGAGGGAGAGGGTTAAGAAGATGGTAGCGGCAGCTGTGGGAGACACAGGTCCACAATAGAAATTTTCACTTATCAGCAACAGTGTGGGTGGCTGCTTCAAGAAGAAGGAGGATGGTTGTCCTGGTTTTCAGCTTTGAAAAGTTGGAGGATATGCAATACACAGTGAGCAGATTTTAATATCTGGCAAAGACCTTCAGTTCCTTCTCCCCAAGCATCCTTTAGGAAAGGAGCCCTGTGGAGCTGGGAAGAGAGGAAGCTTTCTCTGAGCTCAGTTTTATTAAAGCAAGGTGGTGAGTGTTTGGCCTTTCAGACAGTTTACACTATTCCTCTCAGCAGCCATACAAGACAAGCTTAATGGTAGAGGTTGACGACGACATCGTTTGCATTCCATCTATCTGGGCCCTCTATGTTGGAAAATAATAAAAAGAATCCTTATTTTCTTTCCTCACCCATACAATTCCTTGCCATGTTCCCACTCATAAAGGTTAATCCTGAATTAGTAGCAATAGTGTGTCCAGCTCTAGAGTGACTAATGTACATCATAGATTTGGGAGCGGGTTGTAGCTATGGAGGGTCTGCAAAATATGGGCATAGCACCAAAATACAAATTCTTTACTCTCAGATGAAATTTTCTTTTAGTCCCTAAATTTTTAACATTGCACAGTGAATCACTGAAAATTGCTCACACCTAGAACTCTTACTTCTGCTGCATTCACATTCCCTTGGTCACACTACTTGCCTTTTTTCTTTGGATGCCCAAACCAGACTGTATTCCTAAATGCTCAACTGAAAGTTTTAAGAAATTTGAGGACTGAAAGAAAATTTCATGGAGGGGGGCAAGAAAGGAAATTCCATCCTCTCCCACCCCCTCTGCACCCCTCCGACAAGTTGCAAGGCAGATTTGGTATGTACACACGGCAGGACTGTCTTTGTAGCAGCACCTCAATTGTTAAGAAGTTAAGCAGCTCCATGTCTTTTGAGCTTCTAGAGGACAGCTAAAATGATGTTGATCTGCATGGGCTTTAGGCCTTGAAATTCCCCTTGTGTTTTATCTTTTGAGTTTTAAATATTTTGAAGTTTATAAATTTTATTAAAGTTTATAAAGTGTATAAATATAATATAATATAATATAATATAATATAATATAATATAAGCAATACATGGGAAGGGGGAATCTTTTAAAAAATAAACTAGAGAGAGAAAGAGAGAGAGAGAGTTTATTTTTAAAGGATTCCCCCTCCCATATATTGATTCACATATTTGTATCCATTTTTATCCATTGTGTATTTCCTCAAGAGCCGGTGTGGTGTAGTGGTTTGAGCATTGGATTACAACTCTGGAGACCAGGTCTGAATCCCAGTTCAGCCATGTAAACCCACTGGGTGACCTTGGGCAATCACTCCCACTGGTTTCAAGGTAGTTCACTCCCAACTGTGAGTGGAGAACTACAGTCTGTGGTGTCAGGTCCTGAACTATTCAAAGAAAAAATGGAACGTGCATGCAATAAACAAATCAATGAATTTACTGTTACAGATTAAATCTCCCTTATCCAGAATTCCAAAATCCAAAATATTCCAAAATCCAAAATTATTTACATGGGTGGCTGAGACAGTAACACCTTTACTTTCTGATGGCTCAGTGTACACAAATTTTGTTCAATGTACAAAACTGTTAAAATAATATGCATAGAATTACCTTCAGGCTATATATATATATATATATATATATATATATATATATATATAAAGTGTATATGAAACATAAATGAATTTAGATTTAGATTTGGGTCCCATCTCCAAGTTATCTCATTATGTATATGCAAATATTCCAAAATAAATAAATAAATAAATCCAAAATCCCAAACACTTCTGGTCCCAAGTATTTCAGATAAGGGAGATACAACCTGTACCTACAAGTAACAGGCCACTTGGTGTCACATAGTCCATGTGATCACAAAGAATGTCACCAACTTAATGGATCATTAATGTGCCACCTTTAAACACCCCCTATATACCTTACAAAATAGGGATGTGGTGGCTCAAGTGGTTAAGACATTGACTCTGTTGATTACAAGATCATCAGGTTGGCAGTTTGAGGACTGGGTGCTGCATGATGGTGTGAGCTCTTGTCACTAGTCCCAGCTTCTGCCAACCTAGCAGTTTGAAAGTATGCAAATGCAGGTAGATAAATAAGTACCACTTCTCAGTGGGAAGGTAAACAGCATTCTGTGCAATCATGCTGGCCACATGATCACAGAGTAGTCTCCGACAGCGCTAGCTCTTCATCTTAGTAACAGAGATGAGCATCCTCTACAGTCAGATATGACTTGACAACCTTGTCAATGAGGAATACCTTTACCTTTTTATACCTTACAATGTCTTAATCTAACTGGCAAGGAAAGGGAAGACCTTGCTTCTATTTCTCAGGGGGAATAGAAGAAAGGTGTGGCTCCTCACCATCTTGTCTTGGTGGGGAGGTGAACACCATTTAACCTTGGCTTCCCCACATGACCATGCAGGTTGGGGATGAGGGCAATTGTAGCCCAGGACATCTGGAATGAGATCCAGCTTCTCACCTTCTTGGTGTGAAGGGGAACATCATTTAAACTTAGCTTCCCCACTTGACCATGCTGGTTAGGGATGAGGGCAATTGTAGCCCAGCAAATCTATGAAGGAATCCAGGAAAAAATAGATAACACAATAGGAGATTGAAACGCAAAAGTTGGAAGCAAAGAAGAATCGAAAGCAGTAGGTAAAGTTAGGTTAGGCAAAACAAACTAAGCAGGTGAATGTCTGATAAATTTTTGTGAGACCAACAAACTAGCCATTGCAAACAACTTGTCCATACAACCAGAAAGAAGGCTACACACATGGACGTGGTCAACACAAAAATCAAATAGATTTCATAATAAGAAACAAAAGATGGAGAAGCTCCATCCAGGTGGTCAAGACTAGACCAGGTGCTGACTATGGTACCGACCATGAACTACTTATATCAAAACTAAGAGAAAAACTGAAGAAAAAATAAAAAAACTAATAATCATACCAAAAAATTATTTGAACAGCATCTCAGCAGAACAGATTTGCACTATTAACTATAATTGACTAAAAACCAGAAGAGCTATGGGCAGAAGCCAGGGATGCAATAAAGGATGAATGCAGGCACACTTACAGAGTTAAAATGAAAGAGAAGAAACAATGGATGTCAGATAAAGCACTTCAAGCAGTTAAGGAAAGAAAAGAAGCAAAACAAAAGGGAGGGGAACAAATTCAGAACAATGAATTCAACAGTGCAACAACTAGTGTAAAAAAACAAAGACAACTACTACAATGACCAATGCAAAGAAACAGAAGATAACCACAAAAGAAAGGAAGAACAAGAGACCTTTTCCATATGATCTGGGAAATTAAAGGGACATTCAAACCAATGACTGGGATGATAAAAAATAACATAATTCAAGACCAAGAAGGAATAAAAAGATGCTGGAGGCAATACACAGAAACGTTATTTTAAAAAGATGAAAAAATGAAGGACACATGGAATGAAGAACCATATGAAGATGAACCCCAAATTCTAAAAAGTGAAGTAGAAGTTGCAATAAGAGAAATGAGGCAAAAACAAAGTGTCAGGGACAGATGACATTCCAATCAAACTACTACAATCCACACTGACAGAATCAACTCCATTCCTAATCAACATATATGTCAGCAGATATGGAAAACAAAACAGTGACCAGCAGATTGGAAATGATCAATTTACATCCCCATCCATAAGAAAGAGACTGCAGCAACTATAGAACCATAGCACTGATCTCCCATACAAGCAAAATCATGCTCAAAATTCTGCAAAATAGGTCCTATACAGACTACCAGAAATAATCTAGCTTGAGGCCACTTTAACTGTCCTGGTTCTGTGCTAGGGAATCATGGGAATTGTAGTTTTTTCTGAGACATTGAGCCTTCTCTCTCAGAGAGCTCTGATGCCACAATAAACTACTGTTCCCATGATTCCTTATCACTGAGCCAGGGAAGTTAAAGTTGTCTCAAGCTGGATTATTTCTGGCAGTCTGTAAAGGCCCATAGACTCCAACCATATACATGGAGAGAGAAATCCCAGAGGTCTAAGCAGGGTTCAGGAGAGGAAGAGGAACAAGGGGCCACACTGCATACATACACACATACATACCAAGACATTCCAAAAGAAAATCAACACGTGCTTTATAGGCTATAAAGGCAAAGCCTTTGAGTGCATAGATCATGAAAGGCTATGTAAAGCCCTTAAAGACATGGGAGTGTCAGCACGTCTGATAGTCCTGATGAGGAATCTGTATTCAGGACAAGAGGCTACTGTCAGAACAGAACATGGAGAAACAGTGTTGGCAAAGAAGTCAGACAAGGCTGCACCCTTTCACCCTATCTGTTCAACTTGTATGCAGAAGATATTATAAGAAAAGCAGGCTTGGACACAGAAGAAGAAGGAGTGGAAACAGGAGGAAGGAATATCAACAATCTAAGATATGCAGAAAACACCATACTATTAGCAGGAATAATTGAAGACCTAGAGCAACTACTGAGGAAGATCAAAGAAAAAAAAATGCAAAGGCAGGCTTACTGGCAAACAAAGAAAACAAAAATAATGACCACAAAGGATGTTCACAACTTCAACCTAGACAATGAGGACAAAGAAAGAGTAAAAAAAAAAGTTCTTAGAGCTTAGATCAAAGATTGATCAGAATGGTGACTGCAGCAAGAAATCAGAAATTGGGAGAATGGGGGGGGGGGAGCTATGAAAGAACTAGAAGAGCTCCTAAAGAGCAAAATGTACAACTAAGTACCAAAGTCAGAATCGTACAAGCAATTTGTATTTTACCATGTATGGATGTGAGAGCTGGAAGTTAAGAAAATGGAAAAAAGCGAATAAATTCATTTGAGACATGATGCTGGAGAAGAGCGCTACAGATACTATGGATAGCAAAAAGAACAAACAAATGAGTCCTAGAGCAGATCAAGCCTGAAATTTCCCTGGAGGCAAAGATGACTAAACTTTGGTCACATAATGATAATTCATGACTCATTAGAAAAGACAATAATGTTAGGAAAGGTGGAGGGAAGTAGAAAGAGAGAAAGGCTGCATGCTAGATGGATGGACTCTATTAAGGAGGTCATGGGTATGAATCTGCAAGAACCTAGAAGAATAGTGGAGGATAGGGAGTCTTGGAGATGTCTCATCCACAGGGTCGCCAGGGTCGAGATCAACTTGAGGATGATTAACAACAACAACAAACAAATTAGAGAGGGCTAGTTCAAAATCATAATTGCCTTCTTTTTGTTTCAAGGTGCAGAAGGAAACTCTGTATCCCTTTTGAAATATCCGGAGGAGGAGGGGGGGTGATAAGAAGCAGCAGTAACTGCTTTGGAAAGCATTGAAACACAATAGGGGGAAAAAGCTCCCCTGGCTTCTCTTTGCCTCCCTATAAAAACATTTCAGGAAGACTTCAGTTGATAACCTTCCCAATTTACAAGGCAGGCTGCTTGTCATAGCTGACCTGTGCTGGGTTTAACTGAAAGTCTCCTGTTGGCAGTGGGAGTGAGATATTGGAAAGGGCACCTTCATAGGGAAGTGCAGTACAAAGTGACTTGTGAAATGGGAGAGAAGGACTCTGAAACCAGAGAGTGGAGGGGAGGGGGAGATGGTGTACCAGCAAGTGAGCAGCGCTCTCTGCTGCTCAGTCCCAGTAAAGATGTTGAATTAGAGGCAACCAAATAGGTTCAAATGTGGTTAATGGCCGGAGATGGAATGTGAATGAAGGATGCAAGTGGAGGATGAAGCTAGAGAACAGCATGTAGGTGGACAGAGGATGCAAGTGGAGCTAGAGATTAGAGCCCAGAACTGTTTTTAAAAAGAGAGGCATCATCAGTTGCAGGGAGGTTATTATTAATTTGACCCATTTCTAGTACATTTTTACAAAACACTGAACACACAATACATTGCCTTAGAATAAGAATATACCAACTGAAGCAGGTAACAATCTGATTACAATGGAAGCAATGGCAAAACAATAAATGAAATAATATACAACGGAGTAACTAGCTACGTAAAATTGATATATTAAGCACAGGGGAAATAGTTAAGACTAATAATAAATAGATAAGGCTAATAATAATATATTATAGCTATTGATATAATAGATAAATTAATGATCTCCTAGCACATCTATCCCAGTACACTCATTACCTTAAGAACAAAGGTGGTGGAGATAAGTCAGAAGATAAAGGATTTAAGATAAAATGTTCTCAAAAGAAAATGCAAAACATATCTACCAGATCTGAGGTATAGAGATTCTCCTGATACAAAACCTGGAGTTGTGGATGTCTAGTGAGGTGGCCACTAGGCACCCTTGTTGTCAAAATTACCATGAGCAGTTCTGGAAATCACAATTTAAAAGGATATCATAGATGTAGAAAGGGTGACCAAAATGACCAAGAGCTTGGAGTAATTCACCTATGAGGATAGGTTGCAATGTACAGTGCTGTTTAGCTTAAGATAAAAGAAAGCAAGGGAAACATAACATTATGCATCTCTTATAATACTAGAAATCATTGTCATCCACTGACACTGAATGGTGGGAGAAGCAGGAAAGTTCAAAGCAAGTACAAAATGCATAGTTAATGTGTGAAATTCACGTCCACATCATGGCTAATAACTTGGAAGGCTTTAAATTGGATAAATTCATGGAGGATAGGTTCATAAATTGCTACTGGTCTGAATGACTATACATCACTTCCAGATACACAGATGTCTCTGTATATTATTTCCTGAAGAGAACAAGATGGACAGAACCATTGCACTCATGTTCTGCTTGTGAGTTGCCCATAGACAACTGTTTGGCTACTGTGTGAATAGCATGTAAGACTAGAAGTTTCTCAACCTAATTCAACAAGGTTCTTCTTATGTTCTTAAATCAGCCCAAGGTTGAAAAATCAAGAAAATGTCTATGCAGTTCTAAATGTAATGTAAATGTAAAAATCAAGAGTATGGGGGAGGGGGGAATTAGCTTATGCTTATGTAAACCTCTGGGAAGAGTAAGAGCCTTTTCCTAGGACCTTATCACACGGGGTCCAAAGAAGAAAGCTTCCAAAAAAATCCGGAACTAATACGTATTAATTTT
>CM034703.1:200384717-200399639 GCA_020142125.1 Phrynosoma platyrhinos | reverse complement strand
AGCCCCTCCTCTTTTCCTGTCTGTTAACTGAGCTCACTTCCCCTACTGACCTATATTTGAAAATTCCTCTCTACTCTGCTGTTCCCGCTCTTTTCTCTTCTTCAGACATGGCTGACCTGTAAGCATGTAGAACTACTTATTCTCTCTCTTGTTTTTGCAACTGAAGTGAGACCTGTATATTTTATATACATGATTCTTTGTAAGTAAAGTTCATTTTATTTTCTCTACTCTGAATGCCTGACTTGTTTTTTGTAGACACGTGGGTGTGGAGATTTAGGTGGACCTAGTGTGTGTTCCTGCTCATCATTCTTTTGCACTGCATTACTCTGCTGATGAGATTAAACAATCTCTCCTCTTTTTTTCTTGAGAATCATAACTGGTATCAAGAAAATATTCCAACAGTATCAAACTACAATAACAATATATTGTGGATGCACTACAGACTTTATAAAGAAACCTACACTGCATACAATGACAGTTACTAAGGCTATCAGTTAATTAGAAATTGTTAGCTGATTGCTCATCTGACTTCTGATTAACTATAAACAAATATGTACCAAATCTCAATAGTTGCACCTTTCTGGCAATACTGAAGGCAGAGTACTTCTGTTAAGCATGTCAAAACTTCAGTTTTAATAACCAAAATCTACTATTCAGTTTTAAAAGAAAAGGTATACTTAATGTTTCCCTTCCTAGCTTTCAGCTAGGGAATCTAGAAGATATAATAGTCCCTGTTACAGCAGTACATCAAACTAAAATGGCTTCAAAACAAGTAAGTCAAAATCCCTTTGGTATTATGGAGCATCTGATAGGATGAAAATAAAAAAAATTGCATGGGGGGTGGCTGGCTGGTGAATGACTCAACCAAAGAAAATCCATTACAGGCATCTGGAACTTCCTGCAAAGCTTCTTTATTTAAAACAGCAAAAAAAACCAAAAAGCAATAATAGTAAAAATGACTTAGCCTTAGAAGGCTAACTGGAACAGGTTAACCAACTACATAGTTGAAAAGTTAGATGCAACTACCTGAGATCTTTACATCTCAGAAAACAGACAAAGAAGGACAGGAGCTAAACAATGGCTGCAAGATCCACATGTTTCAGCCCACCTTGCTCCACCTTCGTGGGCGTAGTCTCTTCAGACTGATTGGTCAAACATGTATGATGTGTCTCTAGTCCAACCCTTAAATTACCATAATAGAACATGTGACTACAATTCCCAAAACAATGAATGTTGATTTTTTCTTAACATAAACATTAGCTCATTCTCATGAAGCTTAACCTTGCTGGCTTCACTTGTTTGGACTAGATTCACACCTGGTACTGATAACATGTGGCTCTGGCCTTGTAGAAAAGAACATCTTTTACACAGCATGTAAAAAATACAGACACACATCATTGCATTTCAACATTTTAAAATCATTGACTCTATATCCCATTAAAATCCTAACAGCATCTAGATTTAAAAGCCTGACAACCAGACACTATACGAATGTTTGTTTAAGTCCCACTGAGCTCAGTAGGGCTTATTGAGTAAGTGTACATAGGACTGGAGACAGGATTCATGTAGATTTTCATTACACATTATCAACCACAAGTGCCTGTAATCCTTTTCTGCTAGAAAGAGAAAGTTGTAACAGTTTCACCAAGGAAAGTAAAACATTTTCTAGCTTTGGATGCAAACTGTAAAGAAAAGCTTACTCTATAAATTTCCTTTTCCTTGAGGGAATAAGTCTAATTTAGATCAATGGAACTTACTTCTGGATAGACACACATTGATTGTGCAGCTAATTTATAAAACATCATAACAATGGGTCTTTGCAGACTGCCAGAAATAGTGCACATTAAATTGAGGCACTGCCCTGGCTCAGTGCTAGGGAATCATGGGAATTGTATTATTTTCTGAGACATTGAGCCTTCTCTGTCAGAGAGCTCTGGTGCCACAATAAATTACAGTTCCCATGATTCCCTAGCACTGAGCCAGGGCAGTGCCTCAATTTAATGTGCACTATTTCTGGCAGTCAGTTACATAGATTAGTTGTTTTGCTTTAGCTACTTTAGCTTTAAGTAGAATGCCCCATTCCAGTTAACCATTCCATTCCATCTCCGTGTACAGTTGATAAACATTATGTGCCATTAATCATGCTCATCGCCTCCATCTATGCTTACTTGGCAGGGACAGTCTTACTTTTTCAGCTGCTTTTTAAAATGTCTCTCTCTTTCTTTCTTCTCTTCCTCCTCCTTTCTCCTTTTGTCCTCAGCATCCCTCCATTGGTGCAAACTGGAGGAAAGTGAAAAAGCAGTTTTCACTCAGCTCAGCAGGTGGAAAAGAAGAGAAGGCGGGATCTTTCCCTTCCCAGTAGGCTCGGGCACAAGCAAACGGCTGCAGCCTCTCCTAGCTTGTCTGTTCTTCCTAACTAAAATGTTTGCCATCTTGACCACTCTCATTTGTGGTTTTCATCCACATATCCTGGTTTTCATCTGTGAAATGTTGGGGGGGGGTGTCAATGTTTGTTCACTCATCACTTTCCAAGTTTTAGGTTTAGGTTTCTATCCTTTAAGTTTCTTTAACCTTCTGGAATGATGATGAGACCTCTCTCCAGTACAGTAGCAGGTTGGCACATTACATTCAACACAGGTACAGTCTGTGCACATGAGGAATGTTCACACTTATACTGTACGTGTGTTCAGATTGTCTGTACACATGCACAAATGTCTGGAAAGATTTCTAGTGATTCTCAAACTTTAGCACTGCAGATTTTTTAAAAATTTAGTTGCCAGCGTCTCTGGCCATTTTGGCTGGTCCTCCTTACTCCGCTGTTCTGATGTTCTGGACTTCTGCTCTCAGAAACTCTGTGTATTAGCCGTGCTGACTGAGATTTCTGAGAAATGAAGTCCAAAGCATCTGGACTTTTTAGAACCTACTCTTCTCATTTAAAATCTTCACATTCTGATTTTATTCTCACCACTCAGGTGTAATTTATTGTCATCAGCAAATGTGACTGTCTCAGAATGAGCATATAAATCCTGGGATTGCATCAGGAGATCCTCTACACCTCAGAGCACAGCTAGGCAACCTAAGGCCCGGGGGCCGGATGCGGCCCCCGAGGCCTTTGGATTGGCCCCAGGCCAATCCTGCCGCCGCCGCCGCCGTCCCCCTACCTGCCATGATAATATTGATTATTGTTGTTATTACTTGTTCTTGGGGTTTTCTTGGCAAAATCTCCACAGGGGTTTTGCCTTGGCTTTTCTGGGGCTGAGAGAGTGTGCATGCATATATTTTTAAATTTTTTAATTTTATTTAATTTTATTTATTTATTTATTTATTTATTTATTTATTTATTTTTGGTGCTTCGGCCCCCCAATTGTCTGAGGGACAGCAACCCGGCCCCTGGCTCAAAAAGGTTGCCTACCCCTGCCTCAGAGCTTAGTAAATACACACTTGCCTTTTCCTTTGAGAGTTTGATATCTTCTAATATATCTCCACAGCTTTTGCTTTTAAAGTAATGCAATGGAAAGGCAAATGTGTTAGGAGACTTTACAGGCACCTCTCCATTCTCTTAATAGGGGCTTACATATTTTTAACCTTTGGTTGAAATATTAATTATATTTTTTCACTCAGCTTTGTAATATTTAATTCATTATTTTGCTGTTATTTTCATGGTAGTCAGATTGTTACCTGCTTCAGGTGATGGCAGTGGCAGTTCTTTTAACACAATGCATTTTGTCTTTTCATCATTTTGTAAAATGAACCTACAAGTAGGCAAAAGTAAAAATCTCCTGCCTGTCAGTACTGAACTGCATCCCATCATCTTAAATTATAGGTCCCTGCGTTAAAGGTAAAATATATTGTATGCATTCTGCACCAGAAAGAGGAACTGACAGCTTACCAGGAAAAAGTTCCTTTTAAAGCTAGAAAATAAAAAATTCACAAAATAGTGAGACAATTTATTGATAAAGACCAGTGACAAAAGAGTGTCAAAAACTTGAATCACCTTTAATAGCTTTTTCCCAGTATGTTTTGACAACCTGAGTAAATTCAGTATTACGGTACTCCTCACAACCCAGTTGATGTCTTGCCAAGTTACTATCTGGAATCCTGTATATCTGTTATCTTGTAGGGGGAGGGGGAAATCACTGACTCTGATCCACAGGAAATACACCCCTTAAGTCCTATTGAATTTCAAAGATATTTCTGTTTCAAAATCAGTTCACTGATTATGGTTAATGGATGAAATAGGAAACACGACTGAAAGGAATACTATTTACATCTCTTAATGTAAATGGGAACTTGCTACAGAAAAGGATTGCTGGGATGAAAGAAGCCATAAAGACAGGAAAAGATAAAGAATGGAGGATGAGGAAGAAGTGAGTGGTAAAAGTGGAGAGCTACCTTTATGCAGGCCTATTAAGTGAATTCAAAAGTATTGTACAAATGGGTTTTCACTTACTACAGAAATCCTGCTCTTTATGCAGATTATTGGTAATATCTGCAGTCGTTCCTTTGCCATAACTTACTAGTCTCATTCATTTAGATAAGGCCAAAACATAACCAAGGGTGCATCTACACCAGGGGTAGGCAACCTTTCCCCTTTAAGGGCCGAGGGACTTCAGCTCCCAGAATCCCAGGAGCTATTGGCCAACTTGGGAGTATTGGCCAACATGGCTGAGGCTTCTGGGAGCTGAAGTCCCTCGGCCCTTAAAGGGGAAAGGTTGCTTATCCCTGATCTACACTGTAGAAATAATGCAGTTCTTTAAGTGTTGTAACTCCATCCCATAGAATCCTGGGACTTTTAGTTTTGCAAGATCTTTAGCCTTCGCTGCCAAATAGTGCTAGTGCCTCACAAAACTACAAATCCCCGGATTCTGTAGGATGGAGCCATGGCAGTTAAAGGATGTCAAACTGCATTATTTATACAGTGAAGGTGAACCCTAAATTTCTCTCAAATTGGGATATTTGTATCTGATATTGCTTCTCAAACTATGGGAGTTGACATTTTGGACTTCAGCTCCCAGAATCATTAGCCATTGTGGTCAGAAATCAGGGACAGCAGGAGTTGAAAACATCTGAAAGGCCAAAGGTTGAAAACCACTTGCTTGGACAACTTTTTGCACACCTGCCATGGAAAAATTCAATAGAAGAACAAGAAAAGGTGAAAGATCTTGTAGCACTTTTGAAACTAACTGAAAGAAAGATGTTGGCAGCATGAGCTTTCGTAGACTTCAGTCTACTTCCTCAGATGCTCCAAAAGCAATAGTGATTCTACAGACTAACACTGCTATATATTTGAATTCTACCATGAAGGAAAGGTGCGGTAAATAAAAACTGCTCCACTTCTACTCTAAGCATAGGAAGGCTTTAGATTTTGTGGCAGATTTACTATGGAAATCTCCACCCCATTATGATCCAGATCAAAGGAAGTAGTAGTGCCACTCTATTCTGCTTTGGTCATACCTCACCACAGTTCAAAAAGGATATTGATAAGCTGGAATGTACCCAGAGAAGGGTAACCAAGTTGATCAAAAGTTTAGAAACCAAGCCCTACGATAAATGATTTAGAGAGTTAGTATGTTCAGCCTGAAGAAGAGAAGACTAAGAGGTGGCGTTACCACAGTCTTTAAATATAGGGATGCCATTCAAAAAATGGAGCAAGCTTATTTTCTGCTGCTCCAGAGACTGGGACTCAAACCAATGGATTCAAATTACAAGAAAAGCGATACCACCTAAACATCAAGAAGAAAGTATTTACTGCAAGGGCTGTGAAACAGTGGAATAACAGCTTTGTAAGGTGCTGTTTTCTCCTTTTTTCAGAGTCTTTAAACAAAGGCATCTTTCAGGAGTGCTTTAGTAATGTATCTCTGCATGGCTGAGTTGCACTAGAAGTTGCAACTTCTTGCAATTCTAAATTGTGATTAGCCTGTACCTCTTGATAAACCAGCACCACATCTGGATAATTTTACAAAAAGAATAAACAATGTAAGTCTAGTATTATTAACTTTTATTAGTTCTTATCCTGCTCCAAAGTAGTGTAGTGTATTTAAAGACCTAGCTCATAGGAATATAACTTCCCTCTTACCTGGAGGAGAGTGGCCTACTAACACAAACCTACCAGTTGTGATTGATTGCTTCCCTACCCTGTACATATTTCATAAGTGATTGCACAGTGTTCAACTCTGCTTTCTGAGCCCCATGGCAGGGAGGCATTCTATCTATGATTGATAGGTTTCTTTGATAGCCATTCCCTGAGCACAGTTCTGTTGTTTTCTGTTGCTTTCTATTTTTTCTGCTTGTTGTACAGCATGGCAGAAAAGGGGTAGAGCAGAGTAACCTTAAAAGGGAGTTGGGGAAATACTCTTTTCCCCATTTATATTGTAGCAAAGCCCCAAGTACAGAACTGCCTGTCAAACCTACAGACAGCAAAAGCGGCTTACCCTAAAACTGTGTGGAAATAGCCATCTTAAATGTTGAAAAGTCTAATGTGGACAAAGAGCAGCAGTTTGTAACCACTGATGTGATCTTGATTTTCTTTTTCAGATCTCAGTCTTATCAGATACTGCTTTTCAGGGACTCAGTCAGTTGCAAGCAAACCTGCCTTTCTTCACAGTTGAGCTTCATAGTCACCATTTTGTTACACACGCCAACAAGCGAGAGATGAGTTTCAGGTTTGCCTTCAGGTAGGTATTTCAGAATATAGAGGACTCCAGGCAAATTCATGTCCTACCATATTGGCAAACTGCCTAATTTTGTCAGGTTTTGAGTGGAAGACACAGACATGCTTATTTCCACCGATGAATGGGTGAAAGAGATGAAGCAGGGTGAAGGGTCTTGTCCCTTTGCTGTATTAATTAAATTGTGTCTGAGGACTTGAAGTGGAATATTGTTTTCTGCTTGTTAAGAAAAAGATAGTGTGTCTGTGCAGTGTATCTGTGCATGAGAGAAAGAAAAATTCAATGCTTACAGCTCTTAGGATGTGTGTATGCACACACACACACACACACACACACACACACACCATTATCTAACACTTATTCCAACAATCTGTGTGGAAGAAATAAGAGTGTAGAAACTGCAGACTGTTTTAGGTAGGAGAACTCATTTCTCATCCTTTTAAAAACATTCAACCCATTTCTGCATGCCAAAGAGACTGATTTGTGATGGTGCAAAGAAAAACAATAGCATTCATATGAAATAAGAGGAAGTCTGGAATATGGCCCTTAGGACAAGAAATTCACATGCTGATATGAAACAATGGAGATTATCACATGGACAAATAACCCGATTGCTCCCCAACAGGATACAGCCGGGTTGCAGGATGCAGGCAGGTTCTATCATACTAAATTTGCCACCAATGCCGCCAGGCAATTGCAACCTGGCTGCATCCTGGGTCCCAGGTGCACTTCAGAGGCCACTTTTAAAACTAAGAGCTTTCTGTCTTTGAAAAGCAGCCTCCAAGGACCTGGGATGCAGCCGGGTTGCAGTGACCCAGCGGCATCAGTGGCAAATTTAGTATGATAGAACCCACCTGCATTCTGCAACCCAGCTGTATCCGTTGTGGAGCAGTCAGGTTATTTGTCCATGTGATAATCTCCTATATGTTAACATAAATAAACCACTATGTAGAGAAAGTGATTCTACAGACTAAAACACGGCTATAACTTTGAATTCTACCACTATAAATAAACCAGTTTTCAGAAAGATATCTGCATTTGTCCATTTCTTGTGGCACCTTAAAGACTAATTCATTTCAGCACAAGGCGTCATGGACTGCAGCCCACTTTCTTTTCTGCATGAAGTGTAGCCTCAGTTGCCAGACTTCTGTACAAACATGTGGAGCAGGGGAGAGAATGTGGAATATAACAGAAATGCAAAATATCCTGACATGATGATGGGGCAACAAGTACCATTTTACTTGTAGTCTGCAAAAGAGTAGTGAAGAGGACAAAGGAGGAGGACATGTTTTACATAAAAGCAAATATAAGCAGATTAACCAACATATGGTAGTCTTTATCTTGTAGATACTGTATATTAAATCAGTAGATGATGATGATGATGATGATGATGATGATGATGATGATGATGATGATGATTTCTATCCCGCCCCTCTGTTGAACAATCGGGGCGGCTTACAACAATTAAAAATACAACCAGAAATACAAACTCAAAACCCCAAAACCCCACCCCCCCATTAAAAAAGTATTAAACTGCAGATCCATTAAAAGTCTTAACATAAAATATCAGAAGACACAATAAAATGATTGGAGAAACTACAAACAACAAACAATGGGAGAGCCAAAACTAAAAGGGTAGAGACACGCGGACTCCTGAGGCCAGGAATCTAATCAGGAAAGGCCTGCCAAAAGAGATCCGTCTTCACAGCCTTTTTAAAGCTACTTAAGATCGTCATCTGATGGATCTTGTCCAGCAGGCCATTCCATAATTTGGGGGAGATTACCGAGAATGCCCTCATTTTTATCAGCTGCAGCAGGTTCCTCCCAGAGGATCGAAGTGCGTGGGGAGGATTGCATGGGAGGAGGCAGTCCCAAAGATAGATTGGACCCAAGCTATTTAGGGCTTTAAAGATAATAACCAACACTGGGCCCAGAAACTAATAGGCAGCCAGTGGAGGGACTTTAATACCAGAGTTATGTGGTCTCTCCTAGATGTTCCTGAGACCACTCTGGCTACCATATTTTGTACTAACTGAAGTTTCCAGACCAAGCACGAGGTAGCCCCATGTAGAGCACGTACGTTATAGAAATCCAGATGGGAGGTTACCAGCATGTAGATACAAAAAGGAAAAAATGTGCAAGCTTTTGAGAGAGATTTTCATAGAGAAGAATATTGTGAACATGCAACTTTAGTGAAAACTAGCATATTAGTGTGTTTAGTCTGCAAATAAACCATTGGCTGAAATCCTTCTGTTGGACAGCCCTAACTAGAGTAGATTCACTAAGGGCTGTTGCAAATCAGCCCAAAGGGCCAGCCTGGGGGTGGAGTTGGGGTGGAGCAATTGCATGCCAGCTGCCCCAACCCCACCCCGACACCCCACGGCTGTACACAGCCCTCCCAACAGCAGCAGATACACCCAGATGTGAATGACATCATTAGGTTCTGTAATGGTGTTGCTAGACTAAATGTGGATAGTTGGCATCTAGTTTTGTAGCAAGATCTTGTCCCTCTATTTCTATCTCTGTTGTGTGTCCTCTAGTAGACAAATAGCTGTTTAAGGTTGAGAGACCCTACAACTAGACATTCTGCCTAGCTGTAGGGTCAGTTCTGGACAGGTTTCATTTTATTGAAGTATCTGATTGAACAGCTCAAGAGCAGATCCAGTTTGCTTTTGGTCCTTGTCCTTTGCTCTTGCTTCAACAATGCTTGAATGGAGCAGGATCGCAGCTGCCCAGCCTTCTGAATTCCTTAAGCCAGTCAGTGTGTTTAGTCCTTTTTGCACCATGAGCTCCTAGATCCATCAGAACTACCACACAAAGAGTGAAGCTGGTGTGAATGGCTTGATCAACCAATTTATTCATGCCAGCTACAAGTAGCTCTCCTTGGGCTTTTATTTCATCCAGGACAATGTCACTCTCCCTAAGTTCTTCTTCTAACACTGTCTGAGGAGAAGCACACTCAAGCTGAGAAGCTCTTGACCTTCGAAAATCACCATGCGGGTAGAGTTGCCTTGCAGGTTTACTCAAGAATGTATTTCTGGCCCAACCCTACTCATTCTTTGTGGGTTCCTATTGGTTGAAGAGCAAGTGATTTTTCTTCCATGTTTGCACAGCACACTTCCTGAGGAATTGTGGCCTCAATCCTTTGTGAAGGGTAAGAGAGATTGGTTGATATCATACTGGGTCACTTCAGAAACACTCAAATTCTTCAAAAGGAGGCTGAAATCATTCCACAAAATATGGTGGCCTAATTGAAGTTAATTTCAATGAATGACCTTCATAAATGGCAATTTAATTTTCATATGTCAGCATGAGCAATTTGTTCTTTAAAGCATTAACCTTCTATCTGTTTTTCTCCATTCCAACAGATAACACTGAAGACCAAATGCCCTTTGTAGCACAAGAATAAACCAGGCTGGCTTCCCATTTATCTTATTTTCTTTTTCTTTTCTTTTTTAAGTAAAAAGCCATTTATTTTGAATAATGAGATTCAACATGCAGAGAAATATGAATATTAAAAATATTCAACATGACAACTTAGTAGGAAAAAAGAGACAGGATAAGAAGCCTATGTCCAGACTTTTCCAAAGGGTACCATTTTACACCCAGTGCCTTTGAATCACATGGCAAAAGGGAAAATAAAAGAAAAATCTCAGGCTGAAGTTCTTAGATCATAAATTCTCATAGAATCATAGAATCATAGAATCATAGAGTTGGAAGAGACCACAAGGGCCATCCAGTCCAACCCCCTGCCATGCAGGAACTCCCAATCAAAGCATCCCCGACAGATGGCCATCGAGCTGCTGCTTAAAGACCTCCAAGGAAGAAGACTCCACTACTCTCCGAGGGAGCGTGTTCCACTGTCGAACAGCCCTCACTGTCAGGAAGTTCCTCCTAATGTTGAGGTGGAATCTCTTTTCTTGCAGCTTGCATCCATTGTTTCTGGTTCTAGTCTCTGGAGCAGCAGAAAACAAGCTAGCACCCTCCTCAATATGACATCCCTTCAAATATTTAAACACAGCTATCATATCACCTCTCAGTCTTCTCTTCTCCAGGCTAAACATCCAGGTTCTCAGACCACAAATTTCATAAGCAGGGCACAGGAAATTTCACCAGCGAAACATATAGTTCACAACTGAGGCATTTTGCTTGCCCCTTTAAATTAGAGGTAGGACTCATGCATCTTGGGACATTTTTATAGTCCCACCCCCTGAAGCAGATTTTAACCTCCCTCCAAAAGTTAGAGAATGGGACCTCTAGAAGAATTGTATAATTCTTCTCTAAAAGAGGACATGCCTCCATTACCTGTAACCTTGAATCACAGCATTCTTCTTGGGTATGGGAGGGCAACTTCATTGAGATCAAGGGCCATTTTCATAGTGGACAACTGAATATTCCTCAGGTGTCCCAAAATGCATAGGAATGTCCTAGGGAACCTGTAAGATTCCCAGCATGTTACCTGTCCTACAGAATCATGGATTTCAAACTCCAGCATGAGCCTTCCCACCAGCAGCATTAAAATTATTCCAAGGCCGCTCACCAGCCAATCAAAAAATGGGCAGGAGGGAAATACCAGGGGGATGTCCTAACCACCACTCAGAAATGAGTGGAGGCAGCCACTTTACTGTTGTCTTATTGGCAGAAGGTAACTACACAACAAGGGAATGAGAGTCAGGGACAAAACAGTGGCAAAACGCAAGTAGCATAGAACCATAGAAGCTTGCAGCTGGAAGGGACCACAGGGACCATCTACTCCAACCCCCTGCCATGCAGGAATACTCCTAAAAGATATCCATCCAGCCTCTGTTTAAAGCTCTCCAAAGATAGAGAATCCATCATGCCCCAGTGTCGACCTGCTCTTACAGTTAAAAAAATCTTCCTAAAGTTTAGTTAGAATCTCTTCTTTTGTAATTTGAATCCACTGGTTTGTGCTCCAGTATAGGGCCAGAAGAAAATAAGCTTGTTCCATCTTCTATGTGATATTCCTTAAAACATTTAAAGATGTTTATATCACCTTTCAGCCTTGTCTTTTCCAAGCTAAGCATACACAGCTCCTTAAGTCATTCCTCATAGGGCATGATTTCCAGGCCTTTTAACATTTTGGTTTCCCTTCTCTGGACACATTCCAGCTTGTCAGTATTCTCCTTGAACTGTGGTACCTAGCACTGGGCACTATACTCCCACTGATGCTTCTTTTTTGGCCACAGCATGACACCATTGACTAATGCTCAGCTTGTGATCTACTAAAACCCCTAGATTCTTTTTACATACATTCTTTTCAGGCCAAGTGTCATCCACCCTAGATTCATGGATTTCATTTTTCTTGCTGGATATGTATTCCTGTTAAAAATTCATTTTCTCAGTTTTGACCCAGTTCTCCAATCTATAAAGGTCATTTTGCATTCTGATCCTGTTCTTTGGGATATTCACTACCTATTCCCCATTGGGGTAATCTGCAAATTTGATAAGCATGCCTTCTATTCCATCATCTAAGTCGTTTATGAAAATGTTGAACAACACCGGTCCCAGAACAGAACCCTGAGGCATGTTACTAGTCACTCCTCTCTAGGATGAAGAGAAACTAATGGTGAACACTCTCTGGGTTCTGTCTGTCAACCAATGACAGTCATCCTTTCATATCCATGGAGGATCCATTCCAGATCCCACACACACACACACACACACACACAGATAACAAAAACACACAGGACCTCAGGTCCCGTTGTTTCCTATGGTGGTGTGACATTTGTGCAGACAGCTCACACAGTTGCAGGGATGCACCTCCATTAAAAACAACATGGCTTGCTGTCTGCTGAAGCTCAGATCCATGGATGGCAAGCCCATGGTTAAAAAGAGCCCACTGTACAAATCAACATAACTGTAACACTGTCTAGCCAACAGTTCCCCAGCTTGCCTGTTTATGGGGAAGTTGGGCTATATATGAATCTGAGATATAATGAGTGTTGAGCAGATGGGGTGGCAGTGAACACAGAGCTCATGCAGTGATCATGAATGGGAGAAAAACTATCATTCTGACAGGGTCTGTCTGGTTTTACATTCATATATAGGATAATATTTATAATTACACTACATGTATGTGCACACATACAACCTTGTATTTAGAGTCCCCCTTTTTTTCCTAAATCCAGTACAGAAGTCCTAAGGTATTTTAAGTAAAAATAAAATACTCGTCTTATATGTTCAAATTAATAACATTTGAATTTGACCACACCATTTCAATCAAACTTTCAGGTCCTTCAGCCACATTTTTTAGAAACTCATGCAGGTGCCCTATTTTCATGTGTGAAATGTTGGGAGGGTATGCAACTGGGCATAGTCCACACATCAAAAGGGGGTATAGCTGAAGAAAGAGTAAGCAGGATGAAAAGAAATCTTGTATCTTCATTTTCAACTTTGGCAGATGACAAAAATGTCCTAAAGGTAAACAATAATTTGGGGTGGGGGCTAAACTTGCTCATCTAAAGAAATAATGTTCACCTTAAGAATCAAACTTAATGAGGTGACATAGGGCCTTTGCAGACTGCTAGAAATAGTGCAAATTGTGTCCACTTTAACTGCCCTGGCTCAGTGCTAGGGAATCATGGGAATTTTTATTTTTTTCTGAGACATTGAGCCTTCTCTGTCAGAGAGCTCTGGTGCCACAATAAACCACAGTTCCCATGATTCCCTAGCACTGAGTCAGGACAGTTAAAGTGGACTCAATTTGCACTATTTCTGGCAGTCTGCAAAGGCCCATAGACTCTTTCCCCTTGTCAGCTCTACTTTGTCTGGTAGAACAGATGAAGTTGCTGCTCGCCATTATCAAAGTTCACATCAATGAGTCTTGAATGAAGTGGATTCTTAGCAGTGATAAGCTTTGACAAAGACTACTCACACAGAGTATATGTGCAGTACCAAGAGAAAGATTATTATCTGTACCCTCAGGTTTGGAAACTGAGCAGCACCTATGTACAGTTTGTGTAAATAATAATAATAATAATAATAATAATAATAATAATAATAACAACAACATTTATTTCTATCCTGCCCCTCTGCCAAGGCAATCGGGGCGGCTTACAACAATAAAATTCCACAATGTACAACTTCAGACCCTCCCATCCCTTAAAATAGAATTAAACATCATAGAGATTAAAAAGTAATTGGACAATACACAGTTAATGAAACAAAACAAAAACCGATATAGCGGGAGACCAACAACAGTAGATATGGCAGCGGGTAGGGGGGAAATAAACTCGCTCCTTAGGCCGGGAAGCTAACCAGGAAAGGCCTACCAGAAGAGATCTGTCCTCACAACTTTTTTTAAAGCTGTTTAAACTGGTAATCTGATGGATCTCATCTGGCAGGCCGTTCCATAATCTGGGAGTGGTTACTGAAAAGGCCCTCTGGGAGGTAGCAGACAGCCTAGTTTTAATAGGCTGAAACAAGTTCCTCCCAGAGGACCTGAGTGTGTGGGTTGGATTATATGGAAGGAGGCAGTCCCGAAGATAGGTTGGACCCAAGCCATTTAGGGTGTTAAAGGTAATAACACCTTGTACTGAGCCCAGAAACTAATCGGCTGTCAGTGAAGTCTTTTAAAGAGGGGTGATATATGGTCTCTCCTAGATGTTCCAGAGACCAACCTGGCTGCCATATTCTGAACTAATTGAAGTTTCTGGACCAAGCACAAGGGTAGCCCCATGTAGAGTGCATTACAGAAGTCCAAGCAAGAAGTCACCAGTGCATGTACCACAGTTTCAAGATCCCTTACTTCCAGGAAAGGGTGCAGCTGATGTATCAGCCAAAGCTGATAGCAGGTGCTCCTGATTGGTCATCTGGAGTGACGGGTCTGGGAGCACCCCCAGACTGCAAACATAGTCCTTCACGGAGAGTGTGACCCCATCCAGGACTGGAGGTTGTATCCCAATACCTAGTTTTGGGGCCACTGCTGTTAGTACCTCCGTTTTGTCTGGATTCAGTCTCAATCTGTTTTTCCTCACCCAGCCCATTACTGCCTTCAGACAGTCATTAAGAAGAGAGACACCATCGGAAGTCATAGCCGACAACCGAGGCATGGGGAAATATATCTGGGTGTCATCAGCATACTGATAACACCCCACGCCTCAGGATGATCTCTCCCAGCGGCTTCATATATATATTGAACAACATTGGGGACAGGATGGCGCCTT
This sequence comes from Phrynosoma platyrhinos, assembly GCA_020142125.1. Lineage (NCBI taxonomy): Eukaryota > Metazoa > Chordata > Lepidosauria > Squamata > Phrynosomatidae > Phrynosoma > Phrynosoma platyrhinos. The sequence continues at coordinate 200,384,785 of CM034703.1, read as the reverse complement.
GTGGTATGCCACAATTAAGCTCTTTTTTGGTGAAGCAACTGTCACTGATCAACACCCTCTGGAATCTG
>CM034703.1:200365086-200379919 GCA_020142125.1 Phrynosoma platyrhinos | reverse complement strand
CCCACCCCTAAAAAGATATTAAACTAGAACAATTAAAACATAGAATAATAATAACAACAACAACAACATAGAATAAAATTAATATATAAAACAAACATACCATCTCGCAACAACATAGCATAATCAGCAGCAGCACAGAAGGGGAAGTTTGGTATTTTCAAAATACCAAAATGTGTGAGGGTCTCTTTTGTTGTCATTGAGCCTTTATGGGAGATGGTCTCCAAGCTAGTTGTATGAACATTGATGGAGACTGGCTATGTGGCCAGGATTAGAACCCTCAGGTGTGACTCCACAGGTATTGCAGAGTCTAGGGAAGTGTTCAGGGTGCCACTTCATCAGTTTTCTTGGGGTGAATTGTTGGAGTGTGATAATGTGGGCAAGATGCTTTAATTGGTCCATCCTACCACATTTAGTCTTGACCCTTGCCCATCTTGGCTATTACAATTTAGCAGACGTGGAATGATGGGGTGGGCCCAAGGGGTAGTAAATGGCCCATTATGTCAAGGGTAGGTGCCTGCTGCCTTGAAGGAAGCTATAGTGTGCCCCTCCTGTATAGTGTGCCACACCTGTATAGTGTGTCCCTCTTGCCTTGAAGGAAGCTATAGTGTACTCCTCGGGTGTCCCTCTGGGAACCTCTCTGGTCCCAGAGATATGTGAGAAGTATCGCCATGTCACTAAGATCTTGTATTTGGCAAGATGTTTGAATTTGTGGTGGCTGGGCTGCTACAGATGTTCATACAGGAAACAGATTTATCTGTACCAAGACAACTCTGCTTGCGCTGACAACCTACTCTGGTGGGGAAACAAGGGAGTACTACCTTGTTGATCTTGATGGATCTCTCAGCAACTTTTGATACCATTGATTATGGCAGGGGTAGGCAACCTAAGGCCCGGGGGCCGGATGCGGCCCCCTGAGGCCTTTGGACCAGCCCCCAGCTGGTCCTGCCGCCACTGCTGCCCACCGCCACTGCCACTGCCACTGCCACAGCCACTACCACCTGCCATGATGATATTGATTATTGTTGTTATTACTTGTTCTTGGGGTTTTCTTGGCAAAATCTCCACAGGGGGTTTGCCATGGCTTTTCTGGGGCTAAGAGAGTGTGCATTCATATATATATTTTATTTTTTTTTAAAAAAAATATATATTTTTATTGTTATTTTATTTATTTATTTATTTATTTATTTATTTTTGGTGCTTCAGCCCCCCCAATTGTCTGAGGGACAGCAACCTGGCCCCCGGCTCAAAAAGGTTGCCTACCCCTGGATTATGGTATCCTACTGGACTGGTTTTGATAGATGGGAATAAGAGGTATTGTGTTAACAATGGTTCCACTCCTATTGGCAAGGTTGGTTGCAGAGAATGGCATTGGTGACCATTGTGCTGTGAAGTACAACAAGGTTCTATCTATATGAAGCTGCTACAGGAGATCATTAATAGTTTTTGGGGGGAGGGTTCCCCCACATTTTTCCTTGTCATCAGTCAACTGGGCTATGCAGGTGCTGGACCAGTCAGTGCCTGAATACTTTAATAGACTGAATGAGGGCCAGGACACTGAAGCTGAACCCCAATAAGGCAGAGGCTCTGTTTACTAGTGGCTCTCAGGTCCAGAAATTGGATAGGTTATCTTCCCTGAATGGTGTTGCACTCCTCCTTAAGAGCAGGTACATAGTCTAGGAGATCCATCCTTGTCACTAGAGGTCCAGCTAGACTCTATTACTTGGAGTGCTTCAACTGGTGTACAAGAAAGTCCATGCCTTTCTTGGAGAGGGATAATCTAGCTGTAGTAATCCATGTATTAGTATCTTCCTGATTAGACTACTGTAATGTACATGGAGCTGTCCTTGAAGACAACTTGGAAACTGTAGCAAGTACATAATGCAGGGGCTAGATAGCTCCCTAGAACTCCATTCAGATACCACTTAACACCAGTTCTGAAGCGATTGCACTGGCTGCCAATACACCTCCAGTCTGAATTCAAGGTGTATTAGCACACCTGACATACCCCACATTATATATGGAGCTCCACATTTTTACACACTCGTCTCTCCCTGTTTGCAGACTTGGAGTTCACAGTCTCACCCATTCACGGTTGGCAAGCGGGGAGGGTTTAAATGGTGCATGTGCCCATGCCGCGCGCACAGGAATTAAAACCAGTGAGATTCCAATATTTGCGATTTTGCCGATTCGTGAGGGGGTCCGGAACAGATCCCCCACAAATTGGAAAGAGCAACTGTATTTTCATATCTGGAGCCAGGCATGTTCTTAAGAGGTCACAATGACCTGTGGAACACCAAGTGAATTTCCCATAGGAAGACCCATAGGTAGACCCAAAGACATGCAAAGGACCCATGTAATAGCAAGAGCAGGTAACTGTGGTTCATCAAGTGGTCATCTGTACCCTCACACAACAGGATTTTGTGCCTACATAGAGACTCCATTTGGAAAGCTGAGCAGATTGGCAGGAAGCCCCACCCACTCCCATGTACTGAGCATGCCCAATCCCACCAATCTAGCCTTCAGTTCAAGTCCATTACAAGAATAAGCAGGGACCTGACTGAGGGGAGCTAGGGTGGGTTTGTGTGAGGGCACAGATGACCACTCAAAGAACCACAGTTACAGGTAAGCAACCTCTTCTTCTTCTTCACAGTCTCTGTGCCTCACATATTAGGGTGGCTTAAAAGCTTACCTGTGGAAGGTGGGAAGGTCATTGAAGAATGGAAGAGAGAACAGCATGGCCAAAGTTGGCATCCCAATGAGAACTTGAATCAAGCCAGTAGTGCCAAACAAACGTGGATGGTTTTGACCATGTAGCTGCCTTGCAGACATCAGGCAAAGGAACGCCTCTCAAGAAGGCAGCAGAGGAGGAGACAGCCCTGGCTGAGTGTGGACAGATACCAACAGGAAGAGGGTGTTTGGCCAACTCATAAGCCAAAAGAATTGTCTGTGAAATCCATTTTGTAAACCATTATGAAGAAACAGAGTGGCCTTTCTTGGGTCCACCATAGCAAACAAATAACTTATTGACCAACCTGAATACTGCAGAACATTGAAAGTCAAAATACAGTGAACATCAAGGGTGTGCATAGTCTTTTCCAGAGGCATAGAATGATCTGAATAAACGGTGGGTAGCACAATGTCTTGAGAAAGGTGGAATGAGGAAACCACCTTGGGGAGAAAGGAGATATCAGGTCTGAGGATCACTTTATCTTCGTGAAAGACCAAAAAGGGCTTATTCAAGAGTAGTACAGTCAGTTCAGGGGACCATCTGACTGAAGTAATGGCAACAAGGAATCCTACTTTAAGGGTAGGTAGTCTCAGGGAGGCCGAGCCCAGTGGCCTAGTTAGCTGTGTAAGTTCTAACAAGAATGACCAAGAAGGAGCCAGTGGAGGTATTGGAGGGTAGAGATGATGTAGACCTTTGGAGAATCTCTTTAGGGTATGTGAGGTAAAAAGTTTAGCAGATGGTGAACCAGGGGGCTGGTTGGCCACAATAACAGACAGGTAGACCTTAAAAGATGAAAAAGCCAATCCCTGGCCACAGAGATGAAGGAGAAAATGTAGAGCCATGGAGGGCTGAAGAGGGTTATGTTCTAGCCTCAGCAAAGGCACAAAAATGCTTCCATTTATAAGAATAAGACCACTGAGTAGAATCTTTTCTAGAAGTGGAGAAAACTCATAGAAGTTCTGGAGGTCATCAGGCCAAGTAGGCATTGAATGTCCTTTGCTGATGGATGGCTCATGCAAAGAACGGAGTGGAAGTAATACTAGATAGTTTCTGCCCTCCTGGTGGGTAAATAGGCATGAGACATAACAGAGTCCAAAGACGTGCTGATGTACTATATTAGGTTGGACTTGGAGGGGTTCACAGTGAGACCCAGATCAGTGAGGAGAGAGAGAGTAGTGTGGACATCTCGGAACAGCTGTGTGCGGGAGGACAACACCAGCAACCAATCATCCAAATAAGGAAATATTTTGATTCCCTGAACACATAGGTGAGAAATGACCACTGCCATGCACTTTGTAAACACTCTGGGTGCAGTAGAGAGACCAAAGGGCAGATGGTATATTGACAGAGATCTCCATCTACAGCGAAGCGAAGATATCTGTGATGTTGCAGTCGAATCGCAATATGAAAGTAAGCATCTTTCAGATCGATTGACATGAACAAATCCCTGAGATGGAGAAAGGGGAGAATGGACTGGAGAGTTACCATGGAGTGGTGCAGTGGTTTATGCCACTGTAGTCGAGGATGGACCGGAGTCTGCCATCTCTCTTTGGCACTGTAAAATATTTGAAGAAATAGCCATCTGTCCTACATCTGGCACCTTTGTCGAGAAAGGAGGTGATTTCCTCTTGTAGAAAAAGGGAAGAGGGAGTAGAACAAAGAACGCCAAGAGGTGGAGTATTTGCAAACTCTATGGTGTACCCCAGCAGATGATGGTAAGGACCCAGGTGTCTGTGGTGATTTGCTGCCAGTTTTAGCAGAAGTGGCAAAGTCTGGAGAAATAGTGAGTTGGCAGTGGGGAGATTGGTTGAGATAATGGTGTCATCCCTGTAGATCTGTCAAAAGCATGATTTAGAAAAAGAAGACTTCTTAAATTATTGTTGTTGTTGCTGTTGTTGATGACGATTATTTTGTGCATAATGTTCTCTGTAGGGCCATCTGGAGGATTGCTGAGATGAGCCATGGAATTGAGTAGAGCCTGCAGAATGAAATCTGGAATAAGTAGATGAAGAAGGCCAGGGACGCCACTGCTATTTGTAAAGGTGATACTGTTGTTTCTGTCCTGTGAGGCCCAATCGCTTGCCAGTGAGATGGGCCTTGCACAAAATGTCCAAGGATTCATCAGTCTTAGCAGCAAACAAGCCTTCTCCCTCAAAAGGTAGGTCCTCAATACACTCTTTTGCCTCATCAATAAGGTCAGTAGATTTTAGCCATGCATAGTGACAGACTGCTACAGCACTGGAGATGACTTTGGTTGCACAATCCACCAAGTGTCTGGCCGAGTGGATTTGTTGATTGACCAGAGAGAGAGAGCCTCCATGTAAAAATTAAGGGCAGCCACCCTTTGTTCCTCTGGTAAGCTGGGAATAAAGGAGCCCATCCGTTCCCATAAGAATTTCTGATAGGCACCCATGCAAGCCTGAATGTTACCTACTTTGTCTGAAAAGACTGCTGAGGAATAAAAGCATCTCCCAAATATATCTAGACATCTGCCTTCCTTATCCACAGGAGCGGAATGAGTCTTACCAGATGATTCAGATGTAGGTTTGACCACTAGAGAATTAGGTGTATGATGAGTGAAGAGATATGGGGCTGTATTGGGTTGAACTTTGTAAGTCCTTCAAGCCTCTTAGAAGCAGGTGGAATGGAAGCAGGTTTGGTCCATGAATGATGCATGACACCAGATAGAGAAACAAGAAATGGTAGAACAGCCAGGGATACCACTGTGGTGTCAACAATCTGAAAAACTGGGTCTCTTGATGGTTTGGGAGGGGCATCTATTTGGAGTCCCAGAATCCAAGCCATCTGTGCCACCACATCAGAACAGAGCTGGACATCCTTGGTTGGTGATTGGGTATCTTTAACCTCTTCCTGAGGTGAAGCAATCAGAGGAGAAGGCGAGCCAGATGAAAGTTTGGTATCATAAGCAGACTTCTCAGTAGACTGTTAAAGCAGGGCAGGAGTGACAAGTTAAACAGCCTGTGTTGTAGTAGGAGCAGGTGTAACATGAGGCATAGGAATGGAGGATATAATTGGAATGACAGCAGGAATAGGTGTCAGTATCGATGTGGTAAGTGAAATAGGAGCTGTCGGTACTGAGGGTTGAGGTAGGGAGGACGGCAGGCAGGAGATCATGGCTGTGGTACAAGGTGGTGGTGAAAGCACCTTGTTTGTGTGATGGTCTGGTCTAGGTTCAAACTGAGACCAAGAGATATTGTGAGGAGACTGAGATCGAGAATGAGAGTGCACTCAATTTCGGGAAGGAGAGTGGTAGTATAACTCCCTGTGATGATAATGACCTCTGTAAGAAGGAGAGTAAGATCTGTATGAAGATGGTCGTTCTCTCCAATATTCCTCAGCCCAGTAACGATCTGTGTAGGATGCCGAAGTGTAAGGCAAGCCTTGGTAATAGAACAATGCTGAAAAATCAGCCTGGGTCCAAGATGGTGTAGGGCAGGAGTAGGCAACCTTTTTGAACCGGGGGCCGGGTTGCTGTCCCTCAGACAATTGACGGGCCGAAGCACCAAAAATAAATAAATAAATAAATAAATAAAATTAAAATTAAAAAAGAATTAAAAAATTTTAAAAAATGCATGCACACTCTCTCAGCCCCAGAAAAGCCATGGCAAAACCCCTGTGAAGATTTTGCCAAGAAAACCCCAAGAACAAGTAATAACAACAATAATAAATATCATCATGGGGGGGCAGCGGTGGGGGGGGCGGCGGCGGCAGGACCGGTTTGGGGCCGGTCCAAAGGCCTTGCTGGGCCGCATCCAGCCCCCGGGCCTTAGATTGCCTACCCCTGGTGTAGGGGATCGGTGAGATTGTGCAGGAGATGTCTCTCGAGGCTGAGGGGGTGGAGACGAAAAGGAAAGCCTGTATGCCCGGACTGGAGAGTCGAAGATCTGAGATAGTACTAAGGCCGGTACTGGAGACAGTGGTGAAATCATTGGCAATGACAAGGCTAGAGATGGAGTGGGTAACAAGGTCAATAACATACTCCACTCAATGATGCCAATGTAAGTACTCCCAATGTCGAGTCCATAGAGGCGACAGAGATGGGAGGTTGAAGAGACGGTGTAGAAGCTGGAAATAAAAATGCCATAGTGGTCTCAAGTGATGCTGCTGGTGTGGTCGATACCGAGGCCGATGTCAGAGAAGGCTCCATTGTAGTAAACGATGAAGAAGAAGACTTAGACTTATGTTTTATTTTGGCCTTCTTGGCATCATGGTCACTAGTTGACGCAGAACTCTTTTTTGCCTTGTGAGAGTGTTTTTCTTGGGAAACAGAGGGAGCCTCCTGTGGCGCCCAAGTCTGGGCAATAGATAGCGCAACAGTGTCTTGAGAAGCCATAGTAGAGATTGGTGTGAACCACTCAATAATGAGGCTGTTGGTATCAAGGGAAGAGTGGTCGATACCAAGACTCGTAGGACTGAAGAGCTTGGTAATAAAGATGGTACAGGGGTCTCCGATTTCTTCAAAAGTTTCAGAATGTGGGGAAGCTTCAAAATTGGAACCAAAGCCAAGGGATCTTGCTAAGAAGATGACTTTTGAGCAACAGAAAGGGAGCACTCCCCCCCAAAAAAAGTTTTAAGTGTTGGGCCCTGTTGTAGAGTGTTTGAGTGGTGAAAGAGCAGCAGATGGAACAGCACTCATCTATATGGCTCTCATCCAAACAAAAATGGCATTTAGGATGTCCATCAGTGAGGGCAACCTTATGCTTACAAGAAATGCAGAGCTTAAACAGAGAGTTGAGGCCATACGAGGACTGGAAGTGAGGCACCCAGCCAGGCCAAAAATAAACAAAAAACATCTTGCTTCTCAGCTCTACAAGGGCAAGCTCAAAGAGAATTAAAACTGAAGAATAAAAGAAAAAAGAAATATCAAAAATCTAATTATACATGAGAGGAACTCAGCTAGAGCGTGATCTGAGAACAACTTCTCTTGTGGCGGACGAAAGAGAGTTGAAGGTGGAGCTAGACTGGCGGGATTGGGCATGCTCAATACACAGGAGTGGGTGGGGCTTCCTGCCAATCTGCTCAGCTTTTCAGCTTTCTGAATGCAGTCTCTGAAAAGGTGCAAACCCCTATTGTGTAAGACACAGAGACCAGGAAGAAGTTAAAAGCTGAATGGGTTTGCTGATTGCTCCATCCCCCCCTGCCCCCCCCGGCTCTCCACACATTCTCTCCTATAAGAAACAAAAAGGCAGTATATCAACACTTCCAACCAACCCCCTGCCATGTTCCTAGCCAATTTCCATACACATCTGTCAGGTGCTGCTCCACATTTAATTGCTGTTTTTGTCACCCTGAAGCTAAACACCATCAGTCATTCCAGAATCCCATTGTCAATTCCTGGTGAGACCATCAGATCTTTGTTTCATTGCAAAACAGCACCTAGCACCACTTGTGGCTAGGATCTCGAATATAAATATCAGTCCCAAACCTAGCCTCCTCACAGACAGTTGGCTCCCAGTCTGTGCTCCATGTGCAGAAAGATTCTTCCACTCACATCTGTTGCCCTCAGACCCTGTCTGAGCCACACCCCACTTTCAGTGGTCTCCTCTCCAGAACAGGTAAACATTATCCCCTCTATATCCCTAAATGTCACTATCAAATTTCCATACTTCTATTTTGGTTAGCTCTGAATGGTGTGTCTGTTTGAATTACTATCATGTGTTTGGTTGCACTCTGGCAAATATGCAATATTTATAAATAAAAATAAATATCCAAATAAATAAATAAATACCTAATGAATACCTGAATAAATAAATGCCAAAATAAATATCTTCTTATTCACCCCAGACTCCTCATCACTTAGTACTGGTATACATAGGTGAAAATTATCCTCAGTTTAATTAATACCCAGCCTCTTGCAAGCTTCTTTGAGCTAAGCAATTCACCATTTTAAAGAGAAGCTGACACAGTTGGTGGAGCACCCTCCCCAAGTCCTTTTGGGTAACAGGTGCTGGAATTGGATTTAAAGTGCTACACAGCTTGGGACCTCAACACTTGAGAGAGTGCCTCTCTATATATATATGCCTGTCTGATAATTTGGATTGACTGGAGGGGCCCTCCTCTGTGTTCCACCAGTGGGGAGGACATGGGAGAGAGACATCTCTGCACTGTATCTCTGCAATGACATCCCAGTTCTGGAATTCCCTCCCCTTGGAGGGTATTGGTATCAGATCAGTGATATCATATTAGTGCCAACATTGGTACCATATCAGTGCCAAGTCAAAATTTGGCTTTTTTATGAAAGTCTTCAGACCTAACTGATTTAGCCCATGTTGCATGTGTGCCCTGATTGCTCTGTTTAAATTGTTTTAACTGGTTTTAAATTATCTGGTTTTTAATGGATAAACTATTTTTTAAATTACATCTTGTTTTAAATCGATTTTCTTGTAAGCCACTCTGACATATTCTGTTATAGGGAATGATATAAATATTTTAACAAATAAAATAAATTTTACTGTCTTGTCAAACACCGTTGGCCACACTCTGATGTGGCTCAGCCACATCTGTTCAATGTTTTAGAGCATGGCATAGTCGATGGGGTTGATGCAAGTTGCAGTTAGTAACATCTTCAGGGCCTTATGATCCCAATCTCTGTTCTTTATATGTCATTATTTTTGTCTGTTCTGGAACACTTATAACTTGTGTTTCCTCATTGATTTATTTTTCTAAAATTGCTCTGCCCAGAACCTGTTAGCCTAATTAGAATATATTCTAAAAATGCCAATTGCCATTCTTTTGTTCTTGTGCACCCCCACTTTTGTTCTTGTGCACCACTGTTTTTGTCAGATGAGCAGGAAGTGGGAAAGATATGTGAACAGCTTTATTTAAAATAGTTTTAGACCCTATACTCAAAGATACCAAGGCTGTATACAAGGTGTGAATAAAACTAATCATGCTAAAACTCAGGACACAATAAAACATCATCACATACAAAAAAATGAGAACCAAGAGAACAGACTACAACCATAGACCAGTGTTTAAGTTTTACGTCCTTGTTTTCTACCAATTTCTCACTTGTATAATTCTCTGTAATGCTGAGAATAGCCTAACATAGTAAAATGCTGGCTGCTCAGTTCAGTGGTTTCTGCTCTGTTGTCAACACCTTTTTCATCACAAGGTGTGTATGGTTTTTTTAATGATTACATGTGCTTTTCTCCCTTTTGTGTAAAATGTACAATTGTTTGTTTTACAAAGGATATTCAAATAATTTTCTAATTCAGAGCACTTGCACTGCTCTTAACTAGGAGGAAAATCCTCACAGTCCAGTCAAACACAGCCTTGCTATCTTTAGCCAAGATACTGCTCTTCCTGCCAAAGCTAGCAGAGTTTTTGGAATAAGTTTAACCAGGCTTGACAAACACTTCACTGACAAAACCCACCTTTGCTGATTCTGTTTATTATTATTTTTGTTCTGACTTATCTGGATACTTCAGGTTGTTCTTTTTCAGCAGATTGTGGAAAAGAAGTGGAGGAAATCACATGGTCCCACTATATTATACTCTTATATATTATTCTGTTCTGCACCATAGCAGAATAGGAGCATATGTACATTCAAATGTATAGGGGGATTTATGACTAGCCAGTTGCCAGGAAATTTTTTTAAGTGTATCACACAGGAAAACAGTTATTTTTAATTTTCATGTTTTGGACTTGTACTGAACTGAAGAAATGGCCAAGTTACTGAAAATGCTCACTAACATACCTGTGCTTTCAGAAAATTAGTACTGTACTCCAACAGGACTTTACTTTGTACTCTTCACACAGTTTGTGTGTGTATACATGTGTGTATGTGTCACCTTCAAGTCACCTGTCCATTTGTGGTGACCCCATGAATTTCATAGAGTTTTCTTAGGCAAGGAGTACTCAGAGGTGGTTTTGCCAGTACCTTCCTCTGAAATAAAGCCTACAGCACCTGCTATTCATTGGTGGTCTCCCATACAAATACTAACCAGGGTTCACCCTGCTTAACTTCCAAGATCAGACGGGATCTGGTGCCTTTAGGGTATTTAGGCCCTTATTCGTTAAAACTGTTATCTCATTTGCATATAATTAAAGCTTACATGGAGGAGTTCCATTATCCTCTATTGTATGAGATTTGCCTGGAAAAAATAACTGGTCCTGCTCAGTCTCAGTGCAAACATACCTTGGGCAAAAAGGTACAAGAACATAGCAGGTTGCCACCTTTATTTTTTATAGAGACTGTCTCCTTTCACACCTCCATGCTTGGATGGTTGCAACCTTTGGTTTTCTGCCAGTCGTGCAGTAACTATGAAAGAGACAGTCTCTCTGTCTGGAGGGAAAAGAGCAATCCTATGGGAAGTGGAGAATCAGCAAGGGAAACCCTAAGATGTCATGAAGATATTTGATTTTTTTAAAAAAGTCCTTGTTTGCATAATTTATATGGTTGCCAAGTGGCCAGCCCAGAGAATTGCTATGATTTTCCAAGTGGAAAGACAAACCTCCGAGTGAGAGAGGGAGGGGACCCCAAAACTTCAGGAAATGGTATACTAGTGGTAACCTGGTAACCCTAACACTAAGAGGTGAACTATAATTATGGATGGTGAGCCTACCTGAGCACTGGACTCTTTCACACTACACAGTTATAGTGTTATGGTTCCACTTTAACTGTCACAGCTCCATCTTATGAAATCCTGGGCTTTGTAGTTGGAGGGCTTTAGGATTTTCAGCCAGAGATCAGGCTATCCATATGCTGAAGCCATGACAGTCAAAGTAGAATTATAGTACTATGGCTGAGTGATATGAAAGAGAACAGTGTATTCAACAAGAGACCCTGGTTGTGACTGACGATAAGGCTTTTTCTATTTAAGGAACCCCTTCAGAGCACAGCATCCCTGCAAGGAAGAGAACCTAAAAGCCATCTGGGAGTGAAGGCAATGGGGCTTGCTAGCTACTGTATATTCCATCAGCCAGCTCTTCCTTCACCCTGGGACTCTTCACCACCAAAACTGAGTGAGCTGCTTCTTTGCAGGACTGAGGCCCTGGCAGCAGTCTCCAGCAGGTTCCCCTGGTAGATTGGGTTATTTCCCTGCATTGGGAAATATAAATGGGACTGCTTCAGGGTGAGTCTGCTGGCAGTCAGGTTGGGGAATATTCCCCCTTTGGGGGAATAACTTTGGACTGGCACGAGGACAAGGGTCTGTCCTGCTGCTGTTTTACAGGAAAGAAAAGACATTCGAGCCCAAAAGATAATGTAAGCCACCCAACAGCCTGCTGTGAAGAATTTGCCCACCATTTCACAGATAAAATTGCTGGGATTCACCCGACTTGGATGCCAGGATTGATGCAGTTCCAGTGGACATAGCTTTGGCCTCTGTTTGTCCAGTGTTGGACACTTTTCCATTTGTGCAGCCTGAGGATATGGGCAGGATCCTTGGAGAGAGGAGTCACTCCATGTGTACTAAACCCTTGCCCTTCCTGGCTAACTAAACAGCTCAGAGGAGGACTTGCTCAGTGGGTAAGGGAAGTTATGAATGCTTTCTTACAAGAAGACAGGGTCCCAACATTCCTGAAGGAGGCTGTGGTAAGACCTCTTCTGGGGGAAGAAAAAAAAACTTTCCTGGATCCTACCATACTAGATAATTATAGGCCTGTCTCCCACTTTCCATTTTAGGCAAGGTACTAAAACATCTGGTGGCTTCTCAACAGTGTTTGATGAATTTTTGCATAACTTTGATATTTTTTTTTTAAGCAAGAAAAGCAGGCTATACAGTTTCAATATATGTGTCACCACAGGTTCACCTCTGGAAAGCCTCCCTCCCTCCTTTTATAAAATGACTGCAATAGGCTGGAGCATCCTTTTCCAATCTGGGACCTTCCAGGTGTATTGGACTCTCATCATCCTAGCTCAAATGGCCATAGGAATTCCATTCCTTTCCAGTTGGAGGATACAAGACAGAAGATGGTTGGGTTAGAATACACTAATGATGCATTTTTCCAATAGTGTAACACATTACAAGACAGGACTGTTGTATATATAATCCTAGATAATAGAAATAATTTTGCATATTATCTCACATTTGACCCCAGAACTCCTAAGCACATTTGCAAACCACTGTATATTTGACTGCAATTCACAACTGGATTACTATCACCACAGAGAGGTAATGAAGCAATACTCTCAGCGTGAAGCCGAAGGCTTTCAGAGCCAGAATCCATGGTTTTTTTGTGGGTTTTTCAGCTATGTGGCCATATTCTAGAAGATTTTATTCCTGACATTTTGCCAACATCTGTGGCTGGCATCTTCAGAAAATCTTCTCCGAAGATACCAGCCGCAAATGCTGGTGAAATGTCAGGAATAAAATCTTCTAGAACATGGCCACATAGCCCCCAAAACCCCACAAAAAAAAACAATAGTCTCCCAAATGCAATTAATACTTTTTAACTGCAAACAAACAAAAAAGAGGTCATTAAAGCAATCAGTGATAACAAATGCCAGAGAAGCGATTTCATGAGTAAAACTCATAAATGTTTGGCTGCATGGCAAATGTACAGCAAGATGTATGCCAAAAAGATCTAACTGCTCAAATAAATTGCCTTTGATGGGAGGGATAGTATCCTTTTCCAGCTGAATTTTTTTGAAAGCTGTCCCAGACTTTTATTGTGGCAGCTGTGTCGCTCTCTTCCTTCTGAGAACTTCTATGACTGATAGGACAATTTTCTGGGGGGGGGTTGTTTTAATTATTTTACTGCCCTTTTGGCTTTCCTTTGGCCATCAACCAACAACATCCTCATCCATTTCTGAGTTGGACCAACAGTATTTTCAACTAGGTTTTACTTCTGGACTGCTGTTCCTAACAATCTCTCATCCCCGCTACTCTTTAAGAACAGCAAACGAATTAGTTCCCAAACCCATAAATGACAACGGGATCAGTAAGTCCATTCAAAGATGGCTAACAAATTTACATAGAACATTTTGCTTGCAAGAGTGCTGGTGTTGCTGCTTATGTCCATTCATTACTGCATGAATAGGAAAACAGCCCCTACTGTACCTATCCATTTCCAGCAGCTACACAGAGCAGCTTTCATTGCTGTGCTTTCTGCCTAGAAGCACATGCCTTTAATAACCAAATTCAGATGCTTCCGTTGCATCAAAGCTAACATATTGACATCTGCCTATCTATCTTGTTGGATGGAAAACGCTTAGCATGAATCCTATCCAACACCATTTACAAGACTGGTCAGCCAGATGGAAAACAGTAATCTTGAACACTTGGCCCACAGCATCTGGCGCAATGAGAAGAAAAATACTACTTGAAAGTTACCTTTTTAGTATGACTGGCTTAGTAGGAAATTCCCTCCACTAATTACTACTGCTAATATTTTGGGGTCTACATACACACACACACACTGAATGGTCAAAATTCTGAATACTAAAGGAGGTATATTTTATTTCTACTTCGTCCCTGAACTGAGCTTTGAATTGGCATTTTCAGCAAAATTCCCTGCTGTAAAACTAAATATGTCAAAAGTCAACAAAAATGTAATGCTTGAGATGCATTTTCTCCTGTCACATGATGCTAGGACTATTCATAATTGCAGACAAATGTTAATAAGCAGCAAAGGAGAAGATAATGTTATGTTCCTTTTAGCTGATTTGCTGCACTGAAAAGTCTTAATTTCTAAGTTCCATAGATGTGCAAGATAGAGCCAAGTGTTCCTTAATTAAGGCAATCTGGGGGCCTAAACTGAGCCATCTCTCTGTCCCATCTAGAATTGAAAATAGCTCAAGTGGGTATCGGTGGCTCTGATATAATACACACTAGTACTTAATAAGCTAAAGGGAATTGGGGCTGGCCCATATTTCCAGAAATTCTTAGTCAATCATATGACTCTTAACTAATTGTCAGTGCAGTCCTACACTTGTCTTTTGTTGTTGTTAACTGCCCTCGGGTTGATCTCGACCCATGGTGATCCTATGGATGAGACATCTCCAAGACCCCCTCTCCTCCACTGCTCTGCTTAAATCCTGCAAATCCGTATCCATGATCTCCTTAACACAGTCCATCCATCTGGCATGCAGCCTTCCTCTCTTCCTACTTCTCTCCACCTTCCCCAGCATTATTGTTT
>CM034703.1:200349933-200360269 GCA_020142125.1 Phrynosoma platyrhinos | reverse complement strand
GATTTTGCAGGTTAAAAAAGTAGTCTTATATGCAGGAAAATAAGGTACTAAACAGCTGCTTCATTCTGTGAATTAGCATGTTTGGGTCATATCTGCATTTCAGTTAGCAGTGCATTTCAGGCACTTAGCATGTTATTTATTGCTCTAAACTGCCTCTGAGTAAAATAATATGATACTGGGCCAAAAATTTTCTTCCCCTCCCCCCCCATAACCTCTCCACTCAAAATTTTGTATATCCACATATACTGATATGTTTTCTCATATATTTTATAAGATTAAACAGACAGATAAATGAATCCTTAATGCACTCTTGTTTTCAAATATCATTATTTCTAAGTTCCTTTCATACATATTGAAAGAATAGGTCATGGCTTTGAGGTTTTCCAGTTAGCAATATCTAACCTCTTGGAAAGGGGACAGTCTCAGTGTGAAAGAAATACATTAAAATGAAATATTTTTGAAGCAAAAAGTAAAAGATATGCAAAAATGTTCTTAGAAATTCAGAGAAAATAATTTCAGTTTAAAAGTTAGGTAATTTATATTTAATGAGGGTTTTACTGAAGGCATGTTCATTGTTTGTTTTTGAATAAAATGTAAGGAGCATATATCAGAATCAAGCACATCTTTGTTTTGTGCTACTTACCCCAGATAGGAAATAACACCACAAACCATCATCAAGTTTCTTTATAACCAATATTCTAACACATCTCACTTTCTAGCATTGCATGTTTAAAAGGGAGTTTATGACCAATCAAATAACAGTAGAGCCCATCAAGTGAATCTCACTATTTCTTTCAGGAAAACCTGGATGAATTGGCTAAAATGTATCTCAGAAATAAAACTGACATTCATCTAATTCACCAAGACCCACAGTTACCAAAACAGAACCTAAAATGAATTACAAATAAAGAGGATTTCCAAACATCATGTAGAAAAAACTATTTCAGAAAAAAAATTAAGAAAATCTTAACAGGTTAGCTGCCTCGGCAGACGGCTTATTGAGCTGTCTTGGAGGCAGGGAAGAGGAGGGGCAGCCGCACGCACGGCGCCCCTTCCTCCTCCCGAGGTTGCCCTCGGAGCTGCCGGCCCTCCGCACGGCCGGCGCTCCGAGGGCAACCTCCTGCCGCAGCATCCACACACACTGCGGCGGAAAAGCCATGGAAAGTGCGCCCTACGCATTTAGGGCGCACTTTCCCTGACTTCTGAAAGGAGCGCCAATTTAGCGCTCCTTTCAGGGACGCCGCTGGTGCGCCGTGGTGCGGCTGCCTCGCTCCAGCAGCGCACCGTCCCACGGCGTCCCCGACGCCATCGTCTGCTTCCCCCCTAAGTCTCCCTTATCTAAAATGCTTGGGATCAGAAGTGTTTTGAATTTTATATTTTTATTCTATTTTATAATATTTGCAGATACACAGTGAGATATATTGGAGATGGGACCCAAGTCTAAAAATGAAATTCCTTTATGTTCCATATACACTGAGCCTGAAGGTATTTTTATACACAATATTTTAAACAATTTTATGCAGGAAAGAAAGTTTGTGCACATTGAACCATCAGAAAGCAAGGGTATTACTCTCTCAGCCACTCTGTGGACGATTTTGGAGTATTCTCAATTTTGGAATTTCGGATAAAAGAGACTCAGTCTGTACAACAAGAATGTATGCAGAGACATAGACATAGCTGTGTTAGTCTGGAATATCAGTATACAAAGGGATTTTGTAGCACAGACTAACTGTGTAGAAGAAGTTGTAGCATAAACTTTTGTAGACTTAGGGGCAAAGCAGACCGGCAAAAAACGGTAGCTTCAGGGTGATGTGGGGGCGTGGCATACGCACACCACACACCCCGATGACACCCCCAAGCCAGCATCACGTCGCTCTGTCGACCACACAGCAGGCAGCATCACAACATTTCTGCAGCATGGCATTTACACACGTCGCACCGCAGAAATGTGGAAAAATTGCCACCACAGCAGAAAAGTCAGCTTTTTGCTGGCTCATAAAGGAGTGGCTCCTTTTTGAGCCGGAAAATGGTTGGATCAGGGCTGCAGCCCCAATCTGGCACTCAAAGGGGTGGAGGCAAGCCACTCCATGGGTGTGGTCTGTTTTGCCCCTTGGTCTACTTGGGGGTGGAGGTTTGGGGTCAGGGTTGTGATTTTAACTTGTTCTTTTTAATTGATGTACGCCGCTTCGATTGCTAGGCAGAGAAGCAGGATATAAATAAAATTATTATCATTATTATTATTATTTCCTCAGATACAGCAGACTAAGTCTATGAAAGCTTATGCGACAATGTTTCTATACAATTTAGTCTCAAAGGTGCTATAAGATCCCTTTGCAATGAGAATATATATTAAACAAAGGAGTTCACCTTCCATCTTGGCAGAGGAGAGTAAAAATATATAAGAATTTTTCTGTTACTGAAATGCATATTCGGTTCATCAGCCATCCCCTTCAGCTCACTGCTAATATTTCCTTGTGTCCATTTCCTTAAAACAGGACTTGATCAAGAGAAGCAGGAAAAATAACTTGTACCTTGGTTCCATGAATGCTATACTGTCTGTCCCATCCATGGAGGCAATGGGGGCATCATTCGGGATGTTGTAGAAAATCAAATAAAAGGCTATGAAATGGACCACAATGCCTAACATCACTACAGGGTTCCTACCAAATCTGTTGCTCTTGCTCAGGAGACCAAAGAGTCCGCCACCTGTGACAGAGAATGTATCATTACTCACTGGGACACTATCTTGCCAATACTGAAATTACACAAGCTATCTGTTTATTACCAAGCTAAATTCAAAGTGACCAGAGACATAAGGTGACTTTTTTTCCTTTTGGCTGTAGTGACTGTTTTTGACAGTTCCTCTCCAGAGAGGCCTCATCTGGCACCTGCTCAGTTAGATGTCAAGCAAAATCAGTTTTATTTTCCCAGGCTTTTGAGGTTTAGACCTCCATATACTTCTTTTAAAATTAGCACATCTTTCTCCCTATTTTTATGCTGATTAATGTTTTTTTCTTACTTTCAGTAAAAATTTAATCTTATTTGCCCTGAGATCTTTATTGATTAAGGGCAGTGTGTTTCAATGGTTGAGTGGGGGTTCCAACCCTGATCTCCCAGAGTCTATCCAAATTAATGCATACACTCTTATAGTGCTGCTATTCCACTTTTACTGCTCTGGCTGCCTCTGGGATTTGTAGTTCAGTGAGGCCTAAGAGCTCTCTGGCTGAGAATTTCAAATGCCTTTCCCTAAATTGCAAATCCTAGAATGCAACAGGAGGTAGCCAGAGATGTTAAAGTGAAATTAAAGTGAAATAGAGTGTAATCTCCCGAGCCCAACACTCAAACTAATACAGCATGGTAATTCTAACCATACTGTTATTTTTTTTGGGGGGGGGGGGGAGAACCCAACAATGTTGAACATGTTAGGGAAATGAGCAGGCTAGAATCCTTCTTCCAATCCATTTTAGTTGCTTACACCCACAGATTTTATTTTATTTTTTATTTTTATTTTTTATTTTTGGTTTTTATAGAATTTCATTCAATCATGCACATCTCCACCTATAGTTTAAAGTGGTGCAATCCAAACACAAGTTCGCCACCTCATCTGCTGTTTGTGAGAACAAGGTCTAGATACACCACAGACAATGCTGTCTGCCCTGGCTCCAACAACAAGAATGACAATCTGCTTTCTGTGATGAACAGCTGCTTGTCTTGGCTGTCTAATGTCTCCTGCTGCAGAGCTTGTATGGTCTATAATGAGCAAAATATACTGTTTGCTGTTAAAACTACAGTAGCATTAAACATAAACTTGCTGGATGTTGTCCCAGCTCTTATTTAAAAATTAATATTCAATGCATTTCCTGACTATTGATACTCAATGCCTTTCATGTTAACATATTATATGTCTTACCATTTTGAACAAGTCCAATTCATTTCTTCACTCTGTTATTTCAGATGTATGCACAAAATAAAACTGTGGGGAAAATATGTCCTGCAATTTCAGATCTAGTATGACTCACCTAATATTTCTCCAACACCAGTAAAAATACCAGAGAGTCCAATGAGGCTTTTTTCTTCATTACCAAATTTATTTACAGCACCTATACAGGTTCCATATACTCCAGAGAAGAATGTCAATTCCAGACCTTGAAAGAAACCAAATTATTTCAGACATGGTTATCCACAACTGCTTTATATTTAATCACTAGAGTGGAGGCTGCAACAACAATGTCTGTCATAAGTAAATGCTACTGCTGATATTAAAAAATACAAAAAAAGGGTAAGTTTTTAAAATAAAAACTGCTTTAACACCAAAGATTTCTCCCAACAATGTAGAGTGCCTGGTTAGACTTAAAATACAATATACAGTGTTGAAATGGCACTGAAAAACAGGATAATTAAATTTTAAAAGAATAACATTTTTCAGACAGGATACTATAATGGCTCCTTTAACAGAGCTTTTCATAAATGTTTGCTGCCATGCTAACCAAAGTGACTGCCTGTGGCATTGTGTATTGAAACTATCCCAAGGAAGCAGCTGGTAGCAAGAAGGGCAGAGAGGAAATTCTAGTGCAGGAAAATGCTAAGAATGTCTGTGGAAGGATCCAACCATAACAATCACCAAGGTACTCAAGTAAGTTATAACATTAGCAACAACTTACTTGAAAACAGTTTATTTTGAACATCTACAGTTCAGTATACTTAAACTGGGGGTGGGAGTAGTTTGTATTATGTTTTTTGAATGATATGTGGGATATAACCTGAATAAATGAAGTAAAACTGCATCAGGCTACACCAAATAATAGATGCAAGCAGATGCCCATGACCACATCTTCCTAGAGCACTTGGGAGCCTCATTAGCATGGGCCAAAAATAAATCTTCCACCAGACCGTGGAATCCTACAGTGACTATGGGCAAAAACCAGCAAAAAGTATCTTGATGCAAAATGTTTGGAAGCAAAATATTAAAATGTGGCACCTAAGTTAACTGAAAAGCACAAAAATGGAATTTGCCTTCTTTTTATGCAGACAAGCACACCTGTTAGATTTCTGCAAGTCCCGTGATTAAAGCTGGACCTTCTAGCCCTCATATTTAAGGCCAACATTGAAAAACAAGTCTGCAGCCCTAAAACACTACATATATTCTCCACTGCAGCCACCAGATGGCAATCGCACAACACATCCCACAGATGGCATTGAAGCATACTCTGCTCTCTTTATGAAAATAAAAAGAGGACTGCTTAAAAGTGCTGAAAATACAAATAGGCTGGGAAATAATTTTTTTAGGGGACAAAAAACACAGTCCAAACACTGTTAAATGTACACAAGGAAATCATAGAAGCAGCCAGGTCTTTTGTCCAGAGCAACTCCAATAATCAAAATGAGCAGCTGTTCATTATAAAAACAGATTGTCTTTTTGGCTACAGAGAAACCTTTGGAGAAAGCTTCAGTTCCATACACAGTGCCCCCACAGTAGAACAGGATAACCGTGGGAACTAACAAAGTGATCTAGGAGATAGAAGGACAGGACAAGTGTTTACATATTTGCATTATGTAGCCAAAAGCAATTGGATTTGGAATGACAGGGCCAGATAATCATAGAGAACGCTTGTCTTTTTTGTTTTGTTTTTAAAAAGGAATCAAAGAAAGTGAAGCACAAGACTAAAAAGCACAAAACCCAACCAATTACAGTATAACAGCCCAAAAATACAGTTGGCCCTCCATTTTTACGGTGAATCCGTTCCAGAGGGCCCCCCCCCATGAAAATACTCGACAATATTCAAGTCCCATAGGCTTGGATGGGGTGTGCTCCTGTGGGCATGCGCACCATTGATTTTAACGGAGCTCACCCCTCTGTGAATATTCAAAACTGCGGACCTGAGGTCTGCAAGAATGGAGGAGTGACTGTACATGCAAGCAACAGTGTAAGAATCTTAAAAAAAAATTAGAGTAGAAGGCCTAACACTTATTTTTAAAAGCTATTACAGTAACACTCTCAAATGGAAAATGCTTTTCTTGGAAGTACCACCTTAATGGAAACACTTTTGCTTTCCACTGCTACTTAGGTACCCACAGGATTTGACACATGACATGCTTTCCTTGTCAGGGATCTGCCTCTGGACCACAGTTTGGTCCATTTATCATGATACTCCACTTACTTTTTAAAAATTTTTTACTGAGAAACCATATAAGAAAAGGCCAATCTTGAGCAAGGAAAAAGCTCTGTTTGCAGGTCCCATACTGAGTCAAGTCTGGTGTTTATATTCCCATTCGGTTACCTGTATATGCTGTTGTGATGCTAAGCAGCACAATCTCCTTCGTGACACACAGCTTGATAGATCTTTCTGCAATAAAGCCACAGTAAATACACATGAATGCTTATTCACATATTGTAAGAATCCTCAATGAATACTGGGTTAAGGGGGGAGAGAGACCTGGTCTAATTACTCCTTCCCCCCACTGATAATGACCTCTTCTCTATTAATACACAGAGACATGAATATGAGATCAAGAGACCATTGGGAATAAGGGTAGAATAGTCTACCTTTTTAAAGCCACGGCAAGATGGGTCACCCTTCAAGGCTCCCTTCCTGCCCTTTCACCATTTGTCATATGCCATGTTACAGAGCGCACAAGCATTCTACTGCTAAAATTTGGCAAGCCAGATTTCAAATTACCACTACCAAACTGGAACACACTGCAACTGTCCCCATAATAAGAGGACAAAACTTCCAAGGAAGCCACTGTGTGAAAGAACCAGAGTTACTTTCTCTGCCATGGAGAAACGTCAAATTATTTTTTCCATAATGCTGTTCGCAATGCATTTGTGTCCTGATATCAAAAAGACATAACTTTTACTATGAGAGTGAGCATGGTGTAGTAGTTTGAGTTCTGGGCTAGAATTCCAGGGATGAGGGTTTCAATCCCCTCTCAGCCATGAAAGTCCACTGGGTAACCTTAGCCAAATTACACTCTCCTAGCCTCAGATGAAAGCAATGGCAAATCTTCTCTGTACAAAACTTTTCAAAACAACCACATGATAGCTTTTGCTTAGGATCACCATGAATCACATAGGACTTGAAGTCACACTACAACAACAAACATCTGAACAATGTAGAGAAAAAGGTCATATTTGGAGAAAGGAAATAAAGCAGATCTTCTATCAAGAACACCTGCAAGTAAGGTTTTACAGGAGAAAATCATAGCAGACTATGGCTGGGCATGATGAAATGTCTATGGACCTGTACAGAGAGCCAGAAATAATCCAGCTTGAGACCACTTTAACTGTCCTGGCTCAGTGCTAGGGAATCATGGGAATTGTAGTTTTTCCTCAAGCTGGATTATTTCTGGCCGTCTGTATAGGCCCTAAGTGTCTTATACTTCCTGAGATATCTCTTCTCTGGAATTTTACTTACTAAATGCATCTACAGCCTTTGTCATTCTGCTCTGGCCAGACCTGTTTTTAAAAAGTGAGAAAATAATTAATGAACTAACAAAATAAATTATAACCATGCTATATTTCCTAACAACATTTTTCTTTCCACAGCACTCTTTTGTACTGGAAAATTTACAGTATCAGTATGGGAAATAACATTCCATTTACAAATGAGACTTGTTTTAAAGTAGCAGAAATTATACTTGATTTAAATTGTAAGCCTCCTTGATTCTCAATTTTGTGAAAAAGGCAAGGTATAAATAGACAGAGTTTGAGCCAGAGGAGGAGAATAAAAATGGAAGCCACTGGACCAAGTAATATATAAATCAAAATTCTTCTTTCAGAATTTTCCAAGAGCTCTTTCATAAATCAGCCTTGTCTATCATCCACCTAAGCCTCAAAAATGCTATATGAATGAATTAATACTTTTTGCCTCGTAATTATGGGGTCATAGGGGGGTTGCAGACTGCCAGAAATAGTGCAAATTGAGTCCACTTTTAGGGTTAGGGTTAGTGCTAGGGAATCATGGGAATTCTTTTTTTCCTGAGACATTGAGACTTCTCTGTCAGAGAGCTCTGGTGCCACAATAAAATACAGTTCCCATGATTCCCTAGCACTAACCCTAACCCTAAAAGTGGACTCAATTTGCACTATTTCTGGCAGTCTGCAACCCCCCATAGACAGGGCAAGATCAACGCGGGACTGCAGCAACTGTAAGGGCCCAGTCTCAATCTGGGTTGCCACAGCAATCCTGATCAGTATGCCGGCAAAGAGTTGACTTTCTCCACTCCTTTTCCAATTGGCTTTTCTCAGCTGGGCAAACTATCCACACAGCTTCCAGCCACTCTGAGGGCATGTGGCATGTAAATGCCACACCCAGAGCAGTCGGAAGCTGCTCTTTCCTGCCTGTCTGTTTTGGGCCTATACGTTTCCATGTCAGTTAGGAAATTAGATGCCAAGGAGAAGGGGCTTCCCCACTCTTCTCTGTGACTTTCTGCCTTGTAGTTTTCTATGGATTGGAATTGCAAGCTGTATGGTAAAGGATTCAATAACGTGAATCTCCATTTATAATCTGAAGTGGCCCAGCCCAGAACTAGCAATATTATCTGCAGTGAGAATTAGAGTAGGCTCTTGCCTACTCAGACTGCTAATCTACTGTTTGTTTAGACAAGGAATCCCAATTCATGAGCTCCAGACAGGACAACACCTTAATCTAGTATATGTTAATTTCTCTTATATGCCTACTGAAAATGGTAGCACATTAACTGTAGAACTTAAGTTTAAGAGAATTTTAACTCTACTAATCCATTTTGTCCTTGTACATTAGGAAGACCTAAATAGAGTCTTTTCAGTTACATCCCACCTCATGCAGTCATTAATATAAAAGCACAATTATTCATGTACCATACTACATATAAGACAGTACATGCAGGAGCAGATGAAATGCTCTCCCTCCATCCCAACTGCCATTAACCTGGCCTGGGGGTGAGGGTGGGGTGAAGAAGAGGCATTGTCTGCTGGATTTTTTCCCTCCTACACTGCCATTCCCTTTTCCTTTTGTGTCATGTTTTAATCAGCTTGTAAGCCTGAGGGCAAGAAACAGTTCTGTTGTTTTTTAACTTGTAAAGTACCACATCTCATATTGCAATGGCGCTATATACAGTAAATAAATGATGATAATAATAGCATGTACAATTTCTTTTCTGTGTGAGACATATTGTTTATACACACAAAAGCATACATTACTATATCAGGAACATGCTGAATTAGCAGAAGAGTAGCCATTAGCACCTACGTGTGTTCTACAAGGTTGTCGGTAGTGGCTTCCTCCTCCTCTGAATTGGATTCTTCTGGTGTCCGAATGAGAAAAAACAGAACAGTGCCCACAAGACTGATTACTGTCAAAGCAATGAAGACGGTCCTACGGTCTCCTCCTGAGGAGAGAAAAATAGTTGATTATACCTTCATAAACAAATAGTGGCATATTCATTCATAACTTAAAGTGTATGACCTTTAAAGTCTATATGGCTTGGGTCCAGACTATCTGAAGGACTTCATCTCCCTATACAAGCCACCCTGAGCACTAAGATTGGCAGGGGAAGGCATTCTCTCTGTCCCACCACCTTCACAGGCACAGCTGGTGACGATTTGGGAGAGAGCCTTCTCCGTGGCTGCTCCCAAACTGTGGAACATCATTCCATGGGTGGACAGGTCAGTCTCCTCCCTGCTCTGTTTTTGCCAGTAGCTGAAGACATTTTTATTTAAGGGAGGCTTTCCATGGGTGAATTTTACTTAGGTAGTATAGTATATGTGCTCTTTTAATGTTTTAACGTTTTTCACTTTAAAAAAATGTTTTTAAGTATGGGGTAGTTAAAATAAAATAAGGAAAAATAATGAGGCTTCAAACTGACTTGAAGCCTACCAGTACAGATGATGTATGGGGACAAACTAGGTGGAAACTGACACAAAGCCACACTCTGGGCCTAAAAAAATGAGCAAAAGGAAGCTCTGATACTCATCATCGCACCAACGTACAACGTACAAATAGCATGAAGCGAGTACAGGAAAGTGGGAAAGCCCAGGCAGTGTATGGAAGTGGTCTGAAGCATGCGCCCTAGGAGCCGTGAAATGTAGCCACTGGCGCCACTACTCTTTGGTGTTTTGAATCCCATTTTGGAAGAATGGCAGGATATGTGCAATAAATAAATAAATAAAAATATAAGATATTCAATTTTAATAATAACTTTTAATCTGTACTGTATCACACACAAAGTAATATAGTTTGTTAAAGTAGAAATGAGCCACTTCAAATCCAAATGTATATTCCAGCTAGTATAACTTTCACCTTGGTATCGCAGACAAAGGAAATACAAAGATGGTGTAAGTCTCAAATGTGGAAAT
>CM034703.1:200296042-200317410 GCA_020142125.1 Phrynosoma platyrhinos | reverse complement strand
CAAATGAGTTGATTCTCTTCCTATCAGTTTTCTTCACTGTCCAGCTTTTACAACCATACATAGAAATTGGAAATATCATGGCATAGATAATCATAGCTTTAGTATTCAGTGATACATCTTTACACTTCAGGAAATTGTCTAGTTCCTTCATAGCTGTTCTTCCAAATCCTAGAGCCTGAACAGACTGCCAGAAATAATCCAGCTTGAGACCACTTTAACTGCCCTGGCTCAGTGCTAGGGAATCATGGGAACTGTAGTATATTGTGGCACAGACAGAGAAGCCTCAATGCCTCAGAACAAAACTACAGTTCCCATGATTCCCTAGCATTGAGCCAGGATAGTTAAAGTGGTTTCAAGCTTGATTATTCCTGGCAGTTTGTTCAGGCCCCTAGTCTTCTGATTTCTTGACTGCAGTCCCCATTTTGATTAATAACTAAGCAAAGGTATAGAAAATATTTCACTATTAATGCCTTCATTGTCTATTTTAAAGTTATGTAATTTATCTGTGGTCATTATTTTTGTTAATGTTCAACTGTAAATCCACCTTTGCACAGTGTCAAGCTAAATTAGCTGCTGGTTTGACTTGATTTTGCTGGTAGTGTTCATGTTGCTTTTGATACCTTTTCCTTTGTTATACAAACAAAAATTGAAATAAAAACAAGTCTTAAATAGTCATTCTTGCTTTTGGGAAACATTTCAAGGGAAACAATTAAGTTTTTAGTCATGTTATTGGATATTCTTTGTATACAGGTGGTTTGTGATGGGTCCACCTCGATCAGGAACAGGCATTCACATTGACCCTCTAGGAACCAGTGCTTGGAATGCCTTAGTCCAAGGACACAAGCGCTGGTGTCTGTTCCCAACCAGCACTCCCAGAGAATTGATTAAAGTGACTCGTGAAGAAGGAGGGAATCAGCAAGATGAAGCCATCACTTGGTTCAGAGTAATATATCCAAGAACTCAGCTTACCACTTGGCCTTCTGAGTTCAAGCCATTGGAAATTGTTCAAAAACCAGGAGAGACTGTTTTTGTGCCAGGTATGTGCCATTGTCAAGTTCTGAGCTAATTGTGATCTGATTTTATAAAATAATAAATTAGATCATACCCCTCCCCCTTTTATATGATCTTTATTCCTACAAGTACAGTGGCCACTTTTCAAAACAAAGTGATGTCCTAGGCATACTCCACATGAAATCTGTTACAGTCTCCTACTTAGTGTGTTGAGCAAGAATGGTATGAACAATGGTATTATGTAGGGACGTAATCCTGAAATAAATTGTAGACTGAGGAAGGAAACTAAGATTTAGGTGAATTAAACCAAAGAAGATTTTGGAGTGGATGAGTCCTTTAATAATATCTTCTCAATAGCAGTCAGCTTAACTTAACAGGAGAGTGGAATTGTCAATGGATTTTCACTAAAGCGGAAACAGAAAATGAGGGTGGATAAGTTGGCTTTGAGAGCCTTGTAGTGGTTTGAGTGTTGGGGATGGGAGTTCAACTCCCTGTTTGCCACTGGGTGACTTTGGGCAAGCCAGACACACTCTGCTTCAGAGGAAGGTAATGGCAAACCTCTGAAGAAATCTTGTCAAGAAAACTCCGTGATAGGACCGTCATAAGTTGGAATCAATTTGAAGGCACACAACAAACAAAATCTGGCTTTGCCTAATCCTGTATTTCAGGATTGTCACTTGTGCACCTAATAAAAGCCACATCATCTCCCTGGCATCTGTACATAACCAGATCTTTATTCCTGTTCTCTGAAGATGCCAGCCACAGATGCTGGCGAAACGTCAGAAAGAAACTCTTCTAGAACATGGCCACACAGCCCGAAAAACCCACAAAAAACTATGGATGCTGGCCATGAAAGCCTACAACTTCACATAACCAGATCTCTTTGGAGAAAGGGGTATCTAGCTGGCAAAGCAGGTAGTGAAGTATCTAGTTCTGGAAACTGGGCTGGAAGTCAAGCATGATCAGTACCAGGTCTCTTGTTCATTTTGAGAAGTTGACAGTTCTCTTTGCAGAGGTATTCTTTAACATGAATTGCTTGCTAGTTCTTTATAAATCATCTTTGTGTTAGGTGGTTTTGGTAAGACAAATATGTGTACTTATTGTTTTCTAAGGAGAAATCTAATTTTGTGGTTGCAGTGTCTTACTTTTGAAATATATCTCTAGAATTTGCTTAGAATCATCTGTAGCTTAGATCAAGCATGCTACAAATACAAGGAGGATCACAAATGCCATTTGTGTGTAGATCCTTTGTTCTTGAAGACCTTGCACAAACCAAAATGCACTTGTTTGAGAGGCTGAAACAATGAGTTCTGTAATAAGAACCAAGTTATTGTAATTCCATTTCATTTATGTCAAGGATATGGAAAGTGTAGCCCATGGTCACATGGAGCCCAAAGGCCATTTTGGAGATCCCCGGCACTTCCCAAAAGTTCAGTTTGGACCCTCAACCCCTGGCAGTTACCCACCTCTGATTCATTATGCCATTTAAGAATCATTATTTCTTATTTCTCTTTTTATATTACAAGATGCCAAATCAGTCAGTCAGTATAGAAGTGAGATGCTCTTACAAAATATCCAGTATGACTGGATATTCAGTTCTAGAATAGTGTTGCTCCAGAACCATTTTGATTTTAGTTACATAGCTTACATGACTGGCAGCCTACTGTATATACTCTGTTATAAGTTGACCTCATGTATAAGTCAAAGACAGGTTTTGGGGCCAAAATTATGGATTTTGATATGACTCATGGATAAGTCGTGAGTAAAACTTAGGGCATATTACAAAGGATCTAAAAGATGAAGCAAAGAAAAACAATGCCAAAGAACTTACAAAATTCCAGCAGGCTTAACTGTGTTCATATTAAATGCTGAATAGATAAAAGAGTAGAGAGAGGTCAGTACTTCTAGGACAGATTATACTCTTGCCTTTCACCATGGGATAGCTCCTGTTGTTGGATTTGTTTATTTGTTTAATAAAACTTAAGGTACAATACTTGCATTGACTTGTGGTTAAGTCGACTAAGGTTTTTTTGGGTCAGTTTTTTGACTTAAATTTCTAGACTTATACATGAGTAATCTTATGCATGTTTTGTTGGAAGACTCATTGTGTTCAGAAGGACTTACTCACAGGTAAGTGTTCTTTTTTTCTGTGAGTATAAATAAACAGAATAAACATCAGGAAGGCATATTTTATCTATCATTGTGTTCTGATATGCTCACATTCTTCCTATGAACAGTAGTCCAGTTCAGTAGCTCTTTTCATTTCTGTCCAAATCTTGTTGATGCTTGATAGTACCTAGTGACGCATATGATTCTTTCAGTTCACAGCAAGTTAAATATGGATTTCAGTCAAATCCCCTTGTTAATTGTTTGTCTCTTGGGAGAAATGTAACTTCTCAGGGTTTTATAAAAAACTTTAAAAACAACAACAGAGTTTTCTCTAGCATTTTCTGTTACTGAAATGGCAAAAGCTGGAAATTTCAGTCAGTCATGATTTCATCTGATCTAATTTTTTGATAGGCTGTAGTATGCATTATTAGTGGATTACTGTCTATTACTTTGGAGAATTCAACCTGTTTGTATGACTTTAAATCTTGACTTGTAATAGTTATTGAATTATCTGGAAATATTTTTGGCGTTGTTTTTCCCCAGTATAATTTCTTCTGATATCACTGTAAGCTGCTGTGAGTAATTTGACTTTGTAGAAACAGCATACAAATAAACTGATGGCACTGAAGATTATAATAAAGTATATCTACCATCTTGAGCAGAGAAAGTCAACCTCCAGTTCCCAAATCTAATCTGGCCTGTAAAGGATCTGGATTTGGCCCTGTTCTAGGAGGGTCCCCTATGCACAGCCTTCAGTCTCAGCTGGGAAGGCAACTGTGAGGAGGAGGATCCTGCTAGTACAGGGGTAGGCAACCTAAGACCCGGGGGCTGGATGCTGCCCCCGAGGCCTTTGGACCGGCCCCAAGCTGGTCCTGCCGCCCCCCGCCATGATGATATTGATTATTGTTGTTATTACTTGTTCTTGGGGTTTTCTTGGCAAAATATCCCCAGGGGTTTTGCCATGGCTTTTCTGGGGCTGAGAGAGTGTGCATGCATATTTTTTTTAAAAAAAATTATTTTTATTTTTATTTTAAAATTTTATTTATTTATTTATTTATTTTTGGTGCTTCCGTCCCCCAGTTGTCTGAGGGACAGCAACCTGGGTCCCGGCTCAAAAAGGTTGCCTACCCCTGTGCTAATATCTCTCATCTGAAACTGGACATAACAATAAGATTCTTCCACCTGGTCATATTCCACATGGGATGCACAAATGGTACAGAGGAACAGGGCATAATATGCATTCCTCTGCACAGGGATGATGTTGAGAGGGTAGACAACGGAGGGGCTTGGGGTGAGGCATCATAAAACCTGCCAGCTTGGTGGGGTGTGTGGGACATAAATCCATTCCAGGAGCTAATCTAGTTCCTTGTTATTGTACCAAAGCAGCTCATCTCTGGCATAACCTGATAAAAAAGATACTTTCCTATATCCCCAAAGGACCTGGAGCACTCATTTCCCTTTGTCTAGGGCTTTTGCAGAAGCAGCAGAAATCTCTTACTACTTTCATGGGGGGAGAGATCTTTTCTCTTCGATCCCCCAAGATTCCACAATTTAGAAATAATTTAGGGGAAGGAATCTGTATGCAGGATATCTGATGTAGTGATGGTTGCTCTTGGCAACCAATTTGCAGATCTTTAGTAATCTTTCCTTATTTATAAGCTATATTTCTTAAAAGGATGATTACTATGGTTTTATTTATTGTTCTTAATCTTATGTGATGTTGGTTTTTTAGGTGGCTGGTGGCATGTTGTTCTTAACCTTGACACAACCATTGCAGTTACTCAGAACTTTGCCAGTTGTACAAACTTCCCTGTGGTGTGGCACAAGACTGTAAGGGGAAGACCAAAATTATCAAGAAAATGGTACAGGTGAGAGATGTGATCATTACTTCCATGACTTCCCAGATGCTGGCAGCACAAGTCAAATGTTGCTTCCTAGAGCAAGAACTACTCCTGGAGTGAAGCTTGACAGCATATGTTAAACGCAAACCTGATGAAGTTTTTGAATTTTGAAAAGACTTTTTCTGGACTGTCTGACTTGTAATGGCAACATCTTGCATGAGAGCATGGAGTCCAGAAGGAAGATTATGCTTCTGGATTTCAAGATTTCACTAAGGTGACTCTTGTGTATGTATTTAAAGGACATAGAATTAAGTTAGAACATACATTTGGGCACTTGTTGATTGGGTATAAACCAGATAAGTTGCTGATTCAGTGTCTTGAACATAGTGAACATGGTATTTGTAAAAGCAGTGAAAAAAGTAGTCTGGAAATAACAGTCTTTAACTAGCTCTATCAGTATATTTTATTTTCCCTATGTTAGTACCCTAATCTTTCTCCCCCTTGAGTCTTATGTAAAAAGAATCCTACTGAATCAAACTAATGGCTTACCCAGTTCACAGTAGCTTAACTTGGGAAATATACAAGGGGCCATATAGTCAGGTGCTTGCTTCTGTAATTGCACCCCAATATATGGTATTCTTAGCAAACTTAAGAGTTGGGGGTGACATTTTTTTGATAGAAACTGTTTAACTCCCAGAGGATCATGGTTGTTGTGTGTGTCTTCAAGTTGTTTCTGACTTCTGGTGACCCTAATGCAAATCTATCTTGGGATTTTTTTGGGGCTGAGAGTGTGTGACTTGCCTAAGGTCACCCAGTTGGTTTCCATGGCAGAGTGGGGAATTTAACCCTGATATCCAGTTGTAGTCCAACACTGAAACCACTACAACACGCTGGCTCCCAACCACTGTTTAGCCACTAACCACACCACCCCAACCCATTTCCTGTCTGAGACCATAGATGGGGTAGATCCTTGGGTAGAAAGCCTTGACTATGATGCTGCCAGAAAGCTGGATGGCACTTTGGAAAGGATGTAGCAGCAGCTGTGGCGCTGACTTCTTCACTTGCTTGAGAACAAGGTGCTTTGAACAAAAGAGAAAAAAAATACCAGTTATTAGCCAAGGTTTTGCTGCTTTGTAGCCTTTGTTAATATTTAATGTATATATTTACTATTTGATACATAACTTCTACATTGTATTTTGCTATGAAGCTACTCTGAGTGCCCTGTATGTTGAAGAGTGGGATATGAATTACTTAACTTCCTGTGTTTCTTTAAAATGCATAATGATACTTATATATCCGTTACCTTGTTAAATACTTACAATGCTGTCTTGAATTTTTTTCTTACTCAAGAGTCCTGAAGCAGGAACATCCTGAACTGGCTGCACTAGCAGATTCTGTTGACTTACAAGAATCAACAGGCATTGCTTCTGATAGTTCCAGTGATTCATCTAGTTCTTCCAGCTCCAGTTCTTCAGATTCAGATTCAGAGGTAAGGGTTCTGCTTAACCACTTAAGTCACTGATAGTGAGTTAGATGTTGAGGCATAAGCAAATTTTCATATCCAGACTGGAATGTGATGCATTCCTCTGAAATCACTGAGTATATGCTACCATAAATAATTGCATTATAAGACATTTCCATGGTCAGGATGTGTTACAAATTATAAAATATTTATAAACAAGACCCATCTCATTTTATTAATGTAACCTAACCCCTGCAGATGGTTCAGATGTCTTACCAAGTAGGAACTGCATCCCACTGTTCAGTTGAGAATGCCAGCCATTGCCTTTTCCAAGATGGTACAGTCCACCTACCATCCCCTAATTTTCCTCATTTGGACAGTGTTTCCCCAAGCTCACTCATAAATCTGTTTTTGTGTGGATGGTATTGTTTTGGCTACAAGAGGATCCATAATCAGAAAATTAGTCAGAAGTAAATACCGTATTTTCTGGTTTATAAGATGATTTTTAAACCAGGGAAATCTGGGGTTAAAGTCGGGGGTTGTCTTATACGCCAGGTATAAGGAGGAGGACAGAGGTGGGAGTGGGAAGAAGCCTTGGGAGAAGAGGAGGATGAGGACAGAGGTGGGAGCAGGAAGAAGCCTTGGGAGAAAAGGAGGACAGAGGTAGGAGCAGCAAGAAGCCTTGGGAAAAGAGGACGACGAGAGGAACCCTAAGGCGATCCTCTCCTGAGGTTTTCTTGGCAAGACTGGTTCAGAGGAGGTTTGCCATTGCCTTCCCCTGAGGCTGAGAGTGTGTGACTTGTCCAAGTTCACCCAGTGGGTTTAATGGCAGAGTGGGGAATCAAACCCAGGCTCCAGAGTGGTAGTGCAACACTCAAACCACTACACCATGCTGGCTCCTATTCCCATGTACTACCTATGAAATAATTGCAGACTTCTTTGTTGTTCTTGTGTGTCTTCAAGTCCTTTCCAACTTATGGCGACTCTAAGGCAACCTTATCATGGGGTTTTCTTGGCATGTTTCTTCAAATGATGGTTGCCATTACCATCCTCTGAGACCGAGCGTGTGTGACATGCCCAGGGTCACTTACTTGGCCGCAAATTGTACGTACCCCAGAATGCATCACCTAGTATATTGGCAGTCCTTCCCCCCAACACTTTCTCATTTCCCCCCAGCTATCTCATAGCTGGGAGATGGAAATAATTTTTAAAGCAGCATTTAAATCTGGACTATTTTTAAAAAAATAAGGTCCAAAACACACTGCAGAAATAAATGCTGGGAAAAATGGGAGCTTTAGTTTGTTGTGTTTATAAGTGACAGTTTTCCTGCTAAGTACCTGCATGTTATAAGCATTTGAATTAAAATTACCATATTGAAATCAAATCTGATGTTTTTAAAAATTTTATTTGGTGTGCGTTGGAAGAGTATATCCCAAACTATGTTTTGACTGGGAAAGTTGGGAGTCGTCTTATACGCCGGAAAATACGGTATATGTGGTATGATACTGTTCAGCGATCTGAAAGATTCCCCTGGTGCAGTTGTCCACCAGGGCACTAAAGCAGTTTCAGACCAAATTTTTGGACTGGAGCCTGACTGAAACAATCTATCAAATGGTGTCCTCCTGGAGTACCTGTAAGTACAGTTATGTTCAGAAATGCCAGCCTAGAGATAAGCTGCTCATTGCAGAGTTTTGTTTTTGTTTGTCTAGTAGTTTGTTTGGTTTTGTTGTGGTCTTAAGTTGGATTTCTTAGCAATGTTAAGTTATTGGCTACTTTAAGTAGGATTGTTTTGCTCCTGTATTTTGGTCCTGTGTATAATTGTGGGGCGAACTAATGTGCCAAAACCAGAAACTGATGTGAACAATTATGGTAGAATCTGCTACCACGAGGCAGCCTAGCTGATATGGATATGCAATACTTTCTAAAAGGGTTAGCACACATGTTTTAGTAGGTTATCCAAGATTCTGTTGGCTGATAGTTTTATCAAGGTAAAATTATATTCGCTTCTTATATCACTATAAAACTATACTACTGTTCTTCAAATGCACTCAGCACTGTTGACAAGTAATGATGAGAATTGCTGTTTATCACTTTTTTGTTTAGTGTGATTCTAGCTCAGAAACGGAAGGAATGATGCATCGAAGGAAAAAACGAAGGATGTGCAGCATGATGGGAAACGGCGATACAACCTCCCACGATGACTGTGTGAGCAAAGAGCGCAGCTCCTCCAGGTGAACAGGCCAAGATACCCACTTTTACCACATGAATGATAGACATTAGTCAGATTTGTTGGGTTGATCTTGAATGCTAATTACAAACATAAAGGGACAATAAGGGAGAGCCATGAAGGCAGCGATATTCTTTCAGCTCATGCAATCACATTGTCTCACATACCTCTTCTTGCCTATTTCTGACACTCTAGGCAGAGACTTCTGGATAATTTGAAACACTAGAGAAGGATTTCTTATAAGAGTCAGATGTAAGTGGGAGCTTTAGGCTCACAAGCTAACAGCAGATGATAGAGATAACATAAGAAAAGAACCAGTTTCTCTTTTTTTTCTGAGTTAGTTTTTGAAAGCAGAAAGAAGATTTTTACTATACCAACTTTTGTTGATGAATTATGATAGTCAAACATTTAGGCCACTACTTTCAGAGAAAAGTAGATCTCTGAAATGTCTTTGTCCTTGTCCTGCTGTCAAAGAGTAAAATGGGAGTTCAGCTGGATAAACATCTTTATCATCCTGTTTCTCATCCCATTTTGCTTGTAAGGCCTAGCAGAATGGTGAATTTGAGGTTAATTAACGTCTTTACCAGATACTTCATTTGTATCTTTTCCAAATGTCTACATGTTTGGCTAGATGCTTCTGACTCTGCTTGTAGTGTAGTTTTACAGTGCAGTAGGCTCTCCCACAGTTAAAATGCCAAAGATTAAACTGCTTTCAAAAAGTTCGGAATAAATCAGTTTCTCTGTGAAAAGTTCTATATTGTCATTTTCCATAAGGTACAAGAAAGATGCCCTGACAGGCAGTTGTATTCTTATTTTTGACAGGATTAGGGAATCTTGTGGAAGTCGTGCTCATCCCTGAAAGATAACAAGACCCATCTAAAGGCAGTCGCAGCCAACCAGTTGTCTTCTGTTCCTCCCATCAGCTGTCTGCTTGGATCTTTCTCAAGTCTTCACCACTTCCCTTATTTGTTTTAAATCCAGTCTTTGCCTAACACTACCTACTATCTAAATCTGACTCCTTGCTAACAAAATGGGGGGGGGGGGGAGCCAGACATTTCTGTGTGTTCGTGCTCAACCCTCTTTCTCTGCACTCCATCAAACAGTTCTGCTAAACACTGGGAGACAAGGCTGTCCTCTACAAGGCTGTGCTGGGGCTCACAACTCTGCAGCTAGTAAAGAGAACAGGGACTTTTCATTAACAAAACTGTCTTAAAAATTAAGCAGGTAGATCATGAAAGCCTCTATCCTGCTCCAATGTTGTCATATGTTTACAAGTTGCATTCTCATGCACTGCTACTGGACGGCAGAACTGTGACCTCTACTATGTGTAATTGTCCAGCAGATATTTGCCTAGAGCACAAGAGGGAAAGTCTGGTTATGTTTTCTTAAGGCGACTCTTCTGCTTCATAAATGATCACCTGTAAGAAGCATCTTTTTGTAGTTTTTGATTTGTAACATCAAACCAACCATGGGCTAATGAGACTCTTGTAGAAAATAGTTTGTCTTAAAGCAGCAGCTCATCACCATATATTTTCTGTTTTAACAAAAGCAGCAAAACTGCTGGTATTTTGCAATCAGTTTGGAAGCTTGAACCAGAAAACAAATGGGTAGGGAGAAGCTGTAGCTGCCTAATTTATCTCTCCCTGTGGGAGTTTCAGGAAACGTGAAATTAGAAACCTTTTTAAAAATCGGGAGTGGAAGAAGTTGCTGTTGTAGTTTGGCAGATAATTGGATTGTGTGGTATTTTATCTTGAAATAAGATGTGACTGTGTGTATCCCAAAGCATAAAAATTGTTTTAGGATATGCTGTAGTTTCAAGATTATTTTTGTTGTTAATGTAGAAGTGTATTATGTTCTAAGATGGGGCTTGTACTTCCATCCACAGCTGTGATTCTGTTCCAATCCTGAAAATCAGCATAAGAAAAGACCTAGTGCCCCAATAATACTTAAGAATGACTTGAGTGATTAGCTGGGCCTGATTGCATTTTAAGATATGACATAGAAGAGTATACGTTTGTGGAGATTAGACTTTTTAGGATTTTCCCCACCTTGGTTTGGGTAATATGAAATCAACCAGTTTGTGATCAGTTATGAGCAAGACCTCTGGCCCCATAAGAAACATACTCAGTATATAGGTCATGACACATTATTTTCTTCCAAGGTTTCAGTGCCAAAAAACCCAAAAATAACTCTATCATATATCAGCAGAGCCAGGATCAATATATCACTTACTAACCTTAACTAGCATGCAAAAACACATTTTTGTGAATTCTGATTGTGTTGAAAGGCTGAGTTTCTTTTGTATCACCAACTAGTTTTTTCATGTTCTTATTCCTAATTACTTATCTTAGCAGTTCAATTTATTCTTGCATAATTTTTCTTTAGATATCTTGGGATTGCACTTTTTTAAAAAAAAAATAGAGAACTGATTCTGTAGAACTTGAGATCTTTCAGTGTGGTACTAAGAACTCACAACTGTGGAGGCAGATGAACAGCAATGGGATGGTAGTGAGCCAAAAAGGTAATACTGATGCAAGTTCCACTACTCCCTGATCTAAAACGTATGGAACTGTTGTGCGCCCACTACTCTGTCTAGCCCACTAGCTATTGTTTACTTGCATCAAAACTCCTGAGACCTTAGCCTGAGGGCTTTCCCAACCCTGCCTTGGATCCAGAATCCCTGTGAACACAGTCCTGATTATGGGATGCTCTGTGGAAGATGTTGGGTGAGAGACTATTTTAACCAACCCCTGAAAAAACTCTCCTCAGACTTGGGGGTTCCATTGGAACAACATGAGAAATGGCATAAGGTGCTGCAGGAAGAAGGGAAAATTGTTCAAACATCATTTCACCTTCCCTCACTTCCTCCTGCAGGGGTTTTTGCTGGATCTCTGCTGTTTCTGTTAATGAAAGGAGCTCTTTGTATTTGCATTAGAGTCCACCCCTCATGCTAACTGATAAGATTGAGCCAGGAACTTTCTACATGAAAAATATTTTCTCCACCTCTGAGCTGTGGCCCCTTCCTAACTTTTGAAAGTTCTGTCTGTATGGCCTAAGAGCTTCTAAACCTTGGAGGGGGAAATCCTATGTGATATCAGAATGAGATTTAGAAAACATGGAGGTATTGACTTTTGTTTTTGTGTTTAAGCAAAAGCTTGAGTTTCAAGATTTATGTACTGAATGCCATTTTATATGTTCTGTGGGGCTTTTATGCACTAGGTATGCAGGGAATGCCATCTTTATCTGGAAATCTAATGGATATATTTATTATAATTGGTTTCTGGTGAAACAGTTCAGTCCCATGCAGTAATTTAAATTAGGATCTCAAATTTATATTACTTTAATAAATTAATCTGGAAAAGGTACATGCTAAATTTCTTTGGTTAGACTGAAGTTGAAAGATCTACCATTAAGATGTACTGGCTGTTGTATCAATCTGATTTTTTTTAAAGTTCTGTTTGTTTTGTTTTTTTTTTTTAAAAAAAAAGCTGTTTTATTTCCTGTTTGTATTAAAAACAACGAACTGTGGCATTTTAGGGTCAAACTAGTTATGGTTTTCCTTTTTAGCAGTGGTAACTACAGGCAACTGAAACCCAACCCTCAGTTGCAGTCAGTGTTGTCATGTCTTTTTAAATGTTTATCTTTTACAATATTGATGAGATTTCTTCATTTATAAAAGCTGTTTGCCTCTGATGTTACTGTAGTAGGGAATATCTTATATTAGAGAATACAGAATTTGTGAGTAAAACAACAAACATTAAACTTGGACTTTTATTTTACAAAGTTGTAGATTTTATTCATACCTAAAGAGAAGTTGTGTCTTAACACCACTGCTGTCAAAAAGGATAAGCCTAGAATTGGACAGTCTATTGTAATTCCTTGACTGGATGCCAAATATATTCCCATCTTGTTGAACTGAAGTGATACAGCTGTCATATTGGAGGAGATAGCTTTGTTTCTTCATAGTACAAAACCTCTGTCTACTGCTGCCTGAAAAAAAGTGCAGTCGGGTGGGTTGCTTGTAGAAAATGATTTTGAGTATCAAAGCAGGTTTCTGGACATAGCATTGGGAAGCTTCAGGCTTAGAGACAGGATCCTGTTTTCTCTGCTTGCCCAAGTGTCAAACCATAATCCAGTGTACTTTCACTGGGTTCCACAGGTTCTGTAACAGATCCCCATCCACCCTAAGAATTGCTCCAACAGGCTAAGAAGCCTCCCATAAGATGTTTTTGCACCCAGGAGGGGACAGAGAAGTAATTCCTGATTCTGCTGATGGAAGCAATAGAATCTGGCAGAAGTACACTATTAGATCTTCACCTGTGAGCTTAGCACTTCCTTTGTGGGGGAGACAATAGGATTAGTCATGCTTTCAGAATGGGGTTAAATTGAGCATGCAGGGGGCGTGCAGTATTCAATTCTCTCATGTAGAGAATGCCATTGAGAGGGAGAGCCTTTTCTATGCAAGGAAGCTCCATATGATGTGGAACACTGACAAATCAGTGGGGGCTTTCCTCAGACTCCTACATTGTACATAAGGAAAGTAATGACAAAGGATACGGGTAGGATTAGAATGCCGCCCTTCCCCCATGTGCAATTCTAACATTTCTCAACACCTGACCATTTTTAAATAGAACTCCAGGCCATGTTTAACATTGTGTCTATCCTATATCCCACAAAACTGATTTTATGCTTAATATGCCTCTTTCATCCAGATATTAAGAGATTCACATGTTTCACATTGTGTTTGTGTCTACACTGTGCCAGCTGTTAGTATAGAGCTCAACTCTTGTCAGCTACTACTTAAAATCAGGGTAGTTATTTATTCGCTTTTCTATAACCATGGCAGCTAAAAAATAGACATTTTGACCTAAAGGCTAAGTTAAGACTTAATAGAATCCTCCCTTTCTGAAGTATGTGGTATAACATGGGCTGTCCAGATTGAGATAACCCCTGTTTAAACTAGGTGTGTTCAGATTAATGGCTAAGTAATGGACTTCTGTAACATTTTCTGAACATTAGCATTTGTTAATGGTTCCACTTTCTTCATGGATTTTAAGAGCATGCATGTTTTGCAGGTACCCTCCTTCTGAAAAATCTCACTGAGAGCTTGAGATTACATCAGAAAAAGTACTGGTTTTCTTAATTCTCCTTGCAGACTTCAGTCAGACTTGATCCACCTTGTGTTCTGAGCATCTTTTACCAACAGTCACCATTGAATTGGAGAAATGTGCTAACATCTTTTCTTTCTTGAATTCCCAGTTTCTATGCCATTATGTTGAGATCTTTTTGCCTGCCAGGTTCTTAGAGATTGCTTTCCTTTTGTGAGGAGTAAGGTCTCTTGGGACTCCTATAGCCAAGTTGAAAGTGCCAGCTCCACTAACTACTCCTTAAGTCAAATCCATCCATAGAGTGGAGCCAGGATGGTCTGAATCTTCTTGTTGGCTGATGATGATTATATACTTTTTAAATTAAATAAAGTCTTATTTTCTATTACTTTATTTGTATTTTGCTTTTATCCAAATTTTGAGATACTCACATATTTCATATTGTGCATTTTGTCTGTCCCTCCTTTTTTTTCAGACTGTCAGGACCTCTTCACAAAGGAAAACACTGGCTTTGAGGGTATAGATGATATTCAAGGGAATGCAGTAAGACATGTCTGTAGGCCAGGTGGCATCTATGGGTCCCATGTATTCCAGTCATTCACTGTAGTTGGGATCAGGATGTCACAGTGTTGGAATTAGCCTACAGTGCATACATGTACAGAAAGAGTTGACGGCCCCAAAATCTGTTTAGATCATTGAACTGGGAGCTACTGCCTGATCTTTTAGATAGATTTGAGGATAACAAAAGTTAATCTCCACCTCCCTCAATACACATAGGAATATGTAGAAACTGAACAACTTGGGTT
This sequence comes from Phrynosoma platyrhinos, assembly GCA_020142125.1. Taxonomy (NCBI): domain Eukaryota; kingdom Metazoa; phylum Chordata; class Lepidosauria; order Squamata; family Phrynosomatidae; genus Phrynosoma; species Phrynosoma platyrhinos. Next base: position 200,302,849 of record CM034703.1, on the reverse strand, counting down.
CCAAGCCATCTCTCCAAAGCTATGCTAACAATAAAGGAATGACAATGATCTGTTCTCAGAGACCCGCATCTCTGGCTCTTTTTCTGTAAAGGTCCATGGACACCAATCTTCTTTAAGCCAGTGCTCTCCAGTTGTTCTGAACTTCAACTCCCATGATCCCTCTGGCACATTAGCTGAAGTTGATGAGAGCTGCTCTCTAAAATATCTGGAGGGCAGCAGGTTGGAAAAGACTGAACTACAGTTTTCAGGAGTTAAATGCTCCTACTGTTTGCAGCAAGATACAACTGGTGCCAGTCTTGTGCCATGCAGCATTACAGACAAACAAGCAGAGTGGAAGAACAGTGCTGGCACCATTTCCTATAGGATTTCACTCTCTTGAGGGGATACTTCTTGCATTCCTGCCAAAGCAGCAAGCTTGGAGGCACAGAGCTTGTGTCAGCTCTGCTTTCAGTCTGTTTTCCTTTTAGGTTTTCCAAGCACATCAGTATCATTTCTCTTTTAAGAGGGAACAGGGCACAAGTTAACAAGTGCTGATTAGTAAATGACAAGTTAAGATTGTACTTGCTCCTTATGCCAGAAGCCTGGCAGTTATAAGAAAGCTACTCCTTCCTTGTGGATCAGTTTAGCTTTTTAAATTTTTTTTTATAAAGAATGTTCTATTTATTTTATCGTACATTGCATTCGAAATCCTGGTGGGCAGAAAAACGATAAATAAATATTATCAAGAAATGTTCATAGAACTGCTAGACGGTTCTTGTAACTTCTTTCCTAGGGAAGGTCTGGAATTTCTCAAACCTTTTCTCAAGTAATGTGGTCAGGTACACATACATAAAAGTATAATAGTAGCATTATTTTTTTCACTACCACTTTCACATTGTTCCTCCTAAGCAACAGTGGCAGGAAAAGTGTTTTGCTGTTCTCTCTGGAGATTATGCAACATGAAATGGGAGAGGGATTTGCAGGGACCCTGGGAGTGTTGTTAAGTTGGTGGAACATTGACAGATAGGTTGTTAATTATGACCACCTGTAGTTATGTTTTTACAAAACAATAAAAGCATATGTTAAGAAGACAGTCATCAATGTCCTCCAGCTGAAACAGGTAACAATCAGGGTACCATGAAAGCAAAAAGTGAAATATTGATAATTTAGTACACTTGTAATTTTGCATGTTTTTCTTTCACAAGAACAGCAGTAAAGGTGATTTTATAATAAATCTGATCTAAGTGTCAGATGGCTATTATATAATCACATTTTCCAATAGAGGGCAGCAAACTGCTGAGGTTAGAAAGGCAAAGGCACTGGTACCTATTTACTCACAATGCCACTCAAGAAATCACACACGGTGCCTAGTTGTGCTGAGTCCAGCTCTGTTTATCCTCCTGTCTAAAATACAAAGCTGCATGAAGGAGGAGATTAGGTGTTATGGCTGTTTGTTACTAAGAATATAATCATCCAACTGCTAATGACCACTGCCTTGATAGGATTACTTAGAAAAACAATCCCCATTGCAACACCGGAGATACTGTCTTGTCCAGTCCGCTTGTATCTAAAATGGATTTACTTGGTCCTCCTTATCCTAGGAGATGAATAAAATATTTGTTTATAAAAATCACACTTTTCATCAACATAGGATTTATGCCAGTTCCATTGACTTTGACAGGCCTAAAACAGGCAAAGTCAAAAGAATTTGTAGAGTCCTGATGGAAAACAGCCTCATCCCTAAAACCAGAGGTTTTTAATGTGTTGGAAGATGCATATGGAAATGTGACATTTGTTCTCCAGATGAGTGCATTGTGGGCTTGAGAACAGTGCCCTCTGACCACAGAAAAGTCATCTTAGGGACAACAAATCCCATAATCCCCCACAGCATTTCCAGTAACTTTTCCAAAATCTGGTCTCGAGAAAGGCAAGATAAACTGCCATTCTTTTGTCACCACTTGAATTTATAATTAGAATATATTTAGTGGTGTTTTTAAATTAACAGAACGAGGCAGCTTGAAATGCCTACAGACATTCCTTTTTAAAGAAAATTGGAGCAGGCCTTTTACAGTGGCCCTTATTGAGGATGAGTCCCTTTTTCCCCATTCTGCAAGCAGGACTTAACCCCAAAGCATGTGTGCATGCAAGCGCCTCCACACAGACATCTAAACAAGGAATCTTGCAGCCAACCATGTTGCCCCTGTCCACAAACATTTAGCGAGCCCACAAAGCCCAGAGGGCTGCATGTTTCCACTAACAGTCTCAACACAAAACATTCCAGATATAAAATAGTTACCAAGGCTGTAATCTTTTCTATATACTCCATCTCTGGCTTTCACTAAGATCCAAAACACACTGCAGAAATAATCCAGTTTGAGACTGCTTTAACTGCACAGGGTCAGTGCTAGGGAATCCTGTGAATTGTAATTTATTGTGTAACCAGAGCTCTCTGACAGAGATGGCTAAATGTCTCACAAAATTACAGTTCCCAGAATTCCCTAGCATTGAGCCAGGGCAGTTAAAGCAGTCTCAAACTGGATTATTTCTGCAGTGTTTTTTGGATCTAAGTCTTTCACCTAGTCTGCAGAAGCCAGTGAGCAAAGAAAGCAATTGCCTGATTCATTCCCTGGGGCTCTTTCACACTATACATACAGTTATAATAGCGTCATGTTTCCACTTTAACTTTATAGCTTTATGATCCCACTTTGGAGAATCCTGGGATTGGCAATTTAGGGAGGAGTCTTCAGAATTGTTGTGAATGTGGATGAAAGCCCTAGAGGATTCTTTACTTTCTCTTTTCCCTGAGCTCTATCCAATGTTTGATATTTCATCTAACCAACAATTGCACGGCTTCCTTTCAGAGATCATACTAAAAAATGAAGAAGCACTAATGAGTGCTTCTAGGCAGAGGGACCCTCAAAACTTTTAAAATACACTTGCTATCTCAAACAACTGCCCCTCCTTGGAAATGAGGAAGGGAAGGGAAGGTGTCACTCATACTGTAGTTATTGTTTATTGCACTAGACTTACAGCCAGAGTGGTTAAAATGGAACAGCAGCACTATAAGAGTCTAGTGCAGTAATAATATAGTGGGCTGGGGTTTGGTTCCATGACACACACATGCACAGACCCGTGGATTTCAAAATCTATGGATGCTCAAGTCCCCATCAGATACAACGGCATAGTAAAATGGTATGCTGTATATTTTGAAATTTTATGTATTTTTAAAATATTTGCAAGCTATGGATGGTTGAATCCGTAAGGAATCCATGGATATGGAGGGCCAACTGTAGCACCCAATTGGGTGCCCTCCCATCCTCCTTTTCCTTGTTCCCATTTTTATACAAGAGTGTCGGCATCCACCAGCCTGACGATGAGCAGTAAAGCTTGCATGGGCATTGAGTGCATGGTTATAGTGCATTTCTCTCCTCCCCACCCACCCAATTCCTTTTTGTTGTTCCTTCTTTTTGACTGGAGCAGAAGAGGGAGCTGCAGGACTATCAGTATTTGTCTACAGGAGAGGAGGAGAGCCCAGAGGCCCCAGGATATTAAGTCTGCCATGCAAGCTTTAATTTCCCTTTCCTGCTTAGAGCTTAGACTCAGGCCATGAAGCAAGCCAAGGAGTGCTGATCCATCATTTAAGTGCTTTACCTTAAGTGATGGGGAGGGGGGAGAGATTTAGCGCTACAACAGCAGTGTTTCCTCCCCTCCCCTTCTGTGCAGCAACCAGCTTTGTAAACCTAGTAAGCCTGACATTGCAATTTAGCGTTGTCAAGGGTAAAACTTACAAAGAGAGAGATGGAGATGCTTTTTCATCTACTTGTGTTGCTAAATGTTATGATGCTAAGTATATTGAACAATGCAGAGTCCTCCAAAATGGATCTGTGTAGGTCTGGATGGATGTGAGAGCATGTCAGTCCTCTTTAAGGGGCTAGGTCTCTATCCTCTTGATATTGTTTATTTTCACCACACTTGTGTGAATTAAATGCTATTTATGAATAAGCAACTGATCCTGAGGTGGATTTAGCCAAAACTTTCCACTTGTCCCAACTGAGCAAGTGCTTGAAAAAATGCCATACTAGTTCAGGATCAACATCCATAGAACAGATGGAGATGAGTTACCATCAGTATTAAGAAGGCATTTCATTCAGTGCAATAGCTATCTGTATTGTGCAGTTTCTGCCTGTATTACACTGTGTGCACAGGAGTAGTTAGTTATTCTAATCTACTTGCATGGTGACTGGGTCTACTAGTCATAGGCAATTTTAGCCTAGTGGAGTGAGTCCATTAATGTTTCTAAATCCTAGATAGATGTATAGAATCGTGCTTTCTGTGCAGAGCTGGATCACTAGGGCAAAGAAAATTAAATGTTTTGGAAGGAAAGTGTAGGCAAGTTTGGGATGGATAGGTAAAGGTTTTTGGGTCTTTTAATGGTAATTGTTCTGTGCCTTCAAGTTGTTGCAGATTATGGCACCCCTAAGGTGAACCTATCATGGGGTTTTCTTGGCAGGTTTCTGAGGCTGAGAGAGAGCGACTTGCCCAGGGTCACCCAGTGGGTTTCATGGCCAAGCGGGGATTCGAACCCTCTTCTCTAGAGTCATAAGCCAATGCTCAAAGCTCTGCACCATGCTGGACAGAGAGGCAAACTGCCTAGTAATCGATGAATGTGCATGGGGAGCAGGGTACTGAATGATGCAGAGACATTATACAAATTATCAGCAAGGAAAAAGAAATGTTTGTATAATTGGACTGGGAAACCAATGGCCTTCCAGATGTTTAGCTCCAATCTCTGTCGGCCCCAGCCAGCATGGCCAGTGATAATGGGAATAGTAGTCTGGAGGACCACAAGTTCCCCACCTGTGTCTTTTTACAAAGATGAACAGTCTAAAAATTCATTATGGGCTGGAGATAAGGATAGCCAGGCCCTGATATTGCCACTCCCCACTGACGTTCTCACACCAGCCTTTAGCTAGCTAAGCAAAATAACTTAACTAGATCGATTCTTTTTATTGCTTTGCCAGCAAATTAGCAAATAACAGCTTGCACTCAAGCAGGAATTAATTCATTGATTGTAACTCCCTCTCCACCCCCTCCTTTCCTGATGACATTGTGGATTGGAAGTATTGCAATGAATTCTTTACGAATTATGGAAACTCTCTTAAAAGTTGAAGCAATAGTAAGCACTTGGGAGACCGTCGCCTTTACCCTGGAAGACTGTCACTAGTTCATAGCTCACCCTGGCCTTGCACACCATACTTTGCAGTGTGACCTTATAGGGGTTTTTAACAAGAAGAAGAAATATACAACACCTTGCTTTTATCAAGAGTCAGTGTAAACTGAAGCTACCAAGAACCCAGCAAAGTACAGATACTAAGATGGAAGAAGGTAGTGTTGGAGATTGAAAAATTCATGAAGGGCTTGTGATGAGGAAGGCCAAGAGGAAACCCCTCAGAAGAACTTTCATACAAAGACCTAGCTAAGTTAGTCTGGAAAATCAGTATGCAAAGGGATCTTGCAGGACCTTTGAGACTAACTGAAAGAAAGAAGCTGGTAGCATGAAATTTCATAGACTTGAGGCACAACATGCATCTGAGGAAGTAGGCTCAAGTCTAGCTGTGTGCCTTCATGTCCTTCCTGACTTATGGCTTTCCTAAAGCCAACCTATCATGGGTTTTTCTGGGCAAGATTTGTTTAGAGGAGGATTGCCATTGCCTTCCCCTGAGGCTGAGAGAGAGTGACTTTCCCAAGGTCACCCAGTGGGCTTCATGGCTGTGCCAACACTCAAACTTACTATGCCAGGCTGACTCTCTGGGCTCAAGTCTAGGAATACTACCAGCTTTATTGTCTCAGAGTCCATCCACACTGGTGCCACAACAAGTGACCATTCCCAGAATTCCACAGCATGGAGCAATGGCAGTTAAAGTGGTGTTAAACCCATTTATTTCTGCAGTGTGGATGCAGCGTTAGAGGCTACGTCCGCACTGCAACAATAATCTGGTTTGAGCCTCCACTTGAACTGCTATGGCATTCTGGGAATGGTTGTTTGTTGTGGCATCAGAGTAAAGCTCTGAGAGGACCCCCTGAGAGGAGAGCAAAACGTTGGCACTGCAACAAACGACCATTCCCAGAACTCCACAGCATGGAAGCCATGGCATTTAAAAGTGGGGTCAAATCATTAAATTAACAAATGACCATTCCCAGAACTCCACAACATGGAGCCATGGCAGTTAAAAGGGGTATCAAACCAGATTATTTCTGCAGTGTGGATGCAATGAAGTCCAAAACATACTGCAGAAACAATCTGCTTTAATTGACCTGGCTCCATGCTAGGGAATTCTGGGAACTGTAGTTTTGTGAGACATTTAGCCTGCTCTCTGTCAGAGAGCTCTGGTGCCACAATAAACTCCAATTCCCAGGATTCCCTAGCACTGAGTGGCCTGAAACTGGATTATTTCTCCAGTGGGTTTAGGAACCTAATGATAGCAAGAGGCCTGTGCTACCTTTAGGTACAGGATGCATCTCCCTTATCTGAACTGCTTGGGACCAGAAGCGCATGGGAGCCATAGCAGGGAAAAGGGGGGGCCCCCGGCAAATTATTAAATTAACAGAAACGACTATTCCCAGAATACTATAGGATGGGAGGCATGGCAGTTAAAAGTGAGGGTCAACCCAGATAATTTTTGCAGCACGGATGCAGCCTAATTAATCTCAGAGGTCCAAAACACGCTGCAGTTTGAGGCCGCTTTAACAGGCTTGGTTCAGTGCTAGGGAATTGTAGTTTGTGTTGTGGCACCAGAGCTCTCTGACAGAGAAGGCTAAATGTCTCAC
>CM034703.1:200274495-200292616 GCA_020142125.1 Phrynosoma platyrhinos | reverse complement strand
CCCCCCCCCCTTACACATTTATTGTAGTATAAGCTTGTACGCCATAATAAACTTGTTCATCTTTCAGGTGACACATGACTCTGTGTTGGTTTTGATGCAACATAAGATAGCAGCCCTTCTGGGTACTGTTAAAGAATGCTCCTTAAGTTTGATGAGGAGACACTGGCCATGTTAGATGGGGGATTCTAGGAGTTGTAATCCAAAACAGTAACTTTTCCAGGCTCTGGATGAGAAAGCCTTACCTCTGCTATGGCATGATTCAATATACACTAGTCCACAAGGGCCAGACTAAGGAGTTTATCACACCACCCCAATTCTTGCTGCAATTGTGCTACGAAGGGAAGTGCATAGATACCACTTTCAGACCACTCCCTACCACACATCCCTTCATTAGTGTGACTGGTCTGTTGCCCCTCATCCTTAACGCCAGCTCTCTACCCTATGCCCTACCCAGTGTTCCTTTGTTGTTATTGTTTTGTATGTGTGTGTGTGTGTGTTTTAAATGCAGTTTTGGAGTTATGTGAATGGAGTTTAACAAAAACAAACAAACAAAACTAGGGGGAGGGGAAAGGCTGTTCTGGAATAGTGAAGGGGAGATAATAGGGAGAGGCAGAAACACTGACACCATGTGATGGTACAATCCCAGAACTGCCATAGGAGTAACTTACTGCATCTGAGGACTAGTACTATACCAATTCCATTAGGAGCTTATTAATGGGTTTTTCTATTAAAGGCAAGGTGTGGGCTAACCACACTTCCAGGACAAGGCAGCAGCGAGAGGGACATGGTGTTGTGTGATAGGTATTGCCAAAGGTGCTATTATCAAACTTTTATGGCAGTTTAAAAGCCATGTGTGATGAATATATCCCCAGATATATTGAAGCCTAAGCAGAGGAGTAAATGGTATCCCATAGTCACACATGGTAAAGTGCACAGTACCTGAGTCAATCAGGTCATTTGTAGGCAGAAAATTTCTCTCGTGCCTCTGCCTGCCTCCATTAAAAAAAGAAACTGCTAGGAATTTGCTGCCTTTCTGTGGCACCCAAAATCAGCCTCCAGAGGCAACCACTTCACTCTGCTGTTAGAGAAGATATAATGAGGTATGGGCTTGGTTGTGATCCAAGCCAGGATACTTTAAGATGATCTAATCCCACTGAGGTCACTAGCTTATCTGGCTTGTGTTGTCTACTACAGCTTCATACAAATCTATTAGTTCCTGTCTTCCTCTCCTGTGAATAATAATTCTGACTTGCTGTAAAGTAACATACTGAGTAATGAGTAGACCTCCAGATATTAATGGACTGCAGGTCCCATAATCCATTGCTGTTGTCTATGCTAGTTAGGGATAATGGGAGTTGCAGGATTACAGATTGCCCACCCCTGTTGTAATGATTACTTGAGATAATGTATGTGAAATCAAACCCACATAAAGTGCTATATGAAGGCAAGTTATTTGTCTCTGTTTTATGATAAGTTATTTGTCTCTGTTTTATGATAAGTTTTCAAAGTAGTCAGAAATACCAATAGTGTAGGAAATGAGAGATTTTAGTTCTCTTTTGCCAAATGCAGAAGTCTTGCAATAACTTATTACTGTAGAGGTAAACAGAAGATTTGCTTTGGGCTTGACAAATGACTACAACATTTATTCTGCTCATTTTTTGTTTCTGGTTCATGCATTCCTTGCTCTGCATAGTCCACAGTAATGTCTCTCAAGGGTAAACACCACTTTTGCTTTGTGAAGTAAATGGAAGCAGTGGAAAGTTAGTTTATCTTTAAAGCAAACCCCTGTAGCCCAGATTCCACAGTGTGGGAAGACTTCCATTGTTTATTTCTTTCTTTATCTCATCCGTAGACCTAGTGATTACTTTTTTCTTCTTCCATACCTCTAGATTTCTGCCTGTGCCTGTTTGTACCTCCAGGCACCTTTCTATAATTTCCCAGGGGAAACATTGGTATGACAAAGAACTTGCACTAAGCAGCCATGCTGATCAGAAGATCCATTGCTGCTGCCATTGTGAACCAGATGGGTTTCTCAATACAGCTCCCTTGCAAACTAGCTCAGGGAGTGCAAAACACGTGCTGGCTTTTGTGTCTGGAAACATACAGCAGAGCCCAGAACATAGCTGACCTTAACAAACTATTCTTCTGACAGTGTGCTCAGCTGGAGCCTCACCATTCCTGTTGCATGAGTCTCTTGGGTGAGAAGGAATGGCCTTTCTTTTTCTGTGGCAAGTCTGGTTGGATGACACGCTTTTCTTTCCTCATTTATATTAGCCCCACTTTATCTAATGCTGTCTAAAGGTGCTTTGCAAAAACCACATTTAGCCCTGGCTGTGTATGTAAGATTACCTCATTTTATTGCCTGTTTATTGTCTGTGTCTGAAGACATCCATGGAATCTTGCCATATTGTGCTGTAGACAAGTTTCTCTTGTCTCCTAGCCTTACTGTCTAACACACTTTACTTCACAGGCAAGGCCAATGCAAGATTTATGCACAAGCTAAGAGGGCCAAGATATGAAGGGCCTTAAATATTTTTTAAAGCACTAAATATCATGTTTTATATAAAATTGTTAGAATAATAAAACTTGTTTTTGTTTCAGTAATGCAATTGATTATGTTTAAGTAGTTCAGAGCAAGACTACACAACTTGGTTCCTCCTGAACTTTTTGGATTCCAGTTCCCATAATCCCTTGGCTTTGTCCATGATGGCTAGGGTAGACAGGAATTGCATGCCAAAAATACCCATAGGGTTCACAGTTTCCCACCTTTGGCTTAGGGACCCAGTGTTCAAATATCCTGCAACTGTCTCACTTCAGGTGATGAAGGCATACTTAACTGTCTGCCCTACCACTTTTTCAGCTGCTTTTAAATTGTCCTGCATACCCTGCCTGGCATGGCCAGTGATGGCTTAGCTAGGCTAAGTGGAGGACCAAGTTGCCAGCCTCTTCCTCATCTTGCCACTGCCATTTTCTCTCTCCTACAAGGCCACTTCACTTTTCTGCATGGTTGATGAAGGCTTGGTTAGTCCAGATGGAGGGCCGACATTCTGCTTTCTCCTCCTTGTCTCTGCCACCACCAGCACTGCATCCTCCACCTGAACCTTCACTGGCCATGCCAAGCAGGAGGTCACCTCAGGAGGAGTCACCTGAGCTGTTTATGATGATGTTGATCCAGCAAAGCCCTCCATTGCTCCCCAGCCAAGCAGTTTGGGTGGTGGAGGTGCAACATCAGTGCTTGGGCAGGGCTTGGAGGGAGGGGGAACAAGGACATGGTGGAAACAGAAACAGCAGTGGGATGGTTGCTGCTTCGAAGGCAGTTGCCACATGTAGGACAGGAGTGAGGATGGTGATCCCAGTTTTCAAATTTGAAAGGTTGAAGGGTGTATGTTTTCACTTGTAGCCCTGCATAAGACTGTGGTGAGGAATGACCATTTTGTGACTCCCTATTAAATCTGGCATAGAATTGGGATTCCTGAGAATCCCAGTATTCATCCCTCCACACTGGTGAGAAAGAGAGCAAGAGTAAGAGAGAGTGCTAGTCCATCGGATTCTGGAGATAATTTTAGAAAAGAGTAGATAGAATTTCTAGTTGTCTTCAATGTACAAGACTTTGGGTACTATGTTTGTCTCCAGTGGCATCTCTCTCACTTCCCTTCAGGACTATTGTAATCTACTGTGCAATGGCCTGCCTGTTGTTTGGAGGACATAATGCCATCCCTGGAGGGCAGCTTCCAAGCTCCAGTGCATGCTGCTGTGGCTATTTCGTGGTTACTCTTGGTGGAGATCTGGGAGGGCAATGTCAATGTCAACTCTCTCGTTCTAGCCACATGTCTGGATGCCTAGCCAGAGCAATGTACAAATACAAGAACAACCACCATAAAATCATACCATTGTTTAAATTCCAAATAAAGGAGCAAGAAGGCTGCAATCCTACCTATATGGGAGGAGGGGGCTTGCAACTGAGTTTGCACTGTAAAAACTAATTTTATTTAATTTAATTCAAAATAGCAGCCTCAATCACTTATCAGTGCTTCACAGAACAGGCAGATCTTTGTGTGATTGTGTGCCCTCAAGCCATTACTGACATGGTGACCCTCAAGTAAACCTATCATGGGATTTGCTTGGCAAGTTTCTTCAGAGGGGGTTTGCCCTTACCATCCTCTGAGGCAGAGAGCATGTGACTGCCCAGGATCACCCAGTGGATTTCATGGCCAAGCTAGGAATTGAACTCTGGTCTCTAGAGTCGTAGTCCAACACTCAAACCACTATGCCATGCTGGATCTAGACAGATCTTTACCAGCTTCCTAAATTCTGTAAAGTAGTGGCTTGCTAGGTTTCCTCTGTGAAAGGCCTTCCACCACTGCAGTGCCATTACAATCAATGCAAGTTTGAGAAGTTTCACTATGCTAGGAACAGGCTTTCCTCAGATGATGAAATCAGTGGGCAGAGCTCCTATGGGAGAAACATTTCCCATCAGGTTCACTAAGCCCAGACTGTTGAGAAGTTTTTTTTTTTTTTAAAAAATGTAGTGATTTCCAGAAGGAGACAGGGCAGCTATGAGAAAATAATCAGATGCTCCATGATCTTCTATATCCAGTGCTTATTAAAAGAGAAGCAGCTACATTCTATACCCAGCAGCTGCTTCAGGGCAGTCTTCAAGGATAGGCCCAAGCAAAGAGCAGGGGTTGGGAAATGTTGCCAAATAAATGCTGGGACTGGGACAAAATATTGTGAGGGGAAAGGGAGAGCAACACTTAGGTTTGTTGTTGTTTTTATGCAGAAGTTGCCTCTTGGCAAAGATTGGAGGACTAGATGGAGCTTGGAAATGTTTTTTAAAATTTAGACTACAACTGTGAGAATCCATAAATTCCTGCCCCTGCAGTAGAGCAAAATTCATATCAACTTCAGAATACCCTTCCCATTTTAAAAACCTTTTCAGCCGATATCTTTTGGGGTTTGACAAATCTATATACTTCCTGAAACTCCAAAGTAATCACATATACAGTATTGCTTTTTGGAAAAGAAAAGACTTCTGAGGAATAGATGATTTTAAGGCTATCCACACTGTAGAAATAATGTGGTTTGACATCGCTTTGACTACCATGGCGTCAGGCTGTGGCATTCTGGGCACTGTCGTTTGTTGTGGCACCAAAGCTCTGCAAACAGCAATGCCCAGAATGCCACAGCCTGGCGCCATGACACTTAAAGCGGTGTGGACGCAACATTTGTAGGCTAGTAAATGCTCTGCCTGCCTGCTGCAATATCCAGTTTTAAACAAAGCCCAGCTTAGCCTGGGAGAGCAAGGGTCACCTTCACACCACAGTCTCCCCACCGCATTTTGTCCGATCCCATTGGATCTTCAAAGCAAGCCGCAGAATATTCAGATTTATTATTTTGCTGCCGTTTGTCACACATTGTTTGTAGGAAGAATAGTCCCATTTAGGCTATTTGCTTTTCAGAGCTGCTTTTGGCTGGTTGCAGGGGGAGGCAGTGTTTGACTGGCATCCAGAGGGAGGGTAATTTTGTTTTTTCTGTTCTGAGTAAGTGCTTTAACGGACTAGGCTGGGTTGGCACAGCACATGTGGGACCAGGCGTGTGCCAAGGCTTTTCTAAGCAAGCTATTTCTTTAGCTGGCATTTGAGTCAATTGATGCCTACAGAATTCATGGTGGGTGGCAGTCATTGCAGTACGAAGGTGTGCTGCTTTCCACCAGCCTCCTGCCTCCATAGATCTTTGAAAACCTGACCTGTAACGATTCATACATTTCTATCTGGTATTGGACCACTCTGTCTAGATTTGTAAGCTTTAACTAAAACCAGTCAGCCTTTGAATGAGCACAATTTTTAACTGTTTGATCATGGGATGTGCATCTTCAGGAAGATGTTCCTTGTATTTGGAACACAAGACTCTAATTTATACCAAAAGATCAGAATATTTGTCCATCTAACTGGTACTATCTCCTGCGATTGGCAGCAGAAATCAAAGGTTTCCAGGAAAGATCTTTTAATCAGAGCTTAGGACAGATACTTTCTTTTGCAGAATTGTACAGTACTGTCTGTGTTTTGTTTTTGTTTTGTTGTTGTTTTTAATAGCTATGTTTTTAAACCAGTTTTTATACAATCAAAGAGTTGAATTAATTTTATGGATAGTTTAATGGTATTTTTAACTGTTGTTTATTTTTAGTCTCTGTTGTAACCCACCATGAGTCCCAAACTCGGAAAAAGGCAAGAGTACTTCTATTACTATTATTACTGCTGCTGCTGCTGCTACTACTACTATTACTACTACTACTATCATCAACATCATTTTGGACAATAGCACAAAGAATCCTCCAGCTAGGATTTTTACTTCCCAAAAAGTAAAAATCCCAGACTTTGCTTTTACCTGGAGAGATCAGGGATTGAATTGGGAATGTTCTGCATTCAGATTGGGTATTTTATTATTTATTCATTTATTGAATTTATATCCTGCCTTTCACCCATGATGCTGAGACGATGGTGATGGTAATGGGATTCAAGACAGCTTATAATAGTTTAAAAAAAAAGATTAAGCTAAAATGTTAGCTTACAAAAGTTGAAAAGAATTAAATAACTATATATATATAAAACATAATTACCAGTAAAAGAAAAAAAAATGGCACAGCACTTGACATATAGATCCTACTGTTCCATAGTTAAAATTAAAAGGCCTGCCTGAATAAAAATGTCTTTACCTGCTGGTGGAAATACAGCAGGGCAGGGACAATTGGACCTCCTATGGAATTGAGATCCATAGCCTCAGAGCAGCCACTGAAAAGGTTCTCCCCCTGAGTCCTCACCAAAAGTGCTGCAAAGGTGGTGGGGCTGAGAGATCTTCCCTGCAACTCAAGCTGGCTTGGATATGGAGATACAGGGCTTGCAGACTGCCAGAAATAGTGCAAATTGAATCCACTTTAACTGCCCTGACTCAGTGCTAGGGAATCATGGGAACTGTAGTTTATTGTGGCACCAGAGCTATCTGGCAGAGAAGGCTCAATGTCTCAGAAAAAAATACAGTTCCCATGATTCCCTAGCACTGAGCCAGGGCAGTTAAAGTGGACTCAATTTGCACTATTTCTGGCAGTCTGCAAAGGCCCACAGTCTTTCGGACAGTCTGCGACCAAACCATACATTACCACTAAGCTATCATCTTTACTTTTCTTTTTGATTTCTGTCACTTTCATTGTGAAATTGCATTTCACTTTCAGATATCATTTCATGTTATCTGGGGCTGTTTATTCTTTTGTATATCAATATCTGTCATTGTTTCAACTGATTTGTACAACCATTGTTTTGTTTTGTTTTGTTTTAAATCTTTGTTTGAAAATCTTATAGGTGTTATAATGATATCTGCCAAAAATTTAACATCCAAGAAGATACTTAGGTTGCAATGTTGTATTCATTTCCATATAAGTAAGCCCTGTTCAGTTTTATGAGGCTTACTTCTGAGTAGCCTTGCACAGAATTTTGATGTGTATCTGCACCAGAATGGTTTGAGTGAGCTACATTTGAGAGAGGGAGATTTCAGAGCAGATGCTTAGTTTAGCTGTTAATGGTTTACTTGTTTTACTCCCAGAAGGGGAATGCTGCTTTGCTATTTAATTTGTTGCCATACCAATACCAAATACCTGTCAAGGAAAATGAATTGAAAAAAGGACTAAGCAAGCAAATATCTATTTTTAAAATATGCTAATTCTTAGTGGTGGAGAAAGACTGGACATTAGAAAAAAGGATCCAGAACTGTTGTTTTCTTAACCATGGAGATTTGGAAAGGGGGCTGAGCTCTCTAGGTGTTTGTTTAGTTAGGGAATTGACATGCAACTACCACTGAAGGCCAAGGAGGGGGCTAGAGAAAGATCTGGATATCCAAAGCAAAATGGCATTCCATGCCTTGTGGCTCCTTTTTAACCTGTGTCAGACATGATTTATAATATCTCATCAGGGAAAATCTTAGTCAGAAATACTCAATGCCTGAGCATCTTAGACCCTGTGAGCTCAGCTGTCCGTTCTGTAGAAGCCTCAGGGGGTTGCTAAAGAAGACGAGAAGGTCTGTTTAATTTCATCACTGAATGCAGACTAGCAGAAAAAGTTATGAGCAAATGATTTGCACCCAGAAAGTCCCATGTTCAATCATTACCACCCCCTGGCAATACTAGAAAAGAGTCCTCCCTGAAATCATGGTTAGACACTGCCAGAATGTGTCAGCATAACTAGGCTAGATAGTCCAGTGATCAATGGCACAGTATGAAGTTGTTTCCATGTTCCCCAAAACTGGAATGCATCATGCATCATGACAGGCGTGATTTTGGTTCTCATACTGACCTCTCATCTAAAATGTTTATTGATGATGATGTTTCCAGGGTTTATGGAGATGCATACTTTATTTTGTCCATAAAATTTAGAATCCTTACCCTTATTCTTACTTCACAGATGGAACACTAAGATCTGGCCTGAGCATGCATAATGAAATCGCTTGATGGCTTTTATCATAGATAGCATATTTATCAATTTCTTTGTACTTATTTATAAAGTTGCACAAAGTGTATGAGAGAGGACAATTCCTATCTTAATGCTGTAGTGGAAATTAGTGACCAGGAACTTCAAGGGCTGAATGTATATGTGTTAATGAGCTCTCACAGATCTAATATAGAAGTGGGGAAAAGGCAGATTCTGGAACTGCTTGAAGCCCCCAAGCCCCTCCCATTTAAAAATTGTTCAAAACCATTGCCAAACTTGGCCCCTGTGCTCTCCAATGCTTTAAAAAAACACAAAAAAGAAAGAAAGAAAGAAAGAAAGAAAGAAAGAAAGAGCCAAAACCAGAATTGACATGATGTCACTTCTGGTTACATTGGGAGTGCTGGTTCATCCCTGCAGTATGAATGTTCAGTTACATGGACAGACAGTGAAAGGAAAGAAGGTAGACAAATCATGGATGTTGTCTTTTGTTGGAACAATACATATTGGGTATGTGTGAAAACATCATGTCAGATATCCTCTAGCATTAGAAAGCATATCCTTTTTTGTCCACTCTCCCATGGATAAGCAATAGTTTCAGGCAGTATGAGATCCAGCATTTCAATTTGCTGCCTAATTTTTCTCTCCTCATTACTTAAAGAATTCTCTTCTGAGGCACAAGAAAACTCCTCTCGATTTTATCTACTACAAAGATGGTACACAGAACTGTCTTAGTGTAGAATATCTGCCATTAAAAAAAAAAAAAAACTTTATCCTATCCCAAGCCCTGGTCAAACTATTACACAAGAAATGTTGTGTCTGCCTGTCATTCACTTTATTGCTTAGTACCAGTAGCGTCCCTAGGGTTGGTATCACCCAGTGCAGTAACTCATGGTGTCACACACACCCATTGACCTTCCATTTCACACCATACAGAATCCTTAGTAATGTGTTTTTGCACTAATGTTATTTGTAAATTATCTGCTTGATAATTTACAAGGTAAATTCTCATATACCACTGAATGTAATACTAATAGTTGTGACATAACTAGCAAAATTAAAGCTGTACCTTCAGATTACAATATTATATGCATAGCCTAAATGTATTTATATGTAAATAGTGAAGATTTTGGTTAAAATGTGGTGTTTTAAAGAAAATTTTAAAAAACAATTTAAAAAAATTCAAAAAATATTTTTAAATTAAAATTTGAAAATTTAATTTTAAAAAATTATGGAGCCTCTCCTTTCTCCTCCCACTGAGCTTCATCCCACTCCCAGCATCTCTTAAAGCATATAAAAGGGAAACAGATGAATGCCACAGCCTGTTTCTGCCAAAACATGGTTGTTTGAGGAGAAGTGGTCATTCCCCCCCCCCTTTAGGGTGTCAACTGGTGTGTTCTGCATCCCCCAGTGACACCACTGCTTAGTACATCATTTGTGGAGGGGTGACCCTATCCCTGAAATTGTTTAACAGTTTTTCTCAGATTTTAGTAGAAACACAAGTACATATTTCTTCATTATCATGTCAGATAGCCTGCCTGAGTGTATTCAGTTTGTTAACTGAAGAGACATAGAAGAGAGAACTTTTTTTCTTCAGTCATGTTGCACTCTCTTCAAAAGAAAAATAAATTTAATAATCAGCCACAGGGATCCTGCAGGCATGATTTCTAGGTCATAAAATTTCCCTTGCAATTCAGTCTTTGATGAAATGATATTGGATATCAGTTCCTGTTAGTTGAATAGGCCTTGTTTTACAGTGACAGAAGTGTTGTGTCACTGCTGAAGTGCTTTGCAACTGGTATAGATGTATCCAACAGTACCTTGTGAGTAAAATCTTTAAATCCCTCCCAGCTTTGTCAGCTGGATCAGAAGTAGGTTTGGGCTTCCCATCTGCTCAAGCCATAAAGCTTTGAAACTGAATCCTTTTTTTAAAAAGCTCTGGCATCCATCTAAAAGGGCATGACAGTTCAGATAAGAAAGAAATATGACCCACCCACCCCCAACCAAAGACTAGACCAGGTCTTCACAACATATGGCCTGGAGGCTGCATGTGGCCCACCAAAGCATTTTGGGTGGCCCCTGAGGATGTGGAATGACTTCCAGGCTCCTCCGCTGCTCAACTTTCTCTTGAGGAGAAGGCCAGGTGGTGGTGGTAGAGGAGGACAGGAAAACACTCACCCTGCAAGGCTACTCCTCCACCCAGCTTTCTCTGGAGTAGGCCAGGCAGTAGACAAGGAAAAGGAGCAAATGCTTGCCCCTCCAGGGTCCTCCATTGCTTGGCCTTCTCCCGAGGAGAGGTTCGGGTGGAGAAGGAGGACAGGCAATGCTTCTCCTGAGGAGAGGGCCAGGCAGAAGAGGAAGAAAATGGAATTAATATTAATTATTAATTAATTAAATTTAAATTTAAATTAATACAAATTTAAAATAATTTATATTAATATTAAAAGTAATATTGTTAATTAATTAATTTGTATTTAATTAAAACCTATCTGTGGCCCAAAGACATTTAGCCTATTTTAATTTTGGCTCCTACCTACTGCCAAATTGTGCAGGTCTGTACTAGACAAAACAATACAGCTGTGTATCTTAAAAGCCCTCCCTAGTCTGCTGTGTATCTTACTTTGGGCGATGTAACAGGAAAGGAACCAACTTTGATAGCCATTTATTTTTCAGCAAAAGACATGAAGAACCCCATTTTTAAAAAAACCAGCTTTTTTTCAAGATGTTTTAGGGTGTTTCCGTACTCAGGGCTTTTAAAACAAGGCTTGCGAACACTCCCATCCACTGACGTTAGATAGCCAAACATATCATTAGCCAGAGAACTGGATGTTTCTCTGCCTGCTGCATTCAGATGTAATAAAGGAAATCTGTCCCACCACCAGTGCTGGAGTAGATAGGATTCTCCTCTAGTAAATTTCTGTACATTAGATTGCCATGTTGTTTTCCACAGGCAAGAGAATATCTTGAGCTGGCACTGCTTCCTCTTACTATAATCACTTGCAGTAAAGGAGAAAGCCTTATTTGCCCCTCAAAAGCCTAGTTGTCCCTGCAGCACACTTATGTGGAAATTAATCCCGCTGGCTAGAAACAACTCCTACTTACTCGCTTTGCCCTAAGACCATAGAACACTGTGTTCTGCAGTCAGTGGGCTGAACATGATTTCATACAGGAGGACGCTTTAGTACTTTTGTTCTCATTTGCAGATTATTAACCTAAGGTTGTAGAGTGGGCTTTATTTTAAAAATAGGAATAAAATGAAAAGCAAGAAGAGAACATACAGCTTCCCAAGCACCCTAGTCTAGTTGCTTAGCCAATGAAATATGCATGCCTTGTGTGCCTACCATCTGGTGACCTAAAATGCTGCTGTAAGACCACCCCTCGAAGCATGACTATTAAGGTGAGAGCCTCGTCTCTGTTCCTGATTTGCAAATGCATCTACACACATGGCCTTCTCTCACCAATCAGCTGCTGAAACAAAACAGAGCCATAACTGCCTTTTTGGGGATGAAAGATGTTAAGTGGGAAGAACATCATATTCTTTGAAACAGAAGTGAGCAGACTGCACGGGCAGAGAAATTTCTGCACCATCTTTTGCCTTCCTCTGCAAGAGTGGCTAGTAGCAAAGAATTATGGAAACTGAAGTCCAAGCTATCTGGAGGGCCAAAGGATCTTTTCCTTGGCCCTGATAATTCAAATTACAGTCCTGATAGTTTTCTAATAGTTCAGATGATTCAGTGCCAAAAAAATAAATAAAAAAAAATGGATACTTGGAAACTTACATGTGGATTTCCTTGTGATAAAGGTGCCAGTCTTACATGTAGATGTAAGATGTAGATGTAAGGATATTATATATGTGCCTAATCCTATCATTTATACAACTTACATACATTACTGCTAATCATAGAGTAATATAGATTAAGCATGCTGCCTGAGGCAAAGGACAAGATGGTGTCCTGTCATCCTTGACCCTCAGCCATGGGCACCACTGTCCAACTACAAATTCCCTACCCCTGGATTCAAGCACCATCTTGTCCTTTGCCAAGATACAACAGGATTAGGCCCAAACATCTGGAAAGTTTCAGGTTGAAGAAGGCTTCTTTAGACAATTCAGACAATGTGTGGAAATAGTAAAGCCAGTCCCATAGTACTTCTTCTCCTGCTCATTTCATCATTTGTCCTCCATGTTTCAATTCTCATCTTTTTAAAAATAAATTTTATTAAACATTTATAAAATCACAAAACAACATCAAACACCCCCCCAAAAGAAAAACAACAAAGGACAAACATAACATAACACAATAATTATAACAAACATAACAATTACAAATTAAAACAAAAGATTGATTTCATAGTTATCATGATTCTCATCTATAAATTAACTTCCTAATCAGTTGAAGTCACCTTCTCTAATAGAGGTCAATACTCATCTTTTAATATTCTGCATTCAAGCATTGTGAATTATTCTCCTGTTGCTTGTCAGGGGTCTTTGGAAACTGGAACTAACTGCATTTAACAGGAGAAGGAAAATTAAAGGCCTTTGCAGACTGCCAGAAATAGTGCACATTAAATTGAGGCACTGCCCTGGCTCAGTGCTAGGGAGTCATGGGAATTGTATTTTTTTCTGAGACATTGAGCCTTCTCTGTCAGAGAGCTCTGGTGCCACAATAAATTACAGTTCCCATGATTCCCTAGCACTGAGCCAGGGCAGTGCCTCAATTTAATGTGCGCTATTTCTGGCAGTCTGAAAAGGCCCTAAAGCACTGATAAAGAGTGAGGCATAAGAGCAACATGAAGTAGTGACTAGTGCATGTGAAATGACTCTCTTATCTCCTGTACAGTTGGTGTGACTTATTAATACAGTTTCAGAACCATGGTCCAAAGCACGATGTGGAAATAATCCAGTTTGAGACCACTTTAACTGCCCTGGCTCAGTGCTAGGGAATCCTGGGAACTGTAGTTTGTTGTTGCACCAGAGCTCTCTGACAGAGAAGGCTAACTGTCTCTACAGTTCATAGAATTCCCTAGCATTGAGCCAAGGCAGTTAAAGCAGTCTCAAACTGGATTATTTCTGCAGTGTGTTTTGGACCCATGCTGGACAAGGCATTCTGGGAGTTGTAGTCCAAAAGCAAACCAACTTTTCCAAGTTGTGCATATTTCACTGGAGGCAGTTCTCATGCTAAGCTGTCATCAAGACACATGTGCATATGGTACATGAAGAATCAGTCCATAAAGACCCTTCCTGCCTCACTGTTGGAGGTTAATTTTGTTTTAAGAAAAAAATAGGAAGATGGTGCATGTCGCCAAGCAAGCAAAGATATGAAGATCACAGTGCGGCAGCCTTAGTTCCTCAGAGCAGAGGCCACCTCTGACAGGCACAGCCATGTGGAAAATGGATTGTGCCAGACAACAGCTTTCTTATTCAGCCAGTAAACTGACACATTCCCCTGCCAAGTCAGCTGCCTCCTAACTCATGCCTTGCTTTTCAAGCAGACAAGGTCCTGATTAACAGGCAGAGGATGGATGTTAAGCCAGCTGCAATGTAGTTTTTTAGGGGAGTAGGGAGACAGAAGTTTTGGGCAATAGAGCTGCCAAATACTTCCTAATTTTGGAAAAGAGACTGTCCTTGCGATGGGAAGAGGGGCTTGTTCCTAAATGTCTGTTAATATCAGAATACAATAGTTGCACTCAACTATACGTAAAGAGGAAGACCCCTTATCTTGTATTCTAGTCAGGAGGAGATATGAAGATTATTCTTTGGCATAAAACTGCACAGATCAGCTCTTGTGGAAAACAGGAAAAAGATGAGAGGAGAGAGGAAGAAAGAATGAGAATACCAAATTAATGAACTGAGAGGAGTAGTTCAGTTAAGAACTATATAAATATTGTATGCATATTCAGTTAAATCTGCAGTCTAGCTATAATTGAATTTAGATGTGTAGACTACTAGCATTGTTCAGAAAAGTCACATTTAAACAATCCATTTGATGTCTTAAATTGGTAGGATTCTCTCATCAGAAGAAAAGCATTATGCTTTTTAGCAGTACTAGGTAAGGCTGACACCAAAGGATTGTCATTTCTATGTCTGTTGGTGGGTACTGATCAGCTTGGCCTTGCATTTTTTTCTCTTTGATTTTTTGCCCTGGGTTGCTTGTCAAAGGTCCTGAATATCTCTAAAGGATGACAGAGAAAGAACCACCCACTGTAGGCAAGGAGACCCTCCCAAATCTCAGTGTACATATACAAGCTCGTGTAATGGCTCTCTTTTGTTAGAGCTGCTGGGACAGATGCCACCTGCTGTGTGAGAGCCCAATTAGAAGGTCCTTAATAGGCTACTGTCAGTTCTATTTTAGGGACTGAGAGCTCAGCAAACCTGTTCTGTATGTGCATATAATGCAATGTTTGATTTCCTTTTTTGTCTGGTATGTGACAGTAATGAGAAACACAAACCGCATTTTCCCATGGGCATCTCCCAAGGAAGAAGCCATTCAGCAGAACAAGCCAAACCTGTATTCCTTTAGAGCAGGGGCTGGGAATCATGTAGCCCTCCAAATGGGGAATGGTTGCAACTCCTAGCGTTTCCCGCATTATCTATGCTGACAAAGACTGCTAGGACTGGCAGTCCAACAGCACTTGGGTGGCTAAGTGATTTGTACCATGGCTTTACAGCAGGAATCCAGTTGTTTTGTATGACAACTTGCCTAGTCTTTCACAATTAGACACTCTAGCCTGGTGCTTATGGAAGTGGAAGTCCAAAATCTCTGGAGAGCCAAAGATTCCCCAATGCTGATTTGCGTATGCAGAGAGTTTTGGGGTGTTGTTGTTTTTTGCCATATCTGATTCCTTATCTCAGCACCTTCATCTTGTGTCTTTCATGACCATACAGACCTTTGTGCCTTTCTGCCAGAGACATCACTGAGGGAGGATTTTCACATCACTCACACAAGATAATCATCCTTTCCCATACCATTCGGCTGGTCTGCCAGCAGCTCCAGCATTCATGACATAGTTAACATTGTTTCTGATGTCCCATTTGAACTGAGCTGCACGGTTTCATCTTCCATCAGATTTGTGGAGGGTCATCACAGATCCCTCCAGAATATGCATTGTTCGACTGTGATTGTGACACATTTTATTATTGAGGTTTCTTTACTACTGAGCTGTTGCAGTAACAATCACTACAATTAACACCTTGGGATATTGAAAGGGCTGTTGTGTAAAATAATGCTACTCAGAGTGGCACTGATGTAGAAGATGACATAGGTTTGTTTTCTGCAGATCCTGATGGTATGACTAGAACTAATAGGTGGAAATTGTAAAGGAGCAAATTTTCAACTAAATGTTAGGAGTCATGTCTTAATGCCAAGAGCTGTACTACAGTGACTGTCTTGGGGGGCACTGAGCTGTCTTTCATTTGAAGAATTTAAGCAGAGGCTGGGCAACTATTTGTAGACAGGAGTGTTGTAGACAGAAGTTCTCCATTGAGGAATGGGTTAGAAAAAAACCCTTACAGCACTAGAACTTTATAATTGCAATATATAGCCACATCACAGTTAATTTTCACCACAAACCCTGTGAAAAAGTGGGGATGAAACTGAGGGGGGTTGCAGACTGCCAGAAATAATGCAAATTGAGCCCACTTTTAGGGTTAGGGTTAGGTTTAGGGAATCATGGGAACTGTATTTTATTGTGGCACCAGAGCTCTCTGACAGAAGACTCAATGTCTCAGAAAAAAAAACAATTCCCATGATTCCCTAGCACTAACCCTAACCCTAAAAGTGGACTGAATTTGCACTATTTCTGGCAGTCTGCAACCCCCCTAAAAGATTCACTTAAGTTAGATGGCAATGCTACTATTTATAACATGCTTTTGTTTTTGAAGTCAAAGCAGTAATAAATGGAAGTAGATATTTTGTTAGACACTTGCCCTTCTTCTAGATAACGGATTATGTATTGCCCTTATATCCCATCTTTTCCTCTCTTGAGGCTGAAGTCAGCATCTATGGGAAGGATTCCGTGTCAGTTTCTTTTTTAGGCCATGGTCAGACCAAAACCTATTCAGCTTCAAGGTGGCTCAAGGCAGTATGCATAAGTGAATCCTGTGTTATTTTGATTTTTACAAATTCCTTTTGGGTGGTTTAAGGTAAAAAATAAGGCTTTGGTCCCCCAAGGCTATCCAGCGGCACTGGGAAACCTCTGGTGCATACTGGGATCTTCTGCCATCTTTTTAAAAAGAAAAAACAACATTCCTCAAAAACCTTTGTTTCTTTGGCCTTTGGACTAATTCTATCAATATCTTACCAACTTCTTGCAAAGCAGTTTTTTTCACAAGAATTTTTTTAAACTAAGGCTGATATCCTATTGGTTAGTTTTCACTAGAGTAGACCTATTCAGTTAGTTGTTGATTGTGAGTCAACACTTAGTAGGTACATCCCACTGACTGAGTAGGTCTACTCTAGTCAGAACTAACAACATATTCTGTTGTTGTTCTGTAGGCTTAAATTTAGAAGAAAGCACGTCACCAAGGTAGTTATTAACATGTGCATCTTCTCCAAGAAAAGTAGAGGAGAGAGCACGTGTGTTCTTAGTTTGTACATTGCAATTGCTGTCCAACTCCTAGTATTCCATATCTGGAGATACTTTTCCAAATGCAAAAGAGAATATTGCATAAATCTCTGAAATTGCCCAGAACAGTGACTGTGCAGTATTTTGATGAGCAATACTAAAATTGTCTACTAAACAAGATTTTTTAAAAAACAACAACAAAACAACAATTATTATTATTAATTTGTTATGAAGCTACTAACATGAATGCTGTGTAAGAAAGGTAGGTGCACCAGAATTTTCTCTTTGAAAGGAAAGAAGGAAAGAATTTCTAAAACATATGAATAGTTTTTTATTGGAAAAATTGATATTTATATCATTGGGAGTTGGGAAGTACACCCTTTTTCTTTGCAAGTAACACAAGCAAAGAAAATCATCATAATGTGCCAAAGGCTGCACCAACAATCAGGACGTACAAGGTAGTAGTCAGTCTTACACTGTATCATTGTTGTGTTTTCTAACCTCAGCTCAATGCCTGAGCAAAATGACATTGTATATCATCAGGCATGACAGTGGGAGTTCTGGTATTAATGAGCTAATTTTGTTAAAAACAGCCCCTTGCAAAGCCTCTCAAGAGGAGGGGCAGGGTGAGACTGAGAGACCTTTGTCATCTTCATCCTTTATTACTATGGAAAGAGCTGGTACAAATACTGTATAGAAAAGAGATAAATACCGTAGCAGATCTGAGTAGCTGCCTTTGTTGACATAAAGAATTTATCTAGGGTTGGCTTTAATTATCCACCTGGGGATGCTAGCACCTTGGTGCAGTGAGAGGTGACTGGTTCCTAGAGAACGATATTCCCTTTCGTTGTTGTCTTGACTTCAAATATCCACATAGATATTTGGGTTGGAATTATAAAATGGGAACATGTCTCTTCTGCTAGTGGGTTCTCTGCAGAGCTCAGCAATCTAACACTTACCACAACCTCTGTTTACAGTATAGTCACAACAACACCTACAACCAAAGCCTGATTTATATGCAAAAGAAGAAAACTATAGTCTAGAGCAGGGGTAGGCAACCTAAGGCCTCGGGGGGCCGGATGCGGCCC
>CM034703.1:200240288-200256129 GCA_020142125.1 Phrynosoma platyrhinos | reverse complement strand
AAGCTGATAACAGGCGCTCCTGACCGTCGCATTAACCTGATTCGTCAGGTCTCAGAATTGCAGTCTCAAAAGTAATTCTTCCAAGCTCTACTCAATATATATAGTCACAGCCATTCAAGACAATTCTAGTTCTACTTCATCTACCTCTTGTTTTATAACATCTTTTAAAAAATAAACTAACACAGAATTTTCATAATATATAACCACATTCAGGCGTAAATTATATATACAAAATACAAAGTAATGCTACCAACTACAAACTAAAATACTAACATAGAAAAGGGGAATGCGTATGACTTCAAATTTGCCAGCTTATGGTTATAATTGACAAATAATTTTACTTCCTCTAAGTCAAATATAAAACATTTCAAACTTATTATTAAAGTAATTACTAATTAAAAATACACTTCAACTTGTTGCTTATAACTACTATTAGTACTACTAGTACTACTTAATACTACTATTTTTCTCCAGTTCTTACTCATATCTTTAATCATTGGATTCTACTCTTCTTTATGGCATCTTTAAAGGTCAGTCCCAGAGCATCATGCCAATCCTTGAAAAGCAGTGTTTAAGTCATTAGTTGATTAGCTGGTTAATAGAAAATGATTCATTGACTAGTTTGAGGTTATACAAACAGAAAACATAGATGAAACTGAACATTGTATTTTATGCAGTGATCAGCACACAAAGGCTTGAAATCCTGTATCCCAATTAAAGTTGCAAGCCTTTGAACTAGCCCCTGTATGTGTGCCTTTGACATTGCTGTTATATGTAAAAATAGAAGGTGGTCGTGCTTTGGAAACTTCATCTCTGCTGATTTCTGCAGTTCAGTTTATAGTAACAGGCAATGTTTTGTTGGCATTGTTTATTTGTTTTAGAGTGGCAACCTTAATCCCAATATCCTGTCCCTGTCTTAACTGAGGAAGTAATGCATCTGATAATATTCTGCACCACTTTTCTGGAGAGAGAGGAATGTATAATTATCTGAGGGGGTATAATTGTATATGGTGGCATTTTACAATACAACTTGTAGCTGCAGTCAGTGGAGAAGATCTGTTTATATTTTCAGCTGTCCTATTAGCTTCTCACCTTTCCTCTGTAGAGTTTAGGATGCCACACATGAGTATTTCTTCATCCTGTTTGGCCAACAACACTTTGAAGTAGATTCATTTGAGAGACAATAAACTGTGGGAAACCTGTAGTATGCCAGATGCTTTTGGACTCCAATACCTATTGGCCCTAGCCAGCATGGCCACTGGTCAGGGGCTGGGAGTTATAGTCCAACAACATCTGGAAAGCATTCAGTTGCTTCTACCTGAAAGCAATCAGTTGCTTCTACTCTTCAGTCTAAGCTAGGAATGGGAATCTAGGGATGGGTGGACCTTGAGTATTGCTGAATTGCAGCTTCCAGCATTCCACACCAATGGGTTGGTTAGGGCAGTTCAACAACATCCAGAGTGCTACACAGTTCACATACTTGGTCTAAGCATAACACCATGCCTTTGACATTCCCTGAGATATATCTGTGGTCCTAGTTAGAAGGAGTCAAAGCTAAGAAACTCCTTCCCCCGCCCACTCCTAGTTTCTACCTCTCCACTGATAAACTGCCTGTTTTTCCAGTAAAAAGGGAAGGATACAGATGGAAGCTGTACTACCTTGTCCCACTTTCCTTCTGTCCCTTGAGGCCCCATGTCACAGCCACAATCCTATTGGCTCAGGAGGATTATGCTTATAATACTTATAAACAATCTTTAATCCTCACACATCATGTCCACAAGGTAGAGGGAGCATTATCCCTGTTTTATAAAAACAGAGGCGCATCACGCATAACATTCGGTAAAGCTCATGTAGCAAGTCATTTCTGGGGGAGGTGAAAGAGTAGCATTGCCATATTTATTGGCCCCGTGTCTGTGTCTTTAACAGTGGCCTGATGCACAGACTAAGCCAGTGAATTCTTTTCGGTCATTTTACTTCTGTACCAGGAAATGATTTACTTGTTAAAGGCACAGGAGAATGGCCAATTTTTAAAAAACTTAAAAAACTGGCTTATGCTGGATAAAATATGTTCTCCCTCTAACTCAGCAGTTCCCAGCCTGTGCTCTGAGGATCCCTTAGGACTCCGCATGCATTTCCCAGGTGCTCTGCGGCTGCTCCAGGAAAATGAAAGAAATAAAAATATCTAACTCAGTATTGTCTGCTCACTGTCAGCAGTTCAGGACCTCCTCAGGTGAAGGTCCTTAGTTTCACCTGCAACCTGATCCAATAAAACCAAAACCAAAGCCAAAACTGGTGATATTAGTGCTTGTGCTCCTGCTATTGAATTATATTCTCTTTCCATAAAGAAAAACGTACATCCAGGATTGTACCTTCCTTTATATGTATGCTGTGCTTCCTTCTTATGGAACTTAGAACAGTCTACATAATGCTAGCCATAGATCTATTTTGGAAGTGGTCGTGGTCATACTTGCCTAACTTCAGCAAGGCTGCTGTAGGGACAGTCAGTGGACCTCCTGCTGTGAGGCTAGCAAAATTACATCCAGTTTTGTGACCTGTGTAATTCAAAGTGCTGGTTATCACCAACAAAGCCCTAGATGGTTTTGGTCCTGGCTGTCTGAGAGATTGGAGATTATCACACAAGGTTGAAAAAGTGGAATAGATAGTAGTGTCTATGTCAGAACCTTATCATATGATGTTGTGAGTGAACTGCAGCTTCTCTGTAGTCCACCCGTGATTGTGGCGAACCTTTTAATTGATGTGCAAATCCCATCAATAGCTGCCAATTGTGCTGCTGTTGCATTAGCCCTCCCATGCAATAAAGCTTCCAGCTGCAGTTTCGAGATTGGGCAGTCATGTGGTCTCATTCACCTCCTCTCTCTCTCTCTCTCTCCCCCCATCTCCCTTGGTAGTCTCAAACTGGGTGGCTTTCTTCTTTTTACACTTTGTTTTCTTCCATGCCCCCTCCTCCACACTAAATCACATTGCCACAGTTGCTAGATTGTGTTAAAAAGAGAAAAAAGAAAGAAAAGAAAAGCATATTGGGTAGATCAATAGGGTAGGATTAAGGAGCAGACTGGGAAGGAGAGTGTGAGACCATCCATGACAGCAACAGCCCCAGTCCCACAAATGAAGATGTGGGATAAGCATTGCTTCCAAACTGGTATGTAATCAGTTCCTTTCATTAACGTGATTGTGCCAAGAATGGGGCTCATGCAATAATATCCCGTGTCTCCCCATATGAGCCTGCCTGGGCCCAGAGTTTCTTCTCTTTATCTCACTACCTTCACAGGTACAATTCATGGTGATGCTAGATAACGCCTTCTCACTGGCTGCCCCTAGACTTTGGAAATCCCTTGCTAGGGAAGCTAGAATAACCAACCCCCTCCTTGCCCCATCAGCAGGCAAAGGCATTTTTATTCCAACAGACTTTTTAGAATTTGAGGTTTCTGAAGAAAGGGGTTTTAAGACTATGCTATACAGATTTTAATGTTTTAATTGACCTCTCATAACAGCTTTTAATCATTTTTAGCTGTATGTTTTAAATTGTTTTTAAATGTTGTTGGTAGTTTGATTCAGTTTTAATGTTGGCAGTGTTAAATATTTTAATTGTATGATATTTTAATTTGTAAGCTGCTTAGTTATGGGTAGTCAGAATATAAATAAAGATTAATAATAACAATAATGATGCTCCCCCAGTTGTTCTGGGTTGTATAGGAGACATCCAGTCTTCTCATACCCAACAGTGTTTTAGCACCAGGAGAGCATCTGTCCAATTCAGAGCAGCTGTAGGAAAAAAGGGCATAAAACCCAAAATGGATTCAAAATCCCCACAGATGTGGGCGCACTGGTCGGCTGCAACCTGTGCCTTCAGGCCACAGCTCCAGTTTAAATAGTAATCCTGATGTAGACCTACAAACTCTACAGTTTACCTAATCATTTTGCAGGAGAAACACTTTGTTAGGGTTTTTGTTCCTCTACTGACCGCCCCCAACACAAGGCCAGGGAAGATGTTGCCCCCCAAATGTTGATGGATTTCAATTCCCCATCTGGCTCTGACAGCCTATCTAATGGTGAGAGATTATGGGAGTTGCAGTGTCAGGGCCACATCTACGTGCAGTTTGACACTGCTTTAACTGCTATGGCTCAGGGCTCTGGAATTATGAGATTTGTAGTTTTGTGAGCTGTCACAGAGCTGGTGCACAACAAATTATAAATCCCAGGATTCCAAAGGATGGAGCGGCAGAAGCTGCAACACAAGAGTCTTTGGTCCAGTGGGTTTAATAAAAAGTAGATATAGAAAATCTTTACACCAAAGACTCTTGTGTTGCAGCTTGTTTAGTGGATGTATTTCTCCCTGCCCCTGAGAAAAATATTATATAATTCAGATTATTAATAGAACTGGTGAGGCCAGAAAGGTGAAGCCTCCAGCCACCATGTGTTACTTAAGTGGTTAACCAGCAAATTTTTGTACCTCACTAATGCATTTTGTGTACATGCCTGAAGCGTCCATGATTCTAAGCATCTCTGTTAGTTATAAATGGATGCCTCCCTCTCTCCCTATATCCCTGCCTTTGACTAAGAGAGTCTAATATTATAGCATGACTCCTGCTTCTTTTCCCAACTTTCTGCTCAACTTCTCACTATTTTCCTTCTTACCTGTTGCTGAGCCAGTGTGGTGCAAAGGTTGGAATGCTGGCTGGGATTTAGGACATCCAGGTTCAAGTCCCTAGTGAGTTATGAAACTCACAGAGAAATCTTGGGCCATTCCCTCCCTCTCAGCCTAACCTACCTAACACAATTTTTGTGATGATAATGTAAGGAACCTTCAACATTTTGAGTTCTGGAAGGTGGGAGTGACCTTCGGGAAATATAGTATGCCTTCACACCATCACTTTCTTCTGCAGGGGATACAATAATAGATGGGCAATCAATCAGTAGATTCTATAATTGTTTGTCAATCTAACATCAATCTGGTTCTTTTCTGGTTCTAGCTGGTGTGACCAAAATGCCACTTTTTTAACCAATATGTTCTCAAGGTGGGTTCTTCTCTCTGAAATATATGAGATTACCCAGATTTAAGAGCCAACATACATTTTTGTGGATTGCATATAATAAGATTTATTGCTTTGAATTTACTACTGGTTTTGCATGCTGAATATTCAAAATGAAAGCTGCATAGGTCATCTACTATTTTCACATTGTTCTGTCTACAAAACTACAGTCTTAAATGAAACAGCTGAAGAGTACCCACCGAAGTATCCCTCATTCCTCTTACACTTTCCTTTTAAAAAGTAACATTGCCTGATGCACAAGGATCTCCAATCAGGAGGCACAATCACAAAAATAAAAAGCCCAAGTAAGGCTCCAAGACCTTCTATGGTAGGAAATCCCATTCAAATTAATGGATCTACATTAATTAATGGGTCTACATCAGAGGAGATGTGTTTGGAATTGGATTGCAAGGAGCTTCAGTGGGGAAAGGGTTTAGTTTTGAAGAAATTATTTTTATTGGTAGGGCTGGAAATGACCGAAAGGGGGGAAATGACCTTTCAAAGCAGAGTATCATGGCATCTTGCAGATTCTGAGTGGGGTGGGTGAGAGCAAGGCAGTGAGTAAATGCCTTTTAAAATGATAGTTCCTGTTCAGCTGCTTGTTTAAAGTAGGCCATTCCATTCCTTTTACATACTTCGTAGTGAGTCCATAACTTGGGGGGGGGGAATTCCTGGAGCTGAGCAAAGATTTTCTGTGCACATTTCTCTTTCCAGCTCACTTCAGATGAACAAGTCTATCAAAGGCTTTATTTGTAATGCTTAGAATGCTTTAAATTTGTGTATGGATAATGTCAACTGTATACTGTGTAAGGAGAGGTAAATGGAAAAAGGTGAGAGCTCTCTCATGGGAAGGAAAGTCTAGAACAGGGATTGGCAAACTTTTTAAGCCAGGGGCCGGTTCGGGGTTCCTCGGAACATCAGACGGTCGGAGTAAAAAAAAAAAAAAAAAAACCTGCGTTTTTTTGTTTTTTTACTCCGCCCCATTGATGTTCCTAGGAACCCTGAAGTTTGCCCGGTGTGGCCGCGGGGGACCCCCAGGAGGGCTCCGGCAACCGCAACGGGCCCCAGTGCGCAAGCGCGTGCAACTCCGGGGCGCCATTTTGTGTTCCAGAATGGCACCCAGAGTCTCGTGTGACCTTTCCTGTTACGGGGCAGGACGGGAAAGGACATGCGAGACTCCAAGTGCCATTTTGAAACACAAAATGGCACCTCGGAGTCACACGCACCCGAGAAAGGCGGCGGCGGCGGCAGGACCGGTCAGGGGCCGGTAGGAAGGCCTCGGCAGGCCGTGTTTGGCCCACGGGCCGTAGTTTGCCAACCCCTGGTCTAGAAGAAAGAGGAAGAGGGAGCTAAGTTACTGTACAAGGTTTGCCATATAGATTATAAGCTTTGTTCAGTGAAGGTATACTAGTGTTTGAAGTAACTCATACTGCTTCCATATAGATTAATCATTCCTAAGGTTGCATTTTATTTTTAATTGAAACCTAAGTGAAATGGTTGTGACAGAGTGGCAGACAGGATTGGGAGTGTTCTATATTTTGGAAGTGATCTCTTGCCCTCACTCACTTATTATCTGGATCTCAAAGTGTCAGAATTCCTCCCTGTTTTGCCCAGGTGTGCATCAGTAGCTAATACCCAGGATCTAAAAAAAGCAGTACTGTACTTGGAGAAGTCACTTTTGGAGATGACAAGTCCCCAGCAAAAATTGCCATGTTGCTTGGAGGATTCTGAGTTCTTAGAAGTAACTTTTCTGAGCTTTGACTAAATGTGACATGAAGCACATTTTTGGAAAAGGGTGCTTTAAAACTACTGCTTTTGTACCCAAATGCATGTATGTGTGTGATTAATCAAGTGAGCATACAGTAATTAATAAATGCTGCAGCAGTCTGTATTCCTTTCCTCAGCTCCTTCAGCAGAGGATGGGGAAAAAACAATAGAGGAGATAGACTTCCCAGTCAGGAAGGCCCTAGGTCCCCCTCTCTGAATTTTGTCACTTCTTGGTGTTGGTGGGAAACTATTCGAGCAAGAGAAGGCAGAACTGCTTCTGCTTGCATTCCTGTCTAGTTTCATCGCATCTTCCTGGTACCACTACAGAAAGAAGTAAAAGAGGTAATTATTAGAATTAGAATAGTCAGCTATTGCAAATCCTATTGTGTTTTTGCCTTTGTTACTGCTTATGTACTGATTTAGCTTTCCTGTTTGAAATAACACTATCTTGTAATAAAGCACTGCAATCTCAGGTAAACTCTTTTGCTCTGCTCTGCCCTCCCCTATAGTCTTGCACCCATTTCTCTGTTCTTTTGTTCAAAATAGTGGTCAAAATTCCATAGCTATTGAGTGTTAGCAAAAACAACCTTGGTCTGCCTATATTTCATAGCTGCTGTGTTGCATGTCTCTCTATGGGTTTAGGCACAGTGCAAATTCATGTCATTTTCTTTTGGTCTTATGAACACCCTCTCTCTTCCTGCATCAGTTAGTCTGCAGTTAGTTTGAATTTGCTCATCCTCCATTTTGAAGTCTACAGTTCTCTCTCTTTTCCATGTTTGAAAAACAGATCTTATACAGCTTCTCACACGAGATGTTATGGAGCCTTTAGTATTTGTAAGTCAGCCTGCTAGATTCTTGATGGTGTGTGTCTGTATGTTGGACTGATTGTTGCTCACCACCTGCTTGTGAATACTAATTACTTGTGAAATCTTAGGGGTTTTGCAGGCAGTGCTTTGTGCCGTCTTCAAGCCAAGGAAAGGGAGGGGAAGCCGGACGCTGGGTGCCCCATCCCCTTCCTGAGGACCTCATCAGAGCGCCGGCCCTTCCAGAGGGCGGGCGCTCCGATGATGTCCTTCCGGCTCAGCGTCCAGACATGCTGAGCCGGAAGAGGCGCCGAAGAGGCATGCAATGCCTCTTGAGGCGCCCCTTTCGCGGCTTGCGGAAGGAGCACTATTTTAGCGTTCCTTTCCCAGGCAGTGAAAGGGAGGATCGGGGCCGAGGTGTGGGGCAGCCTTGGCCCTAATCTGCCACTTTCCAGGGCGGCCTGTGGCCACCTGTCTGCATTCTCCCTTAGTTACCCAACACTGCCTCCTCACATACACTTTATTTGGGGGGGGGGAAATCCTAAATATCTTTCATACTCCTGCAAACCTTGGATTCCCCCAAGATTGCTGATATCTCACCATGGTGTATGAATGGTGGCATTTTATACTCTGGAACTCATACCTGAATTTCAGAAAAGCAGCTGTTTAAATCATCTGACTTTCTTTTCTAGTTTAAGTCAGTGCCATTGGTGCGACTGATTGATATCAATAGATGCTGGAATTGGTTCTCACAGACATTCAGTGGAGGGACTTCAAGATCAGTGACCTGTTAAAATCCTTTTTCAACCTCTTGATAGCATGTGATAATTCTGTGAGCTAAATTTCCATTCACTTCTGGTCGATCAGACTTGTATGCCTGCTGTAGCCAGGGAACAGCATTGGTTTTTCTGTGAAAGGAAATGAGAATTTGATGAAACTGGATTTCTTGATGCTCCTGAGCCAAGCAAAGGCTTGGTGTTTGGGGTGATTGTGGCTGCTGGCTGTACTGAAAGCTTTTGGCATGTGGGGAGGAAATTAATGTGGGCGGTGTTACTTCTTGCTTTTTTGCTCCAGTGGTACAAACAAGCTTTTGTACCTGGGCTTTTTAGCTCATGATTTAAGATGTTTCCCTCTGGATATGTAGTTGAAATCTAAGGGATACATGTTAGCACACTGGGGTTAAAAAGAAGGGGAACTGATTTAGATAGGTGGGCATCCTTCAGAAAAATTTTGTAGTGGTTCCAGCAGTTCTTTCTGGCTTAGCCCTGGTTATATGTTTATGTGCATAATGTGGAAGAGAAAGTCAACTGAAAATTGTTGCATTCTTTTTTTTTTTGTTTTGTTTTTTTTGTTTCCTGTCTATAGTCAGCTTGGCTGCAATTCAATCATAGCTACACAAAATTCTGTTCCTTTTTCTAAGCAAAACTTTAAACACCATCATGTTAAATCAAAGAGGAGCTTTTTTTTTAGTGACATGGTATAACAGGAAGCTTGGGGACCACATTGCATAAAGAATAACATCAGGACTACAGCTGCTTTTAGTCTAAACTGGATTGGAGATACAGAATAACTCCTTGGCATTAGTAATTCCAAGGTGACTAGGTGCCGTTGTCAATGAAGATTGCTATGCTTTCCTTGTACTATACCCAAAGATGAAATCCTCAGTTTCCTGAAAGCTGTTTGCTTTTATCCAGGCCCAAACCTCATATTTTCCCAACTACTGGGGGTGGGGGTTCTTTGTTCTTAAGAGCTTTGTTCTTTGTAAGAGCCCTGGTGGCGCAGTGGTTAAATACCAGCACTGCCGCCACTCACTCATAATCCACAAGGTTGTGAGTTCAATCCCAGCCAGGGGCTCAAGGTTGACTCAACTTGGCATCCTTCTGAGGTCACTAAAATGAATACCCAGCTTGTTGAGGGCAATTAGCTTGCACATTGTAAACCACTTAGGGAGTGCTTAAGTGCACTGATAATAGGTATAGAAATGTACTTGCTATTGCTATTCCCCCAAAAATGTATGCTGTGAGGTTGGTTGTTCCTCTCTTTTTGTGCCTCAATCTGTTTTCAAAGTCGGAAACTAAACAGGTCATTAGCTTTGCTTTTGAACATATTTCATTGACATAGACAAGCAAGACAATTTCATGGGGAAGAAACCAAGTAATATAGCCCTGTATTTGGGAGCTGAGTTTATCGCATTAATAATAATTATTTTTTGAAGAAACAAAATGGAGATAATGACTAAACTTTAGGGCAGGGGTAGGCAACCTAAGGCCCGGGGGCCGGATGCGGCCCCCTGAGGCCTTTGGACCGGCCCCAGGCTGGTCCTGCCACCGCTGCCGCCGCCCACCATAACGATATTGATTATTGTTGTTATTACTTGTTCTTGGGGCTTTCTTGGCAAAATCTCCACAGAAGCTTGGCTCCACATGGCTTTTCTGGGACTGAGAGATTGTGCATGCATATTTTTTTAATTTTTAATTTTTTTAAAATTTAAAATGTTTATATTTATTTATTTATTTTTGGTGTTTTGGCCCCCCAATTGTCTGAAGGACAGCAATCCGGCCCCCGGCTCAAAAAGGTTGCCTACCCCTGCTTTAGGGGCATGGCAGGGGTATGGTTATGTAGATCACACATATGGGCTTTTTGAGGAAGGTTTGGGTTGTTTTTTCTTTTTTTTAATTTGGGTGGTCTGAAATGAGGATCAGAGGGCAATGATAAAGCCAGGACTGCCCCAATAAATTTCCTGCCTCAGGAACGTTAGCAAATGGTACCCACCATCCACCTAGGTGTCTAATACCAGATAAGTTGCTTTGCTAGATGATCGGGAACCCACAAGCATCTTTTCCCACCTGCAAATGAAAGTAGACTATAGCAAATTGGATAACTGACCAATTTGATGTCCTTCCATGGCATCAGGAATCTATAGCCTGAGACAGCAGTTTCATTCTGCCTAATGATAGGGCCGGGTCCAAATGAGGCAAAGATTGAGCACTACCACTTTTGGGACAGGAGCCAGTCATCACTATTCCTGGTAGAATTCAAAGATATAGCCATATTACTCTGTAGGATCAATATGTAGAGAGATTTTGTAGTAACTTTAAGACTAACTGAAAGAAAGACGTTGGCAGCATGAGCTTTCATAGATTTAAGTCTACTTCCTCAGGTGCATTTATTGGAGTGGAAGGTCTGTCCCTGACTTTCCACTCCACCAAATGCATCTGTGGAAGTAGACTTAAATCTACAAGACCCCATGCTGCCGATTTCTTTCTTTCACTTAAGGGCCTTTGCAGACTGCCAGAAATAGTGCAAATTGAGTCCACTTTAACTGCCCTGGCTCAGTGCTAGGGAATCATGGGAATTGTATTTTTTTCTGAGACATTGAGCCTTCTCTGTTAGAGAGCTCTGGTGCCACGGTAAACTACAGTTCCCATGATTCTCTAGCACTGAGTCAGGGCAGTTAAAGTGGACTCAATTTGCACTATTTCTGGCAGTCTGCAAAGGCCCTGAGTCTCAAAGGTGCTACAAGATCTCTCTACATACTGATCACTATTCCTGATTCATGCCCTAAATGGTTAATGAATCAATCTATCTGTTAAAGCAAAATCTGAAATTAGCTTGATACCAGGCCTTGTGTGCTCAATGAGGTGCCTTTCTTCTTTGGCAATCAGGCTTTCCTACAACTCCAAACTGCTGCAGGCAAGGGACCCTAGGTTGTTGCTAGGCATCAGCCAAGCATTTCCCATCACATCTGCCTCCCACCTAGACAGACACTGAATGAAAGGTGATAGGATAATTCCAGGCTAAGATATATCACACAGGCCTCTTTGGTGGTTCTGTGTTCTTCCAAATGAGATGCAAATTGCTGACAGGATGTCATTACCGTTGCTCATTAGCATATACAAATTAGCTGTGGACCTCAGTCACATAATGAGTGGCAGATCACAATGGTAACAAGCAGCTCCACTTGCTTTACAGCCATGCCATAAAGAGCATGGTTACCAATAAAGTCTGTGCTCATAGAGCAAACATTTCCCCACTCCTCTGCCCACAATAAGAGCTACCTGTGCCCCTTTGAGCTCCCAACAATGTGCCAGCATTGCTCCATAGTCCATCTGGTGCAGAGATTATTTAAATAAGACCTTTGTGTCTGTGCACTTAAAACAAAGCAAAACCAAATGGGCACAGGTGCATCCCTTTGCACTAGAGCCTTTAATTGACTTCCAATCCTATTGCTTACTGGGCCTCTTTTAGAGGATGACTCAGAGGAGTGATTTAAAACATAAACAAAGAACTGGAGCAAAATCTGCTTTGAAGAGATAAACCTCTGGCTCCATGTCTGTTAGCTGGAGCTTTAATTGGCAGAGATATGGTCCGGTGGGACTCAAGTCAAGAAAGAAAACATAATTTATTGTTGCAGATGAAAAGAAGCACACTTGACAGCATAGGAATTCTATTCAAATCAGCTGGTAACAAAGAAAATTTGGTATCAGCCTGATTTTCACCAATTCTTAAACAACTGATTAGCCTTACAGTGGCCTATTAGAGCCCTTTGTATTGCTCTGCTAACTTTATGCATTTGTTGATCATTACATCCAGTCACTCATTCTCTCAAACAATTATATTTCACTCATTGAACTAGTTCCCAGGGCTATACCAGGGTGGACAAAATGTGTCCCTGAAGCGATAGGCAGTCACCAAAATAAGTTTTTGTGGCCCTCAGCACCCCCCAAATCCCCAGACTGCCCTTTTTCTGGTCAAAAGAAGGCAAATTGCTGCTTCTAGAAGCTCCACATGCTTCACCTTGTAAACAGTTTTGTAGTTTTTGAGAATCAGAAGTAGTCTACTTTGGGATTGTTTGTTTTGGTAGTATGAGGCCCCTGGAGGATGCCAGGGAATAAAAATGGTCCCTGTGTCTGCTGCAATTGCCCACTCCAGGACTATCGGCAGTAACAGTCCAGCAAGGGAATGGAACAATAAGGGGAAGCATGGGCTTGAATCTATTGTTTAGTTCCCCCCACTACAGTAGACCCATTGATTAAATAGATTTTACCTATGGTTTGACTCACTATTCACCAATTGATTCAGTGGTTATACTGTAGTCGGGAGTGACCAATAAGATTCAGGCTATTGTCTCCAGCCATGTCCATTTTACTCTAGATTGGCATAGCTGATGACAAAACCTTTTCAATTGCAGGGACATCTGTATTGAGTTGTACTACAGAACAAAGGCTAAAGTCTTATGCATGGTCTTAGAACATTGAAGACCATCTTTGTGAGGGAATGCTAGTCTGCTTTATGAGTTGCTGTTTCATCAGCAGGAGCTAATGACAGAATAAATTCTCCCAATAGGTGGGAATCTCTTTCCAGCATGTGGAACATAAACCAATCAGTGTTTGGGGCGGGAGGGAAATATCCTCCTAATAGTTGCCAGCTGTCAGTAGGAGGGCAAGAGAAACAGCCAGAAACACTTATTTTTCATTGGGTATAAGAGAGAATGAGAGACAGGCGTTGAACAGGAGAAAGAGTTCTGAGTTAGGTTCAAGTTCCATGGGTGTGGAGGTTTTTTTTTAATTCCAGCTCCCATCAGCCCCACTTAGCATGGTCAGGGATGATGAGAGTTGAAGACCAACAACATCTGAAGGATCACAAGTTTCCCATTCCTGGCTTAAACTCATAGGAATATAAGATACTGTCTTATAGTAGATGAGGTTACTTTCAGTCCAGCCCAGTGTTGCCAGCTCTGAATGGCAGTCACTCTCCATATTTTTTTACCATCACCCGTTACTAGAAGTTATTAGCAATTAACCATGGCACCTTCTGCAAGGAAAGTTGGCTCTACCCATGAGTTTACAATCCTTCTTTCAAGAGGGGGTTTGGGGACACAGTCAGAAATCTGAAATGTGGGTTTGCAAATTTGTTGCCTGTCATAAACGAATAATCCACTATGTTCACTGTGTTTGCATCTAAAGGGAATTGGTTTTGCTGTGCTATCCATAGAATTTGTCACTGAGTGATTAAGGAAATAGGAAATCCATAGCAATATTTATTTGGACTCAAGTCCCTCAGAAATTCATGGTGGTACTTCCAAATAAGCACAGTAAGCTCAAGATCTCTTTCTCTGATGCATTCTCTTTCTTTCATTTGTAGCAGAAGAACAGTTCTCCTTTAAATATAGTCCTGGAAAACTGAGGGGAAGCCAGTATAAAGCTATGATGACCAAAGAAGAAATTGAAGAAGAACAAAGGTAGGTTGGGTTTCTTTAAGTTCAGCACAGCACCTAGTGAGTCTAATCTAGCTTCTACTGGTTGCATCTTACAACTAAAAATTAGTTGATTTATGGTATGTTATATACTTTTTGTAAAGGATGTTAAGGTGTGTTTGCACTAGCTATTACTCTGGTAATTAAGGAGCAGCTAACCCTCTCTGTGGTGTCCTGATCATGAAGAATAGTGCTTACTGTTGCTGTTGGCTAAGAATAGCCCTAGCCTTTCATTTCAAGCCAGGTTCTTGAAGGACCCAAAGAACATTTTTCAGAATAACAACATTCAGCATTTTTCAGAATAATAAAAATTAATATTGGCAGTGACCATCAGACAGACTCAGAATGTATTGGTTCTTGGTCATGCTGTGGCCTTCTGATGTATAAACCCTTCTG
Source organism: Phrynosoma platyrhinos (assembly GCA_020142125.1). Classification (NCBI taxonomy): domain Eukaryota; kingdom Metazoa; phylum Chordata; class Lepidosauria; order Squamata; family Phrynosomatidae; genus Phrynosoma; species Phrynosoma platyrhinos. The sequence continues at coordinate 200,241,856 of CM034703.1, read as the reverse complement.
TCATGAAAGTTGTGAACTACCATCTTTTTTGTCCTTTTTATCCATAACGTCCATGGGAATGATAATGTAACATGACATAGCATTGTTCCCCCTTGTGGCATGCTTCCAGGCTGCCGTTTATTGAAGCTTTGTTGGTGCAGGAAGTGCTTGCAAAGTGTTTTCCCTGAGTTGAAACAAAGGTGAGCAACTATGGCCTCTACAGATGTTTTGGCCTACATATCCCATCAGCTTCCTATTGGCATGGCCAGTATTAAGGGATTACAGTAGTGGCAGGACAAAACTTCTGGAGGGACAAGGTTCTGTACCTCTGCATTAAAGGCTACAAACTTCTTCTGCCTTGTATCTACCGTGGTAAGCTCCTGCCTAAAAAAGGTAGATTTTTCCCCAGCCCTCAATGAGCACAAAAATGTCCCCTGCCATCTCCCAGTGTTGGAAAATGCCTGTGTTACATATTTTGGCTGACATGAAGAAAACCATGGAACCATGCCCACCAGGTGCCCTAAATTCAGAATATACAGTGTTACTTTTAAAAGCAGTTTGGAAGGTTGCAGACTGCCAGAAATAGTGCAAATTGAGTCCACTTTTAGGGTTAGGGTTAGGGAATCATGGGAACTGTATTTTATTGTGGCACCAGAGCTCTCTGACAGAGAAGGCTCCATGTCTCAGAAAAAAACCAATTCCCATGATTCCCTAGCACTAACCCTAACCCTAAAAGTGGACTCAATTTGCACTATTTCTGGCAGTATGCAACCCCCCTTTGTTACTATTACTTATTGTGAGGATTTGAAAACAGGACCCATTGTTTTTACTTTTAAAAAAGATACCTTTAGGGTTGATAAGATAATAGAATAAGACAGGTAAATCCCTCTCCCCCATGCTGCTATAAATTCCTCAAAATGTCCTTTGAAGGAAAGGTGTTTTTTTTAAAAAAACCAAAAAACCTAGGAAATATTACTTATTGCACCAATATAAGAGCTACACTACTTGTAAATCATTCCTTTCAAGATGTGCAGCACACATTTAAGTAGGTTTACTCAGCACTAAACCCCAGTGAGTAGAAGACAGCTCACCTATACACAAATAATTTCATGAGTCCAGTCAAGGGATGACACCATTTTTATGTGATAAAGCGTTCTTAGTTGCAGTTAAAGAAAATAATTAGAAAAGCAGTGGACTTATTTTTTTCCCCAGATGCTTGGTGATTCTTTCTTGTTAGTGTTGCTTTATGATGTGGTCAACACAGTCTGCTTTGTCTTTTCTCTCTGTTGTTTTGTATGGTCTGCTTGGTCTCTGAGCTATATAGAAATGTGCTTCTTAACAGAGACCTGAGGTCAGATTCATCTGCAGCTAAATGCTTGCAAACTCACCAGTTAATCATGAGGTCCTTAAATGCTGAGAATGACTTTAAAAGCACAAACATTAAAAATAATAATACTGTGGTGCTTTAATAATCTTTGTTCTAATAACAATAAAGACAATAAAGTGTGAAATTTAAAAATAATTTTTGTTGTTTCTTTTGCTGAAGCTTAGCTGAAAATTCTGTTGTAGTTTTACAAAACAAAACAAAA
>CM034703.1:200215884-200240024 GCA_020142125.1 Phrynosoma platyrhinos | reverse complement strand
CTCCCCTTCTTCGCCCTTGGGAAGAACAAGGGAGGGGAGACACCCAGGAAGGCGAATGAAGCCGGCTTTAGAAGAGCGTGCTGACTGTCCAACTAAGACCCTCTTCTGAAGGCTGCTTCGTTCGCTTCCCTGGGTGTCTCCCCTCCCTCGTTCTTCCCAAGGGCGAAGGAGGGGAGTCACCCAGGGAAGCGAACGAAGCAGCCTTCAGAAGAGGGTCCTGGCTGGGCAGTCAGCGCGCTCTTCTGAAGCTGGCTTCGTTTGCTTCCCTGGGTGTCTTCTGTCCTTCTCCCTTGGGAAGAACGAGGGAGAGGAGACAGCCAGGAAGGCGAACGAAGCCGGCTTCAGAAGAAGGAAGCTGGCTGGCCAGCGCGCTCTTCTAAAGTTTGCTTTGCCTGCCGGGATGGAGGGCGCGCAGCACGGGGCGGAGCATGCTGAGAGCAACCCAGCAGCCATCTTGTGTTGCTACACAAAATAGCGGCCGGAGAAGCCCGGCAAAGAAAAATGCGGCGGTGGCAGGAGCAAACCTGGGCCGATAACAAGGGCTCCTTGGGCCGGATCCGGCCCGTGGGCCGTCGGTTGCCGATCTCTCTGTTAGATGGTTAAGTGGCCTAAATGGCTCTGGTTTCTGCAAGCAGAATTCCCATTTAAAAAAAAGTAACAAAAAAGTTTTAAACTCATTCTTGAGCAAATAATTTGGTTTAAGCCAATCTGATCTGCTGAATTCAGTGGATCTCAGCTGACAGTAGTATAAATGTTTGGTGCAGTTGTGGATTGCACCCATGTGTCAGATCCAAATGGTGAGAATAAACACATGCTATAGAGGACAGGGTTATGTTGAGTAGCTGTGTAGTAGATGGAATTTCAGCAGCTGCAGGTTTTCTCATCCATTTAACACTGTGACATGGCAAGCTGCACATTTCCAAATATCCTCTTACTGTCTAAATTAATTTTTTTATTTAAAAAAATCCATCCTCTAGAGCATGTGCTGATCCTATCTCCAATAGTTGATCCAAGGGGTGCAAATAAGCAAAAAGAATAGGCAAATAACCAAAGAAATATCTAAATATGAACAGGAGAGTAATCACCTGATGTCTTATGATATTGTTTGTCAGGTAAGTAATCGTGTTGAAAAATTAACTCCTCAGCACAAATGAAATTGGGAATTCATTTAAAAAGTGTGTATGTATGCTTTTCTGCATACATATCAATTCATGTAACATACATTTCTTTTTCTAGGCTTCATGTGGGGTGGGGAAGAGGGAGTTCACACACCTGTCCCCATACTGACTCGGGACCCGGAGCCACTCCTTACCTTGCCGGCTTTTACCCTGTGATAAAATAACCCTGGTTTTGCATGGAGTTTCTAAGAACTCCACAACAAAACTGGGCTGTTCAGACAGCCCCCCCCCACGCTCCTTACCTTGTCAGCGTGCAAACCATCTGAGAAGCCCCGCAGTTGTCCCATCTGACACAGAAACAGGGTGCCTGGCTGCAGACATCCCATTTCTGCACCAGATGGGGTGACTGTGGATCTTCTCAGACAGTTCACACGCTGACAAGGTAGGAAGCGGTGGGGTGCGGGGCTGTCTGAACAGCCCAGTTTTGTCATGGAACTCCGTGCAAAACCAGAGCTATTTTATCACAGCATAAAATCTCTTTACCCTGGGGTCAGACCAGATCCTCCGGATCTGCGTCTGTACTGGTGCGATTGGGCCTGATCCTACCACAGGGGATCCCAAGCCAGAGAAAGCCAGGCCATTTGTCCTGTGCGAATAACTCCTCACTCAACTTTCCTTAACAGAGGAACCAATATTGATTCATGGGTTGGGTGAAATGCCTTGAACTTGATGTGGTTACCATGGTGTCTCTTCTAAAAAGAGATCTTTATACTGATGTTGAAAATGAAAAAACAAACAAATTATCAAAAGTACATAATAAAGACACAGATGAGCTCCATCAGCCAGCAGCCAAACTACTATAATCTAACCTTTTTTATAAGTTTATCATACACCTCAAACCTAAATTTATTTTCTTACTAGTAGCTTTTTGAGCTGCTTAAACCATCACTTTATTTATCAGAAATAATTGTAGACACAGTGCTTAGGGCAGCTTTATTATTATAAATAATGCATAGATTATTTATATAGATACAAAGAGTACAAGTTGCTTGGACTTTTGTCTTCATGTGTATCAGTAATGCAGAAAAGGTAGATTCGGCTGTATCCAGGAAACCAGTTTCGTCTCATATGTCAGAATTTGCTCTCCTTTCTTGGTTGGTAATTTTTCATATGCCACTGAGAATTTGACATATTGAGCATTTTCTACTTCTTACCAACATGAAAGGTTCTGCAGATGTTAGCTAGGGTTTTTTTTCTTTTGTTTTTTGTATAGCAGCAGGTAAAAGAAGACATTTAGGCAAGGTGTTTAATTATCCCAGTGCTGTACTGTTGCTCCACTGCTGAGTGGTGTGAAATCTTGTTTCACTTTTTCCTGCTGGATTGCCACCCCCATTCTGTTCACTAGAAAGTCTGGGCATGTCTCTGCTTGTGTGACTACATAGTTCTTGCAAGGAGGGTCCTTATAAAAGTATCCTATAGAACTGGACAAAAATGATGTTTTGGAATTTAACATAGAAACCTAGATAACTGATAAAGCCATGTATACCATAAGCAACAAAGAGTCTATGAGAACTTAAAGAATTAAAAATGTACTGGAGCATGAGCTTTCATGGGTCATCACTTCATGCAGTTCATCAGCTGCATGAAGTGTGACATCCAGGATTTTTAAGGACTTTTATTTAATTTCCCTCTGACCTCACTGACTACAGTTATACTGCATCCATAACCCAAAATCCAGGGCTCATTCATCTGATGAAGTGGACTTTAGTCCAGGAAAGTTCAATGTGCCATATATTTCACATTCTTTAGATGATACAGGAATGTTTTGTCATTTTTGCTGCAACAGATGAACAATGCACAACATACAGACTCATTGCTGTATGTGATGTCCCAGCTATGTATGGCAGCTTACCATAACTCCTAAAACTATACAACCACGAAATAAATTATAACCCATCTGGAAGGTTGCACAGTCTACCATTGTACAGGCTCACTGTATAAACACATGTATTAATTGTATAGAGCCGACAGTGCTGGTCTTCCAGATGTTGATGAAAGAATAGACCTATTTTTTTAACAATTAGCAAAGGATGACTGGGATTGGCTGGATATGAGTCCAACCATATCTGGAGATCCATAGGTTATCCAGTCCTGAAGCAGAACTGTGAGAGATTCTCTAACTTCCATTAAGGAGCTGTTCCATGGTAAATATGACCGTTCCTGTATCTTCCATCCAACAGAAAAATGAATCATTCCACAAGGTGGCTTTTTCATAAGAAATAAGTGTAGATGCTCTGTCACAGCTTCCCCTCTTTGATTGCAATCGCAGTATGCTTCCTGGTTGACAGTGTTTCTTGTGCTATATGTATACACATATATCACCTTCCACAATTTACTTGGAATACTGAATGCTTGCTATCTCTGTGCAGAGTCCTTTGCATTTGCAAAACTCCCTCCAACCTCCTGCACTAATTGGCATTGGCACAATGTTGCATTTCTTCTAACGGATTCTTTGTTTCTTGTCAATGTGCCATATTTTCTCTGTTTCTCTGTGTCTGTTTATTTGTTTGTTTTTCCAAGCTCTAGTTTTATTTTGTATCCTCTTCTGCCCTTACCTCTAAGTGCTGGTTGTGGCATCAGCAATTTTTCATTTCAGGCTTCTCCAAACCATCCTTCTTTCTAACTGGTTTGTTGGGGCAGGGCTGTCCTCAGGTAAGGAGCTACACTGGATCAGTCGAGGGAAGCCATGCCATCCACTACCCAATCCCTTTTATCCCCATTCCTTTGTGTGCGTGCGCATGCACACTTGCTTCCCTCCCCACCCCATCAGGCAGTGCCTGACAATGCTGCCATTTTGATGTGACCAAGGTTTGCTGCATTTATATTACAGGATTGAGCTGACCTCTGACCTCACATCCCTGTAGCAAGTACCTTAGGTCCTCGGCCACAAACATTCTTACAAATCCTTTTGGTAAGAAGACCATGCATCTTAGAAGTAGTGATACCACCTATAATCTCTGCTAATGTGATTTGAAACTAAAGTTGACCATGTTTCCCTACCCTACCCTGCACCTTCCCTTCTCCCTCTTCATAACTAATTAATTAGTCTCCTTCCTCTCTGTGCCCCATTTCATTTCCCCTGAGCACCACAAACTGAATCACTATTAAAACAAACACAGGGCATACTAGTCTCTTCCTAGTGGGATCCTAGGCTGGCTCTTATTATCTGTCCTCTGGCTTACTTCTCCTAAACAGCAAGAACTAAACAATTAAAGAGTGAGATGCAGGAGTTTGGCACCTCAGCTGTTAGGATCTAGGGATGGAAAGAATATTCTAAAATACTCCAAAAAATGGCCAGAAAACATGTTTTTCAAATGTTAAGAAATCCTGAGAAGGAGAATTCTGGATTGACAATATTCTTGCAATTTGAGATTGATTCCATTCAGAATTTGCACATGGTTGTTTTGTGCAAAAAATTACATTTTCTGTGTATTTTTTTGTACAGAAAATGCAGTTTTTGTGCAAAACAACCATGCTCAAATTCTGCGCAGGCTAAGACCCAAACTGTGAAATTCTTTGAAAGGTTTTTTGTAGTTTTCAAACATCGCCAGTGAGAATAAAATTCCTAAAATTCCTCACTGCTTCCTTAAAGAAGAAAATTAATGGATTGTTACATTCCTATTAGTATCCATATATCATGTATCTGAGTGCACATTCTTCAACTAAAAATAGGAAAATTGTCTCCCAAACTGAACACTAGGGCTCCAGTTCAATTGGCTGAATTGCTCGTGAGCTGGACAGCCCTTCTTTCTAGTCTGCATTAGGATTGAGTTTCTGACTGTAATCCTTGTACCCTGTTTGTGCCTAGAGCAAAGTTCCACCAAAAATGAATGGAATTCAGCAGATGAGATCTATTGCTCCACATTAATGATAATAAGTGTGTTTCTGTGTAGGGTCTAAATATGAGAGAATGTGGCCTATCAAAGGCCTCACCTAGTGAACTGGCAGCTGTACTGAAAAATTACCTTTCTTAACTACTGCAGGGAACCCATAATTCAAGTTTACACATGCATAAAGCTTCCCTTCAAATCAGTGGAATTTTAATAGAGTGTCTAGATTATGCCCCTAAGTCTTTGATATTAGAAATACTTAATTTCAGGATATACTGCCCTCCACATCTGCTAAGACTCTACTGTATGTGTTACTTAGTTTTCTAAATTTTGGCATAAGGAGGCACCATGGAATAATAAGGCACTTAGCTGGTCATATAGGCATCAGAATGGGGGCAGGGGACATTATATAAACTTACTCAAAAAATTCCAGGGTGTTTAATATCTGAGGAAAGAAAGACATGTTTATCTAGCATTTAAGTAGCACTTTTTGAATATCACTTCATATATATTATCTAAGGGGTATATCTACAATGCAGAATTAAAGCAGTTTGACACCATTTTAACTGCCATGACTCTGTCCTACAGAATCCTGGGATTTGTAGTTGGTCAGGTATTTAGCCCGGTCTGTCAGAAAGCCCTGGTGCCTCACCAAACTACATATCAAAGTATTCTGTAGGATAGCGTCATAACAGTTAAAATGGTGCCAAACCACTTTAATTCTGCAGTGAGGATACACCATTAGTCATCCATACAACAACCCAATAAGGTGGATTAGTGTTGTTCTTCCTAGAGTGAAGTAGGGAGCTGAGAAAATTCCTTGCCCAAAGTCACTTACTGAGCTCATAGTTGAGTTTTGAACCTTTGACTTCTTTATCATAAGCTCAGTCTTTTAATTCCTAAGCTACTATAGCTCTCATATGTTGCCTTGGATTGACATCTGACCATTAAGTAAAACAAACCACAAACCAGAATGGATCACAAGGGAAGCTGATTTCTGTGCTTCTAGTGTAAGTTTGACATTGGCAGGTGATGCTTTTCAAATCAGGAGCTAATGTTGATATCAACAACTGATTGCTCCAGATCAAAGTGATCATCACAGCTACAAATCATGTCAAAATCTAAAAAATCAGTTCTGACTGACAGAGAGGTAATTCATGTGGTGTCATGGGCATGTTAGTTTAATTATCTGGGATGTTTTTAATCATCAGAAGAAAAAATAGATTATGAAAAGACACTTCTACCCCCCCCCCCTTTTTTTTTTTTTTTTCTTTTCTCTTTTTCCTGGAGAGTGCAGAGGAAAGAAATACAGCAGAGCTATTCCAAGACAGAGGACAAGGAAACAGACAAGAACATCAAAGCCGGAAAGTGGCCAAAGACCACGGCTTACGATTATGCTAAGGGTCAGCAAGCTAGGGGATCAATTTGAGATTAAAGCTCACCAGATTATAGCAGGAATGGAGGGGGAGAAAAGAAACAGCTTCTGCTGGAAAAGAGGACAAGAACAGGGCACAGTGAGCAAGCTATGAGGCAAGAGCATGGAGTGATGAAAAGCCAAAACTTCCAGATAAGAACTAAATGGTAAGACAAGTAAGGAAGGAGTTTTGTTGTTGTATGCCTTCAAGTCATTTTCGACTTAAGGCTTAAAGTTAACCTATCATTAGGTTTTCTGGGGCTGAGTGTGTGTGATTTGCCCAAGGTCACCCAGTGGGTTTCCGTGGCTGAGCAGAAAACCAAATTCTGGTCTCCAGCGTTATCATCCAGTGCTCAAATTGCTACACCATGATGCCTCTAGCTAAGGAAGGAGCACACAAACAATTTTACCACTGTGCCCAACACAATGAGCTCAGTGCTGTCAGTTTCTCAAAGCTTTTGTTTTATAGCTTAGCTCCATTTTAGAACTTGGTTAGGCAACTGGGAATAGGCGTTACTGTCCAGCATCATCAAGGGATACCATGAGAAAGTTACTTGGGGTGATTACAACTCCCGTAATCCCTCCAGCCAGCATGAACAATAGACATGCTGACCAGGGGTTTCTAGAAGATATCATTCCCAAAAGTAAAGTTAGCCCTTGGTATCCACTGGGGCTTGGTACCAGGAACCCCCCCCCCACCTCATGAGTACCAAAATCCATAGATGTTCAAATCCCATTAAATTCAATGGGGTAGTAAAATGGTATCCATTCTAAAAAATGGCAAAATCAAGGTTTGATTTTTGGAATATATATAGTTTTTAAATATTTTCAAACCATGGATGTTTGAATCTGTGGATGAAAAAATCCATGGAAAATGAGTCCAAGGCAGAGGGACCAATGAACAGCCTGTAGCAGAAAAAGCACTAAGGTCAAGGAGGCACCAAGGATTGCTGGCACTTACTGGGTTATGGACCTCTGCTGGTGCCCAGCAATGCCAGCCCTGACATGTTGCAATTCTAGGAAACTATGAGGCAATTCTGCAGTAAAGTAACCAAAAGGTGCAGTCCATAAGCCGCCTGAAGAGGAGAACTCTGCAGTTAAATTAGGTTGGTTTCTTTGGTTTCATAGGAACAAACAGTGCCATTCCTAAAAACACTGCCTGAAAGGACATCCAGCAGACTTCATGGCAATTGCATTATGTACTTATTTATACAACATTTACTTCTTCTTCCCCAATCTTTGCCTGCCACTCCAGAGGTCTAAAGCATGTATTGTAGAAGTAGAATATACAGGGCAAGTTGAGCAGGTGATCTGTGACTTAACCAGTATATTTCCAGTTCTGTTCATGTTGGCATTTGATCTTGAAGTGTGCAAGTTAGAATTCAAAGGAGAATTTGATTCTGGATCAGCTACTTTCAATTTGTCTGTTATGATGTATTCCTCTGTTTAAGACAACATGAATTCCTAGAGCTAGGACGCCCTCTCTTGGCAAGTCTTTCTAACTTGAAATTTGTTAAGTCTCAGGTGCAAAAACTTTTTGTTTGCATTATATAGGCATATCCTTTGCTTTGTTTGCATTATATAGGCATATACCAAACAGACTTTGTTAGAGAACTAATTCCTTCATTCATAAGGCCCTTGGGATTGTAGTTTGAAGGCAGGCATCCTTCACACAATTCTCAGAACTCAAAATAAGTGTTTTGGGATAACAGTGGAGGAAACCTTGAAAGTTAGAGTGGAATAAAACCAATGCAGATTTTTAATATTGATAAGCAAGGAGGAAGATACATAGATTTACTTAGTCACAAGGCTATATAATTGCTTACTAAATCTTATACAGACTGCATTCCACTTGTCTTGAGAAATTTCAGAGCAAGAAGGTTTTCCAAGGATGTGTGTGTATATCCATGTACACATATGCCTTTAAGTTGCCTGCTGAAGTATAGTGACATCATGAATTTAATGGGTCTTTCTTAAGAAAGAAATATTCAGAGGTAGCAAGGGTAGCACCTGCCCTTTGTCTATTTGTTTTGTACCAAAGTTTTTCTCTCCCAGCATTCACTTCCAATGTTTTAAGTGAAACAGGGAATGCCTCAATCATGGATTTGGGCCAAAGACATATGGCAATCAGGCATAGGACTGGCTCATGAAAACTTCGTTTTGAGCTCATTTGAAGAGAAGTTACTTTTGAGTCTATGATTCCCATAATGCCACATGTCTAGGGAAGATTCTGAGATTGACACCACCAGTTAATCACAATTAGCTTTCCAGACTCTGGTTTTTGAGGTATGTTAGTGTCCACACATCCTTGATTTGAGAAAAGGGTCCACCTTGTTTGAGGCTGAACCAGATGATCCCAAATGAGGGAAAAAGGAATGGAAGGATTATAAGAGCAGACATGAAGGGAACCGCCTATTTAACCTGTTTGTCCTTTGAAATTCATTGAAAAAAGCTTTTATCAAACAGGGGTACCACAATCTGAAACTCAAATCTCATACAGTGGAAAGAATACCATTACTTCTGGCCACAATTGGAGTAGACCACAACCCCTTCCTGAAATCAAGCTGGATACATGGCAAGAAAGATCCACATTTTCCCAGAGTCTGACCCTATGTCTTTTTAACAGAACAGACAAATGGTCATTTTTAGCCATAACACTATACTGTTGCAGATGGTATCATTACGTTTGGACTTGCTGAATATCATAAGGAGAGCCTCCTCCCCTATAGACCAAAAGAAAGATGATGTGGCAGACAGATTAGCCAAAGAGCTAACCATTCTGTCCAGCTTCCCCTTCTTCAAACACAGCTAGACCTTCAAGGGGAAGGGGATACATTTGATCAGATACCCTTGGGTGCCTGCCAACTCTGCTCTCCAGTGCATGCCCCCCGTCCCCGCTTGCTCCTTAGTGATTTCTGCTTGTTGAATCCTAATGTGTGTAGTAGCCTTGGGATGGCAATCACCTTCCCATCCCATTATCATTTGCTGTCTCATGCTGCCTGCATTCCCCTCCTCCTCTGCAGCTTTGCTTTCCTGTCCAGCATGATGCTTCTTTAGGATAAAAGAGGCTGGTAAGTTTCTGTTCCTTTTTTTGCTGTTCATCTTCTGCAGCACGATAGAGCATTCAAAGGTGGGAAGGACTAACAGAAGTCTGAGGACACATCTGGGCTGTTAGTGCAATTGGCATAATGGCAAAATCATTCTTTTCTCTGCAGCGGACAGTTTGATGTTGTTCAAGCTGTTAACTATCATAAGAAGGGTCAGACCAAGGGCCAGCCCTACCATTAGGTCAAGTGAAGGGGCTGTCTCAGGCAATAGTTGTTGAGAGGTAGCAGCAAAGATGTTGGAGGAGAGAACTTTGTATTGCACATACCTCTAAGCTAGGCAGCTGTGTGTGGGAGCTGCTCTTGGAGAAAGATTCAATTGCCATTCTAGATGGCTTTTGTGCAAAGAAAGGAAAGTGAATGTAATGTCCTGTTCTTCATTTTAGGTAGTAAAATGTTCCAGGCTAGACTATATTTAGTAAAGGATCCCACTGTGTTTTTACTTTCTGCATTTTAACAATGGCACTGCACTTGTAGGAATGAGCTAGATATTCTTGCATATACCTTGACTTTTAAAAACAGAACTTGCAGACTCCAGCTGGCCCATCTATGCCTAGTTGTGTTGCTGTTCTTGAAAAGAAATTTATTATTAAAAGAGAAGGATTAAAAAGGGAGAAAGGTAATGTTTAAATCCTCCAACAGTTTTTTTACACCAGTATTTTCAGGTACCAATATCTGCTTTCTTCTGCCCAGATTGACTTGTGGAAAATTTAGCTCAAGTCTCAATTAGGATAAAGTTCCAGCATGTTCTGGCAACAGCACACTATGACTGACAACCAACATTTATATTATAAGAGTCTTTTGGAAAGCAACAGTAAAATTGCTGACCACACTGTATTTTTAGTATTGTTTTAAGAAGCAGGACTGGATTTTCTTGAGGTCATTATCTCCCAGCGTTTTCTGAAAAATCTTCGGCTGGTGAAGTTTGTTCTCCTAGAATAGAAATCATACTCCCAACAGAAGTTCTCTGTCTGACTACAATGACTTGGTGGACATCATCACACTATCCATAGCCACCTTACCACCAATGAAAGGTCAAAAATGCAGGCAGCTGTGTTGATTCATATCTACTTGCCTATTGTAGCAGTTCTAACAAGCTCCACAAGTATTTTGTCTTTTTAAAGGTTTTTAATGAGTCCTAACTGCCTACCAAGCCACTCCAAAATATTTTGCATTAGATTACTCATTATATGAAATCTCATCCCCACATTCTAGTCCCAGATTGTTGCTAAATTCAGAGATTCAAAGGTAACTGGGGTGAGGGACTAGCAGATGATTTTATAATCCTTGCTAAAAGAAAGAAAGATACAGAATGGCACTTTGACAGTATTATCCCTGACTCCACAACACCACTGCCTGGTGGTTTCTATGTATTTCCTAAATCTGACTCTCACAAAACAAAACTGGCACACAACTTATTTCACCCATGTGAGGTTATTTGGTAATGTTACAAAATCTTTAATATACAGAAGAGTGATGATGTATCTTGGCCGGTGGATCAAAGTTTATGTTCATCTCAAGGAGAAGCTGGAGGGGAAAGGAGAATGCTGCTTTGAGCTATTGATTCTTTTCCATTTCTGCTCAGCTTCTACTTCTCCCCTGATCTTTATTGTTCATCTGGGCCTCATGTGAAGCTCCTCCACATCATGTCCTCATATTTTCTGCACTGTACTGATCTTCCTGAAGCTGCTTCTCATTCTCCATCTGCTAACTCATCAGATGTTATGGATACTCTTCCATTCTTCTGTTTAGCAAGCAATACAGAATACAAGATGAATAGAAAAATGTAGGAAAATAAGGAAGAAAACATGGAAGATACATTAGGGGAGTGTGAGCACATTCTTATAACACTAAGTATTCTGTATTGACATTTGCACAGTATTTTTCAAATGTTGGCTCTGCAAAGAAGATAATTATACAAATTAATCATCTGTACTATAAAGCATTATCCTATGACCTATGTAATTACTGATAATTCAGATAAAATCTAAGTACATGAAAAATATTTAAGTATTTAAACTGCTTTGGACCATGGCGATAGTGAATTGTTCAGAAATTTGCATTTTGAAATGATGATGGACAGAATTCCCAAATACTTGCAACAATTATCTCAAGATCTCACAACACTTTACCCAGTAAGTGTCCCCTTCCTTTACATAAAGAGAAAAGGCCATTCTGAATTTGAATGGCCACAGTGTAGTGACCTAGAATGTGAACACTAGAGGATCTTTCTTACACATTATCAGCTTAATACTGTAGTCCACATTGGTCTTAAGCATCCTTCCCCACACATTCATCTTGAGTAATTTTCCATTACAACTCCTAGAATCCCCCAACCAACACAACTTTTTATCCCAAATACTTCCTCTGCATATTTCCATCCCTTAGTTATGTCTTCTCACCACCAATAAAGATGTAGATACAGTACAAAATATTACAATATTTTTTCAAAAAATAGTAATAACAGTCTACCAACGTTCTTAGTTTGTTGGAATGTGATTCTACCTGTTTGACTGCATCTCTCTCTCTCTCATATTTTGGACAATACAACTACATATTAGTCAGAGTTCCAGATTAGCTATTAGCACAAATAAAGCAATATTGGCTTGGGGCAGTGGGGGGGACAGGGACAGGACACCGGCCCTTTAAACAAAAGGTTATTGACTACAACTATACAGTTATTCCATGATCACTCTCACTGTTACAGTCTGCTTAACTTTGTCAAGTCCGCATCAGTATTACTGGACATTGCTGCATTTACCTTGCCTCCCCTGTTCCTCCCATTATTCAGTCTATAACAGGAGAGAGGATGTTTGTGTCTGAATGGACTAAATTATCCTTTGTAAATGAATAAAAGCCTTTCTAGCATAAAGAGGAGTACACCATACCCCTGCTGTACTGGACGGTTTGGTGCAAATTCACTCAAATATAGAAGATGACAGTGGTACATATATAAACAGCAACTTTTGTCCACTGCTGTCTGTTAATAATGGTTATCAGTGCCCATATTATCTCAACAGCTCTTCTTAACAAGCAAGTGTTCCCATTGTGTTTATGAAATGATTCAGTGCTTAACCTATGAAAAAAATAATACAGTGGAAAACTGGATAAGGAAGTAATGCTGGAATGTCTACATTTTTAGAAAGGGAATATATTGTCAGTAGAAGTTGTTCATAGCTAGGCATTGTAGTAATAATTGTAGTAATTGTGAGCTCTTGTCTGGGCTAGTGAAAAGGGGTTCTGACCTTCATGGGATGGCTCATGCATAACTTTTGGTGCCTGAGAAGTCTGCACCAGGGGATAATAATGGGGTATGAATTAATGTGACCTGTATGAACTAGTTCGTAAGTCTAGATCTATGAATCTGAGCAGACATATATCATGAAATATGTTGTTGATCTAGTTCACAAGGGCATATTAAATCTATATCTTGCCTCAAAAACATTTCAAGGAATCCTTGCCAGTTAGTAGAGCTAGAACAGGCTGGATGTCTTCAAGATGCAAACCAGGAGGATTTGTAGATGCTCAGCTTGTTGGGCTTAGACTATCCTGCTGCAAATGATGAAGCAAATGCCTTGAAATCTCAGTATACCCTTTCTGCTAAATGTTTTGTGTTCCTGCCTGGGTGGTTCAGAAACTTCCCGATCTGCAATAAGTTTTTTCCCTCCACTTATTAAAAAAGTAATAATTAAAAAAATCTCCAAAGGTGACATGTCTCAAATGAATTCTCTTTATTTTCTTCTTGTTTCTCTTTGCAGAACTGAAGACTATATGAAGTTATCCCTAGACTCTTCCTAAGGCTTTTCCTTTTGGCATCTTTTAAAGGCTTGAGAAAAAACAACCCCCAAACCTACCAGATACACACATCCAACTGAAATATAAATAACCCCTCAAAATATGGGACTTTCTCTTTGGCTAATGCCAAGTTCCTCAAAATAAAATCTTATGTCAAGACGCGAGAGAATCTAAATCTATGTGTTTTGGTGTGAACTATGTGGGCTGGAGAAAGTAAGAAGCACATTTTGAGGAGCTCTGTTCTTAGATGTGGAAGTAAGATGCTTAATGTAAGACAAGCACACTTTGTCGTGCTAACTGCTTTATGATAAATTCCCTTTAGACAACATGGGCTATAAGACTGACAATTAAATCATATCTATCCAGTGGCTATTCAACTATCTGGTCCCCTTCTATCTGTCTGCCTTGGACCAAAACATTTCTTCATAGCTTTGAAGACAATGCATTGAGAGTTGAAGCATTATGAATGCTCCCTTCACTTCCCGGTGGAGATTTGGTGGTAAGATGTAGACTCTAGTGTAGTCAGTCTTCCATTGTAGAGGTCCTCCATCTTAGGTAGTGGGAAATCCTAAGAACTAAGATGGATTTGCAGTGCAGGTCTACCCAGAATTAAGTCCCATTGGGTCTGATGAGGTTTGCTTCAGATAATGGCACAAGGGTGCAACTTTATTGTAACTGTTTATTATTAGGTGTGGGTTTTTTTATCATGAGGACTATAGCTTTATTAATGCTTAATAGCCAATATATTTGGCCCTAGCACCTGATCCTGATAATGGAGTCTGAAAAAGTAAACCTTGATATGTGTAGTGTCCCTTGAGTTATGATTTATTACAGATTTCCTGAATAAAATCAAATATATTTTGTTGACCTGCCACCACACTGATACAGTATCTTTTTGTTTAAAAAAACTTTTTGTTGTTTGCTTCTCTACAACAGATCAGGCAGTGTATTGAATTGTTGCAATATGTTGTAATGTAGAGAAAATCAGGTCTGCAGGGTTGTATTGGTGACTTTATTAAAACAATAATTCCAGTAAAAGAAAAAAAACAACCACCACATACTGTGTAATAAGTCTTTTCTTCCACAAAGAGTACTGAAGTACTGTACTAAGGTCACTTTTTTTTACCACTTGGGTAGAGAATCTCCCAAAATCCTATTATATTTCGAAGACAGATTAATTCTGGATTAACATTTCATAATATAATAAAGCCAAGCTGCTTTTAAAAAAGAAAATTTAATTCTTTGGGAATACTTGAAATCATTTACTCAATCATTCTTTAGAGTGCCCAGGTTTGGGAAATGTTTTTCTCTAGCATAACATTTTTAAAGGGCTTATTTGGTAAAAAGCAGGAAGCGTTAGCATTTTTTTTAAAAAAAAAATCTGAGCTTCCATTTCTCTTCCTGTTACCACTAGCATAATACAGTTTGCAACTGAATTCTGTTTATATAAGGACACTTGGCTTTGAGATACCTGTTAGCATACACTCTGCCTCCAGTTAAATTGTCTGATTCAGTGTTCCAGGCACCATTAACTATGCAAAGATTGCCTTATATACAATATAATGCTTCAGTATACAGCAATACATATATTGTGCAAGGAATATGACTAGTGGCTGTGAACAAAAGTATTTCCTCATTAATGACAAAAATGGCTGTCTGGGTATTTTCTACATTTTTTTTCTAAATGTGAAGGTGACTCTTATTATACACAGGACTGTAATTTCTATTGGCTTGAAATGTATATTGCCATTACTCAGTCCAATAAACCTTTAAATAGTTTATATGAATGGTTGTTGTGTTTGTTATCGTGTATGGCCCACAATCGTCTGCCCTCAGCTGTGCTTCAAAGATTACACCAACACAAAAATACATTTTATGTCATTATTCAGTTTGAAAAACAATCATATTTCTTCTTCTGCACAAGATTAGCAACTAGAATAAGAAAAACAGCGTTGGAAAAAGATTCTAAAATTATCGGTTGACTTAGGCACAAACCAGACTTGTCACACAGTTAGATGCATCTTTTTCACACCTCTTTTTTGCCCTCCTTTCATGCTGTTGTGGAGTGTGTCTGTTTGAGGCTTGCTCATGAGTGGCCTGTTTGTTTGATTGGAGCAACATCAAAGAAATGAGTTTGTACAAGACTGCAACTTTCCCAAGATTACAAAATATAAGATTACAAAATATTTTCCAATATCCAGTTGTTTCCGTATTTGCAATATCATACAAGGGACAAATGTGTGAACAGATAATTGCACAAGTAAGCCATCAGATAGATCAGGGGTAAGCAACCTTTCCCCTTTAAGGGCCGAGGGACTTCAGCTCCCAGAAGCCTCAGCCATGTTGGCCAATAGTTCCATGTTGGCCAATAGCTCCTGGGATTCTGGGAGCTGAAGTCCCTCGGCCCTTAAAGGGGAAAGGTTGCCTACCCCTGAGATAGATAATTTCATAAGCAACCCAGCAGATATTCCCAGGGCTTGGAAATAGTTTGTTAAAAATTAATTCATTGACCTGGTTGGTAAAAAAAAAACACCAGTCATTTCAAGATGCATCATTTTAATAATTAAAATACCTCTGATGTTACTCCTGAACTATAATTAATGGTCCAAATTGCTCTAAGGAATCCTGGTCATTTAATAATTTTGAATTATGTTTACATTTAACATACTAATAAAAAATGTCAAGAATTCTTAAAGCTGACTAATTGTTCTCTTTAATGATTTAATAGTACCACTAAAGCTAACATTTTTCTCCACAACTGGCCATGCTCACAGGGGCTGTTGGGAACAGCAGTGTCACATTCTTTGGCTGTAGACTACACTACCACTGTGACAGACCATCTGAACCAGTTCAGAAACCATTTAAAAGTAGGCAAGCAGAGGCAGAGTTCAACTGGAGTCTAGTCCATCATTAAATAGGATGTAAGCATCTAGAAAGTTAGTGGGCAGAAAAGTTGATATTGCAGCAAACAAACTGATCCAGGGATGTACCTGTCATATTTTATACCTGGTGCTGATATTTTATTTAACAAACCTTCTCCCCCCCCCCCCCATTTTATTCTATTTAACACTCCCATTTTGGGGCATGTTTTTCAAGTGCCAGTAATTTAGAATTGTCTTAACAATATCCAGGGTCTGATCTAAGCTGCTTGTACTTTGGTTGTCATGACTTGTTGTGGTACAACAAAGTACAAATACAAAAGTCATTTAATAAGCATTAAGAAGCATTTGATAAGGAAGGCATTGTATAAAACCTGAATTAAATATAAACAAATGCTTTATACAAAACACCTCAGCTTTCACCTTCCAAGGCATTGTCACTTAAATCTGTAAGGAAGCAATGCAAATTGCTAACTTATATATATGAGCTAAATTTGAAAGAAGAACCATACAAATTTAAGAGTAGATAAGAACTAATAATTGAAGGGTTCAATATCCATTGGTTTCCGTATTTGCAAATTTTAGATTTAAGGCTGACAAAATTAAGAGAGGATTTGATTTTAAAAAGAATAAATTTGAAAATTATATTCTAAAAGGAGAACATCTGATTGGTAATATGTACAAGATGCTGTCAAATTATAATTTAGAAGATGAATTAATTAGAGATTGCATGATAAAAATGGTCTAAAGATATAAATCATAGTATGGATCTTGATAGTTGGCAGAAATGATGGGGAACCAATATTGTTAATATGAAATGTTACAACTTAAAAGATTTTTTTTTTAATGATGTACGGATGGTATCTCTCAACAGATAAACTTGCTAAGATCTATAAGGGTACCAATAATCTATGTTGGAAATGTGGCAAAGAGGTTGGAACGTTCCACCCCATGTGGTGGAGATGTAGTAGAGTAGAAAACTTTTATCTTACAATAAAAGCAAGAATACAGGCTATCTTATAGAAGAAAATTACTTTGATCCCAGAATTCTTCCTACTTGGCCTGTTTAACCTTGAGAACAATGTTTAGAAGGAGATTGGTAGACTCTGTTGACATATGGGAACAGCTGCACAAATTCTTCTGGATAAATACTGGAAATCATTGAAAGTTCCTACAGAGGAGGAATGGATAGAAACATTACTAGATGCAACAGGAATTGATAAATTGACTTACATACTTGAAGGAAAAGCTAACAGAAAATTTATCAGAGATTGAGAAAAAACACCAGGTTTACTAACAACAAAAATTTGATGACTTAGTTGTTTCTGGATTTATAGATTAATGGCTATGGTTACTTGCTAGCCATGGGTTAAAAGAATATGTGTTAGATATGTGTTTTTTTCCCAAACAAAATTGAAAGGAAAAAATGGAATAATTTATCTGTATCGCTTTTTAAATTAATTCTTAAGAAAGGTTTAATAAAATTATGATGATTTTAGCTGTCATCTTGTCATTTGGGAGGTTTTTGGTTACCAGTTTGTTGCTGTGTTTTTTGGTATATGTATATATGTGTTTAATTAATATGTAGATGTGTCTAATATGTGTTTTCTATACGTGTTCAATTTGTTAAGTGAAATTTGTGTGTGGAACATGTACTGTTTCAGTTTTTGTTACATATTGACAACTAATAAAACTATTGGCAAAAAATAGGGAGGGTTTTTAAATAAAAACCCTGCCAAGTCCTCCATTTCTGCTGCCTCCTCTGCCAATGCCCATCTCTCCAGGGTGCTGTGCCTCCCACCACCATCAAAGAGATGGGCTATCAGCAGCAGTGCTGTGGGTGGCAGCCTAGGTCCTCCACATTCCTGCTGCTGCTGCCATTGCTAATGCTTGTTTCTTTGGGACACTGTGGCCCACCAAAGAGACAAGCACTGGTGGTGCCCCAAAGCCCCCCATGTTCCTGCCACCAATGCTTGTCTCCTGGGGCCCCTCTAAAGAGACAGGCTATCAGCAGCAGTGGCACTGCCAAAGAGTAACCTGGTGGCTCTACCAAGCAGCATGGAAGCACGCAGGTGGGAAGGAGCCTGCCTGCCTGCCTGCCTCCACACTGCCCAACCATCAGGCTACTGCCACTACCACTGAATTGGATGGAAGAGTAGATGGACAAGAGAAGGAGGAGATTCCTTTTTCCATCCTGCCAGCAAAACTGTGAGACTCAGAGACCCAGAACTTTGGCACCACCTCCTGCCACCCTGCACCCTTTCTAGGTCTGACAGAGCTGTTGGCTGGGTGGAAGAGGAAGGAGACTCCCTTTCCTGCCTGACCAGCAAAGTCACCAGAACCAGAACTTCGGCACACCTTTCCAGCAGCGCACCAAGTGACACCCTCCTCTCAGGTGTCACCCAGTGTGGTCTGTATTTCCCGCACACTCCTAGTTATGCCCCTGTGAAGATCATAATAAATATGCAGAAGTTAAGGAATATGGTCACAGCAGGTTGGATCTGGCTGGGTGAAGACTAGCTAAAACCAAGTTCAGACTATAGCAAGTAGGGTGTGCAGTACAGGTTGTATCCCAGTTTTGACCAAGGACAACATTAAACCAAAAACAGGAAAGGAACAATGACTCGACTATAGAGGTACCAGTAATTGGAAGTGACTGTTGATTTGGGCTATACAATCTGAACTGATTTTGCTAGTCCTTTTGAATCAGCAAAAATATGCACCTATGAGCATTGTGAATGTAATGTCTGAGAAGACCATGGGAGCCATGCCATCTCCCGGTAAATAAAATGTTCATACTCAGACCCAGCATTTCATACCAAGTGAATGCAATTTTCTATTTTGCATGTTAGGGAAAGGTTTTGCTCAGATGTTCTACCACAAGGCAGCTTTTGGAGTCTTAGAATGAGATGTATCCCATGAGTATACATTTCAGTATTGCCAGACACAGCTGCAAAAGACAAAAGCATTTATGAATGATTTTGCCCAACTCCATTAATCCTGTTTGAAGGAACTCTTAACTTATATGTCAGTGGCATCTTCATTTTCCTTTCTGTTACTCTTCTTCTCTTGTTGGCAGGGTTAAAAGAGAACAGCTGACTGCCATCTTCACCCTCCTAAAGGAAAAACCTGATACATTCGGGGAGATGTCTGAAAGTGATATCAAAGAACAACTCAAGCTTTATGATATGTAGGCTGTAAGTTACAAAGGCTGACCACCATTTTCTTTTTCCTTCAGTATACTGAAGATTGTAGGACTATAGGCTTGGTACATAGAATGAGATAATTTTTTGAATTTTGGTCTTTGAGGATACTTAAAAATGGCTTTTTGAACTGATTTTCCTTGAAGAAAAAGAAATATTTTAGTAGTTTCTTGAAAGTGAAGAAACTGTGTGGCCTATAAAATATGTATAGCAGGGCACACCGATGGCTATCCTATGTCATACAATGGCATTATGCTGACATTGAAAGGAGGTAGCTGTAATGGTGAAAACATTCCTTTGATGGTCAGTGCAAATATGAAAATATTAAAAATATTAAAAAGCTGTCTCTAGATTGATGTAATAATGCAGTAGAAACATAATTGTGCAAAATCATTTGTGTTAAGAGGGTATCGGGAAGTTAGATAAAATGTGTACATGAGAAACATACTGTTGCAGAGAACTAAATAAATATCAACTATTAAATCAACACCTGGCTTCCCACTTATTTTAAAAGAAATCATTTTTTCCAGTGGATGGGCACTGGAGAAAGGGAAAGACTTAATTGTTGTTAAAGTCAGACAGCAAGTCCTAACTTTAAAAAAATAAATAAATACTAAGTTGTACCATCTGGTATAAAGGGGTGTGTTGCTGAAGGAATATAAGTCAATTTATGTTTTCATTTCTAAGAAATTTGATTTTGTATTGTCTTCTTAAATAAATGTGTGCTTGTTAACACACACCAGGACTCCTGATCATGTCAACTGCTAAGCATTTGCATTCCGAACTGGTTGGGCTGAAGGACTATCAGAAGGCTTGGTATTTGCTTTCATGCTATTTTGTGTAAGGCCAACAGAATGGAAAGGAGATAAGACAATTCCTGTTTAGAAAAAAAATAAAAATAAAATTTTTGATTAATTTTTCTGTTTAGATTCAGAATTGGTTTGCTTGCTGGTAAAAATAATAAAAATTGGGGAGCATCCAATTAAATCCAGAAGGGAAAGGAGAGACACATCTCAAGATGATGAAAGACAAAAGCCAACACATTTCAGCCTGTAGATAATCTAAGGCCTTATTCAGGGGCAATACAAAGAATACAACACAACAGACAGGTACATACATAACATCATAAATAGTAAATTCTGTGACGGTATACCTATGCCTATAATCTGTACATACCCAGTTAAAATCAAAACTGTAGAATTGTGTGATCAAGATAGCTCAGTACCATTTGCTATGTATGTAAATGAATGCTAAGTGTGTGTGTGTCTCCTGGGAAAATAGATAACATTCAAGACCACTAAGAACAGGTTTGAGTGAAGGAAAAAGCAATGTCAGAAGAGTCTATAAAAGGTTTTATAAGAGTGGAATATAGTCAGTTTCCTTGTTCAGGCCTGAATAATTCATTTTTTACAGCACCCCAAATCTAAGGTCTACTGCAGAATGCTGTTCCTCCAAGAAATGGCTCATTACAAGAGCACCTATTTTCGCTGTTTACATCGCACAGTTACTTTACATCGCAGTTTACATTGTAGAGCTATTCCCCTGTGTTTTTCAAAGAGCCTTGTCATTTTACATACATTGGACTGCATGGAAGAAATAAAACTATTACAAGTAATGAAATGGTGCAAACTGTACCTTTTATAACTGGCATGGTCTACAAATTCTGTCATTTTGAAAATACATCTGAAATAGATATAGTACCCAAAGGGGTGATGTCCTATGGGCATGGCCACACACGTCCGTATATTGTTCATATGATTGTTTTTGCTCCTTGAACTCACTCTTCACCACTTCATGTAACTGGCTTTTTAAAACAAAATCTAGGGCTCTTCCTGACAACCTGGTACATGTTGAATCAATTAGATCCCAGTGTTTATAATGCCCTGTAAATTGTTGATAATGCAATTTAAATTGAGAATAAATACAGCCTGTAAGGAAGGAAACATAAGAATTTCATAGGGTTTTCGTAGGCAAAGAACAACTCAAACTTTTGTTATGCAAAGGGATCTTGCAGCACCTTTGAGAGTAACGGAAAGATATAAACTGTTAGCAAGAGCTTTCATAGACTTTTGTAGATACAGCTAAGGAAGTAGGCTGAATCTATGAAAGCTCTTGCTACCAACTTCTTTCTTTCAGTTTGTGTCAAAGGTGCTACAAGTTCCCTTTGCATACTGTTTTTCCAGACTAACATGGCTAGGTCTCTAAATTCAGACTTTTGTTGTCAGTTAAGATGGTCTGGAGCAGGGGTAGGCAACCTTTCCCCTGTAAGGGCCGAGGGACTTCAGCTCCCAGAAGCCTCAGCCATGTTGGCCAATAGTCCCATGTTGGCCAATAGCTCCTGGGATTCTGGGAGCTGAAGTCCCTCGGCCCTTAAAGGGGAAAGGTTGCCTACCCCTGAGGGATCTCAATGCAGGCAGAGGCCAAGTGGACTCTGGGGAACAAAGAGCCATCAAATCTAGGCAATAACGTTTCAACTTGGCCACATCATGAGCAAGGATAACTCATTAGAAAAGACAATAATGCTGAGAAAGAGAGAAAGCAATCGAAAGAGAAGAAGATTGCAGACAAGATGAAGGGCTCAATCATGGAGGTCACAAGCATAAAATTGCCGGATCTGAGCAGAGCAGTGGAGGACAGGGGGTCTTGGAGATGTCTCCTCTGCAAAGTCACTGTGAGTTGAGGGCAGTTAACAACAACAAAAGCCACTGGGAACAGGGAGAGGGATTAATGTCAGTCTCATTAAATGCAAAGTCAAACATATGCACCAGCAGGGAATGCCACCATTTACTATGGATTGGGCAGCTATGAAGGAACTAGACAAGATCCTACAGCAGGGGTAGTCACCCTTTCCCCTTTAAGGGCCGAGGGACTTCAGCTCCCAGAATCCCAGGAGCTATTGGCCAACATGGCTGAGGCTTCTGGGAACTCAAGTCCCTCGGCCCTTAAAGGGGAAAGGTTGCCTACCCCTGTCCTACAGAGTACGGTCATCCCTCCCCCGTGAAAATAGAAAATCATGGATATTCAAGACCCATTGGCTTGAATGGAGCCTCCCCCCCATTTTGTCCCCCTCCATTCGCCACCGGCAAACGGACAAGTGATGCGGACTTGAAGTCCACGAAAACGGAGGACCGACTGTAAAGATATAGAGCTGAACACTGAAGTTAGAATCATGCAGGCTATGCTGTTCGCCATCACTACGTAAGTGATGAGAGAGGATGTGAGCGCTGGACAGATAAGAAAGACGATAGGAGGAAAATCAACTCATTTGAGATAATGTGGTGCTGGAGAAGAGTGCTGAGGATCCCATGGACAGCCAAAAGGACAAACAAATGGGTCCTAGAGCAGATCAAGCCTGAAGCCTCCCTGGAAGCCAAGATGATAAGTTGAGGCTGTCATACTTTGGACACATCATGAGAAGGGAGGACTCATTAGAAAAAAACAATAATGCCAAGAAAGGTGGAAAGAAGTAGAGAGAGAGGAAGACAGCACACCAGATGGAGAGACTTAGGGCCTGAACGGACTGCCAGAAATAATCCAGTTTGAGACCACTTTAACTCTCCTGGCTCAATGCTAGGAAAAAATGGGAATTGTAGTTTTTTCTGAGGCATTGAGCCTTCTCTGTCTCAGAGCTCTGGTCCCACAATAAACTACAATTTCCAAGCTGGATTATTTCTAGCAGTCTGTTCAGGCCCTCAGTCAGGAAGGAGAGTGCCCTCTTCATGGACTGAGATCTCTCAATACCATCAACAGAGGTCCAAAAACACTTCAGAAATAATCCAGTTTGAGACCGCTTTAACTGCCCTGGCTCAGTGCTAGGGAATCCTGGGAATCATGGTTTATTGTGGCCCCAAAACTCTCTGACAGAGGCTATATGTCTCACAAAAATTCCCTAGCACTGAGCCAGGACAGTTAAAGCGGTCTCAAACTGGATTATTTCTGCAGTGTGTTTTAGCCCTTTGTTAGGACCTTATCCCACGGGGCCAAAAGCAGCAAGAATCCACATGGAATCAGGCGCTATAGCGCTATAGTTTTCCAGGTGATCCCACGACGTCGCTCAGAATCGGCTAAGAATCAGGCGCTATAGCGCTATAGTTTTCCGGGTGATTACACGACGTCGCTCAGAATCCAACAAGAAACCGCTCGGAATGCAGCATCATTCGGGTTCTTTTGAATGTCGGTTTCAGCGGGCATTGCAATAGCGCTAGCTTATCCATAGCGCTATTATAGCGCTAGCACCATATTATGCTAGCGCTATAGTACTGCGATGATGCTCATATCGGTTTCTTGCCACTTTTGAGAGCAGCGTGGGATAAGGTCCTTAGTCTCAAAGGCGCTACATACAAGATTCCTTTGCATAAAGGGTCTCGGAAGTAACCACTTCGCGTGTACCTCTAAAAAAGTAATCTAGGTGAGCCAGAACTGGGCGGGCGTCTCACGTGATCCGGAAGACGTCTCCCCGTTAGGAAAGGCCGAGGAGGCTCAAGTTTCCCCCCCCGCTTGCTTACGCGATGGTGTCATCGAAGCGCGCCGTTCTACCGCGAGGCTGGCGTTGGCGGCGGACGCCTCCCTGAGGGAGGTTGGTTTCCAAGGCAACGGGGTCCCTTCGGAGGTCTTCCCCCCCATCCGTGTGATTTGGGCCCCGGGCCGGAAGTGGAGGGAGCCTTTACTCGAATAAAGCCGGCCAAGAACTGTTCCCAAGAGGCAGGGTTCCGCCCTCCCTTTTCTTTTGTGTGTGTG
>CM034703.1:200192139-200209729 GCA_020142125.1 Phrynosoma platyrhinos | reverse complement strand
GTGGTCTCTTCCAACTCTATGATTCTATGATTCTATGATTCTACAGGCCTCCACCTGAGCTGTATTGAAAAGTAAAAGTTTGATGTTAGTGTTTTGAAACAGAGCTAAGGCATTGGGAAAAAAATATCTAAAGTCTCTACAGAAGTTAAGGAAGGAATTGGGATGAAATATTACCTTCTTTCTTTCTCTGGAACATACATATGAGAGAGAGTAAGTTACTTTTTCACTGTCACTAAAAACAGTTCCTTCATAGCACTTTTCCAGATGGTCCTCTTCTCCTGGAAGCACTGCCCTTGTTTCTCTGTGCCCTTGCTCTGAGAAATTGGGTTTAACAGCAATTAAATTGCAAGCTGAGGTCACTACTGTAGGATGATAATTCTGCCCCTACCAGAGGCAGAAATAACATGGAGAAAATAAAGAATACCACAAAAATGACAATCAGCATTATAGAGAAAACTGGGCAGATAACACAAGAATCCAACAGTGGTGGGAAAAATATGTTCTTAGATGTCTCTACAGAGAAACAACTACCAAAGGGAAAATATCCATCCTCTTTGACTTCAGCGGAGCCTAAGAAGAAGAAGAAGGGGGATATGGACCACCCTCTGAATTCCCTCTCAAAGACTTGATTATGTTGAGTCCTTCCACTCAAGAGACCTACCCCTCCTTGTCTCCTATTCCCATCTCCTCCATGTCTCCTCATCTCCCAATCCCAGTCTTGGAGAGAACCGCTAGAGATCTGATGAGGTTCAAGTCATTGGTTTCTACCTGGAAGGAGAGATTCTTGACAAGTCTTCCCTCTAATGAATCCCAGCTCTTAGTCACCACAACCTCCCCCCCCCCCAGGTTTGACACCAAAATTATCAGTTCCTGAATTGAACCTAACCTCAACCTCCTGCCCCCTCTCAGTACTGGAATAGATCACAGTCCTGGGATGATTCCCAGTCTCAATTCTGATGTTCTCCCTCACTCTATTATAGCTTACTTCTAAATAAGAATCATAAGACTGTTTTATGCTGAACTCACATGTACCATATCCCCCAACATTTAATTGATAAAAACCAGATGTGTGGTCAAGGAACATCACAATGTGGTCAACAAGGCAAAAGTTATAAATGAGGAAGAACAGACAAACGAAGAGAGGCTACATCAGTTTGCTTTTGCTTGAGCCTGTAGGGAAGAACAAGACTCAGCCTCCTCATAACCTTTCTCCCTGCTGAGCAAATTGAGTGCAAACTACTTTTGCACTTTCAACTCAGTTTGCAGCAACTGATGTAAACTGAAGACAAAGGGAAAAGGAGTGAAGAAGAGAGAGAAGCTGGGACATTTTATAAGCAACTGAAAAAGTGGAATGACAGAGGATTAATCAAGACAGTCCCTGCCAAATTCGAACAGGGGGACGGGGGACAGGGTTTGATGTACAGCTATTTGGGAGTAAACCCCACTGAAATCAGTGGGACTTGAGTAAACCTGTACAAGATTCACAGGATTGCACTGTTAATGTGGATTTTTTTTTTAAAAAAATTCACTTGGTTCTACCTTGGATTGCAGTTGTCAACATACTTAGTAGAAAGTAGCAGTCATTGAATGAAATTTGGCTTATTTCTGAGCAAATACACTTGGGATTGCCCTGTAACTTCATCAGATCTCATGAATTTAAGGGGAAGATAAGTATTAATTGCTTGTTCACAGTATTTTAAATAAAATGATCCCCATTGTTTTTAACATTCAGAGACTTGTACCGTAGGTATCTCAGAAGACTGTTAGTCTATCAAATGAAGAGAATAAACTTCCACTTCCTAATATGCCAAGAATTCATTCCAAACAATCAAGGGAGAGAAATAATTCTGTATCACTGATTCAGTGCCGCATAGCCATCAACTATAGCCAAACAGCCAACATGTTAATAGAAACTTGATGTAGAATACATGTTTTATGTATTCAAAATTATAATATGTATCCCATGAAAAATGCAAAGCAAATACAGTCCTCCAGTTTCCAGGGTAATTAGCTAAGATGAATATATTACTTGCTTTTCAACTAAAGGGATTTAGTTTCAATGGTCCTGGAAACCTACCACCACCACCCCCCAAAATCATAACATCTAACCTGGGCCCGAAATACAAATTTAAAAGTTGTTATCTCCTGACTGGGTGTCAGCCAAACTCATTTCAATACTATGTATTGAATACATAATATTTCCATTTTCATAGCCTTGAAATATAAATGATTTACATATTGCCATTATTACTACTGTGTTTATGTAATACTTAATATTTAATAACTGCATCTGTGGGGTAATTATTTGTTTATATACTATCATACAATTCTGTTGTGGATTGTAGCTCCTAACATAGCTGATATGAAAAACTACCAGTGATAATTTGATAATCCGCTAGATGGTGCTAGTATTGAATAAATGCTTTTCATTTTTTCCATGATGATTACCTTTCTCACCAGTTCTTGATGATGCAAAAATTGACATTTGGAACTAATCTGGATTTTAGGTGGTTAGAATCTGGGTTATCAGTAACTGAAGATGACAAGGGATGTTAAAGACTACTCTAAAATATCCTTGCCCTAAGTAGGAAAAGGTGTCTTAATATACCAAGATGCCCCAACAATAAAATGGTCAACTACTGTAATTAACATTGTTGAACCTTTTTTGTTGAACAAACAGAAGTCCCAAAGAAATATTTTTAATGCATAATTACTCTCATAATATTTCCCAGCAAGGAGAAAATGTTTGAAATTATTTTTTGTTCCAAAAATTTGCAGCTCAAGATACAACATTGAGATTCTTCGCCATCTAGCTTCAGGGGTAGTTTTGCCAGTTTCTTCCTTTGAAATATAGCCAACACCACCTGGTATTCATTGGTGGTCTCCCATTTAAGTATTAACCAGGTCTGGCCCAGTGTACCTTCCAAGATCAGACAGAATCTGGTGCCTCTAGGGCAGGGGTAGGCAACCTTTTTGAGCCAGGGGCCGGGTTGCTGTCCCTCAGACAATTGGGATGCCGAAGCACCAAAAATAAATAAATACATTCTAAAAAAAATAATTTTAAAAAAATTAAAAATTAAAAAAATATATGCATGCACACTCTCTCAGCCCCAGAAAAGCCATGGCAAAACCCCTGTGGAGATTTTGCCAAGAAACCCCCAAGAACAAGTAATAACAACAATAATCAATATTGGGGGCAGCGGCAGCAGCAGGACCGGCCTGGGGCCGGTCCAAAGGCCTTGGAGGGCCTCATCCGGCCCCCAGGCCTTAAGTTGCCTACCCCTGCTCTAGGGTATTTAGGCCCTGTATCCTATTACTATAACTTGTTTGTTTCTAAGTGAAGGTAGGAATGTGCAAAGGATTTGTATATACTTATATAATTTAACATTGTCAGCCCTCTCTTTCTTTTTACGAATTTGATTGAATCTGATTGAATTGTATTGCATTTTATTAAATTTCATTTTTAAAAACTATGGGGAAAATCTAAAAATAAAGAGGATACTGACCTTGAAGTGGCCACTGTGGAAGAAAGAAACATCAAATGGAAATTAGATCAAGAGACCAATCATTAGGAAGTTCCAGTCTATTCTAGAACTTTGAATTGGGATATCAAAGTGCATGAGTTAATTCAGTCTGCAAGTGACAAGGTATTTGTGCAATTTAGTGAATGGTTAATGTTAATAATGTAGCTAGCACTGTGGAGGTGAACTTCAGGCCAAGAGATATCTGCTGATCTAAACATCATCCTGGTCAGGTAGATTGTGACCACTCCTGTCTGTCAATACAGCTTGAGTCAGGAGAACCCAGCCTTACTGGACATCCATAGAAACAGCAAAACATAGGGTCCAAACAGACTGCAAACCACAATCCTTTACCGTCACTGTTATTTCCCCCTCCCCTTCATTTAATTTTCCATTAATATGCCCCATTCCTGTGCACTATATATAATGAAATCTGGATAATGAATGCGTCAGATCAAGAGGACTATAGTCTATAGTCCATTAAAACCTATATTGTAAGAAACTAGTTCACCATTAAGGTACCACAATATTCTTTGCTGTTTTTATTATTAGCTACAAGAGCGTTAGTAAGGTGACTCACCAGCTTCATCATTTTTCATCTTCCATCTTTTTTTTTTTTTAAAAACTTGAGAGTATAACATCTTCCTTTTTGTAAGACACTGAGCATAGATGCTTGCTGGAACATTTTTGTTTTTACATTTTTCTTTTCCTCCCTGTACTGTACAGACTTAATATACTTAGTTGTTATTTACTGTGAGATCCTGAAGAGAAACACAAGAAACTTCTGTTCAGGGGCATCACATCTTATCAAAAGCAGTGTCTCGTATTCTACTTTGCCTATTTAGTTACAAACGTGCAACTATGTAAGATCGCCTCACCTGACCCCCAAACAGACAGCAGCTGCATTGAGAGATGCACATCATCCTTCTGCATCTTCAAGGTGCAGAAGGATGATGGGCTGCAACAAAGAATTGTGACAGGACTCATGCTTCCCACTGTTGTAGCCTCACTCACTGGCAGTAGGGGTGCATGGCTCCAGAGTCTCCCAGCACATGGTCCTGTAACAGAACCTTTCATAAACCTCACTAATCTCAAACCATGATTTTTAAATGTGCACTCTTACAACCTTCCTTATCTGTCAGGCATTTTAGATGAATCTAGCAAGGTTTGTTTTGGACTGCCTTTGCTATGTAGTGCCATGTTTGTCACCTTGACAGCTGATCTTTTTTTCAAGCATTTGCATCATTTTTAACAAAACTGATTATTCCTTTTCTCAATTGCTTTTTTTTTTTAAGTCAAGGAGAAATGTAAAGACTTGAACCCTAAATGGTAGTAAATCTTTCATAGAGACCAAGTGCCCCCACTTGTGCTTAAAGAACCAGTAATTCAACCCTTGAAGAATTCTAGCTTAGACCCTACGAACATGGACAAACACCACTGGGTCCCTTACTTTCCCATTTTGGTTCAAGGTGCAGGAAGGAGGGGTTAATGGCCTCCCAACCCCAGGTGAGTCCTACTGTGCATCATTCTGTATTCTTACCTTTTGGTTTGTGATGTCCTCCAGCCTCTTTCTTGTAGTTAATACACAACCCTCTTCACAGTCGTGGAGTTAAAGAGACCTTTGCATATATTTTAGGAGAACAATGGGCAAGCATTAACCATATAAAGTCCATAGTATACATTTTGTGATGCTGGCCACAAGCAACTCGTGCTTAGCACATGCTTTCCCTTTTAACTAGTTAAACCCAAATGCAGCATTGTATGTATCTCTTACTCCACACCCCACCAAAAATGATTCATTCTGGCCAGTGCCAGTGGCATTGCTACAAAGTGTCCCATGCCTCTCTCAGTAAACCTTTTCATGATGCTGAAGTTGTTGTACTAAGAATATGATTACTTGTAAATACACTCGTCCCTCCACATTTGCTGGAGTTGGGGGCACAGGACCCCCATGAATGTGGAAAAACCACAAAACCATAGAATTGCACTGGAGTTCTTACAAATGCCTAGCAGAGTGTTCTCTCTAGGAATCTCTAGGTCTTTCAGTGCAACTTTTGGTTAAAGTTGACCATAGAGTTGCACTGGAGGACCTAGATATTTCTAGAGAGAACATATTGATGAAATCCATGAATAATCAAATCTGCAAAAGTCAAAGCCACAAAAGTGGAGGTACGAGTGTCAACAATAAATTTAGTGTGGCTTTCTTTGGAACAAACAGGCATATAGGATCAGTCTGGAACAAGCTGGCTGGAATCCCTTCAATGACCAGTGTTCATCTTTGGTATCTAGTACCTCATTGAACAACACATTTCCTCTGGTAATTCATTGACAGCCAGACAACACCTGGAAGCAGCTATGCTTCTGTGGCTCCATTGACCAAATATTGGCCATGGGAGTGTGCATAAGTGCTATCCAGCTGCCACTTTGAACAGCTGGAGGATGGGAAGGAATAGCATTAAATCTTCCAGATTCCTTGTATAAATACTTAGGTGGAGCTTTATGCTCTGCCAGTATCCAAAACCTCTTCTCTGCCTCTCTCTCCTGGTCTTACACCAGAACTGCCTCCCTTTATGGAATGTTCAGGGGATTCCAGATGTTGTCTCCTTCTCTTTTGTTGTTCTCCCATGCTTTCCTCCATCATATTTTCCCCCTCATCACATATACATTAAAATCCATTAAGAAAGGAAAGACAGAATAGTTTTTCCATAGCTTTTCCTTGACTTTTGACTGGTAACACAAGGAGCCACCTGTCTGAAAGCAGTCACTCTAACTAGAGAGCCCTGTCCTAAAATGTACTGGGAAATCTTTGGGCTGCTGTGACAACTTGGCACCCATAGGAATTAAGACTGTGTGAAAAAAAAAATCTCGAGTTGAAAGATGTGGAAGGTTTATTTAAACAAGTTTCCTGTACTACAATATCCTTTCTTTGCCCTTAATCATCCATGTCACTCGCTTTATCTGAATCCAGGATGTCCTGTTTAGTTATCTGGGTTCAGTGTGATCACAAACTGGCAAACTCATTAGAGAAGCTGGAGAGAAATATGGAGCTAAATTAGCTGTAACACATATCTTGGAACAGAGTTGGATTCTAATTGTAATTGCAATTGCTTGGCATTCATGCTTGGAAGCCTCTGGGAGCCTTACTGAAAGATCAGAACAATGCAATTGTTGCCACAAATGGCCATGCACGCTGAACAGTTTGCCAAAACAGAAAGCTGAGGTGAAGAGAATAATGAACTCCATGTGTACAACACACATTCACATATAGTCAGTAGTAGGGAATTGATTCACATTATCATGGGAGGCATACAAAGTTTGTCTGTAACCATATTTCCTACCAGTCTCCATAACCACCACTACCTTGTCACTATTCTTTTATCCTTCCAGCTTCACTACTAAAAGTGTTTTAGGAATAACTGGGATAACTTGGGTCACAGTCTAATGCAGCCACATGGGTCCTTCTCCCACTCTACTCCACTTGGGCATTTCTCTGATTTTCCTCATTCTCACAGAATTTTAGGCCTCATCCACATCTTTTTTTTTTTTTTTAAATTAGAATGATACAAATAACCTCACTCATGAATTTCGGGTTTGTTATTCACACCATGGAATTGCTTCTTTCTGGGAACCGCATCACTTCGCATCTGTACGAGTTTTGGTTGCTCACATGTGTGGGTACCCTTTACTTGTCCCCACACCCACCGGCTGTACAGAGGGGGGTCGGCATCCCCTTTTCTCTCCCTTTTCCTCTCTCTTTCTTCCCAAGTAGTGGCTGTTCCACTGGGGAAGGGGCAACGTCTTCTCAACCACATGGGCTGTCGATGATGCGAATGCATTCAAAATCTGTTAAAAGCATGGAGAGTTTTACCCCAAGTCTATTTGGCATCATTGTTCACACAGCCGATGATGAGAATCTTTTGCAAAAATGCAGGGAAAAGCCTGATATCAATTATCCTGAGGTAAGTGGGTTTTTTGGCATTCCCCTCCACCCAAAACTTAATCAAGCACATTCAGGATGTACGTGAACAGCAAAGATTCATCCTGAATTCATTTTCATCTTGATTATTTTCATCTTGTAAATAATCCCTTACTTAGAGTGGAAGGGATCACAAGGGTCATGCAGGCCAACTTCCTGCTGTACAGGAATAAACCTTTAATTCAATATAGCTTCAAGCCATTTCTATGCCTCTTTGGTTGATTAGTCTTCTATACAAGCAGACTTCAATCACCTTTTCAAAAGTCAAATCATGGGTGAAGCTGCAAAAGAAGGTTGTGCACTCTCCTTTTCTTTGCTCCTGGTGATCCAGGAAAGACTCACAATAGAGATGTCAACATGTGGTCAAGAGTGCAGTGATCCCTGTCAGAGTAAATGCAGGCATGTAACTAGGCAACCTTTAATACAATGATGGGTGGCAAAATAACATTATCTCCTGGACCCTTCCCATTGAATCAGGCACAGATTGAAACAATTGAATTTTCAGTCCTTTTCAACTTCTGACACAAAGTCAACACACCTTATTTACTTTGAGGAAGTACAAAAAAAATCTTCTCCCCCAACTAAAGGCACTGGATTTTGAAAGTCTATTTGGGTCTGGAATATGGTTAGAGGCAGGAGTAGAAGACAGACTGCCTTGAAGAAGAGGCATATAGAATAATTTCACATGATATGTCCTACTTTTCTCCAGTTTGGTCTGGGGACAAACATTCTGTAGTACCTTCTGCCTATCTATTGTCTTCTTGCCTTTGAGTATATTTGGAAGAATCCTCAGGAATTCCTCGTACAGGACCCATTGCACCCATTTTGCAGCCTTCCTACTCGGGAAAAGCTACCCTATTGGTTGGAAAGCACTAATGTAGGACCTCTTGGAAACCTTTTCACAGCATGTCATGTGCTGTTCTTCTTCAGTACTTATTGCTTTATAAAACGCACAGAAGAGCTGTTCTCAGGGAAAGACATGTAGTTAAAATTCCACAGGGGAAATAAAAGGAGGTCCCATCCTCTAGCGTTCTTCCTTCTCTTCTTTAGAATGCTGCTAAACTGCTCCTGCCAGAGACACAATTTTTCCCTCCAGTCCACAAAAATACTTCTGAAGGGCAAACATACACTAAGAATAAGTTGGATGAAGCAAAGGGTAACAAGGGTTCTCTGGCACATTCAGAACCCACTTCCCCAAGGCAAGACAGTTTCCTATCACAATGCACAACATTTTCTTCACTGCACTGCACAAACTACAAAGTAACGTTCTTCCCCAAGGTAACCACTCATTTGTATATCTTAATTTACTTTAACTGGTCTGGGAATGAATTTGAGTTCAGTGGATGTGCATGCTAGAGAATACGTCCCACTGAAATTAGTGCTGTCCACCATTGAGGAAATAGGACTAGGCTGCTCAAGACAGAGGTTTCTGGTACCTGTATACAGGAGGCTTTTCATCAGCCTTGAGTCTTGGGTCTACCTCATAATCTGTATGGGAACAAGGCCTACATCTTGATCCTGCCAGGTGGGGTTTTCCCCCCCTGTATTTTGTTGTGTAGGCCATGTAGAATAACACTTTGTAATATTCTTCTGCTTTTAGAACTGAGCTTGTTCACAGATGTGCTTGCCATAAATCCTGGTGTACATTAATTTTCCTCAATAAGACTTTTGCCTGACTTAGGTGGATAACATTTTCAACAGGTCCACCTTTTCTCATACCTGCTAGCTGAGATGAATTTGCAAAAGGCCCACTTTGTGTGTCACTTTTAGAAGCTCTATTCTCATTTGTATTTGGTCATGCTAACCATAGTTTACTTTAAAAAGAAATACCCTAACTTCTTAATGGTTCTTTTTTAATACAGAAGAGTTTAATGAAAAGCAACACCCATCAACCATATTTTTGTAGAAGTCCATCTAACAAGGGTGCCGTGCTTGTTCGTGTTTACTCAAAAATACATCCTACTACTAAATTCACTGCCAAGTAAATATTGTGTAGAACCAAAGTGGCATGGTACAGTCCTATTCTTATCCACTCTGAAGCAGGTTGCACTTTATGCAATAGTGCTTATTCCAAGAAAGCAGATGTAGAATTCAGGCATTAAGTTTTCATTTTCAGAAATATTTCTCTCTTTGTCAAATGCAGATGAGCATACCCTCATTTGCTCAACCCCTCTTTTCTTTCTCTCTCTTTCTTTCTCCCCCAACATCTGACTTCAGTCACTTTGTTTAAAAGAGGAAATTTTGGCAGCTATGAGCTGTTACTCGGGAGTGAAGAAAGATGCACCTGCCTAAATACTCTTCCACATAACTTTGTCAAGGAGATCCCTTCCTTTCCCTGCCTGCTCCCCTTACACACAAAGACATGCTACCTGTCAGCACCAGATAATATTTGCTTCTAACCAATGCAGAAGGTGTTATTCACAAAACTGATGTGGATAATGTGATTTATAGCAACCCCTTGTTTGACTTCTGGGAGTCTCTCTGCTGGCATATTTTGTGTGCAAGAGCCATAAATCTGATATGAGGAGGAAGTAACCTTTTCTGTTTTTCTGTCAGAGGATGCAATCTTAGGGGCAAGCTGAAAGGAGAGTGTACCTTCCCCTCCCTGCCCAAGGGGAGCATACCTGTCAGTTTGGTTATTCTGTAGGGTGTCCATGGCAAGGAAGCTAAAGATTTCCTGGGATGTTTAGTATGAAATCATGAGATCACTCAAGTGGAGATTTCCTAAGGTGTCCTGGCTGCTTTTTATAGTCATTTTGTTCCTCGTTCTCTCCCTTGCTGCCTACATTGGCTTTCCAGAAAAATATCCATACAGGTAAGAAAAGATATGTCTCCTTCTCAGATATGCTTTATTATGTGTTATTTGTTGTAACAAGCAAACCAGGCTGATCTTTCTTTAGGTACTGAACTACATAATGTTATCACAATTATCCCCCTCTGCCTTCTCTCTCACATGGATATCTCCACAATATTTCCCAGATAAATTAAATTAGTCTGTTGTTAAATTAGTATTTTTCTGTCACTAGCTCACTTGTAGCTGCAAGGGAGTAACCAGCCTTTCTTGCCATGTCTCCTGGTAGGGCTTGGAAGAAATTAATTCAAAAGTGACAACTTTCTCATGACAATAAACTTTTCTACTCCCACACCAAACCTTTGTACAAGACTAGTTAGGCCTAGAAATAGATACAATGAATGGGAACAAACTCCATATTGTGGTAAAGCCTTAAATTCATGATATGGAGACTGGAATTTGTTTTATGATCAACATGGCTACCTCTATTATTTGTAAGAATTTAGTAAAACCAGACATTTATAAGCTGGAAAGCTACTTATAATGAACTTATTTCTTAGACTATGTATAAAAGAAATTGACTTGCAAATAGGCTTGCACAGTCTAGTGTTGAGCATAACATCAGATGAGCTACAAATTCATTGGGGCAGATGGCTGTTGGGTTTAGGTGGGGTTTTTTTCCCCCCCTGTTCATAAGAATTATGTCTAATCCAATTGTTAGTCCCAAATTGCCAGAGTAGACCCACTGAATCCATGTGGACTTGGTATTTTAATACTGATGTAAGTTCCTTTAATTCAAATGGTCTGTTAAGTTTGGACTAAGAATAGGAGTTACAATTACGTATATTCACAGTATCAATGAGCATGAAACACAATTTTTTAAAAAAAAAATCACTTGTACTATGAATCGATGTGGAAGAGGAGGGATAGTTGTAGTTTATTTTTCTTAAATATTCAGTAATATTCTTATGTTTCTTAAATATTCAGTATTTCTTATGCTATACAAAAGGGGTGAAAAAACTAACCAAGAAACAGAATAAGAAAAGATGTGATCTAGCCACAGGAAAGAACTGCCAAGTTTCATTATTTCAGTCAAAAAGTGGTACTGTTTTGAAAATTTCTAGTCTAAATTAGAGAATTTATCAATAAGGAATTGGTTAACAAGATATGGACTGTGGCCTGATCAGAGAAGTTAGTTTATAAATTAACATTAGCAAAAGGAGACATAAAAGAAGACTTTTTGAGTATTGTGTGGAAGCCATTTATTACTTTTATGTGTCAAAAATGGTGAATTTAAACCACTGAATGACCAAGTGAAATCTTGGATTAATAATTAGATGAATAAGATTATAATAATATGTAAAGGAATAGAATGGAAATTGCAGATGTAAGAGGTTTAACAAAGGTTGCATCTGCACTGCATAATGCCATGGTTCAGTGCTACAGAATTCTGGGATTTGTAGTTTTGGAGGTGTTTAGCCCTTTCTGGGAGAGAGTTGTTTGTAATGAAGGATGTGAATTATCATACTAAGATTGTACTATTGGTAAATATCAATAATTTTTTAAAAGGCTTTTTTAAAAAATTTAAAAAGTAGTGGTGAACATGCACTTAACTTTCTCACTGCTATAATCTTCCATGTCAGGCATCCCAGAGTCTCTAATAAAATGTCTGATTAAAGTACAATTATTTGTGCTTACACACAGTTAAAGCTAATCTTCAACATAATGGAAGGGCAAAAGCTCAGGACCGGGGCCTTGTCTGGTTTTCAGGTTGGATAAATGCTTAAGCACTTAGTATGAGTATGAGTATGAGTGTGTGTCTGTGTGTCTGTGTGTTAAATTTCAAACTAAATAAAATTAGCTACAGATCAATAACATATTTTAAAATTTCTTAAATTAATTCTTTGTTAAATGTTAAATATTTTAAAACTCTTTGTATGCATCATTAGCAAATAAAGTTCCCATTCATGCTTGATTATTAGTAACTTTCATGTCTGTCTAAGTGAACTTTAATTGTACCTAAGTTAACTTTTAATATGATCTTCAATATATTTGCTATTGTTAACTGTCATCCAGAGTTGTGACATATAGCGACTCTTATGAACGAGAGACCTCCAAGACACCCTGTTATGAGCAGCTCTGCTCAGGTCCTGCAAATTCAGGGCTGTGGCTTCCTTGATGGAGTCTATCCATCTGTAATGTGGTCATCCTTTTTTCCTACTGTCTCCCACTTTACCAAGCAGTATTGTCTAGTCACACCATCTCATTTGGCTTCTTGGGGAAGTTAAGTCTTGATTAGCTCTAGGGCTCATTGGTCATTTGGCAGTCCCTGCTAGCAACAAGCTCTCCTCTAGCATGACATCTCAAACAAGCTGAAGTACTGGAGAAGGAGGCACAGATAAACTATTTTTGAATGTCTTTTACCATTAAAAAAATGAAGGAAAGGAGAGTGCTGGAAGATGAGACTCCTAGATCAGAAAGCACATAACCAGTTACTGGGAGAAAGCTGGGGACAAGTATGAATACTGTTGTGTCTAATGATGCAACTAGACATTTACTATTGTGTTGAACTGAAAGGAACTAAATTGATAATGGCATTCACTGCACTTACTTCTTTGTCTGCCCCACTTGTTCCCTTGCATTTTTCCTCTCTTTACCCAGTAGTATTCTCTTTCCTCAGTGCCCACCTCACCCAACCATTATGTCTGTTCCATCTCCAAGGCTGCAACACATCCATGTCTTATCTCGACTTCCCCACCATCAACACACACAGCCAGTTTCTGACTCCCTCATCATCTTTTTTCCTTCTTAATGGTAACAACACAAAAGGTTTTTAGTCTGTTCCATACCTGAAAGAGCCTCAAACACAACTGGGCAATGTAGGCTGGCTACATGAAATTGGCTGCAAAAAGGATACGACCTCTCTCAAAGGTCTGCTGATCCAGGAAGCCTGCATGAGGAGAGCAGAAATCCCACAAGAAGCTGGACATAATAGGAATAAGTGTTCCACCAGGTAGCTGCAGCCAGGAAAGATACAAATTGCCCCTCGGGTGTTATTTTGTGCATCCTGTTGGCTAGTACCAGATAGAGTAGGACCAACACTAAATGCTCAGTCAGCACATAGTTAGACCCCAGTGATTCAATAGGCCTGTTTTAAGTGGGATTAACCAAGAGGATTGAGAGCATGGTCTACAATAAAGTTAATATACCAGTATGTGGGGCAGGGGAAAGTCTGGTTTTATGAGTATATATACTTGAGTGAAGGGAAAGCATGTGCATCCATGTTAATTCTTTACTATCTTCCAAGAACAATGTGTATATCTCTTTTATTCATTATGATGATAAATATGTCAGATTGTATTATGCAAACTACATTTAAACATTCTGATACTGCCCACCCCTCCCCAAATATCAGTGGAGGATGCCTCTTAAACACATACAGCCTTGAATGGGAGTAAGCCCTGTGGGCTGACAGCCAATATAGAAATACCGTAAATAAGTATTCTAGACATAGCCACAAGCACCACCAAAAAAGAGGATACAGATTTGCAGAAAAAAAGAATATATGTGTTAATTTATAAATAGAAAGAATGACTGTAATTACTTGGGGGAAATGCAACACATGACATCATGGCAAGAAATACTAACACTAGGTTACCTATGTGCAACAAGTTACCTCTCCCTTATTACGAGCTTTTTAAACTTTAACTTTGGATTGGAAGTCTCTTTAAACAGAGGACTACCCTCTGCAGGCAAGACACATGGCCATCCTACTTCCCTGTGGGTTCACCTTGGATTACTGCAGAGCCAGGGAAGAAGCAAATCACACCTGACCTTGCTAAAAATGATACCATAATGTAGAGTGGATGGAACTTGTAGAAGCTGCCGTCTACAAATGATATTCTTGGCTTCGTAGTATATTAGACTGCAGTCAATGGAAAATATTTAACCAGTCAGTTGGTCATCATGCCAATCCTATTCCACTCCATTTGTAGTTCCAATTTACAGCTTCAATAACTACCAAATGTTCAGCATTGTTTGCCTAATTCTTTGGGGCATACCCATAAATTTTAGAGTGTAAACAATTCTTTTAATAATTGTATACCTGAATGTATTTACAAGAGTACCCTGCTGATAAAGCTACTGGAAGCAGAGCCTGGCAGTAGTTTTGTACCTAATATGTTTACTTAGGGCTGATCTAAACTTTGAGATAAACTGAAGATGAGAATTATGCATGAGTTAAAACACTATGGAGATTACCGCATGGAGGTGATCTAGCGGTGAAATAGCACAACTACATTAGCGCAAGTATAACAACCTCAATAATGCAATAGAAACACAGTTTTCCACGTTACTGTATCAATCCGGAATAGCACTTGGTTATTAACAGTTGCGTAACTCTTGAGCTTTCCGCACTCATCTTGCATTTATAGTTCTTGTGCATGCAACACACTGCAGAAATAATCCAGTTTGAGACAACTTTAACTGCCCTGGCTCAGTGCTAAGGAATTCTGGGAACTGTACTTTTGTTCTTGAAAACATTAACCGCCTGCCACTTACAAGTCTAAGAGTGGCCTAATGGCCCTGCTGCCACCTTTGCTGAGGTAACTCATTGCCATGCCTCCTCTTTGCCCCTCAGGCTGGGGATTTGGTGATTTAGGGACCATCTTTCAATCTTTCAGCACACCCCAAAACAGAGCCCATTAGATATATAGCCTTTCTGTCACTTTTTCGTCCCCTAAAAAGAATTAATGAGGTTGAGAATTTGCTAATGTGCTGGGAAATGTAGTTTATGGTGAGTACTGTGGGGGCATAATTTACTGCTTTGAGGAAAGGGCCTTTTCCAAGGTGTCTTCTCACTGCAGAATGAAATAATATAATCTGACACCACTTAATATATAATACATCCTGAAGATGCAATTGAGTGAATGTCTCATAGAGCAATTACAGCGATATCGGCACTCATTCACGGTTTCTTATCATTAATGATCTAAAGCGCTAGAAACAATATGAATGTGCCAATATAATAACAAAACAATGGGACATCATGCAATAGGATGTGTTACAAGTTGTGGCAATCCCACTTCAGTTCCATTTTTAAAACATTGTGCACTGATCTCCTATATCAAAGATATGAAAAACAGAGTAGATCACTGAGGGATGGGATGGAAGATAGTATAGAAATACAATGCACCTGAATGCAGATTGATGGTCTCCATCCCTACCTTGAGATTATATAGTGTGCTTCCAGTTCCATACATGTTGCCATGAGACATGAAATGTAACAGCAAGAACTTCATTCCAAATAGTACTTCCTGTGACAGAGGATTAAAACTACTATTACTGTTTTGGCATCGTAATAGCCCTTCATTAGCCTGTGGCCCGTGTAGTTACACATTTTATTTATGCTTTCACCACTACCACCCCACCAAAACAAGGACAAAATACATTTTGGATTCATTGCACTTCTGATTTAGAGCACAAGGCTACCTTCCACAAATATTTGTGCAAACACTACAGCCCTTGTAATGAAGGCCCCTTTAGAAAATATACTTCTAGTGGGTTTTCCATAAAGTAATCATAACAAGTAGTACAATTTGTGTTTATCACATTGTTTCAATGGTGGTATGAAGAGGGTTCACAAGGAAATTGGCTGTGAATGGAAAGGTAATGTGGGACAATCCATAGAAGGGAATGAAGTAGCAGATGGTCTAGCAGTTCCAAAGACATACCAGCCTACACTTGTCAGGGATGGCTTTACTGCTCTTTTCATCTCAATAGATTTTTTTAAAACCCATCTCCAAATCATACTTGTATAACTTTGAGGTTCAAAGTTCCTCCTTGCCTGTGAATCCAGAGCTGCCTCGATCCCACCTTACTCTCTGAAATGCTCTATTTCAGTGTTTCTCTCCAAACAAGCCAACCTAACAGTAGAATTACATCTCTGCAGTTCTCTGCAGGTGTAACTGGGGCTTTCAGGGCACATGAGCCCTTCTCCTCCACTTGAGAACAAATCTTTTCTCCACTGAAATAAGATCTTATCATCTTAGAACCACAAAACTGTAAGGTATCACAAGGGCCATCTTGTCCAACTCACTGCCATGCAGGAATAGACAGCTAAAACATTCCTGAGAGATGATCATCCAACCTCTGTTTTAAAACCTCAAATGAAGGAGAGTCCACCACCTTCCAAGGGAGCCTGCTCTGCTGTCAAATAGCTATTACCATTAGGAAATTCTTCCTAATGTTTGGGCAGAATCTATTTAATTGCAATTTGAATCCATTTATTTCTACCCTAATCTCTAAAGCGGCAGAAAACTAACTTGCTTCATCTTCTCATAGGGCTTAGTTTGCAGATCTTTGACCATCATGGTCACCCTATTCTAAACATGTTCCAATTTGTTAATATCTTTCTTGAATTGTGGTGCCCAGAACTTGACACAGTATTCCAGGCGTGGCCTAATCAAAGCAGAACAGATAGATACTATTTCCTGGATACTATGCTCCTGTTGATATAGCCTAGAATTGAATTGGCTTTTTTGGCCAATACGTTACATTGTTGTCTCATGTTTAACCTGTAGTATACTAAGACCCCCTAGATCTATTTCCCATGTACTGTCATCCATCCTATATTTGAGCATTTCATTTTTCCTGCCTCAGAGTCCTGCCTAAACCTTACATTTCTCCCCATTGAAATTCATTTTGTTAGTATTGGCACAGCTTTCTAATATGCTCAAGTAATTTTGAACTCTGATCCTCTCTTCTGGGGTATTCACTACCCCTCCTAACTTGGCGCCATCTGCAAAGTTGATAAACATGTCCTTTATTCCATCAATGTTGTTGTTGCGTGCATCCAAGTCATTTTTCACTTATGGTGACCCTAAGGAAAAATTACAAGGGATGCGGTGGGTTAGTTGTTAAGACCCCAATTCTGATGATTGGAAGGTTGACAGTTTGAGGGCCGAGCGCTGCATGATGGGTGAGCTGCTGTCACTAGTCCCAGCTTCTGCCAACCTAGCAGTTGGAAAGCATGCAAGTGCAAGTAGATAAATAGGTAACACTTCTCAGTGGGAAGGTAAACAGTGTTCAGTACAGTCATGCTGGCTACATGACCACTGGAGTAATCTTCAGACAATGCTAGCTCTTTGGCTTAGTAACAGAGATGAGCACTACCCCCTACAGTCTGTTACTACTAGACATTCGGGTCAAGAGACTACCTTTACCTTTAAGGCAAAATTATCATGGGTTTTCTTTGGCAAGTTTGTTCAGATGGGATTTGCCATTGCCATCCTCTGAGCCAAC
>CM034703.1:200144673-200155672 GCA_020142125.1 Phrynosoma platyrhinos | reverse complement strand
AAGAAAGTATTAAATAATCTTTACTAAAGTAGTAAATAAACTTTAGTGATTAAATTACTTGAGTTTTACTTTATTAAAAAGATTTAAAAGTTTGTATAACTTCACATATCCCTCTTTTTTACCATTATTCTGCTATGGACGTTATCACACAGGGAGTTGCGGGGAGAAAGTGGAAATAAACGGGACGAGCGGAAGACTTTAATTTACGGGATTTGTCCCGTTCCGCCTCATCTGATAACTAAATTCAAATTTAAAAGGGGGTTAATTCGAACAAAAACCTGATCTTTTCAAATCCTCAAAAATCCCGAAAATGAAAAGATCAGGTTTTCGTTCGAATTAATCCCCTTTTAAATTCGAATTTAGTTATCAGACGAGGCGGAACGGGACAAATCCCGTAAATTAAAGACTTCCGCTCGTGCCCATTTATTTCCACTTTCTCCCCGTGACTCCCCGTGTGATAACGTCCTATGTGTCTGCTTTGAAAGAAGCAAAATAGAAGCAAATGTGCATGTTCTCTGACATGATAAGTTCTTTATTTGAAATATGTTTTTCTTTAATCCAAATATTTGCCCGTAGTATCTTTTCCCAGAATGAGATGCTAATAGTTCTACACAATTCTTCATTTGCAGACTTGTTAATAGTAATAGATGTCAATGGAGGAAAAACCTGAGGCTGAGATTGCAGCAAATATACTCCAGCCTTTGAGGACAGATTTTTGAAAAGATAGTATCATTGGACTGGGGATATATATTTTTGGTTTGTACCAAATTAATTCCCATAAATGTTCCCTATAGGTATGTTGTTCCATTATTGCTAATTTGAATTGCACCATTTTTGATATGACTATTTTTATTGCTTGATAATAACAATGTATATTTGGAACCCCCAAGGTTTTAATCAGGTGTTCTATGGGGCTTGTTATCTGATATAAATTAATTCAGTGATATGATTCCACTTTAACTGCCATGGTTTCATCCTATGGGATTGTGGGATTGGCATTTTAGGGAGGGCTCTTTAGACTCCTCAGCCAAGGAGCAACTCTGGTGCTTCTGACCAGACTATCAATCCGAGGCTGCCATAGGATGCAGCCATAGAAATTAAAGTGAAATCAAACTATTATAATCATGTAATGTAGGAGCCTCCTTAATTTCACATATATGCTGATGAGGTTGGAATTGACCATGAATTATTACAAAGAAATCTTGATTTATTGGTGGATAATTTGATTAAAAATTCAGTCCAGATAGCTGTAAAAATGCCCCCCCCCCAAAAAAAATCCATTTTGAGCTTAGAGATCATTAGGAAAGGAACTGGGGAAATTTTGCAAAAACAACCATGCCTTTCTACAACCACACTTGGGATAGACCACAACCAATTTTGGATTACAGTGTGCACTTCTGGTCAAAATATAGGTAGAGCTGGGGAAAGTGTAGAAAAAGACAATCAAAATGCACAAGAATCTGAAACACTTTCCCATGAGGAAAAATCATAAAATTACAAAATTTGAATGTTGTTAGAAAAGCGATGATTTAGTATTTAGAATTCCCTGTCAGAGAGCTCTTCTAGTGCTCCTGATCAAACTACAAACTCCAGGATTCCTGATGGAGACAGT
The DNA here is from genome assembly GCA_020142125.1 of Phrynosoma platyrhinos. Classification (NCBI taxonomy): domain Eukaryota; kingdom Metazoa; phylum Chordata; class Lepidosauria; order Squamata; family Phrynosomatidae; genus Phrynosoma; species Phrynosoma platyrhinos. The sequence goes on along the minus strand of CM034703.1, from coordinate 200,154,060 downwards.
TAAAGTGAAATCATAGTGCAAAGTTTGAATAAGCTAAGGACTTTATCACAAGGGGGAAATCCCGTGCAGAAACGGGATTTAAAAGGCGGGAGGAAACCCACAGAAGCAAGTTGATTTTCACACACATTGCTGTTAAACTGTTGTTAACCCGAACTGAAAGTAGTCAAAATCTGCTCCTTTTTACTTTTGGGATTTTCCGAAAGTGAAAAGAAGAGGCTTTTGACTACTTTCCATTCAGGTTAACAACAGTTTAACAGCAACGTCGTCTGAAAATCTACCCACTTTTGTGGGTTTTTTTTCTATTTAAAACCCCATTTCTGCACGGGATTTCCCTCGTGTGATAAAGTCTTAAGATTGTTTTGCCTCAATGTTGATTACTTTACACATGTTTACAATGAACTTTTTGGTTGTTATGTACCTTCAAGTCATTTGGGAATTATGGCGCCCCTAAGGCATCATGTATCATGGGGTTATAATGAACTACATTTGTCATTTTAACATGCTTTTTTCTCAATATGGGAAAATCTGTTTCACTATTCTCTTTTGGTTTAGTTATCCTAAATAATTTTGTGTTGACAACAAACTTGGCCATCTTACTTCTCACCACATTTAGGAGCAAGTTAAAAAGCACTGGTCTTTGCAAAATCCCAGTTACATCCTTCCACATTAAGAGTTATTCATTTGTTTTCAATTTTTGCTTCCTGTTTTATAATCATTCTCTGAATCAAAAGAGGGTTTCTCATCTTATCCCATGACTAAATTTAGTCAGAAATGATAGATTTTGTTAAATTAATTTTGAAAATCCAAGTAAACAATTTACCAAATTATTCCTATTCCCATGCTGATTGGTTCTCTCTAAGAACTCTAAAAGGTTAGAGAAAAAGTCAAATCTTTGCAGACATCATATTGATTCTTCTTCAGCAAGATCTCAGTACGCCTTATAATTTTATGTTTAATAATGCTTTCCACCACTTTATCCAAAACAGACATTGAGTTAACCAGTGTGTAATTCCATGTTATCTCTCCTGGATCCCCTTTAAAAAGTTGGTGCAAGGACTGATCATATGATTTTGTTACAACAAAGGAACATCACCTTTGAGTTGTTTAAGAATCTCAGGTGTGGTTTGCTTGTTTTCAGTTTGTCAATAAGGCCAAACGGTCATCTCTTGTCACTAATATTTCCTTTAGCTCACTCCCTTTCTGACAATGTTAGTTTAGGCACAGGTATCTACCCTATATCCTGTACAGGGAAGGCAGACACAAAGAAGTCAAGTTTCTCTGCACTGTCTTTATTCTCCTTCACTTTTCTTTAAACTCTGCTGTCATCCAAGGGTCCAACCACCACTCTGTCCCATTAGCTGCTCCATATGTATTTAAGTAATGTTTATTGTAAGCCTTAATGCTGTCAGCAATATGCTCCTCAAAATCTATTTTTTTTTTGCAACCCTTCTTGTTGGCATGTATTTCATCTGTACATTTTTTTGTCCTTGTTCCATCAAAATTTCCATTTTCTTGAGGATGCAATTTTTCTGAGTCTGATGCCTTCCTTGACATTACAGTACAATGACCTATTTCCCCTTTGAAGGTAGCTTTTTAGATATGCACTATATATTCTAGCTGATCTCCTATTATTGTGGTATTGAGGAACACAGCTAAGTGTTTTGGAGATCTGAGCATCTTGACTTTCACTTCCAAGTCCATTTTTTACTAATTCCCATTTTTAAAAAAGATATTGAAATCCAATTTAATTGGTTTGGTTAGGTCTGCAGTTTTTCATTTACATATATATTAAATTTGACAGCATCCTGGCTGTTGCTTTCAATTGGCTTTATAACACTTACATCTCACTGTGGGTCACAGGTGCAACTTAAAATTAAATCCAAAGTTCTCTCCCGTCTGTTTGGTTCTATGTTGTAGAGCACACTTGTCTGGAGTATCTAGAAATTTTACCTTTTTCATGTCCATCTGTTTATCCAATCTGTGGGAGTAAATGAAAGCACATCCCTACAACATTCTTCTCCTGTCCTCTGGAAGCATATCTCTGAGTTGAGAAGACATCTGCTCATCCATCAATGCATGGTACCCTTCTAAGTGATCATTTCCCTTTTCCTCTGAGAGATGTTCTCATTTTCCATGCAGCAGAATGGCTGTCAGTCATCTGTGAGTGAGACACTGCTATCACATCCCTGAAGGTGTTATTTGTTAACCGCTCTGCCTCTCCTCAGCTACCTTGGCCCTAAGAGAACAAATTTGTTTCGTCGGAGACAGAGCTGAGTGCTCCAAGCATATGCCCAGTACTTTAATCCAGACAGCAAAAATAGTTGCAGTCTAAGCAAGACACTGAATAGTCCCTGCAGCCTTGCTGGCATTCTTTCGTTCTTGCATCTATTTACCTGAAAATTTACCTTATTTACTATCTGAAACAGAGGAGACAGCCTTGACCCTTGCTATATGATAAGCTTACACAATTGCTTAATTTCCCTATCAGCTTCAGTTTTTATTACCTTGTTACCATACTTTGTCTTTGGTACTGCTGAGTAGGACTGCATCTGCATGGCAGAAGGAATCCAGTCTGACACCACTTTAACTTGCCATGGGTCAATGTTATGGATTTCTGGGAATTGTAGTTGTTGAGGCATTTAGCCTTCTCTGTCAGAGTGCTCTGATGCCACAACAGACTACAATTCCCAGAATTCCATAGCAATGAGCCAGTGACAGGGATTGGCCAGAAACAGTAGCAAAATCCATTCCCATCAGAAGATTAAGGTTCCCTGACAAATTCCAGAGCCAACAGGCCAGCTTCCTGTCTGGACAGAGATGGCATTCTCTGCCAGTCCACCCCTCTGCTGCCCCTATATGCACTATTTGAGAAAGTGCTTATGCTGGCACAACTGATAATTTCACCAGCATAAATCACCCGCAGGATCCTAGCCTTTTGTCAGCTGGGTTCTTCCTAATGCTCTGAGATCTGGACTACTTCACCTGCTTGATTTTATAGCTCTGAGTAACTTCCCCCATTGCAGCTGCATCAAGTGAGACTAAGGGCCTTTACAGACTGCCAGAAATAATGCAGCTTGAGGCCACTTTAACTGCCCTGACTCAGTGCTAGGGAATCACGGGAACTGTAGTTTATTGTGGCACCAGAGCGCTCTGACAGAGAAGGCTCAATGTCTCAGAAAAATCTACAATTCCCATGATTCCCTAGCACTGAGCCAGGACAGTTAAAGTTGCCTCAAGCTGCATTATTTCTGAAAGTCTGTAAAGGCCCTAAGAGCACCTCCATTTTTTTTCTTTAATGATAGGGAGCTCCATGGATATGCTGCTACAGATCCCAAAGAATGGAAATCCATTCCGCCATTAATTTTATTGTCTCTTTTGTGGGTGTGTAGTTAGCAGAGCTGTAACTAGTGGCATAACAAAAAGTTGGTTATTTATTCACCGCACAAGGCACTTTGTCCTTGCATTGCTCTTACATTTCAGCTTGTCTCACACCAAGAAATGGGGTGTAGCTACAGGAGGGCATTGCCCCCCCAAATAAGAATTCTTCCCACCCCTTCATGAAATTCTCCTTCACTCCCCCAATATCTAGCATTGGAGTAAATTAAAACATCGGCTGAGCTTTTAGGAGATCAGTTAAGAATTAGAAGAAAAGGAGCAAGCGAAGTGACCAAGGAAATGTGAACATAGCATATGTACCAGCTCTAGATGTCAGCAATTCTGAATGTCTTCCTCACGCTAGGGATTTGAGAACTGGAAGAACATTTAATTTGGGGAGGAGGATTCCCATTTGGAGGGGCGGTGCTCTCATTTTGCCTCCACCCCAGCATAGTACAGCCTAGTACTGGATATCCTAACAAAAATGGGCTTTTGATCAGTTTTCCAGGCATTGTTACATACAAAGTCAGCATTAGGGTGAAGGGAGAAAAGTCTAAAGCCCTGGAGAGGCACCAGGTTCCTTAACCTTGAAAAGAAGGAAAGGTCTCCTGCTCATCAGCTGATTTATCAGCACCCGCCATAAAACTACTTGAAGTCTATTCAGACCCTTTAAACAGTTTTAGACCAACATGAAAGAGTAGCTTTGCAGATCTTTGTGTTAGCCACCCTTGCAAATGGCTGGGCTGGCTCTGGAAAATGTCAACAGAGGCTGTATGGCATGTTGAACAATAGACCCCCTATTCTCAGCTCACCCCCTCCATCCCCCGTACTTGTACATATATACATTTCTGACCCTTTCCATCATCCTTTCCACTGGTATGTACTGGAATTCCCGGTGTTTCAGCAGAATTGCTCCAGGTGCTTATCAGACAGTGAAGCAATAGGGAGATCTAAGAGAGAATGAGCTCTTCCAAAGCTGCACCCTTACCGTGTTAACTAGCATACACATTTCTTTTCCATTCTATAGTTCTGACATTTACTTCAAGGGCTGACAATCCCTACAAGCCAGTACACAGCCCCAGTGGGTTGGGATGGGGGGAGAGGGAGGTGCAATGCACAGAGGGGCACATTGAACCACCCAGCCCAACACACTAGGAACTGTGTACTCGCCTGTAGCGAAACTGATCTAATCGCATTTCCCTTCCAAAGAGTTTCAGGCTGGCTTTTGTTCAGACTCACAATCTGATCAATCAAGATCTTTGGACTGCTGGAGATATTTCCTTCTGTCTTCTTGTGTAGTGTAGAAAGCAGTCTTTCCCAATCTGACTCCCTCCAGACATATTTGACTATAACACTAATTATCTTTCCCACATCAAAAGGAATCCACATTCACAGTATAATGAATTCTGGGGCATGTCTAGAGTTAATCTGAGTCAGATTTTCCCAGCCTGGTGTCCTCCAGATGGTTTTGGCTTCAGCTCCCATGATCCTTCACCACTGGCCATGTTAGGTAGGGTTGATGGGAGCTGCAATCCAAAACATCTGGAGGGCACCATAAGTTGAGGAAGGCTCCTCTAATGTATCTAAAAGCAGAGTACTGGCAAACCACTTTGGCTTCCCTGGTTCCTGTATGGTATGTTTACTATTATTACTGTTGCTTTTTAAAATTAACAACTGTTGTTATTACAGTATTTGGCAAACCTGGCAAAAAACAAACAACCCACTAAGCCCTAGGTAAAACTAATAGGAAGATAGGCCCTATTCCAACCAAATATAATTAGCAGAAACTAAGGGCCTTTGCACACTGCCAGAAATAGTGCAAATTGAGTCCACTTTAAGGGTTAGGGTTAGTGCTAGGGAATCATGGGAATTGGGTTTTTTTATTCTGAGACATTGAGCCTTCTCTGTCAGAGAGCTCTGGTGCCACAATAAAATACAGTTCCCATGATTCCCTAACCCTTAAAGTGGACTCAATTTGCACTATTTCTAGCAGTCTGCAAAGGCCCTATCTGACATTCCCGGGCAACTCTGCATTAAAGAAGGGGAACTGTGATAAGGCAACAGTCCTTCAGGGAAACCTGAATGTCTGATTGGTCTTCAAAAGTCTCAGATGAACTTTCAGTGAAATCCAGCAGCTCTCAGGACACAGCAAGAAAACCCTGGTTTTTCTAAAGTTGCAGTACATCTCTCGTCTCTCCTTGTGGACAACTGTGTACAGGCTGTGTTAGGTCAGCCTTCTCAAACCTGGCACATTTCAGAGGTGTTGGACTACATCTCCCATCATCCTCAAGCAGCATGATCAATGGTGGTGATGCCACCAAGGCTGGGGAAGGCTATAGGTCAAGGTGTGGATGGCTAAAGAAAGGGTAACACTACTACAGGCAATTATAGTTGGACCAAGCAGCAGGGGTTCCTCACAGCCTTTGTGAAGGCTAACATGTTAGCAATTATATAGCCTAGCCATGACCTTGTGCGCCTATCAGAGCAGTTAAATTTCAGGAAATCTCCAAGAGGAGCAGCTTAGGGAGCTGGCTATGATTAGCCAAAGAAGAAAAGGTTAAGAGGTGACACGGTAACCATGTTCAAATATTTGAAACGTTGTCCTACTGAGGATGGAGCCAGCTTGTTTTCTGCTGCTTCAGGGAATAGGACACAGAGTAATGGATTCAAGCTACAGAAAAAGAGATTCCACCTCAACATTAGGAAGAAATTACTGACGGGAAGAGCTATTTGACAGTGAAACACAGCGCCTCGGAGTGTGGTGGAGTCTCCGTCTTTGGAGGTTTTTAAACAGAGGCTGGATGGCCATGTATCAGGAATACTTTGTCTATTCCTGCATGGCAGGGGGTTGGACTGAATGGCTCTTGGGATGGATCTCTTCCAACTCTTGGATTCTACAAGTGACTTGGGCTTGAACCTGAATACTCTCCTTTGCACCGAGGCACATTTGGGAGGGAGGTGGTTTATAACTCAAGGAGCAGGGGCATCACTAGGGGGGTGCGGACTGAACTAGATGACACATCAGAGGGGGTATCATCCAGTGCACTGATGGGAAGTGGCTGCCTTCCAAGTCTGGGGGGGGGGTCTGCTGGCTGGGTGGGAAGTTGAGTCTTCTCCTTTTTTCACCTGGCCAGCAGCTCCACCAGAACTGGAAAAGGTTGTGGAAGAGAGGAACAGGGCGTTAAAAAATTATCAGCACCAAGTGTCAAATATACTAGGTATGCCACTACTACAGAGGGTCAGAATCCAACCTGTTGAGCTTCCCAGACTACGGTCAAAAACACACTGCAGAAATAATCCAGTTTGAGACCATTTTAACTGCCCTGGCTCAGTGCTAGGGAATCCTAGGAATTGTAGTTTAATATGGCACCAGAGCTCTCTGACACAGGCAGCTAAATGTCTCACAAAATTACAATTCCCAGAATTCTCTAGCGCTGAGCCAGGGCAGTTGACGCAGTCTCAAACTGGATTGTTTCTGCAGTGTGTTTTGGACCTACATCTGCCCCGAACCTCAACTCCTGCATGCTATATGTGTAACAGAGGAGTGGAATGTCTATTGTACAGTGAGCCCTCTGCATCCAAGGAATTTTTTAAATCCATGCATTCAAGCTTTCAAGCAAAAAGCAAACCTTCATTTTGCCATTTTATATAAAGGACACCATTTTACTATGCCATTGTATTTAAATGGACTTGAGCATCCACAAATTTTGTTATCCACAGAGTGTCCTGGAACCAAACCCCAGCAGATACCAAGGACCCACTTTATTTCCATCTGGGAGGAAGAGCAGCACATGAAAGTGGTTGCTCTCAGCCATGCCTTCAGGTGCAGCTTGGACCATAACATTGGGACTCAGCTGGTACCTACAAAGGTGGACTGAAAGCATTCCCTCCACTCCTCTTCTTCTTTTGGCCAGGGATCGTTGTCTAAGGTCTCTGGAATCTGCTCATACACAGATCCTCGAAATGGATCCCCTCCTTTCCTTTCTATCAGAGTAGAATTGGTGGTTCATGAAAAACCAGCTAGTGATCGGGACTCTGTTCCTGTTCCTGTTCCACTAACCAGGGGTAGGCAACCTTTCCCCTTTAAGGGCCGAGGGACTTCAGCTCCCAGAATCCCAGGAGCTATTGGCCAACATGGGACTATTGGCCAACATGGCTGAGGCTTCTGGGAGCTGAAGTCCCTCGGCCCTTAAAGGGGAAAGATTGCTTACCCCTGCGCTAACCGAACATGCCATCTCTACTGTCACCCAGTTTAGCTTGCTGGTTAATCCATTGCTGCACATTTTAGGAACAGATAACATCAAAGTGACAGGAATAAAATCTAATTCTGCATCACGTCTGCAAGTGTCAGCTTTTATCCAAGTGGGAGTAGATGGAAAGGAGGCTTTGGGGCTGGTGAACATGAGGGCTGGGCTGTGGGTGAAATTGTTGCTCATGTCACATTGCTGACAGGAGTTTGAGAGGCTGCCAGGATTTCCATTTTCAGTCCCATGAGTAGGCCTTTTAGGTGTGAATTTCCATCAGAGCATGTGTCATGTTGATTGGGAGCATGAGCAGGAAAGCTACAGGGGGACCAGATTCAGACCTTGACTCCACCATTATTATATTAGCCACAAGGCATTTCCAACCATCTGCCCCACCTGGTCATCTCAAGCCATCACCAAATAGAGTTGACCATAGAGTTGCGCTGGAGGACCTAGATATTCCTAGAGAGAACATATTAATAAAATCCGTGAATAATCAAATCCACAAAAGTCAAAGCTGCAAATGTGGTGGGATGAGTGTATACCACACTGGCTAGGTCAGGGGTAGGCAACCTTTCCCCTTTAAGGGCCAAGGGACTTCAGCTCCCAGAAGCCTCAGCCATGTTGGCCAGTAGTCCCATGTTGGCCAATAGCTCCTGGGATTCTGGGAGCTGAAGTCCCTCAGCCCTTAAAGGGGAAAGGTTGCCTACCCTTGATATAAACAAACCAGATTATTTCTGCAGTGTGGATGCAGCTATAGGGAAACTGAAGACGTTATCACATGTGGGCCAGAAAGTGAAAATAAAAGTGGAAATGAGGCATTCCGAAAATAAACCGAAAATAAACTTGTTTCCGCAAACGTCATTACCTTCATTGCGAATTTACAGCAAGTGCAATGAACGTCCACACACAAGCGAAAATATCCCGTAAATGTAGTAGAAATGAGCCTCCTGCACATGCGCAGATAGAGGAATGCTCGCAGGAACCATGGGTAATGACGGGGAAATGCTCCCCAATACGTATTTGGCGATCACATTTGCGGTAAATGCGGAATCATGCTCATCGCGCAATTGCATTTCCTGAAGAAACCGAAATTCAAAAGATCTCGGATCTTTCCGCTTTCTGTCGGGGTTCTGTCGGGGTTCTGTGCGACATCGTGTGGAAACACGGGCCATTAATACGTATTAGGTTGGGATTTCGTGTGGATTGGCCCCGTGTGATAACGTCCTATGTGGGGACAGAAAGGGTGTGGACAGGGATCCCTAATGGAGGAAGGCTTTCCCAGTGGAAACTTGGGAAGGAACCATACTAGGGCCCAATCCCTCTCCCTTTGGCCTCATTATTTGTCTTTCTGAATTTGTGTGTGCCTCCACGTCGTTTCCATTTATGGAGACCCTAAGGTGCTTGGGGTTTTCTTGGCCAGATTTGTTCAGAGGAGGTTTGCCACTTCCCCTGAGGCTGAGAGAGTGTGACTCACCCTAGGTCACCCAGTGGGTTTCATGGCTGAGGCAGGAATGGAAACCTGGTTTCCAGAGTCCGAGTCCCAACACTCAAACTGATATCTCACTTCCAGCCAGACACTTTCAGGGGCAGGCTTTGACCTCCTTTCCCCGGACACGTCCTCCATCCCCCTCCTCTGTCCAGGAGGAGTTCCAAAGGCTCCTCCATTTTGAGCTGGACTTAGAAGCATAGATTCACATTTCCATGAGTGTTTCCAGTTTTCCTGGGACCACGTCCTCCATTGTTCTGGACCGGACCAGTTGGGGAA
>CM034703.1:200098022-200137696 GCA_020142125.1 Phrynosoma platyrhinos | reverse complement strand
CAATATATCAAAACCACTAACTAAAATGATAAAACAGAGACTTCAGAGCAGAGTGCAAAAGCTCAGCAGCAGAATGTGGTTTTCATAGCCTATCTAAGGTTGGAGTGGTTAGATGGAAAAGTTCATGCACCTTTCATGCTTGCCTACAGTAGAGGGAATTTCCACAGCTGTAGTTTATCATTCAAGTCACCTCTGCTGAAAGGTACATGACCTTGCTCATCTTTTCCCATCTGCCCACCCTATCTAAAAAATAATAAACACTTGACTTTCCTTCTTTGGAGGGAGCTCCACATTCAGGACTGGTAAGAGAAAAAGGAAAAAAAATTATCTTGCAGCTTACTTCCTCTCTGGCATTTTGATGTGAGAGTGTTCAGATACAATCTTCACCCTGAATTCTGAACTGCTATTGACACAGTTGGTCTTTTTTTGAACAAATATATTGGCCCTTCAAAACCCATCCAGTTATACCTATGCCTCTTCTATTATAAGTATACATCCCCCAGGTATTATAGCCCATATAAAGCTATTCCAGGGCAAAAACCAATATTACAGTTGTTTATGTTGTAGCTGGAATGTATTTCTTGCCATTGGAGAAAGATTTCTGAAGAAGTTGACCGTCCTTATCCAAAAATCTGAAATCCTCCAAAATCAGAAACTTTTAGAGTGGTGACATGATGCTTTGAGGCTTTGATTTTGGATTTTGTAATATACAAGTAGTGTCATACTGCTGTCTTTGCAAGGCTGGAGAGAGATGTGGCTGGAGAGAGACGTAAGGATCTGTGAAATGGCGGGAGGCATGGATTTATGCCAAGCACTGCACTTGGATTCCTGCCGTTTCACAGATCCTTGCATCTCTCTCCAGCCTCACAAATTCAGTATAGGTGCTTCCTTGCATTCCAGAATCAAAAAAATCCCAGTTGCAAAACACTTTTGGTCCCAAGCATTTTGAATAAGGGATACTCAACCTGTACTTGCAATATTTCTTTAAAACCTTGAAAATGATGATAGCGTTCCTTTCTCCAGAGCAGGGGTAGGCTACCTTTCCCCTTTAAGGGCCAAGGGACTTCAGCTCCCAGAATCCCAGGGGCTATTGGCCAACATGGGACTATTGGACAACATGGCTGAGGCTTCTGGGAGCTGAAGTCCCTCGGCCCTTAAAGGGGAAAGGTTGCCTACTCCTGCTCCAGAGCATCATAGAACCAAAAGTAATGCATATTTCTTAATATAATGCAGATTCCATGTTAATATTGATCTGTGAATTTTGGACTTACAGTTGTCATACAGAACCATAGTTAGCTGGCAGCTTGACCCCTCTGTCCCCACTCTTTTTTTTTTATAACCTGCTAATGGTGATGTATTCAAGTCCTTTAGTCCAAGTTGCAAATCAAATCTCTATCGTCAAGTCATAAGTCTAGGAGCCAGCTTTTAACATGGGATGTGTTTTTCATGTTAGGCAGTGGGCTTGAGCTGAGGATTGAGGTCTGCTTGGTAGCCTGTCCTTGCTGCACATCAGAGGAGCCTTCTAAAGCTTTTCAAAGGCTTTAGAAGGATCCCTCTGTTTCAAGCCCATTGCCTAACCAATGCATTTGCTGTTTCCTTCCGAGAAATGTGCCTTGTGCTCTGGGGACAGGCCAGTCTGCTGCTCAAAATGAGTGGTTCCAGCAAGTCAGTCACTAAAAATATACAAGTCTCAAGTCAGTGTGTTATTTTTTTCCAAGTCAAGTCCAAGTCAATTCATTGAAGCAACTTAAGTTGGAGTCAGTTGACTCAAGTCTACATCACTGCCTGCTAACCTTTATTTTTAAACACTTAATGAAACGCAAACCATGACAGTAAGAGCTGTTGGGTTTTGAGCTCTTTATAGAATATTTGTAAAGAATCCAGAAGGACATTTCTAGAATAAGAGTGACATAAAACATTATTTTTTGAACAGTAGATTTAATTGTGAAACAACCTCAGTATGAACTTTTTAGTGTCCTGGGGTAAGCTCATTAAAATTGGTTCTGCAAGTGTGAATGGTTTGGAATGGAAAGGGGGAAGAGCTGTGCAAGCATCCATGACATCATCAAGACATATTTACTTTCTGAAAGATGTTTTGCAATTGTTTTAAAATTCTGGCAATTATGGGGAGTGGGTTAAGTGAAGGATAGGCATATAAACATATAGGGTCCCCATCCTTGAGTGGAAAATGAGTGGGAGGGAAAGTGAGTCAGAGACTTGGTTGGTGGAGGAACTAGCAGCCACTAGCTTTCTATATAGCCGTAGTTGCAGTCCCTTGAGCTTGGCAAGGCCAACAGGCATTTTGAATGGACTTTTAAGAGGGAGGCCCGAGTTCAGTTTCAGTGCTTCTATAAGACTACTGAAGATGGATGGTGAGGGAGCTTCTGCAGCCACCTCCAACAGCTGTTTGTGTTCTTGTAAGGGGATGTGGATTGCTACACCTGCAGTTGGTTGCCCTGTTGGAAGAGAAGGTCCAGCAACTTAAAGCCTGTGTATCTACTTTTCAGTATATTAGGGAACGTGAGGTTTTCTTGGACAGCGTGGAGGAGATTGTCCTGGATGAGGAACACACAGGGGATGTCTCTGAGGAGGAAGACATTTTCCAACCACAAGAGGCAGACATGTGGAGGAATGTGACACATAAAAGTAGAAAGACCAGGGGTCATTCTGTGAGTTTAAAGCTAAAGAATTGATTTGAAACTCTCTCCCTTATTAGTAATGATGAGGAGCAGCAGCAAGGGCAACAGTCCAGTCCTCGGAGAATATGTTGGTTACCTTGGAGGATTCAGCTTATGAAATGCCCTCAGGAAGACTTGTGGTAGTGGTAGGAGACTTGCTGCTGAGAAATCTGAAGCGGTGGTTTGCAGGCCTGACAAGATGACTCAAGAAATGTGCTGTCTCCCTGGGGCAGAAATCCTTGATGTAACAGAGAGGCTGACATGACTCATCAAGCCCACTGACAGTTCTCTTTTTTGTCCATGTGGGAACCAGTGACACTGCAAGGCATAGCCTTCAGGATGTCATGAGGGATTACAAGGCTCTGGGTAGGAAGCTGTAGGGCCTTGATGCACAGGTTCATCTCTTCTTCGACTTGAAGGACAGCCCAAGAAGGGAGAGAAGAATAGAGGAGGTGAACAATTAGCTCTGAGATAGTGCCACCAGGAAATATTTGGCTTCTTGGACTATGGTCTGATTTTATGAAAATGGACTTTTGGTAAGTGATATATTGTACCTCACAGCAGTTGGCAGGAACATTTTTGCTAAAAGTCTTACAAACCTGAAAACTGAGTTATGTGGGGAAGGGAGATAGTATTCTTAAGGGCAGGAATTCATCAAAATAATAGCCTGAATGTTATAGCCTGAGATAATAGCCCAAATTTTATAGAGAAAACCGGGCAAATAATACAAGTATCCAACAGTGGGGGGGGGGGGGAGACTCAAATAAGCAAAGCAGCTTCATTTATATACCGCTTCATATCACACTCTGGGATGTCTAAGCGGTTTACAACTGTGAGCTGATTGCCCCCCAACAGTTGGGTACTCATTTTAGCGACCTTGGAAGGATGCAGGCCTGAGTCGAGCCTCAGGCCTGGCTGGTATTGAACTCGCAACCTTGTGGTTTATGAGTGAGTGGTTGCAGTACAGGCATTTAACCACTGCGCCACCAGGGCTATTACCCAAGCATCTTGGGAAAATGACCCATAGTTTTAGATGTCTCTACACCATAACACAGAGCATGGGAAATGAACAAGATGAACTTGAACTCTTAACACAGCAAAGCAGATATGAGAGTATAGACATCACTGAAACCTGGTGGGATGAATCTGATTATTGGAATGCAGTATAAACATTTGCAGATAAATAGATCAAACAGGAAAGGAGGAGTAGCAACATTATGTGTCAAGGATGTTGACTCTTGTGAAGAGAGTCATGATCTAAATCCTGGAAATCCAGGTTGAGAGCATCTGGGTAAAAATTAAGGGAGAGAGAAACAATAGTGATGCCATTGTGGGGTCTACCACAGCCCCCAAGCCAAACTGAGGACTTGGATGATGCCTTCCAGGAACAGATGACAAACATTCAGAAAAATGAGAGGTAGTAGTAATGGGAGATTACAGCTATCCTGATATTTACTCTGCCAAGAATATTAGGGCCAATAAATTCCTCACTTGCCTTGCTGACAATTTTATTGTCTAGACAGGGGTAGGCAAACTGTCCGCTTTAAGGGCTGAGGGACTTCAGCTCCCAGAATCCCAGACTATTGGCCAACATGGCTGAGGCTTCTGGGAGCTGAAGTCCCTCGGCCCTTAAAGGGGATAGTTTGCCTACCCCTGGAAAAGGTGGAAGAGGCACCAAGGGGATCAAGTATTTTATATCTGATTGTAACCAACAATGATGACCTGGTTAATGGGATGGAAATAGCGGGATACTTAGGTGTGGATGACCATGCTCTCCTGGAGTTTGTTTTACAGTGGGAAGGGGAAAGCAAGTCACGCCCACATTCTATACTTTAAGAAAGCTGATTTCAGTAAACTTAGGGAAATACTGGGTGTGATCCCATTGTCAAAAATTCTAAAAAGAGAAGAGAATTCATGATGGATAGGAGCTTTTTAAAGTGAGATATTGAAGACACAATTTAAAACAGTTCCAGTGAGAAGGAAAAATGGGAGGCATCTAAAGAAACCAGGATGGATGACTAAAGAACTTTCAAATGAAATAAAACTTAGAGGACATGTACAAGAAATGGAAAGGGGGGGGAAATAACCAAAGAAGAATTCAAACAAATAGCCAGCTCATGTAGGAGGAAAGTCAGAAAAGCTAAAGCACAGAATGAGCTCAGGCTTGCTAGAGAAGTTTAAAAAAGACTTATGTCCATAATAAAAGGAAAAATAAGGAAATGGTAGGTCACTGGATGACCTTGAATAAGTCACACGCTCTCAGTCTTAGGGAGAAGGCAATGGCAAACCACCTCAGAACAAATCTTGCCAAGAAAATCCACAGGGTTCTGGGGGCATGCCTGTCAAATTTGCATATAACACCATAGTTAATACCCCAGAAGACAGGATCAAAATTCAAAATGACTTTAATAGATTAGAAAGCTGGGCCAAAACTAACAAAATGAACTTCAACAGGGAGAAATGTAAGGTATTGCACTTAGGGTAAAAGAATGAAATACATAGATATAGGATGGGGGAATACCTGGCTTAACAGCAGTACATGTGAAAGGGATCTAGGAGTCATAGTAGGCCATAAGTTGAAGATGAGTCAACTGTGTGATGCGGCATCTAAAAAGGCCAATGCGATTCTAGGTTGCATCAATAAAAGTATAGTGTCTAGATCAAGGGAAGTAATAGTGCCACTGTGTTCTGCTTTGGTCAGGCCTCAGCATAATAAATATAATAAAACAGTCTTTAAACTGTATCCAGTTCTGGGCACCACAATTCAGAAAGGATGTTGAGAAGGTAGAGCGTGTCCAGAAGAGGGCAACCAAAATGGTGAAAGGTCTGAAAACCATGCCCTATGAGAAGAAACTTTGGGAGCGGGATATGTTTACCTTGGAGAAGAGAACGTTAAGAGGTGATATGATAGTCCTCTTTAAATATTTGAAGGGATGTCATATTGAGGAGGGAGCTAGCTTGTTTTTTGCTGCTCCAGAGAATAGGACATAGCGCAATAGATGCAAGCTACAGGAAAAGAGATTCCATTTAAATGTTAGGAAGAACTTACTGATGGTAAGAGCTATTCGAGAGTGGAATACATTGCCTCAAGAGGCCCCATTCCCACTAGGAAATAACCCAATGTCTCCTCCTTTGGAGGCTTTTAAACAGAGTTTGTATAGCCATCTGTTAGGAGTTCTTTGATTGTATCTTCTTGCATATAGGAGTGGGTTGGACTGAAGGATTCTTGTGTTCTTTCCCAACTCTGTGATTCTGTGAAATGCTTAAAGTTTTAAGGTAGGGGCAATATTGACAAGAGATTTTATTTTATTGGAATATGTATCTGTAATGCAGGGTGCACAGCTAGGCTCACACTGCACATAACAAACAAGCTGTGACTGGTCCTCAGATCTTATGTGTTGTCTTTACTTGCAGGTGATTTGTGAGTTTATAACTTGCTGTATGGTAGAAGTGAATATTCCTGATCTGAATATTCAGGAAGTAGAAGGATATTGTATACCTAAGCCAAACTTGGTCCAGCAGTCTTCTCCACTCTGTTTTTCTGATATAGCCAGCCCCCTTGGCATCAAAATCTTTAAAAAGCATGGTTGTCTTAAGCACTGCTGTATTGTAGAACAAAAAGGGGATTGTGTGCCTTTAAAAACTTTAGGCTATGGGATTTTAGCAGGTGTTGTTGGCCTGACAAGGTATATCTGTTGAAACTTCCTTTTCTGCACAACTATATCCCTTATTTTACCTGGCAACATTAAGCTGAGGGCTCCACTACCAAATCCTGAGCTGGAACCTGCCTTTTATTTGGATCAGAGAGGATCAGAGTTTCCATGTTAACAGTAACCTTTTCAGCATTTGCACATGTGCTGAGATACTACTTCATGGATTGCCAAAAGCCTTTGCACATTATAGAAGGTTTTAGGGCATGCTTTCCAGAGCAAACATGCAGATCATATAAGTCACGGGTTCTAAACATTGACCCTCACTGGTGTTTCTCCTGAATTCAAGGAAACACATGTAGCCCTCTACTGTGACAGTGCCACATTGCTGAGGAAGAGCCATGATGGATGGCAAGCGGTCTTTAAAGCAGGGGTAGGTAGCATTCTGACCTTCCAGATGTTTTTGTACTATAACTCTTCTTATCCATCATAGCCAAAAGTGAAGGATGCTAGGGGCTGTAGTCTAACAACATCTGGAGGGCCAGAAGTTGCCCACTGCTTTAAGGGAAGCTTGAGAGCTCTTGTTTAAATTCTCACTGATGAACCCTAGAGTTTCACAGTACACAGTTTGAAAATAACTGATTTATTTTCTTTTAGTCTTCTGCTTTTACCTTCCAATTTATCCTGATGGTTGCAGGATTTTCCATAAGAATTACTCTGTATCTTGACCAGTAGTTCATGGAGGTTATGATGTTATATGCACAAAAGTGGATGTTTAATTAACATTCCTAACTGAGCTCAGTGATACTAAGCTGATTGCAAGTCCTGCTATCTCTCATACAGAGACAGGCAGATACACACAAATTGCTTTTGGCTAAAAGTTTTCAATTGTGTTCCTCTGAGGACCACAGCATCAACCTATGCTTATTGTTTTGTTATTTGAGACACTATGGTTTCAATGGGTAAGCTAATAGGTTGTTGGTGCTGTTGTGTACCTTCAAGTCATTTCTGACTTATGGTAACCCTAAGGTGATTCTATAATGGGGTTTTCTTGCCAAGATGTATTCAGAGGGAGTTTGCCATTGCCTTACCCTCACATTGAAAGCAAATGATTTGCCCAAGGTCACCCAGTGGGTTTCATGGCTGAATTAGGAATCGAACCCTGGTCCCCAGAGTCATAGTCCAACACTCAAACCACTATGCCAGGGGTAGGCAAACTTTCCCCTTTAAAGGCCGAGGTACTTCAGTTCCCAGAAGCCTCAGCCATGTTGGCCAGTAGCTCCTGGGATTCTGGGAGCTGAAGTCTCTCGGCCCTTAAAGGGGAAAGGTTGCCTACCCCTGCACTATGCCATGCTGGCTCTAAGCTAACAGGTAACCATAACAAAAACTCTTCTGACCCCATGGATTAGGCTCTCTTTACAATGCACCCTCTTGAACTAGATTTAGCTTTGACACTTGTTAATTTATTCATAGTTTTGTGGTTGATGTAGTGATGTTTGCTTTGAACTAGTTTATTGTATCAAATCAATCATTTAGTGTCTTCATAAAAGTGGAATGCAGAAGTATATTAAGTCCATAGGTATATAATTCAATGTCTTTTTTGGGAAAGTCAAGTTGAAGTTGACCCCAAGGCAGCACAATCAGTCAAGGTCTGGGTTAGGAATAATGATACTGACAGCAACAAGTATTCATTCCTTCATGGATCTTGATTGATGCTTTTGCCTTAATCTGATTTGATTTCCAAAAGAATTTTCAATAGAGATGATGGGGAAGACATGTTTGAGCAAGTCAGATTGGTTTTAAATCATCTCTCATAGCTAAATGCAGAGGCTTGTTTCCATATGTTGGACAGATTTCCATTTCACATCATTTTTTCCATGTTCCTTTGGCCAGGGATGGACAATTTGATCAGAACTAAAAAATGCTTTGGTAACATATGATAACCAAGTGCTGGCATCTAATTTGTGTATTTGAGATAATTGTAATTAACATTCATTTGCATAAAGATGGTGCATGCCAAGTTGTAACAGATGGACATATTGCATTTGTTTTTGTAATAGCTGAAATTATTAACTGCAAATGTGAAAGTCTCCATAGATGGTATTGGTGATAACACTGGGTGACATATATGCTTGCTGTTATAAGAGCTACTTAAGAGCATGGATCAGTGGAGGCTTTAGTAAACGTTCAACCTGGCAAATTTAAATTAGCCATTTCCATCCTCAGGGCAACTGTTCCACCACTCTGTCCTTTTATTTGGTGCAGGTAACCTTGAGTTCCTCAGAGATCGGTAATTGCGCTGATTTAGATATACTGACCACTTCCTTGTGTGTTTTCAGTGGCTTTCCATCTGCATCAGTAGTTCCCAACCTCTGGCCCTTCATTTGTTTCGAACATCAGATCCCAGAAGCCCAAGCTGGTTTGGCCAGGAATTATGGGATCTGAAGTTCAAAACATGTGGAGGACCAAAAATTGGGAACCACTGATCTACACCATTCAGTCCTCTTCCATTATGCCTAAATGCAGTGGCCAGAATCAAGCAAAAGGAGGCCTCTGCGATCTCCTTATGCAAACATTCCCCTGGCTTGTGCAAGAGTCTCTGACACTTCTGGGAAAAAAAGTACAGGCAAATCTCCACCCACCATTTTGGATGCCTTGGCTTTCTTTGCAATACCACAGACTTACACTGCCATAACGTTGTGCTCCACTGGATTCAACAGGCTTCTTGCCAGTTTGTTCACAGTGGTTAGAGGTTTTTCCATATGAAAAAGAAATAGAATTTTTAAATAACACAGAGCAGGACAAGAAAACATTTTACAGGCTGGTGTTACTGGGCTAGGCAACCTGTTACATTCCAAGTAATATTGGGACTCCCAGCTCCCATCAATCCTAGTCAGTATGGCAAGTAGATGATATGTGGAAAGCTGCAGGTTGTCCACACTATAGTCATAAATGCTCTTCTAGAAGAAAGGGTTAACACACTATTAAAAATTATTGCTCACCCACTACAGTATTTAGGAATTACTTAGTTAGATATTAAGAATATTCTATTTCTTTGTGCAGCTTTAGTGGCCAGAGTTTCTCCCTGCATCATGGAGTCCCCTCTTAAAATCTTCCTTTCTGGTTCCAGCACTGTCTTGCCCAGAATCTTGTATTTGTCCTTGCTGCCATTGTTTGCATTAGATGCACAGATAATCCTTTTCTCATTTTAGCAGTCTAACAACAAACACAGCAACCTTATATCAGTATAGATGCATATAACAAATACTGCAAGACATGGAAGGATGTAGGGTGAGTCATGTTTACGCAGACTGATGAGCATGCACATTCACAAGTGGTACTGAACTCTTATCCTAGAGTTAAAATAAACCAGGTATTTTCACTTCACAAGTCTGTTCAGAGCACCCTCTCCCTTCAGTAAACTCTCCAGGTTGTTTCCCTACCCCCTCAACTCTCAGAGCATGTGGAGAGATTGGAAAGACTCTTTTAGAATCTATTCCAATTACTTTAGTTCAAGGAACTGACCTTCTGGCAACCACCCTTTGGCCAGGCTTTGTCTGAGTGGACAGAGACAAGGAAGACATTGTAAGAGCCAAAGGGCAATTTCAACACCCTGGAACAAGTGGATCGTGTTTGCTTGCTCCTGCACACACTTAACCAGTGTCATATATTGCTTCTTGGCCTGAGGCCTGTAGCCATGATGGATAATTTACAGGTGGGATTCATGGAGCTGTTTGCACAGAAGCGGTTTCTTCTTGATGTCGCTGTGCACCTTCAAGTTGTTTCCCACTTGTGAACTGAAAGCAAACCTATTGCAGGGTTTCCTGGCAAGATTTATTCAGAAGAGGTTTGCCATTGCCTTCTTCTGAGGCTGAGAGAATATGACTTGCCCAAGGATGCCCAATGGGTTTCCATGGCTGAGTGGGGATTCAAACCCTAGTGTCTTTGTCAAACACTCAAACTACTATGTCATGCTGGCCTATAAAATTGGCTTCCCTTCTGGGAAAGATTGTCCTTGAATGGAGGTCACTCTAGAAAAGGCAATAATTGTATCTTTAAGGCCAAGGCATGAACCAGTTAAACAGGACAGAGTGACTTGTGAACCAGTTGGTTCTCACACATTTCAGCAGGGGAAAAATACAACTGAATTGGCTTTTAGATTGACAGAAGGAAGAGAGAAAACATCATTGCCACAAACAGGAAATTTCACATGGACATGGAAGCGTGCACACACACACACCAGGAACTGGGAAGCCAGTCATTCATTGCATCAAAGAGAAGAGAACTGATGCACCTGTTTTTTGCATGTGTGGGTTGGCTGCCTCTTGTTGCAGATGAACAGGGCAGTCTGTGCTTGGATGACATCATTGGATGGGAGCCCTGGCTCATGTTTGTCTTCCAAAGATGGCCAAAGTTTAGTTGTGATGGGAACTGTAGGGATGGGACTGGAGCATGGACAGTAATTCTTGTTAAACAAGGAATGGGTGGCAAATGTCAACTCAGCAGAACCAATACGACAAGCTCAAATTGAAAGCCAGATCAAGTGAATATTGATATTTGCAGACAGCTGGATACCTCAGCCAGAGTCTCCTTAGCAATATATGAGTAGTTAATAGATCTTTGGATTTTTGAATGGATTTGTAATAATAAGGGCAGGCTGTTATCAGAAACTGCATCTACACAGCAGAATTAACTCAGTTTGACACTGTTTTAACTGCCATGTCCCAATGGTATGGAATTCAGGAATTTATAGTTTTGTGAGATGTTTAGCCTTTGCTGTTAGAGATTTCCGTTGCCACAACAAACTACAAATCCCAAGATTCCATAGGGTGGAGCCATGACATTTAAAGCAGTGCCAAACTGCATTGATTCTGCAGTTTGACATTGGTGCTGATTAGCGCGTCAACATTGGTGCTGATTAGACATTGACATTGGTGCCAGTTAGTTTCAAGGGGAGGGTCTTCTTCAATTGTGGTGCCACGGCCAAGAAGGTCTCTCTCATGCCCTTCCCCTGGCATGTAAGGAGGTGGAACTGCCTTAAGCTTGTTATCTAATCTTTCTCAGACAGTTCAAACCCCAAAGCTGTGTAATAAAAGTTGAATATCATAAAAGATTAAGGCAAAATATTTTTAAATGCAGTTTACAGTTTATAGGGGTGCAAGTGAGGAAATAGCTAAAGATAATGACAGCAATTCTGTGCACAGTTATTTGTAAGTTAGCTTCATTGAAATCAGTAGGATTTACTTAGTTTTGAGTAGGATTGTGCTGAAAGGTCCAAAACACACTGCAAAAATAATTCAGTTTGAGACTGCTTTAACTGTCCTGGCTCAATGCTAAGGAATTCTGGGATCTAGTTTTGTGAGATGTTTAGCCTTCTCTGTCAAAGAGCTCTGGTGTCACAATAAACTACAATAGTCAGGATTCCCTAGCACTGAGCCAGGGCAGTTAAGTAGTTTCAAACTAAATTATTTCTTCAGTGTGTCAGTTGGTTTGGGCTGCATTCTTATTTTAGTAAAGCCATGGGTGGTCACAGAATGGCAGACTTGTGCTCCTTGAAGTTAGTTTCTGAATAACGCTTAGCAATTTCACAGTACCTTAGAGTCACTTTCTCTGTAACCAGGTGCCCCTGAAATACATTAGTACCTTCTGCATCCTGAACCAACATGGCAAATGCTCGGGCTAGCTTGCATTGATGGGAATCCAGCACATTTAAGAATAGCCATGTTATGAGAGAGCCTACTTTACAGTTTCACATATATGCTTTCCCAATGCCTTCAATAACTCCATAAGGTTTGGCTCATCCCCTGTAAACTGCATGTGGAGTTGTCTTTGGCTTGTCCTGTTTTGGAAGGAGGGTAGGGCTGCCCACGAGGGTGCATCATACCATGTGCTCTATCCACAGTAGTTGACATGAGACAACTTAGTGACCTGGAAAAGGAAAATTCACCTGAGTGCATCATGTTTTTAAACTACTTTCTCAAATCTGTTTTTTAAATATTAGTAGTTAATGTTTGCATTTTTAAGAACATTTTTAACATTTCATCACCATGATAATGGTTACTTCAGTAATCTTTAAAAGCAGAAGAAAGGAAAGGTTAGCAAAAATGGTTAAGTCAATGTCAGTGAACCTGGCTGGAGCTGTAGGTGGCTGAGGATTTCATCCTTGGGACTGTATCCCTCCCTATTTCATCTTCAGACACAACCACTCCTTTGTATTCTTGTACATTGCCTCTCACACACACGTGTGCACAGGGCATGGCTGGGGAAGGTTGGCTGTTTTCCCTCCAAGTGCTTTTAGCCCCATGTAAATCATGCTCTTGCCAGCCTACCCTACATTTGCTTGACAGATGGGCAGAAGCAGAGTTTACTTGTGGAGAAGGGCACATACAAATCACTCTCCTTGCCAGTGGTGACTGACGGTTTCCATGCCACAGGACCAGAGAATCTTCTCTAGGTTTTAAGAATGAGGTTTAAAGGAGTTGTCCAAGGTGCTGAACTTGTTCTGGGGATAAAGTGTAGCACTTTGGAAAGCTCTTTTAAAGTTCTGATTAAATCCAGGGAAAATTTATTGCTCCACTGACATAGAAGCCAATACTGCACTGAACACGGCAATCAGCTTCATCATGTCATTCAACCAGGGCAGGGGACAGATATGCAATTTCTAAACATGGCAACCATGCTCAGCTGCAGGGAGGAAGGTTGGTCATCCCCACAGGACACAGTAAGGGCCTCCCAGGTTTGCATGCACTGTGGAAGATACAGCTGCTCTCCATTTTCTATGTATGTTAGTTACCTTTATCCCATTATTGAGAGAAAGGCAGATTATGAATGAATAATTGTGTGTGTGTGTGTGTATGCGCACACACATGTGCATACACACACACTGTGTCATTTTGCTTCTTTGGCAAACGAATAAAACAACAACAGCATCAACATACACACATATAGACACACTTGGTGCTTTTCTTTGGCAGGATCCAAATTTCACCCATTTGCCCCTTTGTGGCTCTACCATTATGTTTTGGAACACCACAAGTGATGTCACATCATTTTTGGATATTGCTTTGGCTGACTTTGAATGGATTATTTTTGTTTTTTCTGTGGTTTGATGGGTGAGGGAAGTAAACTACCACATGCGTAGCTGGGTTTCAGTTGATTTGGCTGGTTTCAGGGAGTAAAAATCATTTACTCCCTCATTTGCTTATCATCATTTACCTGTGGGTAAATATTTAAGGGACGGTCTGGGGAGTGTCTCTGGATGACTTCAGGGGCATGGTTACATGTGGCCCATGGGCCACACTTTGCCCACCCATCAACTTCCCCAGTTGTGTAGGCTCCATTTGCTTTCCAAGGAGGGACGACTGGAGACGTACTCCATTCTGTTTGTGTACAATTGTACAGGTTGAGCTGTTGTTACAAGATGGAAAAGTAAAAGGTGGTCTCGCTGTTCTGCTTGAATTTGTTGCCACTTCCATCCTTAATGAATAGCAGCAGGTTGAAAGGCAAACACTACTCCCTCTCTAGAAATGTCTGAGCAACAGTGATAAGCTGCTCCAAATTCAAAGCCACGGTTCTTGTAACTTTCTGTGACTACTTCTCACTCTGGTGGTCTCCTGCATTGATTAGGTCAGAATGGACCCAAATTCACATCCATTGTTACTGATCAAGACTCACCAAAGCTGAAGGGGTGGATGTGCTGAACAAAAGGACCTCTATTTCAGACAGAAATTCTAGGCACCTGCACATAAGAATTCTGTTCATATCCATTGGAATTTGGTATTCTGCTGAGTGCAAAGTATGCTAACACTGATCCAGAGAAGAACATGTGCATGTAAAATCCTTAGATTTGATACCTGACCTGGGGGTGTCCATGTATCCCACTTGCATACCATCAATGCACTGCCAAATGCAAGTATCAATGTTGCCAGCTATGATCTCCCCTGTGTGGCTGAGTGTAAGGTCTGTTTTTCTCCGGTGGGCAATCAGTGCTGCCTGAGCTGACAGTGTTAATAATCTCTTTGATGGGGAGAAGGAGTGGGATCGACAAGCGCAGCCTCAGGCAGACAGCCCTGCTGTTGTGCGAGAATGTCCCTGAATCAGGGCCAGCATCCCCTCTGTTTTTGGTCTGTTCAGCATTCTGTGAACAGACAGGCTTATAATTCAAGTCAACTGCTTCCCTGCACTGCCTAATAATATCAGGCATTTGGGCAGAATAGAGAGATTGGATGAGATGTAGTTGACAAGGCCCAAGTTTTGCATGTACCTTTCTTATAATGTCAGCACAAGCCATTGCTGGGGAACTTGTAGGTCAGGGATCAGCAATGTCCAGCAGTGCATGCACCCAAATTTATGTGGCTGCCTTTGAACTTAAAATTTCTAGATCTACATTTTGACCCCTTACCGTATCTGAAGAAACCATTGTGGAGGAAAGTTCCTTTTTTTTTTTTCTACCACAAATCCCAGAACGTTCTTGTACTACAAATCACAGAAACCCTTATTGTATTACAAATCTCAGCAGGGGATTCTGGAAGTTGTAATCCAAAAAGGAAATTTTCCAAGCTCTGATGAACCTGAACTGGTATTTTAAGATTGCTGTTCATTCTGATCATACCAGAAAGATGGTTATCCTAAAAGTGAAAGTACTTTATTCAGACTATTTTATGACTGAGCAGCAGATTGTCATATTATTCCAGAATTAAAACTTCATTTCATAGTCACTGTAAATTATTTAGCATTTCTGCAGCTTAACAGCATAGTAGTTCATTATCAATTTAAAAATTGCTGAAGCTAAGAAGTAGACAGCTCAGATGTGAAGTCTTGCTGTGCAAGACCTTGGAGCTAAGCTGTATGGTTTGTCAGTAACAGAATTTTAATTAATGGGTAAATAGGCTACAACAACTCAATTTTCAGATGAACTTTGTCGTGCTTTGGTTTCATCTAGCAAGCTGAGCTGCCTTCTTATGCAAAAGCCTTAATTCACAAGCAGTGAAATTCACACAGCGAAATTCAAAGAAAATTCAAAGTTTCCAAAGCTGGAGAGTTTTATTGTTCAGTATTATCCCCTGCTCAGCTGTGAAATCACTGGGTGACCTTGGGCAACTCACATGCTCTCAGCCTCAGAAGAAGGCAAAGGCAAACCCCCTCTGAACAAGTTTTGCCGAGAAAACCCAGTGATAGGTTTGCCATAGGGTTGCCATAAGTCAGAAATGATTTGAAGGCACACAACAAGAAGTTATCAATAAAGAGTTTTGTGGCACCATAAAGACTGAGAAATGTATTATGGCATAGTTTTTTGTGGGTTAAAGCCCACTTCATCACACTAAGGGGTTATTCAGATGGTGAAAATAATCCAGGTAGAATCTGGGTTGAATCTTTGTTGTTCACATGCATTTCGGATGCATCTGATTATGTTTGGAGGAGGGTGCTACCAAAACTCCCACTTAACCTGGGATAATCCATGTTGGGCTTTTTTCCAAGTTTTATAAAAGATTTGCATTGTCAGCTGAGCGAATAGACCCAGGATAAGCCAGGATAAAACTCTACATGCCTTGAACGTGCTTCGAATACATTCACATCATTGCCTTCATCTTTATTCAAGTACTAACACATGTGAACAACAGAGCTCGCAGAGATGCTGTTCCATAGTGTGAACAACAAACCCAGAATGCCTGAGTGAGATCATTCGCATAGTTGCACTAAAAACAACAATATGTGAATGACCCCTCAGTGAAATCTTTTTCTGCATTATATTGTTTGGGGGTAGGGGGGTTGCAAATAGTGAGGCTATGGAAATGAAACACAGCAACAGGCTACCATGGCTTTCTCCCTGGAAATGCCAAACATCCAATCCAAAGTGGAAGAGCTGGTAAGCATTGAGCTTTGCGTCTCTCTTTCTCATAGTGTGTCCTGTGCAGGAGCTATAGCTATACCCTCTAGTTATGCAAAAGAAGCGTGATATTGGGACCATGTGTGCTACCTTCTCCACATAAAGAGCCTCTGCTTTTTTCCTGTGTTTTAGGCTGCTACAGCAGGAGACGCTACAGCTGACACAAGCAGAATTGCTTCAAAATGCCAGGAGCTATGCCCTGAGTGGAAGGAGCATCATGAAGAGGTGGGTAAGATCAGAAACTAGATTAATCCTTCTTTAATGAAACATGGTTTCATTTGGTCAAATTGCTTCCTGAAGCAGTGGTTTCCTTCAAAGAAATGGCAATGCTGAAATGGTAGAAGCTTGCAACCCAGAATTTGGCTGGTAGACCAGAGGTGAATGGCACACAGCCTTCCAGGTGTTGCACTGCCTGTCCCAGCAGTCCTAGTCAGGATAGCCAATAGGGAGGAAAGCAAAGCAAAGCAGCTTCATTTATATACTGCTTCATACTGTGCTATGGGATGTCTAAGTGGTTTACAACTGTAAGCTCATTGCCCCCCAACAGTTGGGTACTCATTTTAGCAACCTTGGAAGGATGCAGGCCTGAGTCAAGCCTGAGTCCTGGCTAGTATTGAACTTGCAACCTTGTGGTCTATGAGTGAGTGGCTGCAGTACAGGCATTTAACCACTGCACCACCAGGAATGCTGGGAGTTGCAGTACCACAACATCTAGAGGGCTGGATCATCCTCATCTCTTCTTGAGGCCTAGCTGCTCTGTCCCTGTCCCACAGTCTCCATCTAAGCTGTATTTGCCCACTTTCCTTTTGACAAATGTTTCAGAACTCTAATTCAAATTTTATATTTCATCCCACACTATCATTGTTTCCTAGTTTCTTGGAGAGGTTTTTCAGATCTCACTCTCTGGTTGCCCCCTTTGAAACTCAGTTAACTGCCATTTTCTTTGGACCTTGTTCTCCCTTTCTACATATTTATGTTTCTTAGTTCATTATTCATTAGCCACTCTTCCTTCATCTTTCCTGACTCTGGGCTCCCTCTCCCTTAGTATCCTAGTGTCCTGATGTTCCTTTCCAATCTATTTCTTGTCCCATGTAAATGTCTGATCCAATCCAGACTGACAACTGTTCCTTGCCTCACAGAAGCAGGTCTGCAAAAATATTTAGGAACTGAACATTCTGATCTATCACACTGCTTTCAGTCATTCAGTTTCACAGACTTCACAAATGCAATGCAATCATGTGTTGGTACATACTAATGTTGTTTGACACATCACTTAAATACAAAACCTTGCAAGCTAAATGGCAATGCAACTGAACCAGTATGACACATTTGGATAACCAACTGTAACTGCCATCTGGAAGAGTCTAGGTTCTCAGACCTTGATTTTCATACTTGTTTTCTGGAATTCTGTTTGCAAATTTAGCAGGACCTTCCTCAGAAAGGGCACTCGGGACACTGAAGGGTCCCAGTCACAATGTGCAAATCTTTGAGAGTGAATCCTAATTCTCTTTTCTTGTTGTTTGTAGTTGCTGTTCTAGGGGCAACCAAACCAGTGATTCATCTAAGGGAGAAAGCCTTCATCATCCTAAGGAGAAGGTAATATGCATATCCTTCATTTGTTTCCTTCTATTTTGCCCCTTCCCAATGCAGTCTAGCTCTGACTGTTAAACAAACCAGGAATGGGCAGTGTCTGGCCCACCCAATATTGTTGGACTGCATCTCCCATCATTCCTCACTGCTGGTTATGCTGGCTAGGGCTGGTGGGAGTTGCATTCCAACAACATCAGAAGGACTGCACAATTTTTTCCATCCTGGCCCTAGATCCAGCTGTTAGTCCCAAAGAGAGTTGACCCAAACAGTGGCAGATTGGTAAGTCAATGTTAATGCATGTTCCACTGATTCAGCTTTCTCCAGGACTAATAAATTGGATTTAGGCCAGGAGTGAGAAGCATGCAGTTCTCCAGATGTTATTCAACTGCAGCTCCCAGCAGCCTCAGCCAGTAAAGCTAATGGTGAGGGAATCTGGGAGTTGCCTTGCAACGACACCTGTAGGGTTGTACAACTGATGAAAAATGTTAAGAGTGGCCCGCCTGTGATATAGATTGTTTTTTACTTCAGGATACCTTTCTTATTCATCTTATTTGAAGTCTTCCCACAAAAATCACAAGGATTACAACTGTTCCTACCAAAAAAAAATAATAATAGCAGTAGATCAGAAACTATGAGAAACAATGGACAAGTCCACGTTTCAAAGCTACCTAGAGCACCTGTGGTTTGTATAGATTTAGAACCAAAATCTTTGGTTTCTCTTGTCAATTCTGGGATTCTACAAGGAAAATGCAATTGCCAAGACAATGTTGGACAAGCTGGTGGAATGTTTATTTTATATAATTTAAGAAATCTATACACTGCCTTGTCAGAACAAAGCTCTCTCAAGGCAGCTCGTAGATATGATTAAAGCTATATATTGCAATATATATTAAACAAAGCAGTTACACTGCTAAAAATATAAACACTATGTCAAAACCGCAGTCTGCCATAGTTAGTAAAATGTGGATTGAAACAAAACAAAACAAGGTTTTAAGGGTGTTTTTTTTAAGCTAACAAATATGGAACTAAATGTGTTTCATTTGGAAGAGCATCCCAATTATATGAAGCCATGGTTTATTTTAAAGTGCTTTAGGGTAAATGCATTGTTTTTTGCTTCTGGATGCCTTTCTTATTCATCTTATTTGAAATCTTCCCACAAAAACTGTAAGGATTACAACTGTTCCTACCAACATTTTTTTTTAAAATAGCAGGAGATCAGAAACTATGAGAAACAGTGAGCAAGTCCAGGATTCAAAGCTACCTAGTGTACCTGTAGCAGTAAAACAGCTTTTAAAACATTAAGTAAATATAAGTAAAAATAAATATTTATCTGATGTCTATCAGGTTGTCAGATATGGCCCAAATGAACATAATGGTCAAAACCTATCTCTGAATCTACCTAAAGTTGCCTCTGTTGTTCAGAGTCATTGGATGTCCTTGTCAAAATTCAAATGCTACCCATATTTGACTGGTGTTTGGCTCCCAAAATTGGAATTTAAATTTTGGCATTAAAAACACTGGTCAGATGACAGATGCTATCTGTACACTCTATATGGTATTGCTTTTGACGTCAGTGGAATCTGTACAGCAGCTTTTAAATAATACGCAGAATGTTTACATAGCCAGTGAAAATGCATCCAGCATTTGAGGCTATGCTATTATTTAGCCTATGACTTAAAACTTTGATGTCCATAGAAATAAATTTGGAACATTTCATATTGTACATTCATTCATCCTTTTGTAGAATGGTAGAGAATTAAATAACTTTTATGGAAGAACTGAGGAAATAAAAAATCGTACATCTCCCTTTATGCTTATTCATTTTATAATGCATAACAGGAGAAATGTTAGTCTCCTGGTCTCCTCTTCTGATAATTGGCTAGGAAAAAAACAAATCCTTCTAACCCCAGTTTTCTTCTCACCACCTCAATTCTAGGCAGGGCCAACTCTAGACATTTTTTTTGTTTGAGGTAGATCAATACTGCAGCTGCCATCCTGTCCCCGAATAGAACTGGGTATATAGTGTCCAGTGCCACAAAAAGTCTTTGCACTTTGAGGCAGAAAATAATTGCGATAATAAATTTAACCTTTTAAACCTTTTTAAATTTGTTAATGCCTTTAATATGTTTTTAGTCCATTTAAATTATTGTTATTATTTTAAATTATTTTAATTTGTTTCTGTTGGTCTGACTTGTACCACCACCCTGAGATCTCATGATACAGGTTGGGATAGCCCTCCATATCTTCAGATTTTGCATCCATGGACCCAACAATCTACAGCTTGAAAATTAATCCAAAAAGCAAACCTTGATTTTACCACTTTTTAAAAGGGACAGCATTTTATTACCCCATTGTATATAATGGAACTTGAGCATCCATGGATTTTGGTATCCATGGGGGGTCCTGGAACCAAACCACAGCAAATACCTATTCATCCTTATATTTTCATAAATGAATAAATAACCTAGCAGTTTGCTGCTGTGCCATGACACGTCCCTCTGCCTGCCCTGACTCTTGGTCCCCACTGCTGTCTGCTTCCCTGAGTGAAACTCCATTCTGGTCTTGTTCCTTCACCAGCCAAGGTCAGACTGAGTATTGGCACAATGGTCCAAAACGCACTGCAGAAATAATCCAGTTTGAGATCACTTTAACTGCCCTGGCTCAATGTTAGGGACTTCTGTGGACTATAGTTTTGTGAGACATTTAGCCTTCTCGATCAAAGAGGTCTGGTGCCACAAATAAACTACAATTCCCAGGATTCCCTAGCACTGAACCAGGGCAATTAAAGTGGTCTCAAACTGCAGTGTGGTTTGGACCAGTGTTTCCATTTTTGGATCATTAAAGTGATCCTACTCCTAAGCTATTGCTCTGCGATTCAGCAGGCATGGGCCAAAGCACAAGCCTCCAAACGTTGTTGGATTGCAACTCCCAGCAATCCTCATTGTTGGCTAGGGCTGATGGAGGCCGAAGTGCAGCAGCATCTGAAGGGCCACATTTTGTCTACCTTGATACAGGCAGAAATGACATACGGTAAGCCATGGGGGATGGGGATATATCCAAACTACACTGCCAATATTCAAAGAAGATTTGGGACACTTGTTTAGTTCTGGGTAGCATCACTCTTGCTTGTGAATTAATTGAACAATGGACCTTCTGTACAGATGACATGGCCTGGCTTAGACCCAAGAGCTGCTCTTCAATACAGGTTTTAGCAGAAACTAGAATTTTAAAACAAAGGAAAGGCGCATTGCACAGAGATTAGGTGTGCTGATTCATTGAACAGAACAATCCCAGTTCAGACTGGGACCATTCAGGTCTCCTGTGCTTTTTCATCCTGTATACTGCCAACCTAGCAGTTTGAAAGCATGCAAATGCAAGTAGATAAATAGATACCACTTCTCAGTGGGAAGGTAAACAGCATTCTGTATAATCACGCTGGCCACATGATCACAGAGTAGATAAATAGGTACCACTCTCACAATGTTGGCTTTTCGGCTTAGTAACGGAAATGAGCACCATTGGTAATGGAGATGAGCTCTACTTGACAACCTTGTCAATGGGGAATACCTTTACCTTTAGAACAACAACAACAACTGCTGCTTCCTGTAATCATAATCAGCAGCAGCATCCTGCCTTTTCCCCCAACCTAGGATACAAGGCAGTTGGTTGTGTCCCCGACCTGGGACACAAGGCAGCTCAAAATGTTAAAACAGATACAGCTAAAAAAAATGGCATCATACATAAGTTTAAAATATAATTAAACTATCATTTAATGTAAAAACAGTTGAAAGAAACCACCAAAAAGTAGAACAAGTATAAACAACACAATCCATGAAAGGCCCTTTGCCCCTGAGCAGTTAGCCCTCAAAACAAAAAGGTCTTCAGCTGCCTAAGAAAGGGTGGCCAGTCTGACCTCTTTAGGAAGGGAGTTCCAGTGCCTGGGGGCAGCCACTGAGAAGTCCCTCCCCTGTGCTCCCACAAGATCTACCTGCAAAGGTGGTGAGAGAGCAAGAAGGGCCTCTCCAGAAGATCTCTAAAGCATGGGCAGGGAGATATATAGGGAAATGTAGGGGCTAAACAGACAGGCAAAAAGAGGTGCTTTCAGGCTGGCTTGAAGATGTGGCACTTAGATAGTGCATGCCTTGAAGCTAGCAGGAAAGTGCCCTCTAGGCGCCTTATGAGGAGAAATGCTGCTTCAAAAAAGAAGCTGCATTTTTCTGCTTCTTCCTGAAAAGTGTGCACCGTTGCATGTGTGTATACATGCACCAACACCAGTGCGGCTTTAAAGGGGTGCTCTTTCCAAACCCTAACCGAGCATGTAAATGCCCTGTTGCAGGAACCCACTTAAAAGGGACAGAGCTGCCATACACAAGTGGTGGAGGTGGTAATGTCCAAAAGAGAAACCATGGAACCTCTCATGGAGATGAGTACAACATACACAAAACAGACTGTCAAAGAGGGGGCATAGGGTGAAGGGGGGGATGAAGGGAGACACGATTGTATTTTGCTGCCATCTGCATGGGCACACCTCTGCTCTGATGCCCTGTCCCAGTGAAGCACTGCACATGTGAATGTGTGCAGGTTCACAGGGATGGCCATGCAATGAGATGGTGTGCATGGATGGTGGTGGGGACAGTTAAAAACAAAAACAAAAGTACCCAGTGGTGCAATGCTGTGTAGTCATGACATGCAAACTCCAGCTGCCTTGGAAGCCAGTGGTGTGGTTGGTGAGGTTTCAATGTGGCTTCAGAAAAGGCAGCTTCAAGTCAACTTTTTCTTGCCCATCTTTTTGGCCCATAATCCTGCAGATATCCTGGACATGAGCCACTTGGAAAAAGGTTGTTTAGGGAAGGCGAAAGGGGGGGGAACTACAGTTGTCTGAATCCCTGGGGATTTCTAGGAGTTGTAGTCTAAAAAATATTAACTTTCTCCAAGCTCTTGATCATACACAAGAGTTAGTAGAGATGCACATGCCAAACAAGAAACAGCAGTGCCAAATCCTGTTCAATATTGTTCTCCCTCCTTCTTCTGTATCCCAATTTCCTGCCCCTTCAGTGTGTACTATTGTTGCTACTGATATTGGGCACTGTCATCTGTTACTAACCAGAGATGTCGACAGGAATGTCTTCCAAGTCTGGTTCCTTCACATCTGCATATGGGGCTTGATCACAGAATGCAAGCATTTATCTTGTGGAGAACTGCTACACCCCGTAATTCCTAAAAATATGATTTTGGGACCTACTGTGGCAAATCTCTTGTGCTTGTTGATAATACTTTGCTGGTCTTCTAGGTGACCTGTGTAAGCAAACATTCCAAAGAAATATGGATTGATTGTAATATTGACTGTATTAGAATTTACTCACTCTCAGCCTCTCTCAGTCCAGTTTGTGCCCTTGGTCATTAAAGTCCAAAGTGAAGAGTGATCCCACATTTGGAAAGCAATTTGATTTTGATGGTCCTGTGCTGATGTGGAGTCATCACTTTACCCCGGAGACATGGAACAGGCTGAAAGAACGCAGGGTCCCCTATGGCTGGCATGGTTTGCCATATGCAGGTAACTGACCGGGAGAGAATGATATGGGTCTCTGGTGGTGGGCAGCACAGAGGTGTAGTGAATAAGGGCTTATGTTGGATGCTTGACCTCTGTGTTTTAGGTCTCACTTTGGTTTTCTCCAGGAAGCATAGATGACAAGGAGCACATGTAACAGAGAAAGAGGAGTGTGAGATAACTACTGCTGCGAGCACAATTTGATAGTTTCTTTTTTAGGCTATAATG
Source organism: Phrynosoma platyrhinos (assembly GCA_020142125.1). Lineage (NCBI taxonomy): Eukaryota > Metazoa > Chordata > Lepidosauria > Squamata > Phrynosomatidae > Phrynosoma > Phrynosoma platyrhinos. The sequence continues at coordinate 200,114,116 of CM034703.1, read as the reverse complement.
CCCCAAATCCCCCAGTTGCTAAGGGGCTGGGGCAGGAATATGTAAGAGCACAGTGATGGACAAGAGAGGGTGATAGTGAACAGTGAACGCTAGTTGTTGTCCAACAAAGGAACTTGCTGAAGCACTGTTACTGGGAACTGCAGTGTTAGTAATACCAGAGACCCATGTCTTTGGCTTCCAGCCCTTGCCAGATAGTGAAACTGCCCTGATTTCTGTCTGAAACAAAAATGTATACTATCATCAAGACTTGGAACTTGCCCCACCCTTTTAAAGGATTTTGGCACAAGTATCATCAATGCATATATTTCCTTCCTATGTTGTTGTGTGCCTTCACATCCTTACCAGCTTATGGCAACCCTAAGGTGAACTGATCATGAGATGTTCTTGGCAAGATTTGTTCAGAGCCTTCCTCTGAGATTGAGAGAGAGAGAATTGTCCAAGGTCATTCAGTGGGTTTCTTTAGCTGAGCTAAATTCAAACCCTGGTCTCCAGAACTACAGCCCAACACCCAAACCACCACACTACACTGGCTCTCATATATGTAATACCTTTTGATATGAAGAGCAATGTATATTTTAGTGGATTATACCAACCACCACGCCCAGTTTCAAAGCTCTGCTGAATCTGCTTATAGAAGAGAACTAAGAAATATCTCTGGTCAAAAAAGAAACAAATCTGCAGTGATGGTCCAGGTTCAGTCCTAGACACACTTCTTCACCCTAAAAAAATCAGAACTGCAATTATGTCATAGTCCAATTGGTCCATTATGTTAATAGCAATAGCAGCTTTATTTATATATTGCTTCAAACTGCACTGAGCACACTGAACTGTGCAAAGGAGACAAAAGGTGTCCCTCCTTGTGAGACCATTTCACCTGATGGTCTGACCTGAACATAAAAGTCTGATGCTGAACATAAAGAAAACAAAAATAATGACCACAGAAGAAATACACAAATTCAATCTAGACAACGAGGAAATTGAAATAGTTAAAGAATTCCCATATCTCAGATCAGACATTGACCAGAATGGAGACTGCAGTCAAGAAATAAGAAGACTAGGAATGGGAAGGGCAGCTATGAAAGAACTGGAAAAGATGCTGAAGAGCAAAGACATACAATTGAGCACTAAGGTCAGAATTGTCCAGGCCATTGTATTCCCAATTACCATGTACGGATGTGAGAGCTGGACAGTGAAGGAAGCAGACAGAAAGAAAACCAACTCATTTGAAATGTGGTGCTGGAGAAGAGTACTTAGGATACCATGGACAGCCAAAAAGACAAATAAATGGGTTCTTGAAAAGATCAGACCAGGGCTCTCCTTGGAAGGAAAGATGATCAAGTTGAGACTATCGTACTTTGGCCACATAATGAGAAGGCACAGATCACTAGAAAAACCATTAATGCTAGGAAAGATAGAGGATAGAAGAAAGAGAGGAAGACTACAAATCAAATGGATAGATTTGATCAGGAGGGTTATGGGCAAGGGCTTGCAAAATCTGGGCAAAGCAGTGGAGGATAGGCATTTCTGGAAATGTCTCATCCACAGGGTTGCCATGAGTCAGAACCAACTCGAGGGCAGCTATCAACAACAACAAACTGTATTGAGCAGTCTCTAAGTGGTTTACAATGTGTAAGCTATTTGCCCCCATCAATCTGGGTACTAATTTTAGCAACCTCGGAAGGATGCAAGGCTGAGTCAACCCTGAGCCCCTGGCTGGGATTGAACTCATAATCTTGTGGTTTGTGACTGAGTGGCTGCAGTACTGGCATTTAATCACTTCACCACCATGACATTCCTAATTCCGCCCCTGTGAAAATAGAAGTTGTGTGGTTAAAAACCCTTTTCGTCCCAAGCCAAATTCGAGTTAGGGGAGTGGGGCAAGCTTTCCACCAGGGTTATAACACAGCAATCCCAGTTCTGCTCACCCATTTCATACTTGCTATTTTAAAAGAAAACAGGGACTCAATTGTGTGTTTAATGCAGTGTTCAGTGACCCAGATCCAAGTAGCCATAAGGTGGGAGAAGACAAATCAGAATTTATACAAGTCTCTCTTTGCCTCATCTATAGGGGTCAAAGCCCACAGGCATGAAATAGAGAGTGTTTAGCCCTCCAGATGTTGTTGGATTGCAACTCCCATAATCTCTCAGTCATTTCTTGTGCAGATGAAACTTGAAATCCAGCAACACCTAGAGGACTGTGAATTGTCTACAACAGTGTTTTTGCTTGTAAATCTACAGCTCTTTCTTAATTCAGTTTCTTTATTATAGGACAATTGCAAGCATTTTTTGTGGGCCTGTGAGCCAGATTTCTTCCCCTTGAAGCTACATAGACCACCAAAATTGTAGAAAAGAAACAAACTAAACACAAAAATGGATGAAAATTTACTTCCTGTTTTGAAAACTATTTTTTAAAATGTTAACCAGTTCAGTGTGTGTGTGTATGTGTATATACACATGTGAGTTCTGTGATCTATTCCAAATATGCCCACCCCCCATTCTTGCTGGTTTCCAGGAGACACGATTCATCCTTTTTTACCAGAGAAAGGATGGTCTGGAGTGACAGGGAGCTGCAAAAACAAACTTGGGGCTCTGCACTTTGCCCACCTCAGGTTTATAGATATATTCTGATGTTAATTTGTGATGCCTCCCACCAGTTAACTGCCCTACAACTTGTCATCTGACTAATCCTCATGGGGTAGGATATACCTTAAATGCCAATATTCCTGTGGCAAAAGGAAATGTCCTTTCTCACTAGTCCTTGCATGCTCCTTCTCTTAAAGGGCTCAGCTGCACACGCCCACTCTGTGCATGCAGCTCTAAAATATTAAAAGGTGACTGATGCCTGTGAAGCAAATGGGGTTACGTGGCTTGATAAATGAGTACTGAGAGAGAAGGAAAAGACAGAAATGTTGCCTATATCTATCTTCTAAAAGAAGCCAAACATCACCATCATAATAATTATTATAATAAACTGATTTCTTAACACATTTGGTGTTTGTAAGTGACATCATATTTCTAGTGGTTTCCCCACAATCTGTGGTTCCTTTTTAAAGATCTTTAAAGATTTCTTTGAAGATCTAGGGAGAGAGGAAGTTGTTGGAAGTGCTAGCATGAACATCTTGTGACATTTGCCTGACTGAAAGGTCCCAGTGTCTTTGTGATGGTGAACAGCCTGCTCCATTGTTGCTGCCGGTCATTGGCTTCTGGGAATTATCTCACTTCCTACCCCATGTCCATTATTCTTAGTTTGCTAACCTCATTGTCTGCCCTGAATCCCTGTACTGTGACCAGAGGAGGGACAACCTTCAAATAGAAGGAGAAGTGAAGCAGCGTGGGGTGAGTTGGCTGCTGAGAGTTTTTGTTTTGGACAGAGAAGTTGTGTACTGCCAAAGGACCTTTTAGACATTTGCCACTTCAGTTTGGTAGCAAGAGAAGCCCAGCTCAAAGAGAGACAGAGAGGGAAGGAAAAAAGGCAAGCACTGGGTAAATCACATGCTCTCAGCCTCAGAGGGAGGTAATGGCAAGCCACCTCCAAACAAATCTTGCCAAGAAAACCCTATGATAGGTTTGCCTTAAGGTTGCCATAAGTCAGAAATGACTTGGAAGGCACACAACAACAGTGGTAAATCTCCCCACCTCACCCCCTTTGCAGGACTCTAGTACAAAAGGAATGATTAAAAACTAATATAGCTTGAGATAAACATTTCAGAAGCAAGCCTGAAACCATTAGTTAACATTCTGAACTTCTTGATTGATTCTTCAGAGGTTGTGATTCAGGTTTTAAACAAAACAGGTTCTTCTCTTCCAGTTAAAGGCTGCTCATAGTTGGTGCTTGCAAAACAAATTAAAAGTCTCTTTACTTTATTTAGCAAAAATATTACCGACTCTTCATTATGTGCACTCAACATGTTATTTATCTTAAAACTTTCCCAATATACAATTCATAGATAGATTCATGGATATTTCATAGGTCTGTAGAATTCAAAGAGAGCAAAAACTCATCAGGTTCAGTTCCCTGATGAAGTGCAGGATCCTTCATAAAGCAGTCTCTCTGATCCTGCCCACCCATGCCAGCAAACTTTGATAGCTGTGGCAGAGACAGTGATCTAGGACCCGCGCTCCCATATAAGTGGCTGATTTATAAGTTTTTCAAATTCAGATAATTAAGTATAGTGCTCCGTGCACCATTCAATGGCTCTTAAGAAAGGCTTCTCAACACACATGCAGCCCCTCTGTCTCACATGTACACATGCTTTTAGTGTGTTTGTCTGGTTGTGTATGCACTGCCCAGTCCCATTACTTCTCCCTCACCCCCTCTCTTTCACACACACTATTCTCTTTTACGCCTATAAATAACATATTCTGTGTTTGTCTGTCCATGCGCATGTCTGTCCATGCACCAACACCTTCTTTATTTTTGTCAATATTTCTCTCCCATCTAAAGCACAAGTGGGCAGTGTGTTTGACTCTGGGCCAGAATTCATTTTGGGAAATGCCTGGAAGGGTACAATCTAGCAATAACAAGAACTAAGAATATGAGATGGGCAAAGGACAGAGTAGGCAATGGCAAAGCAAGCCAAATAGAGACAAGGTGAAATTTGTAACCAATTTAGATCTCCCCACACATACACACACCAAAAGCTCAGCTTAATTCTGTGTATCTGAGCAAATCACTTGAATAACAGCTGTCAGGCTTGGGAGAGATGGCTCAGTTCTGTATATGTCTGCTAGTAAGTGTAAATATACCTGGTTCTTCAGAATGTAAAGGTATTTAAGGAGCAGGATAAAATATACCTTAAATGCCTCTTCTTATCTCCGCTCATTAATGTAAGATAACAGTGGGCTTCCCTGCATCTCTGAAAAAAGGCTTTATTTAGCTCTGAAGAGGAAAAGCCCATCACTTATCCCTGATCTTTGATTAGAGATACAAAACAGTGCTGGAGGAGGAAAGCGGGGGTGCTGCTGAAGAAGCTGAGGGTTGGATGAGGAACTCCTGCAAACCAGAATGTCACCCTCTTCCAAAGGTGTAGTAAAGACCAGAAGTTAAAATAATGTCTGGGACGCAAGAACTGGGTAACTGCAAGTTGTTCTTCACCACCCAAGGAAACCTTGAGCTTGTGTTTCTAGAATAGCAGCCCCATCCCACCCTTGGATTTACACATCAATCTTGTTGAGAGTAAACAAATAACAAAAGGAGCTTGTGATGTAGTCTAAGGTTCTGCTGTTCAAAGAAATATAGAAGTCAGGAGTGACACCATGTCTGCCCAAACTCAGGTATTCTACATTAGTTCTCAGGATTCCAGATCCTTGCTGCTTATAGAGTGGAAGCCCTTGCTGGTGAAATTTATAGCTGTGATTATAGGAACCAAAAGACACTTACTGATGTTCTACACTGGCTACTTACATATGTTTAACTAAGTAATGTCTCCTATTTGACCCCACCAAGCCCACCTTAACAGCTAGCAGCTACACTGAGCAATGGAAATCTCATTCAGTTGCCAATCTGGGTGCAAGGAGGACAGTATTTCCATTCCCCTTTCATCAGTGAGTAAAATTACCATAAGGAATTGTGGCAGGTATCCTGCTTCTGATTAATACAGTCTTGTTCATTGGTGCAAGGGAGATGGAAACCACTTCTTCCTTGCAACATGATCAGCAGCAGAACAGACCTCCTTCATTGACTTTGGCTGTTGGCTGTTAAGGTGGGCCGCGGGGGAGTATTTACATAGTCTTACTGAATATGGAGTGGTTATGAATCTAGGTTACGAATCAGTAACTACAATACTGACTGTCGGCCATTCTCTGAAAAAGTCAGTTGTAGTCCAGAAACAGTTTTTTGTTGAAAAAAAATTGTAGAGAAGAAGAAAAAAGTCAATGTCAGTTGTTTGCTTGTTTATTTTATATCTCCCCTTTCTCCCAGTATGGGATCCAGAGCTACAATATAAGTTAAAACCAAATGCAATTAAAACAATGGGTGATACAAAAGTTGAAAAGCAATTAAATAATCAGCCAAATAAAAAAAAACAATAATTTAAAACATTTTTTAAAAACAATTGAAATATAATAACAGTGATAAGACTGTAGCACACCCCAGTTAAAAGGTCTTCTGCAGTGGCCTGTTCACAGTGAAAGGCCTGATTAAATAAGAGGGTCTTTGTCTGCCAGCAGATGCGGAGGAGGGAATGTGGCCTTCCTAGCCTCTGTGAGAGGGAATTACATAGCTTGGGGGCAGCCATTGAGAAGGCTCTCTCCTGTGTCCTCAGCAGTCATTACTGGTGGTGGGTCTGAAACAAAGCCTTCCCCTGAGGATCTTAGAACTCACATTGGAAGGTATGGCCCTTCAAGTAGGCTGGTCCTTCAAATAGACATAGTCCTTCAGGTAGGCTGGTCCTTCAAATAGCCATAGTTACACTTCCATTAACCAAATCTTCCTGCGAGAAGTACTGGGTTTCCAGATCTTTTTTGTGATACCCATGCATAAAGTAAAGAAAAGGAGGCAAGAACCAACCAAGCAATATGCTGTTTCAAGTGTATTGCAGTTTTAAGAATTTGGAATTCCTGTTACCCTGGAAACAATGCAGGAGTTGGAGGACAGTGGACCATCTCATCACAATTAACCTGAACATGCCCTTATTCACCCTCTTTTGTAGTTTCTTAATGCAAGGGCCATTCCTGTTCCCAAGACAGTGGTTTCCCCTGATAGTTTTATGGTCTTTGTGTTGCTTGATCCAGTTCTCCTGACTCACATCCACTTGCTTTGATCTGCAGTCATTGAGTCCACAGTGCAGCTCCTCAATGACTCTGCCAACAGCAAGCTCTTCAACAAAACCACCTCTCCTGATGGCTGCATTCGCTGTGCTGTGGTTGGAAATGGGGGAATTCTGAATGGATCCCACCAAGGCAAGGAGATAGATGCTCATGACTTTGTCTTCAGGTACAATGAGGTTGACAATCTGCCTCTCTTGAAAGGGTATCAGACCAAATTTGGGGTGGTCACGGAGGGCGAAAAAATTCCCAGGGTGTGGGCACCCCACTCTAAAGTGTTCCAGATCAAAAAACTCAGAGCTCTGAATGCCGGATCTAGTTGTTCCTTGGAGATAATGACTGTGTATTCCTCAGAGCCTCTGTTCTTTTAATTTTTTTCCTCCATGCAGGCTTAATGGGGCAGTGATCAAGGGCTTTGAAGAAGATGTTGGAACAAAGACTTCTTTCTATGGCTTCACAGTAAACACTATGAAGAACTCCCTCATCGCTTATGCAGAGTATGGCTTCACCCAGATCCCAAACGCCAAGGTAAATGCAATGGTGTCTTCATGATGGGTGTTACCCAGTGCAGGAGGGGGGGGGCTGTCAGGTGGTGGTGGCAGCAGTGGCAACCAAAATGGTGTGTGCTCACCCTTCTCCTTTGACATGATGGTGGCCTCCTCCAGAGGTGGAAACTGCCATAGCAGCAAAACCTGGATGAGTGCACTTACTCCTTCTCACCCTGCAGTGAGAAGAGGGCCTGACTGGGTGTCATCCCTCTTCTGTGGTGTCACCCAATGTGAGCTGCACCCTCTGAAACCCCCCCCCCCCCCATGATGCTACTGGATAAATGCACAGTGGAGCTTCACTGTTAACATATAAGGCTTTTCAATCTGTGGGAAGTGTAGGATGGACCAAGTGATTTATGTGGACAATGTTTCAAGTTTGATTTTTATGGTCTTCACTAAATGGAGCTCTTTGTGGTAGGCCTGGAAAAGATCTCTAGCAGAGATATTGCAAGAGAAGGTGATGGTAGGAAAGATGTAGTGATGTGGCCTGATGCAGACCGAGTGGGTGCCCATAGCTCAAGGAACCCTTTCACATCACGTGCAACCTAGTTACTTTCCTGTCTAACTGTTACCTAATAAGTCCCAGATGTTGGCATGAGTCTATCATGAATATGTATAGTAAACTCATTCCAAGTGGGATTGACCCAAAGGTTCCCAGAAGCACAAAATGCTTCCTAAGTGGGAAGACTCTCAGAAAAGATGCCAAAGGAGGCCTAAGCATCTTCAGTGACCACTGCATGAATGCCTTTGTGTGGAGGTGGAACAGAAAAACCAGACAGAGAGACGAAATGGAACAGAGTATCCTAGAAAAGAGTGTGCCTACCTGGTTATTGCCAAGAGCTCACCATGTTACAAGGTTTTGTTGCAATCGTTACCTTATGGATCCTACATTCCTGTTTTGTACTTTGCATTCCATTTCGTCTTGGCTGCAGGATATACGGTACATTTTCATTCCCTCGGATGTACGAGATTACCTAATGCTGAAATCTGCCATCCTGGGCATCTCTGTTCCCGAGGGCTATGACAAGGATGACAAGTAAGTGCCCTCTTTCATCTGCTTCTTTGCCCACCCACTGCTGTTTCAGTCATTAGCCAGAATTCTGTATGGCACAACATAGCATAATAATTCCTGCATGCAAAACTACACTAAAACTAGCCATTGGACATACCTGGATTTGCCATTGAGCTTCTGCAACCCTCCCTCAAGGTCATTCCATGGCTGGTGGAGAATGGGAAGAGGACAAGCATCTGGCTGTGTCCCTGCTGTCTTGAGTAAATTTCATGTGACTGCGAGGAGGGCAGACTCATCTGTGTTCTTGTCATGCCTCTTCTTTCTTTCCAGTCTTAATGTTTCAATACTTCTAGTTCTCAATAAAATCTTGAGGTTGGCAAGGTAACCCAACAGAAGTAAGATTTCTAAGACTTTCATGTAGCCAGTTGCTCTGCTAAAATTATGGTATTATCTTGTTCTCCTCTTAGAATTCAGTGTTCCTGGCTTGTTTCACTGTGTTCCCAACAGCTGCAGATAGGCTTCATCCAGTTTTTCAATCAACATTAATTTGTAGAACTGTATTCCATAAAGCAACTTACATCGTACAGAAAACCTCTTTTTCTTTCCACTGATGTGAAAAGCTGATGAAGCTATAACAGGACAACCTGTTGTGTCTTTCTTTTTATGAAAGGCTCTTTAATCCACCAGAGACTTTCATGTGTGGAAAGGTGGAGGCGATTTTTGCTGATTTCTCTCTTTCCCTTGGAACACTACTTTTCTTTTAAAAAATAATCTTTTCCATGCTAGTAGTTTCACATATTTCTTTTTCTCTTTATCTCTCCCTCCATTAGAAGAAAAATTTGTGGGTGGTATCCTGTTAGTAGCATGTATAAATTTCCCTTACGCCTGCGCATATCCTTTTTTAGGTGCTACAGAGGTTGGTATTCCCTTCCTCCCTTTACAGTACCCAAACCACGATCATCTGAATGTGCCACATAACCTCTGTAGCTGTGCCATTAGGAGAGCAGGCAGGATTATTAAAGCATCTGGCTATGTCCTTGTAGCCAGACGTTACATTATTACAGTAGCATGGAGATCTCTGAAGGACATCAGTGGCTCTCCCTGCTGATGCCACATCTGGCTATGGGGCCGTAGACAGACACTTCTCTGGTTTTTCCTGCTCCCCACAAGACACAAGATGGCTGTGACTTTATGGTAAGTCTGGGGAAAGGGGTACATGGCTTGGCTTAGTGTTAGTCCATAATGCAAAACTGAGACATATAGGATTGCAGCCAGTGTATGTTAATGATTACTACTCTACTGCTACTATAAGTATCAATGGAAGTAATAATAATAATAATAATAATAATAATAATAATAATACTTAATATTATTAAGTCACCTTTTAAATAACAAGCAATCTGAGAGTGTGAAAGTGTGTTTGCTGATGTTATTGCTTATAAACGTACTTGGTTTTCTAGTTACTTTTCATTATTATTATTACTTTAAATACACTTTAAAATACTAAATGATCAAAGATTTCCCAAAATGACCCCTGCAAAGCAACATTTCAGGAGTGATGAGCAAATGTGATTCATTACACTAAAAAATCTAGCCATTGTTACAACCTTATTCCCTAAAAGATGACATATTATAGGGAACATTTCACTTCTAACACATTACTTCCAAGCTCTGACTCTTTCTTCAGCAGCACCCCATTCTATTTAATTTAAAGTGGGTTCCATTCCAGTGTATTTTTAAAAAACTAGGTCATCAGTGGGCAGCCATTTTGCTCTGGGAGGCCATAGTAGTAGATGAGTGGTCAAGATTTGCGTACCAGCGGACCAGACAAGGTGATGGAACGGAATCTGAGTTGCTTTCTCTCAGCTCTCTCTTGCATCGAGATAGGCATACCCGCACCCACACCCATATACTTGTGAAAGACACACATTGAAAAAAGGAGAGTTGGCCCTCATTCATCATGTTCTTGCCAGTTTACTTATGGGGGCTGGTGCATGAGGAGAGCCAGGCCTGGCTGCCATCATCCCCATCATAATCAAAGGGTGGATCTACACTGTAGAAGTAATGCAGTTTGACATCACTTTAAGTGCTGTAGTTCCATCCTGTGGAATCCCGAGAGTTATCGTTTTATAAGGTTTTTAGCCTTCTCAGTCAAAGAGTGCTGGTGTCTCACAAAACTATAAATTTCAGGATTTTGTAGAATGGCACCATGGCAGTTAAAGTGCTATCAGACTGTATTATTTCTACAGTGTAGATGCAGTCAAAGTCTGCCAAAAGGCTGGTGAGAGTCCACTTTGTATGTGTGGAGGGTGCTGGGATTGCACCTGGAGGTGACCCTCCTCACTTGCCATCTCTTTCATCATCAATCTCTGATGGGCTGGCAGACATACAATTCTGATGGCAAGGCACAGATTTTGCTGCAGTTAGGGTGGCTTGAGTCCGTATGCAGGCCAAAAGTTATCTGATATGGGGAGCTAACAGTTTCTCCCTCCAATTTCCCAAGGATTTATATCATATTTGTGCCCGTTGGCAGCAGTTATTTCTTTCTTTCCTGGAAACTCCAGGAACAGGCAGCAGATGGCTTGGGGATTGGCACTGGTCCATGGGCCACCAATTTTGAACAGCACTGCTCCAGGCGATCTCATGTGGATTTTCTGTCCTGGATAGCAAAATGTGGTGAGCCTGTCCTGGAAGTTTAGAGTGTGCCATGCAAAATACGCACAGTTATTTTCTCACACATCTCAGTGTGTTCGGTTTATTTATTCAGTTTTCTCCCCTGTTGTGGGTTCAGATTATTCCTGATACGCTATGAAGCTGTTTTTGTTTGATCTCTTTCTACAGGCCACAGAAATACTTTGGACTTGATGCATCTGCGGGAAAGTTCAAGTTACTACACCCAGAATTCATGTATTATCTGACAGAAAGGTAATGACTTAAGCATTTGAACAAAGCCTGTTGTTGGCATTCATTGATAATTTGACTCAGTAGCCACATAAGTACTAATTGTATATTTCATGTTGATGGGGAGGAATGGGAGGCTGAGAAGGGAGGACTTGTTTCCTAGCCTTTGAAATATGGATACCCCATATTTTCTCACAAGTATACCACCTTCAAGCACATACACACACATGTAGAGAGCTGGCATATTAGATGAGTAAGCCTGAAGTTATAAATCTTACATTACTTGAATTTTTATGATCCATTTTCTTTTACCTGACTCAGATGGTAAAGAGGTCTGTTTTTTTCCTGAAAAGTCCTAATGTTCTCTGTCAAAATCTTTCTTTTCCATTTACAGGTTCTTAAAATCAGAAATAATTAACACTCAATATGGGCATCTCTACATGCCTAGCACTGGAGCAATTATGCTTTTAACAGCTCTGCATACTTGTGATCAGGTAAGACTCCTTATAGTGCTGTCTTTTCCAGTAGCTGGATACTTGGCAGCAAAAGGTAGAGATTTGAAACTATTTGAAATAGCATCATCACATCTCAATGACACCCCCTTCCTTCCTTCCTTCCTTCCTTCCTTCCTTCCTTCCTTCCTTCTCCCAGAGGTTGACATCTTGCTAATGACCTACTATGTCAGATAAGTGTGTAAGTTCCTTTATTGTGGGGTGCAGAAGGCTATTCATTTATTCTTACAGTCCATCCACAAACCTCCCAATGCCCAGCAAGCTGGGGAAGTGTCCCAACTGCTGTCACTTCCAGGTGGAGAAGGGAGGGATTGGGAGGCAATTCAGACCATGAAGGTCTGGCTCCTCTGAGCTTCCAGTGGAAAGAAGATGTGGGTCTACTCCATTTAAGAGGACACTTTCATTCTCCCCACCCACCCACTCAAATTTGCTGAGATAAGTTCTCTATGGTCTGAACTTCTGCATTTTCCTTGTAAGATGTATGCTTGCCACTTGTATTGAAAACTTCTGCCTCAGTGATGGCAAGTTTTCCTGCTGCCTGAAGTTGGGGAGAACTACTATCTGTCCCCATCAGTGCTGTTGTCACTCCACCACTCCCATCTGTGAGAGACAGGGCATGTGGGCTCAGTGGAGAGAAGCTACGGAGTCATCTTGACACAAATGTCTTTTGCTGACAGTTTTTTCCTCAGAGCTAGGAATTTCTGCACAGGGAAGGGGGAGAGGGAGTCATACCCTGGGAGACCACTTGTGCCAGATGTCCCAGAATATCCCCATTCATGATGCCTGGCTCTTAAAGAATGATCCTGCAGACTCCAGCCTTTATGCCTAGACAAGTTCTATGGCAAGCAAGGCTCCCTGGGGTAGCAGCAGCAGTAGAGATCCTGCTCAGGGGATGGGGCATAACCTAGTCCTACTGAGGCTCTGATGTCTAAGGCAACTGCCACACTACACCCAACAAGAGGGCCAAGCCGTTCCTTCATCTTACTATGAAGGAATTGGACAAGGTACCTTTTGAGCTTCATGACATGTTCTATGAATGTTTGTGGCACTGAAGGCTGAGTCACTCTGTCATTTCCTTAGGCACGAAGAAGCTGAATGAATGCAGCCCATGCAGCGGGGGTGAAAGGCTGAGCACCTGCCCATGTCCCTCTTTTTAATTCTTCCTGTGACTTTTGCTTTGCTTACTTCCTTAGGTTAGTGCCTATGGCTTCATCACAGACAATTACAGGACATTTTCAGATCATTATTATGAACACGAGAAGAAGCCCTTGGTCTTCTATGCCAACCATGATATGCTCTTAGAGGCTGAGCTTTGGAAGAGCCTACACCAGGTTGGCATCATGAAACTGTATCAGCGGTGAAGGCAGTACATTGTGCGGAAAAGGAAGGGGTTGGGCAGCTGTGTGAGCAGTTTGTAGTCCATGTTGCTTTCATGGGGATCGAGGACAAAACTGATAACCTGCAAGTACCATCAGTACATGAGGAACTACCAGCTGGTTAGTTCACAGAGCTCTTTCACATAGGATTTGGTCAAAAGCAATAAATATATCAATTCACACTAGACAAAAAGCCCACCCAACGTGGTTATCCAATGTAGAGAGGAAATATGACAGCATAGCTGCCACAATAAGCCAGTACTGGATTGGCAGGAAAATGGACAAAAACATTTGTTAACTACTCTGTTGCTTGTGCACTTTTGGTGATGCCATCATGAGGCATTGAGTTATAGTTTTGTCTGGACAAGAGGAATTATGGTTTTGGGGTGTTAGCCTATGATGCAGTATGAAAAGTTTTATCATCATTTTAGACTTCTTCATTGCAGAGAAGGCTGAAAAACATTGTTAAAAGGGGGCAAAGAGTCTGGAATATACTGTATGATCTCAGTATTGTAACCCTGCTGGGGACCACAAAGCTTTGCTCAAAGGTGGCAATAATACAATGGAGTAACCACGTCTCCTCAGACCTACTGTACACAGAATGGCTCTCCTTTTCAAAATAGCTGTCTATGGCAGGCCCCCAGGGGATAGACACAGTGTTATTCTAGGGAAACAAGTTTTGATAATGTGGCATGGGACAGATAGAAAAATAGTCATTGTTTTCTAACAAGAATGGTATATCTTCCATCACCTTTTAAAATGGGTTTGCAACTACATCCCTGGTGGTGCTGGCGGCTGCTGCTGCTGCTACTACTAGTAAATTAGCAGCTGGTGAAAAAAGTGTTTTTCTTCTTTTTAAAGAAGTCATGCACTCTCTGCACACCTTGTATACAATGAGAAGTGCACTTCCAGGAGGCTTCCAAAAGTGCAGTTGTTTGTAAACAAGGTGCACAGGGAGCGTATACATTGTTTGTAAGGGAAAACAGTACTCTCCACTCCATTGTTGTCACCACTGCACAGCAAATTCAGCAGAAGTAGGAGCACAGACCTGGGAGGGGGACAAAACCAGTTGGAGGTATGTGTTTGCTCACCTTTCTTTTAAAAGACTGATGTCATTGCAGGGGCAAGGCTGCCTGATACCACTTTTGAATGATGTGTGCATGCTCCGCTGACATCCATTTCATCATGATTTCCCTTTGTCCACAATGACACAGTCATTTCCTTTCTCCACATTTCCTCATCCCACCTCAATATTATAATGATCTGGATATACCATGTAAAAATGTCTCCTTTGCTGATTGAACAGATGGGATGAAAAATAGTTGGTTAGCCAGCTACTTTTTATGTCTTGCGGGAAAAATCCACCTGAACTTTATCCTTTGCCACACCCTGAGCATGAGCCTTTCCCTTTCCAATATACCAAACATGGCAGACTCTCCTTTGCTGTGTGAATGCTTTTCCTCTCTGATACTTAGGGCAGTTACTGTTGTTAATATGTGGCAGGCAGACCTGTCCTCAGCAGCGATAACTACTGATGGCCTGATGATTAACTGCTGCAGGATTGTGTGTGTACCCAGCTATTAAATAAGAAAGTATATGCCAAGAAAAGTTGAATTCAATATGTTTGCATTTCTCTTGAGACAAATTCAGGGGCTCACAGCAAAGACAGCACTGGAGGCATTGTTTCACAAAGAATATCCAACAGGATGCCTGTTAACAAGTCAGTGTTTTTAAATGTAAAGTAGAATATGAAGCATTTAACATAATGTAATAGAGGTAATAAGCTTCTCTTCATGAGCTCTTTGCCTATGGATCTCTCCATTTATGGTGCAGATTTCCTTAGATAATGTGAAAATGGCCAACCATGGAAGTTTTTGGAATACCTTAAAGGAAGGGGGAGGGCATAAAATAATACAATGTGACAGAATGCAGCAGCACTATACACCTATGCAAAATAAAACTTCAGGAAAAAATTTTTTTACTGTCCACTGAACTGAACCTAACTTTTTCAGGCCCAGTCAATGTGCCAAAGAAGGCTCCTTTAGTGTGAAATGTTTCCATTTGCTACAAAAGGTGGAACTGATTAGATAACCAGCACACCAATTCCTTTCCTTTTCTCTTTTTGGAGACTTAAAGGAATCTTCTTTGTTTGGGGCCAGGTGGTGGTTTTTTTTCTTCCTTTTGTATAATAGTGTTTCTTTTAAAAAATGAGTGGAAGTCTTGAGAGACATTAATGATTCACAGGCTTTATTTTATGGACTAGTCTAATAAAATGTGTTAAGTCTTTAAGGTACCACAAGACCTAAGACTTTTGCTGCAACAGACTAACTTGCCTCTTATCCTCAAGGAGCTTTCCCACCACTGCCTTTAATTTCTGAGATGCACTTTTCAAACGTATCTTCCTTGCAGCTGTATTTGCAGGGAACCTAGTACAAGAAAGAAAAGAGGCTTGCTGAGCATGCTTCTCCCCATGGTGCTGCTTTTCCACTTGAACAGATTTTTATTTCTTGGGGAGTATTCA
Organism: Phrynosoma platyrhinos; assembly: GCA_020142125.1. Taxonomy (NCBI): domain Eukaryota; kingdom Metazoa; phylum Chordata; class Lepidosauria; order Squamata; family Phrynosomatidae; genus Phrynosoma; species Phrynosoma platyrhinos. The sequence goes on along the minus strand of CM034703.1, from coordinate 200,098,481 downwards.
GACCCAGGGAGCCAGCATGGTGTAGTAGTTTCAGTGTTGCACTTGGACACTGGGAGACCAGGGTTTAAATCTCCACTTGGCCATGGAAACCCATTAGGTTACCTTGGGGAAGTTGCACTTTCTCAGCCTCAGAGGAGGGCAAGGACAAACTCCTGCTGAAGAAATTCTGTCTAGAAAACCCCGTGATAGTTTGCCTTAGTTACCATAGGTCAGAAATGACTTGAAGGCATAAAACAACATGACCCACATTGTAACAGATAAGGCATGTTATTAACAATGTCTAGGTTGAATCTAATTTAGGATGATTCCATAACTAAAAAATGTGTTCAGTTGCTTAGATTGTATGCTGCTATCTTGAATATCAAGAATGTGAGAAGGGGATGATTTGTGCAAATTCAAAGCCAGTGCTACTGCTAAGTAGTCTATACCTTTCTGCATGCAGAAATGCAGGTTTGCCTT
>CM034703.1:200080472-200097922 GCA_020142125.1 Phrynosoma platyrhinos | reverse complement strand
TAATGTGCACTATTTCTGGCAGTCTGCAAAGGCCCTAAGTCTCCTTAATAAAGCAATGTATATATGTGTGCACACCCAATGCACACAGACTCCCCAGCCATATTGTATGCTTTCATGTCATTGGTCCTTACAGTGACCCCATAGTTTTCTTAGGCAAGGAATACTAGTGGTTTGCTGTTGCCCTCCAATTAACTATATAGCTTACATCAGGGGTAGGCAAACTGTCCCCTTTAAGGGCCGAGGGACTTCAGCTCCCAAAATCCCAGACTATTGGCCAACATGGCTGAGCCCTGGTTTACATCATCTATAGTCCCCCATCCAACTATTAATCAGATTGACCATAATTAGCTTCCATGATCAGATGGGATCTGGTGCCTTTAGGATATTTAGGCTATACTCCCAGCAAGATTAATTATATTCTAGAATTATTGAGCTACTGAGACACTTGTTACCAGTTGTTACTGAGTAGATACAACTGTATTAGTATTTTGTTAAGAGGAGTAATTAGGCCCTTCTAGAACCAACCTCATTTTACTGGAACCAGAGGATATCTGGCTCTGAACATCCAAAGGACCGCAGACCATGGACATGGGAATCACTTTAATATCCATAAACCAAAAGCATCAAGTAGCACCTGAGTGCACAAAACTACTAGAAAGGTATTGAAAAGGGTGGGTGCGCTGTGACTTTTTGACTCCTGTTCCTCAAACACAGGGTAATATTCCCTCAAGCTAATTAAACCACAATTGGACACCCAAAAGCAAAGCAAGCAACACAGGTAACATTGCAAACTTCAGAACGGGTGTTTGCAAGATAATTAAATGTAAATAGCAACCCAGAGATCAGTGGCAGGTCAGTTTTGTTTTGTGGGAAAGTGACAGTGGCTAGTGACAGACGGAGGGTTGAGGATGCACAGTAAGGAAAGGTGGAGTGTAATATGAAACATTTTCCCACTTTGTATAATTGCATAAATGTTGAATGATCTTTTCTCCTTTGTGCATTCCTTTTGTCATGTGGGTGTGAGGCAGCAGGGAGAAAATGCACCCTTCCCCCCATGGCTAAAGTTGAGTATAAAGTAGGGGACAAAATAGTATAAAGAAATGAGTGGCATGGAAGGAGGGGGCCAAGGAGTTTGAACCAATTTTGGGAATGGATGGAAGTCTGCCTAGATAACAAGCCTAGAGATTATGCCCCGTGCACTCTCTCAAAAATAATCATTCAGCCCAGGAATGGGGTGGATGTTACACATTTATCATACATTACACTACATTAAGAGCTGTAGTTCTGTTTTATGGAAACTTTAAGATCTGCAGTTCAATGAGGGTCCTTAGCATTCTCTGGCAGAAAATTCCAAATACTACAAGAAATTGCTACCCCAGGTTTCAGATGAAGCCCTGGCAGTTGAAGTGGTTTGAAAGTATTATAACTATAATGTAAACACACTTGGGCCATCACATTTGCTTTTCCCCCCCCTTCTTAACAACTGGGCAAGAGCAAGTGTTCCCCCAAATGTGACCAGTAGCCATCATGTGCTTATTAGAGCATAGATGCTAAGAAATTGAGCTGTGAAGAGTAATTTCTTGGTTCAAAGAATCTCTGCTTCAAATAAACCAGTTGTCACAGGCAAAGCACTCGCTTTCAGAGTATCTCCCTCTCCACCCCATCTTGGCAATGTGGGGAGAACACAGTGTTAAGGACGTTTGAGGTAACCTGTGCATAATACCCTGAAATGCTATCTTCTCTCACAACTTGAAGTGCTATGCAATAGTATAGTGGAGGAGCAGAACACTAGGCTTTAAGAAACTGCTTTGATAATGGGCCTGCTTCTTATGCTACTTGAGGTTAGCTGCAGCCCCCACAGCAACCAGGAGGATAGACCATACTATTCAGCGCATCTGTGTTGGAGTGCAAAATATTTTGCAGTGCCCTGCAATGGGCAATTAGTCCCACTTATTTTACAAACTACCTGACTGGGTAGAAAATGAAATAGTAGGGTTTGTTTTCTTTGGAATAGTGTTCCTCTTTAGTACTGGGAAGTGAAATTCATGGAAAATTTGGAGCAAGCCTCCTCCTTATACTCACTGGGGAATCCTTAAGTGATCTACACTAGCATAACCTTAGATTAGACTAGTGAAAGTACTTTTGGGGACATTATGTAAGTAGCTTTCCAAAGCTTCCTTGTGTAACATTTCCCTCTAGTTGCCAGATGGTGATGGGGTAGATCTCCCTCTAAGCCAAACAGCCACAGGTTGGCTTCTGGGGGAAGACTGCACTCAAGACAGCTCTCTCAACTGCCAGCTGTTTTCTTCCCAAATCTCCTGTACAAGTATGCTAGTTAATGTCAGATACAACCCTGACCATTGGGTATCCCCTTTCCCATGAAATCACCAGTCTCTGCCCCAAAGATCTTTTACCATCTCATTGTTCTATGATTCTAGTAAACTCTATTATTGCTCTTAGTGCGTGTATGAATGTGGGTGAGTGAACAGGCAGGCAAATCCACATAAATCTGCCTACATTTTGGGCTTTTCCTGCGTGGTGGTGATGGCAAGTCTACAGGAATTGTCCTGATGAGTGTCTGCACTTCCAGCATTTTACCACTGAAGCTGTAAAAATGTTAAGCAAGAATATTATTGACAACATTACTACAGTGGTGGTTTTCAGTGTTTTGAACATCAGCTCTAAGAATCCCAGGCCATTGGTCAAGCTGGCTGAGGTTTCTGGGGGATGAAGCCAAAACAACTGAAAGACCAAGATAACCGTTGAGCATGGAGGGATAACTGTTCATAATCCAACCAGTTTTACACTCTTACTGCTCTCTTCTATACAAAATCATAGATTTATTCCATCTTTTCACCACATGTACAGGGCAATCACCTTGTAGATGACATTGTTTCAACATTTAACTAGATTAATAATTTTAAAAGGTGTCCTTGTTTGACTCTGGCAAGAACATTTCTTTTAAAAATTGTAGAAATTACTTAACAGTGTCCTAAAAGAAAAAACATTTTATTTCTTCAGATCTATTGCTTCTGTTTATTGGCAAAATTTATTGTATGAATTTAAATTTTAAAAAATCAAGCAACAAAGATTTTCTTTACCTGTGTTGTAGAACCTAATATGAAGTCATTCTCCTATTGCAGCACTGGTCCTGTGCCTAATTAGTTAAAGGGGGTGGAGATGACAGTGCAGTCTAAGGTTAAGAACAGCAAATAAGTCTCCTGCAGCATCTTCATGACTACTATGTTCTAAACATGTTAGTGTATCAGGTGAGAGAGGGCTTTTTCTGTGATAAGTTGCTGTAGGATATCCTCCCCTTGGATTTCAACTTGCACTAATGATAGCTTCATTCTGGCACCAAGTCAGAACATGTCTTTTTGTGAAAACCCTTAGGGCCTAAATATTTTCATCTGAATTTGTATAGCTACATGATTTTAACAAAATAAAAGATTGTACATACAGGCCATTTCTGATTAATTTGCTTTATTGTTAAATGCACATGGAGAAAATGCAGGATTGCTCTGTATTTCCAGGCTCTTCTGCTTAAAAATGAGCACCTATTAAGGAAAAAAGATGGGAGAATTAAGAGAAACAGCACTGAAGAGAGGGCATTATCAAGCAGGAGGCAGATGGCCAAACATTCAAAGGCAAGAACCAGTATTTGATATTTTTAAAGACACCATGAATTAGGATAAACATTTCTTAAGTAAACCAGAAGTGACAACCATGTCTTTTTGTCAAGACCCTGACCAGAGTTAAGAAATAGACATAGTGACTTTACAGACTGCCAGAAATAATGCAACTTGAGACCACTTTAACTGCCCTGGCACAGTGCTAGGGAATCATGGGAACTACAGTTTATTGTGGTACCAGAACTCTCTAACAGAGAAGGCTCAATGTATCAGAAAAAAAACTACAATTCCCATGATTCCCTAGCATAGAGTGAGGACAGTTGAAGTGGTCTCAATCTGCATTATTTCTGGCAGTCTGTAAAGGCTCAGTTTCCAAAATGAGCAGCTTACCAGAGATAGCTTCTGCCATTTTCACCATTTTGACTGACAGCCTACCTTTCACGTGCTGCTAAAGCCAGGGTAGTCCATGTGGTCAGGTAGACCTACAGGCCTATTCCCACCAGGAAAAAGGAATTTGTTCCTTGTCAAGGAAGTTGGGAGCTTCCTTCCCTCCTTCTCAATATTAAAAATATGGGCAGACAACCAATGCCAACTAGCTGTGTATTCAGAACCAACCAGATATGCAGTATGATTTAATAATCACTAGACCATACAATGAGGAACATTTGTTCAGTTGGCTCAGTGGCAACCTACTTGAACCTAGTCCCTCCAGACCCACAAGGGGCACGTTTCAGCCTACATGGCCCATCATCCCTAATAACTAGACAGGCTGCCTGGGACTGATGAGAGTTGGAATCCACCATCATCTGAAGAGTTACCATTTGCCCACCCTGGATTAAATAAATTCATGAAAGAAAGATCTATCAAGATTTATGAATCACCAGAAGAAAACCAAACCTCTCCACATTAAACAGTAGCAGTGCAGATTAGCTTGAATACCAAATACTAAGGACAATCACAGGGCACAGTGGTTGGCTCGCCATCCTGCTTATTAACTTCCAGAGGCATCTGGAACTTGGCTGCTGTTGGCAACAAAATGCAAGACTACATGAGATGGACCCTTGTTATGTACCTAACTCAGTCCAACCTCTGCTGATGTGGCTGTATTTGGCTACTCTGGCCATGTTTTCCAACATGGAAGAGGAGAAAAAGAAATCAAGCTGAACTGCCAATAGAATGCTCATTCATCGATAGCTGAAATTAGTGGACTCCCATAACAAGGGACAACTGGACCAATAGAAGAAGCCTCAGTCTAAGTGTGACACACAACATACAACTTTTAATTTCTGGAACACAAACTTTTACTAAATAGATTATCAGCAGCCAACCAGGGACCACATTATTTTTGTGCAAAAATGAGATAACAAAACTCCAAATGGGAATAGGACGCATCAGGGACCACTGTGAAACCAAAAGTAACTATATTGAGACACAAGGGCCTGAAGTGTGTGGTCAGAAGGGACAATGGAAACTAACCATGAACTAGCCCACAAGAGGGAAATATGTGGCCCCAGTGGGTGGGTGGGGGGAAAGAGATAAGAGCTGGAATACACCACCATCTGGAGACCATGCATTATACATTCCTGGGCTAGTCTATCTGCAATACAGTGGGCTTTCTACATTCACTGAGGTAGGAGTGCAGGACCACCATGAAAGTGAGAAAACCGTAAATAAAAAACAGTGTTTTTTTCTAGGTCCTCCAGGGCAATTCTATGGTCAAAATCTGTGAGTTGATCATGAAATTGTGCTGGAGGAGCTACAAATGCCTAGAGAAGTGTTCTCCCTAGGTCCTCCAGCATGACTTTTGCCAGAGGTTGGCAGAGTCACACTGGAGGACCTAGAGATTCCTAGAGAAAATATATTAATCAAATCTTCAAAAGTCAAAGCTGCAAATGGGGAGGGACAATTGTATGACATTTTGTGGAATTAGTTTTGTTTTCAGCAGTGGCAAAAATAGAAGTTAGTCCACACTACAAATAATAACCATTCTACACTACTGCAAGGTATTCCATTCTTAGGGGTATAAAGGTAAAGGTTCCCCTTTGACATAAATGTCTAGTTGTATCCAACTGTAGGGGTGGTGCTAATCTCCATCAGTAAGCCGAAGAGCCAGCGTTGTCTGATGACTACTCTGGTGGTCATGTGGCCAGCATGACTGCACCAAACGCTGTTGCCTTCCCACAGAAGTGGTACCTATTTATCTACTTGCACTTCACGTGCTTTCGAACTGCTGATTGGCAGAAGCTGGGACTAGTGATGGGAGCTCACTCCATCACGTGGCGCTTGAGCCTCGAACTGCCAACCTTCTGACCTTACGATCGTTAGAATTGGCATCTCAACCACTAAGCCATCACGTCTTATGGTTATACAGGTTACAAAATGAAACATTTGAAATAAAATGTGAAGTCAAATCCTCCAAATTTACAAAATGGATTTGACTGGAATGAAATGAATTAGTTTCTTTTTATGCATATATTTGAGCTTTACTTTGCCTCTCTTCTTTTAAAAAATGTTTCATAATGTGTAAGAAATAATTAAAAACACTCAAAATGTTGCCTTGGCTTTACATTCCAATCTCTTCACTTCTTTTGTTGTGTATCCAATCTCAAGAGTTAGCAGGCTTTCATTCTTCAATATATTACACGCCTTGACAAAACAAGTCAGACTGTGCCAATAATGTGATATTTAAGACACCCACACATGGCACAACAAAAGCAATTATGTTCAGAACATCACTGCAAGGTATATGCATCAAACAAAGAATTTACTTAACACTTGCCACACTTCCATCTGAAAAAGATGTGCACATGTAGGGACATGCACGCAGAAGGCTTCTACCCACTTACCTACAGTGTGATATCTGCTGGACAGAAAGCTTGGCTAACAGTCACAGATTTTTAAAAAATTTAATACTGGGGGTGAGATGACACCGTCCATATTCTGAAAGTGGGTGTTTAAATGGTCAAAAATCCAGTAAGAAGTATGGAGCATACTACTTACTAGAGAATAGATGGGCAACTTGCAGTCCCCAAATCCCTTGGAGATGCTGTGCAACCAAAGAAATAGAAATCCCTCTAGAATTAATAGTTCCAAGGATGTTCCACTGTTATGTAGAAAGTGACATCACTCTATCATGCAGTGTGGTCCTCTTCCTCCCCATATCTCTTTCCACCTCTATGCCAGGACTGCAAGAGATCAGACAGAATGAGGTGATCAAGAAAAAGTGTTTCTCCAACATGGAAGCAATAATCTCTTGCTATAATGAAGCTAAAAGACAGCTCTATACTCTGTTGGTATGGCCATACCATCCTCCCACCCCAACCATATTTATACAAACTATATTTTATGGAGCACTATGGTATTCCAATAAGTTGCCAGGGGTTTCTCAACAAAATGATCAGCAATGACACACACACACAGACACACACACGTGTGTGTGTGCGCACGCGTGCATGTTCATTTGGAGTGATAGGGACACCCAAGATATCTGATCAGCACTTCATGTTACAGTTGGTGCCCCTAGAACATCCCTTCGGAATCTTCTTTAATCTTCAAGAATTCTGTGACAAGCAAATTGTTATGGAAAAAAGCAGCCTGATGATAGGATAGGAAAATGATAGGATACATCTTCCAATTGGTTGTTGGGACAGATACCGGAAGCTACTTTATACCAAACCCAGACCACTGTTTATTCTAGCCCAGTACTGACTGTTCTGACTGGGACCAACTCTCCAGGATCATAGGCACCTATTACCATTTTGCTGACCTAAGAGTTCTGTAAGATCAGCAATGAGATACAAAAATGAGAAAGGAGATCTAAAACTGCTGTACTTTTTCCTCCAAAGTGTAATATACAGAAAAACTATATGCAGTACACAGGAAAAAATGTGTCAGCACTGAACTGAACCCCAAAACAAATCCATCAGTTTGCATCTTAATCAGTGACATAGGTCCAAAATGCACTGCAGAAATAATCCAGTATGAGACCACTTTAACTGCCCTGGCTGAATGCTAGGGAATTCTGGGAACTGTAGTTTTGTAAGACACTTAGCCTTCTCCGTCAGAGAGTGTTGATGCCACAATAAACTACAATTCTCAGGATTCCCTAGCACTGAGCCAGGGCAGTTAAGTGATCTCAAACTGGATTATTTCTTCAGTGTGTTTTGGACCAAAGTTAAAGACTCGCTGCTAGAAAAGGTAAGCCAACTGGTGAACGCTGCCTCACACAGACCTGGAGAAAGATGAAATGATTCCATCTAATTTGTATCATTTTAGTGACTTGCAAGTAATTGCTATCCAAGACAATTGTGAGAAACAAACAAGGAAAAGCCTCAGTTGATACTCATTTTCCCCTCATAGCTGAGATTTCAGACAGGGATAACATCACATCACAGGCTTCCAAAAGACTGACTGAGAAAAAAACTGAACAGATCAATCACTGAAGTCCTAAACTGATCAACATTTCTACTTGGGGCCAAATATTTTAATTTATTACAATTATATTCCTGCTTTACTCTATCTAAGGTAGGATAGAGTATTCTATACACACACACTTTTTTCTCCTCACAATTCTGTCAGGAAGTTAAGTCTGAAAGGCACTGACTCACCCAAGGATACTCAGAATGCCTGAGACGTTGGATCTCCCTAGTCATCATGCAAGACAATAACCTCCAAATATATACAGCACAGTAAAGACTCCGAAAATGTAGATTCAACCATGAACTCAAAATATTTGGGGGGAAAAAACAAAAACAAAATTAGAGATCTAATAAAACAAGTGCCCTTATATAGAGGGAGAAGAAAGGAACTCAAATTACCCTCACTCAGTGACTCTCCCACTCACTTGCACAGCCTGGCAGAGCACCTCCAGGGTATCAGCAAGCCCTGGCTGCCAGGTGTGCATTCTTCAGGCTCCCTCACCTATCGGCCAGGGCTTGCTACCACCTCCACTGCTGCCCTATGCCATTTTAAATAAGCAAGTTCAGTATCCCTTTTTTTTAGTATCTGCATGGGGTCTTGGACCCAAAACCCTATGGATATGGCAGGCCCAATGAACAGACATAAACGAACATGCAAAGGGTATATGGTCATTACCTTTGCCACAATCCAACGGAAAAGAATTATTCTGTGTTCATACCAGATAGATATGATTTCTGAAGTACACCTCCAAATCCAAGTAATGATCTGTTCTCTGTGGACCCAAAAACATTTATTTCATTTTAACAATTTATACACCATTTTCAAGTTATTTTTTCTTAAACAACAGTTTTTTTAAAAAAAAGAAAGAAAGAAAAGTCAAATCTGAAGGAGAATGGAGCTTACTACGTAATTTAAAAATGGCTAGTTCTCTGACAACTTAACCATTCTGTGCAAAAATCTTTACTGGTATCACCACTTTGTTACAAGAACTGTCACAAAGTCAGTGCCAACAATTACACTGCAAATTTATTTCAAATGACTTCAGCAGCCTTACTTTATCTACATGCCCCTAGAATAAGCAAGATTTGAGGAATTAAGATATTCAGCTGACTGGGAATGCTAGCAGCAAGATTTCTTTATTTTGAACACAAGAAGTGTGTGATTCCATGTACACTTAAAGACATTATATAGCTTATTCAAATCCAGTACCTTCTAGCTATTTGAGGTTAAAACTCCCATCATTCCCTTTCCACTGGCCATGCTTGTAGAAGCTTCCTAGAGTTGCAGTCCCAAACATCCAGAGCACCATACTGATAAGGGCAGCTCTACAATGTATCTCTACATCATGAAAAATCTAAAATCTATCACATATTTTTGAGGGGATTTACTCATTTACTGAACCCACCTCTATCTCTACAACATACATGTTGGTTTTCTTCAGACATAACAGGAAGCCACGGTTTCTTGCTGCTTGAATTGGCTCTGGTGAGCTTCAAGTTTGCATTTTTCCACTCTGTTTTCCAGTCATAAGTAGCTTAGCTGTATGTTTTTAAACAAGCCAGTTTCAATTACATCCAAACCAAAGTAACTTATCAGTTATTTAAAAAGTGGTTTCCTAGGTATTTGTGTACAATTGTACAACTCGTTCATGCAGCAACAAACTACAGTTTCCCATTACATTTGAACCAGGTTTCAGGCTTCTTTAGAAAAATAAATTTGGACATTTGAAAAACAGTGTTACTTCTAAAATCAGTTTACCATCTGCCATCCCCATCTGGGTTCATCACAGGCATGTCTTGGTTTCTTCTCAGGATCAAACTAGACGTGACTTCAAGCACATTTCTGAATTGCGTGCTTGTGTATGGCCACATCTTTGTTTACCAAGAGCAGCTGCGGAACCAGAGAGGGAGGGGGTTCATGCTTTCCCCACACCATTCCCCCATTGGAAAACTCTTCCCTATAGACACTGAACCAACCAACCAACCAACCAACCAACCAACCAACCAACCAAACAAACAACCCTATGTGTCACAATTTTACAATGATTAAAATTAGGGGAAACACCAGCTAATGAAGTAGATTATTTTTGGCTGGAACATGGCTGAACACCCCCCATATACTCACATTTCCTAGCTGCTTTTTGCAAACAAAGCAGCAGCTAATATCAACCACACAATTAAAAATGTATTTAAAGTCACATCTTCATTTGACCTTCACTACACCCCTCAAATCTACTACTCTTGATAACCATTGTTGTTTGCCATCTGGATCATTTACCCAAATGGAGACTTATGATGAAGAGCAGCAACCATATAGAACAAATGCTAATTCATCTTTCCTTGCTTCAGAGCATTCAAACAATATGCCTCAAGAAAAAAACAAAACACCTTTTATAGGAAATCATCTTTCACCTTAAAAACAAAACCAAATGTTTCAGAAGTAGGCAACTCAAAAGGCATGTTAACATGAACAATGGGTCTTTCTTGAATTTCAGCTTTTTTTCTGAATTCAGGCTATGCTTCTAGCCCTTAAGATCAAAGATAAAGAGTTGCTTTCTAAATCTACTGGGCTCACTTTCAAGAATACCTTTTCATGGCTTGCTTTGTCTTCTTGCAGTCAATGAGAAACACCCAAACACACCTCAACAGCACCAGGGTGGGCACACTTCAATGTTATCAGATATTTCGTGCATTTTAAAGAATGATTTTTGCAAACTTCTGTAAATACACACACTTTAATACTGAAATAAAGGTTGTTCCACACAGTTGAGTTGATCTCATCTTTTTGCTCAATCAGCCTGTTCTTTTGTGCTTTCTGGGTATGTTTTGTTTTGCAAAGGAAAAAGACACTAGTCCTTCAGAGACTTTTGCCCAAATTGCAGAAAACACAACAGAAAGTGCATAATGACTAGCTCTGGAGGCAAAATTCTCACAGGGCTCAGAGAATCCTCAGCAACCTGTCTCATAGCATTGAGATAGCCTGTCTCAACCAAAATCTCACCAACTGCAAGATTTTTTTCATATTCCTACTTCACAGTAGCCACAATGTGCAGGTGCCATGCTGTAGTCACAAAAAGCAGAAGAACAGAACCAGTGTTTCCTGCTGGGACAGCCAGACTCACTGAATGCTATGTATGTGCGACCCCCTAAGAGATTTAAAAAGCAGAACAAACTACAGGAACACACTCACCACTGGGTAAACAAATCAGGAATATATGGCTGACACAGACTTCATCTTCTTGGTACAAGGACTTTGCTGTGTTTTACATCTTAACATGATGAGAGAGACACATGCAGCCTAAGAAGAGAACAGGCAGTATCAGCAACAACTGTACAAATAAATTATGCCACACAGTTCAGATTTTCTGAGCTTTCAGAATCCACAAATCCACAATTAGAAAGATTCTTCTTTTCAGACAGGGATAACTTTGTATCATCACCAGCTCAGCTTCATACAATCTGAACCAACAGTCCATACCAAAATGAAAGTTTTGCTCTAGCCCCTAAATATTAATTTCTCATTCTACTAGTGACACCCAGTGGACACTACACAAAACTTCAGCATTTTAATGGCAGGTGGTTATGGGACAGCCTTGTTCCTCTCTCCAGTCAATAGTCCCTTGACCTGTTTTATGTTACAGGTATATCTGTTTACAAAACCTCAGACAAAGGAATTTCTCTTTACGGTCTTCTTCTGCCAACTCAGCCCCTCTTTTCCTCCTGTCTAGTTGGATGATTTTCAACAGCATTGGCATTGGGAGTGTGGTGAATGACTGCAGAAACACAGATATTCAAACCTTACTGAACAAAATGTTAAGATGCTGTGTGTCACTATTAACAACTTCTCCCCACACATTACTCCTCCTACAGTGATCTGATTTACATTGCTTTTCTGAAGTACTAGATTTTAATGCTCTAAATCAGTTTAAATGACTAATGAGAAAATGACTATTCCATCATCCTTTAAGTAGAAATATATTATTGCTTGTTGTTGTGTTCCTTGTTCAAATGGTTCAGTGGTTTGCCACTGCCTTCCTCTGAGGATGAGACAGTGTGACTTGATCAAGATCACCTGACAGTTTCATGGCCAATCTAGGAATTGAACCCTGGCCTCCATAGCTGTAGTCCAACACTCAAATAAATGACTATGCCACACTACCTTAATACACAGATATTTCATTACAAGGTAGGTACACACTTAACTAATTTTTCAGATAAATTTTCAATTCATCAAAAAATGGGATCCCTTGCATTTAAATCCAGACTTCTCCTTCTTGTTCTTATCTACTCCATCTCTCCATCTGTCTCTTCATTGGTTTTCTCTACCTTTTCACTTAGAGAGACAAGGAGCTGAGAGAGCAGATAATTCAAGTACATCACCAGCAGGATAGGAATGGTTATCTCCTATCTCCATAAACTGCTGTTAACATAGGATGTACCCAAACTGCAAAAATAAAGAAGTTTGGCACCACCTTAATTGTGACTTGTAGTTTAATGAAGCATTCAGCCTGGCCTGTCAGAGAGCTCTGGAGCCTCACCAAAGTACAAATCCCAGTATTCTGCAGGATAGAGTCATGGAAGTTAAAGTGATGCCAAACTGCTTTATTTCTGCAGTGTGGATACACCCATAGACTATAATTAGAATCTATATAATTACAATTCATGATCATATCTTTGACCTAGGCTCTTACCAACTGCTATTTAAACTAAGGACCATCCCTCAGACAGGAGTGAGGAACACATGGCTTTTCATATACCATTGGACTGAGACTCCCATCATCACAACATCAGAAGAGCCAGATATTTCCCATTTCTGCCTTAGGACTTTTGCTTTGTTTTGATGTGCCTCTAAGTCCATTTTGACTTCAAGAAGACCCTAGCACAGGGTTTTCTTGTCAAGTTCACTGCTACTGGTGCAGAGCCCTGGTGGTGCAGTGGTTAAATGCCTGTCCTGCAGCCACTCACTCATAGACCACAAGGTTGCGAGTTCAATACTAGCCAGGGCTCAGGCTAGACTCAGGCTTGCATCCTTCCGAGGTCACTAAAATGAGTACCCAGCTGTTGGGGGGCAATGAGCTTACAGTTGTAAACTGCTTAGACACCTCATAGCGTGGTATGAAGCAGTATATAAATGAAATTGCTTTTGCTTTACCCTCTGAGGCCGAGAGGTCACCCAGTGGGTTTTTATGCTTGAGTGGGGTATGTGATATGAAACTTGGTCTCCAGAGTCATAATCATGGTAATTTAAATTTTGGTTTAAAAAGACAATATTCCCAAAACCATCCTCTTTCATGGAATAAATCAATCCCACCCAGTTGCAAAGACCTTGTTTAGTCTGCATTTTTCCTTAATGCAACCTTGTGCCGTACCCTGCTAACTTTTTTGGACTAGGTCCATATAAGTGAGCCAGCATGGCGTAGTGGTTTGAGTTTTGGACTAGGACATTGGGAGACCCACTGGATGACCTTAGGCAAGTCAAACTCTCTCAGCCTCAGAGAATAGCCATGTTAAAATCCCTCTGAACAAATGCTGCCAAGAAAACCCCATGACAGGGCCACCACAAGTCAGAAAAAAACATTATAGGATGGGGAACACCTGGTTTAACAAAACGACATGTAAAAGGGATCTAGGAGTCCTAGTAGACCACAAGTTGAACATGAGTCAACAGTGGGATGCAGCAGCTAAAAAGGCCAATGCGATTCTAAGCTTCATCAATTGAAGTATAGTGTCTAGATCAAGGGAAGTAATAGTCCCTCTATTCTGCTTTGGTCACCTGGAATACTGTGTCCAGTTCTGGGCATCACAATACAATTCAAAAAGGATGTTGAGAAGCTGGAGTGTGTCCAGAGGAGGGTGACTAAAATGGTGTAAGTTCTGGAAACCACAGCTTATGAGGGGAGACTTAGGGAGCTGGGTATGTTTAGCCTAGAGAAGAGAAGGTTAAGAGGCGATATAATAGCCCTGTTTAAATATTTGAAAGCATGTCATATTGAGGAAGGAGCAAGCGTGTTTTCTGCTGCTCCAGAAAATAGGTTATGGAGCAATGGATTCAAACTACAGGAAAAGAGTTTCCAGCTCAACATTAGGAAGAACTTCCTGACAGTCGGAGCTGTTCAGTAGTGGAACATGCTGCCTAAGAGAGCAATGGAGTCTCCCTCTTTGGAGGTCTTTAAACAGAGGCTGGGTGGCCATCTGTCACAGGGGGTGCCTTGATTGTGTATTCCTGCATGGCAGAAGGGGGTTGGACTGCATGGCCCTTGAGATGTATCCCAACTCTATAATTCTATGAAGGCACATGGCAACGAAAACAACAACATCTCAGAGGCAAAAGCCTCCCAGGCCCCTTTAAAGCTATATACTCACTGGGAGAGCCTCCCCAGAAGGAAGCCAGTCCGCGGGAGTCCTCTCCTCTCTTCCTCTCCCAGAGGAACCTGTGAAAAGGAAGGCAAAGTGAGCAAGGCCGTTCCTGCAAATGTCCGCCCGACCCAACAGACACACAACCAGGGGAAAGAGGAGGGGAAGCGACACATTATATCCCGACTAAACAAACGAAAACCCAGGAATATAGTCCCATGGCGATACAGAAGTAGTCCAGGGCCAAGAACCACCGCCTCAGGGGCGAGCACCGCAGAAGATGGGAAGGGATCCCACAAAGAGGGCCCAGCTTACCCTCAGCGCCGCCATTTCGGACCTCTGTCAGCGATAGAAAGGGAAAAACGGAGTGCGCCTGCGCAAATTGGGACCGCTCTTTCAGCGAAGGTCTCGTTTTACCTCTCGCGAGACCAGAGAGCTCACTGGGGGTTGTAGTTTAAACTCAGCCTGTGTCTTGGCCCTAGTTATACAGTATTTGCCAGGATTTTCCTCTGTTCTTTGCCCAGGCCTGTAGGTGAAACTGCTCTTAAATTTAAATTATGACCAAAAGAATTTGAATTACAAATTGTATGGAGGATATTAAAATATTACAAAGTAAACACAACCACCTAAAATCCCATTCTAATACATTCCCTCTATTTAAAACATAATATAGCCAGACAGATTCATCATCTACCATTTACCAAACATCCCTTACTCCATTCTCTACAAACACCTTTCTCCCTTTTTTCTTTTATCCTCTCTCTTTCCATTATTCTCCTCTATCTTTCTACTCTAACATTCATTCCTACCTTCCTTTCGCTCCTTCCTTCACTCCTTATGAGCTGTATCCAGTTTGACACTGCTTTAACTGACATGGCTCAGTGCTATGGAATTCTGGGAGTTATAGTTTTGTGAGATATTTAGACTTTTATGTCAGACAGAGAGCTCTAGAGCCACAATGAACTACAGTTCCCAGGATTCCATAGCATTGAGCCGTGGCACTTGAAACGGCGTCAAACTGTTATTATTTTTCTGCAGTGCGGACACATAATCTCGCCTTCCTTAGAAATCACATTATTTTTCTCGAAACCTCTCTAAAGATGCAATCTGAGGCCCCATTAAGTTTAAGGAGCCCAACTTTCAGAAGGAGTGTGTTTAAGACAGGATGACTAGAGGTCCTCCCTTTCCTGGACATGTCCTCCATTTCAACGTTCTGTCCAGGAGGAATTTTAAAATGTCCTCCATTTTGAGCCTGACTAAGAAGCGCGAACTTACATTTCTATGAGTGTTTTTAATAATAAATAATAATAATAAATTTTATTTATAGCCCGCCCCTCTGCGGAGCAATCGGGGCGGGTTACAGCAATTTAAAATACATAAGTTAAAACATTCATTTACCCATCCAACCCTCCCACCCCTTAAAACAGTATTAAACTAATTATAAATTAAAACAACATGCTCCAGAGTAAAAACAAATAACAATAATACAACATAACACAATATGAGCAGCAGGGGAAAGGGCAATACAATTGTCTCCTCAAGCCGGAAAGTTATTCCGGCTATTATTATTATTATTATTATTATTATTATTATTATTATTATTATTATTTTAGCTTTATTATTTTAGCATTTATTATCATTATTTTAGCTTTCATTTGGTCATGGCCTACATTTTTCTTGCATATCCCCCCTTTCAACCTTCTGTTCCACAATGTCCTCCATTTCGAGCATGGCTAACAAGCATGGGTTTACATTTCTGAGAGTGTTTTTATTTGGTCATACCCTCCATTTTCCTTAGGTGTCCTTCATTTTGTGGCGCCCTGTCCTCCTTTGCGGTGAGGACATCTGGTCGCCCTGGAGCTGAGTGGAGGGACCAGGAAAGCATGGACCAGGCCAGACATGGCAATGTGGGGAGGCAGTGTGAACAGCCCACTTTTGCCATGGGTTTTTCCAGAAACTCTGCAGAAAACGAGGGCTAAATTACACTGGATTAAGGCTGTTCGGAGAGCCAGTGTGGCGCAGTGGTTTGAGTGTTGGGCTATGACTCTGGAGACCAGGGTTCGAATCCCAGCTTGGCCATGTAAGCCCACTGGGTGACCTTGGCCAAGTCACACTCTCTCAGCTGCAAAGGATGGCAATGGCAGACCGCCTCTGAGAAAACTCCTTTGGCCATGAAACTCACTGGGTGACCTTGGGCAAGTCACACTCTCTCAGCCTCAGGGGAAGGCAATGGCGAACCTCCTCTGAACAAATCTTGTCAAGAAAACCATAAGATAGGTTCGCCATAAGTTGGCAATAGCTTGAAGGCACATAACAGCAAACCAAGGCTGTTTGATTAAGATGATTAATCATTGATTAAGCTGAGGCGTAATCAAGTTGATTGATGATTAAGCTGAGGCCGTTGTACTTTGGCCGTATCACGAGAAGACATCAGAAAAGACAATAATGCTGGGAAAGGTGGAGGAAAATAAAGAGAGAGGAAGGCTGCGTGCCAGATGGATGGACTCTATTAAAGAGATCATGGGTAAAGCAGTGGAAAATGGGGAGATCTCTCATCCACAGGGTCACCATGAGTCCAGATTGATTGACTCAAAAGCGGTTAACAACAACAACAAAGGCTGTTTATGCCAGGGTCAAGCTGGATCCTCTTGATCAGGGGTAGGCAACCTTTCCCCTTTAAGGGCCGAGGGACTTCATTTCCCAGAAGCCTCAGCCATGTTAGCCAATAGTCTCATGTTGGCCAATAGCTCCTGGGATTCTGGGAGCTGAAGTCCCTCGGCCCTTAAAGGGGAAAGGTTGCCTACCCCTGCGTCTTGATCCGCTTCTGGACAGTGTTTTTTTTCCCAGGATTTTGGCCTGCCTCATCTGAATTAGATACACAAAAGCAGGGAGACCCTGAGCCTTTTGGCCCATGCGGACAACACCTCTGTTTCTTCTTAACATTGTTTTAAAACTGAAAGGTTTTTTAAGCATGGTATTGTTTCCTCCTAGCAAAGTGGCTCCAGCCCTTTGTTATTCTTTAAGGGTGCATCCACACTGTAGAAAT
>CM034703.1:200023781-200044973 GCA_020142125.1 Phrynosoma platyrhinos | reverse complement strand
CACTTTATTTTCAGTTTTCTGGGCCACGTGTGATAAGGTCCTAAGACTCCTAGATCCTTTTCACATGTACTGCTGTCAAGCCAGGTGTCACTCATCCTAAAACTGTGCATTTCACTTTATTTTTTTTCTCACAAAGTGTAATACTTTACATTTCTCCCTATTGAAATCAATTTTGTTCATTTCCTAAAGAACTTCTAAACCCCCGAACTTGTTGCAGCTTAGCTGGTAATAGCACCCTACCAAATGGTCTCAACTAGCCTTATGATTCAGTACTGGTTTGAAAAGCTCTGGAGAATCATGTCAAGAGCAGGTTACATGCCATAGTAGAGGTTCAAACGCCAAGGAGTTTCAAAGCAAGGGCATTTTGTAGAATACAGGCATACCTAAAAGCCTATGACAACGAAGCTCCTTTTCACAAGTCCTTTTACAACCCAGCCCACCTTTCAAGCTTTCAGTGGCTGATTGCATCAGTGAGTCTCTAGTAAACTGTAAACTTCTGCTGTAGCCAATCCTACTGTAGGTATGTGCACCTACCAATAACAGGCAAGGTAAACAGCAGAATCCCATACTAAGCATATCTGAAGATCAAACAGAGAGAAGAGAGGATCAAATCAGACTGCATCACCAGTTACTTCCAGGATTATACATATCATTTGCTAGAAAGTGAGTTCAAAGTGCAAAAGTAGTTTGCACACAATTCAGCAGTGAGAAAGAAGAAAAATGGGTAGAATCTTGCTCTTCCCTGTGGACTCAGACAAAAGCAAACTGCATCATCATCTCCCAACTTCTCTGTTCTCCCTCTTTAATGGTTTTTGCCATTTTGACCATACTCTGATGTGTCTCACGTGTGTCCCATATTTATGAAATGTTTCTGTTTTGTTGGCCACACTCATATATATATATAAGAAAAGTATTTAATGTTTTGAATGTTAACTAGTATTTTTAAATCTGTTTTGCATCACCTTTGGAGCCTATTGGGCTGAGAGGAGATACCTAAAAGCTTCATGCAAACCTTCCAACATTTCGTGGGTTTTTCAGCTTAAGGAACTGGCGCCAGAGCATCCCTGGGAGCGGGGATGGACCCGGGATGGACCTGGCCAGCAAATTCGGCAGCTAAATCCTTGTGATAAGATCAAGATGCAGCCCATTTTAAATTTTAAGCCAGCTCAGGTAAGACGCTTTAATTGTGAATGCGATAAGCTCCTAGGAACATTTTGTGGAGTTTATGAAGAAGAAGACCAGGACTGTAGTTTTAGCAGTTTTAGGATTTGAAATATAATAGAACGTATCATTAAGTAGTAGTGTGATGTTGGAATAGTTATTAACATAAACATGCAATCATTATTATGAATTAGAGAGAATAGAAATAAGTTACAGTTATAACCATAAGCTTATAAGTTGGAAGCCACATGTATTCTTTGTATGTGGTTTGTTTGTTCATATTTTTGGGAGGGGGGTGTAGTTTAATTAGGGGTTATGGAGGTTATATGTTTGTTATCCTTGCATGTTGTTTTAGATTTAAAAATTATTATATGTGAATAAAATTACATATTTTAAAAAATCAAGACTGTCCCTGCTCAGTCAGACAGCTGGAGGGTATAATATATACATGCATGCATACTTGTAGTCCATCCTACTTAATCCTCCATCTGCGGTATGTTCTCTCTTTTGGAATATTACCCTCAGTACTGCTTATGTATCTTCACTTTACTGCTGGCCCATAACTTGCATGCATACTCTGTTTTATTCTTCTGGTTACACTGCAAGCCTAAAATATCTCTGAAAAGTCCCAGCTGGCGCTCTCAGTGCTAGTTAGACACACTTTCCTTTGACTTTCTATAAAAATTAGTTTCTTTTCCTGGTTTCTAGCCTTGCTGGGCTTTGTCAGCAACCTATTCACTAGGGACTCAGTATGAGTATTGACCACTCACACTCCAAAGCCCTTTTGTTTTTATGGGAATGGCAGGGAGAATTGTTAATGGCTGTTGGAACCCATTATGGTGTCTCTCCAGCCAACCCCATAAATGAGAGAACATATAAACCTTACACTCTATTATAATCCCAAAGCATTTAGTGTTTCTTGTTTAGTGTAAACATTTTCATCCCCACTAGAGCATGAATAGCTTTAAATGGGGCAGTTAAAATGTTTAGGCCCAATCATGTTTCTCCTGCTATTCCAGGGTGCCTTCCCCCACTTCACCATGGATAAATTTAAGCTATTTCAGTCCTGCCTGTCTTTTTCCAAGCAACCAAAATCCAATGTATGCAATTAATTATCTATCAAAATCCCATGAATGCTCTCTCTCCCCTTGGACTCACTAAACCACACTGATATAAAACATCAGGACGTCCTTCATGCCAGACTCTGGACCTACAGTTGTTCCATTCTCTTACTTTGTATTTGGTTCAAGGGATGGCTGATGAATCTGCTCTGACAACATGCAAGACCTCCTGTCAATGGATGACTTTTATTTGTCCACAGCGTTAGGGAACTGCAAAAACAAAGATGAACTTTTGAGCCTTGTGGCAGTCATTAACTCAAGAGTCAAGTGCAAAAGGCCAGAGGGTTTGCCTCTGTCCTTTGCATCTCGCCAGCTGGGTGGGTTAATGAGCAGAACAAAGATTCCCATCAAGGTGAAATTACCAGAATAATTACAATAATTATGAGCAGCAGGGATGTACAAGGGTTCTCCCAGTTAGCTTTGGAGCTTGAGTCAGTGGTTCAAAGTAAGACTTGTTTTGATTCAGATTCATTTGAACGCAACTTTGGATGCTGAATCTGAACTGAGGTTCAGCAATCCAGATTTTTGACCTCCGTCAGGGAACTGAAACAGTGATAATGTTTCAGCTGTTTTATGCAAGTGCATGAAACTGGAGACACAGTAACCCCTTTAGAGCAAAATTGATCCCACTTTGAGAGAAAGGCAGACTATAAGTCCAATAAATAAATAAATAAATAAATATTCCCTGCCAAATTGCGGATAGTTATTTCCAGGGATTTTTGTGTTAGCCACATTTGAATTTGCTTTTTTCCAATTAAAAGAAAAGAAAAGAAATATAATGCATTTCTAAAATGAACATGGGGAGCTGACTCATCAATCCACCAATTTCTGCTGCTTTCTGAAGCCAGTGGTGTGTGTTGGTGCCTGTGTCTTCAGGCCTTCGTAACTCTGTGAGGACATTGCAGCCCGCTGGGATCACAGGCAAAGTACCAGTGTCCTGAGCAAATGATGCAAAGAAAGCCAATGTCCACATTATTTTGGCACAACAAGTTTTATACTGCAGATCAGAGATGTGTTAAGAAGACTCTACTCAGGATACCTTTTTATAGCTCAGCTAAATTTATGTGTGTATATATAAATAAAAACACCACCACCACCCCTTGCCATGAAAACATGTTAGATTAGTCACCTTCTAGGAAACAGCAGAAGTATCTCATCCTACCCACATGATGTTTCCAAGGACTATGTGTGTAGCTGTGAGAAAGTTGTTAAGGGACATTTCTGTCCTGTTGGCTAGTTATTTCCCTTAGCAAATCACCTGGAAGGGCCAGCTTCAAAGCTAATTTCGCCACTGGCTGGCACCAAACTGGCAAGGGCAGTTAAGCTCCAAACCAGATTGATTAAGAAACCCAAAGCAAATGTTTCCTATTCAAAAGCATCCTTTTCAGAAGAGGACTTCATGCTTCTAAGTCAGGATTTTAAAAGAAAAGAAAGCAAGCAACCATATTGAATATGCTGACTTTCTGCCTAATAATGTTAGAAGTCTTAAGGCCCTTCCACACCACACAATTCTAGCACTACAGTTCCACTTTAACTGTCATGACTACATCCTATAGAATCCTGGGATTTGTAGTGGTGGGAACAGCCTTTAGAATTCCCATCCAGGAAGTTCCTGTGGTGCCTCCAACCAAACTACAAAGCCCATAAGGATTTTACAGGATGCAACTATGTAGCAGTTAAAGTGCAATCATAGTACTATAATTGTGTGGTGTGAAACGGCCCATAGATTCCAGGATTCAGCAGTCAAGTTGCACCTTAGCAGATGGGCATGGGCTGAAAGAACGAGCAGGAATGTGTGACACTCCAGATGTTGTTAAATTGCAACTCTAGCATCCCTCCACATTAGCTGTGCTGCCTAAAGTGGATGGGAGTTACAGCCCAAAAATGCTTGGCGGTCTACAGGTAGCTTATCCTTGATGTAATCCATCTCTCTCCAAAGCTGGCTACTCAGATGCCTTGCCCTGGGAAACTCACAAGCACAGCATGGTAGAGATATGACCCCCCCCCCAACATGTGATCATCAAGAGTAGATTACTATATGGCTAACAAGTATAACATAGCTGCATTAAGAATATGGGCAAGCACACACTAGGTGTAGCAGAGCTGGGAACACTGCAGGCCACTCTTCAGGGACTGATGGGTTACTATGCCCACCACATATACATACATACATATATACATACATACTTACCATTGGCCAGGGGGTTGGATCAAATGAGAAATAGAGTCCAACAACATCTGGAGGGCTACTGTGTCCACAAATTAATGTGTACTGCATTGGCTGTGAGGAAGACCCCAGTGGAAATCCTATTTCAGGAAATGGGGAAAGTCCAGTTCATAGTCCAAATGCAAATGTACTTTCAGGCCTTAGAATTTGGATGTTTGGGCTCTGCCCAGGATGCCCACATCTACTCACTGTCCCTGCTCCACAGTGATGATGTGCTGTGCTGAAAAACAGGGAGGGAGACTTTGGGAGAAGCAGACCTTGTAGCACAAGCAGAGTAACAATATGGCATAAGGAAAGGAAGGAGCTGGGGCAGCCATGAAGTGGTACATCCACCTACCTGGAAGTTTTCAACTCATTTCTGGGGTCCAAAACACACTGCAGAAATAGTCCAGTTTGAGACCACTTTAACTGCCCTGGTTCAGTGCTGGGAATCCTGGGAATTGTAGTTTATTGTGGCACCAAAGCTCTGACAGAGTAAGCTAAATGTCTCACAAAACTACAGTTCCCAGAATTCCTGAGTATTGAGCCAAAGCAGGTAAAGTGGTCTCAAACTGGATTATTTCTGCAGTGTGTTTTGGACCTGGGACATATTTCTGACCAAAGATGCATACAGACAGTGTGTGTCTTTGATGAAACAGTTGAATGTTCCTATAACAGAGAGCACACATAGTATGAAAATACAGCTATATTTTTCATGCTGGAACTAAAACAGGATGAGCCTGTTTCTCCATGAAATTTTTCACACAGCATCTCTTTATTACGACACGTACTGAAAACATCTCCAGACTCTGGACTTTACCACACCAGTCTGTTTTTTTTCCCCCACAACAGTTGTGTTAATGAAGCAAACAGGAACATACTGGTTTGAAAATTTCAGTATCATACTTCTCTGTAATTGTGCTAGTGTGCTGCTTTGGCAATCTATGGTCCCTTCCGTACTGGCTCTGTAACCCTGCTTTTCTACTTATGAATGCCCTACTCAGCACACACATATCTTTCAATTTTTCAATTTTTATTTTTGCTGTGACTCTGTACTTACAGAGAACAATAAAAATGTTTTTAATCATTTAGCTGTAATTATACAATCACAGCAAAAATAAAAATTAAAAAAAAATGAAAGGCATGGACTAAAAACAACTTCATCCTGCTTGGGAATAGTGAAGGAGAGCACGGAGAGGAGAATCATGCCCCTCATGCCATGTGACTGCCATCATATCATTACTGCAGTGCAAGGGATCTATTACACCAGGAGGACTAATGGAATAACAGCGATATTGGAGCCATTGACAGGTTTTCCCCATCAATGAAAAGGTGTGTTCCACCAACAATTTAAATGGAAAGCAGCAACAGGAGAGACACAAAGCCATGTGTTAACTGCCACCCAAAGATATTTTTATCCTGTTGAAATTCCACTTTGCTAGCCTTGTGTAATAAAATCCTCTGTTTCCATCCACCCACACCCAGACTTCATGGCTAATTAAAAATCTTCACAAATCACAAATACTTTCCTCTTAGACCCCCACCATCATTAATTTAATGCAAAAAGGAAAGCCATTTTCATCCTCCACTGAGCATCATATTTTTTACATCATGTACCCAACCATGATGTGTGGTAGAGAAATAAGAGGGTTTCTGAAGGATAATTCTAGGTAGGAGGAGAGGAGCGTGTCTAAAACAAAACAGGAAGATGTGATATCAGTACATTCACCATGGCTTTTGAAGGCTGCCTTTGTGTAGGATCTTCCTGCTTCAGAAGAGAGATGAATGGCATATCTTCCAACATTTCATAGGCCTTGTCTGCACTGGCCAGGATACTTCGGGACAGCCCAGAGTATCCTGGTCCCACAGCTGCCCTATTCTGCCCACTTTACCTTGGCCTCCATTTCCATGCGGCCATAGCTGTCTGCACAGGTGTCTCCTGCTGCCGTGGATTGCTCGCTTCTGAGGTCAGAATAAGGTGTCCAGTGATGGTCACTGCTGGGTGCCTTGTTCTGACCTCAGAACAAGCAATCCATGGCAGCAGATGTGCTAGACAGCTCAGCAAAATGCCCATGCAGATAGCTGTCATGGCACGGAAACCAAAAGTTCTGGATCTTCCCAGAAGATCTGAAGCAACAGGTAAGTTTTTAAAGTTTGTGTTAACCTTGTTATGCCCCAGTTCTGGTGTGGGATGTACCAGATGTTGTCCAGACTGCCCACACCAGAACTTGGGTTTGGGCCATGTGTTATCCAAACAGGATAATGCCAGAAAAGGAGAGGAAACAGGTCATTTGGCTCATGCAGACTAGGTCATAGATGAAAATCTGAATATGTGTGGCTAAGCAACATCAGTGTGTGGTCAAGATGGCAAAAGTTATTAATGAGGAAAAACACACAAGCCAAGAGAGGCTGCAGGAATTTACTTTTGCCTGAACCAAGAAAGGCAAGATATTGCTTCCTCTTCTCCTCTCTCCTCCTGCTCAATTAACTGAGTGCTAGCTGCTGTAGTTTTGTACTTTTCAGTCAGAGGCATTGCAGACCGGCCTAAAGGGCCGGCCTAGGAGTGGAGTTGGGGCAGATCAGCTGCATGCCCCAACCCCACCCCAACTCCGTCCTAACACAGCGCACCTGTTTGCACAGCGTATGGCATCAGGACGCCCTCCCAGCATAGCATGCAAACACGCTGTGCTGAAAAGGCATGGAAAAGCTGTGGCGCCAGCTCTTAGGGCAGCATTTTGCCACTCTTTTTGGGGCAGCAAAAGGGAGGATCGGGGTTGCGGTGATGGGTTGCCGCGGCCCCGGTCCACCGCTAGTAGGGGTGGCTCTGTGCTGCCGCTTTTGGGCCATCTATAGAGGCCCTAGGTTCATAGCAACTGAAGTAAACTGAGGACAAAGGGGGAAAGTAGGAGAAGAGAGAGCAACTGGGTATTTTAAAAACAGCTGAAAAAGTGGGACAACATAGTACTTATCAGGACTGTCCCCGCCAAATTGGGACAGTTGGAGGCTATGGAATGGCCAGAGAACTATAATGAGGGGGATTCAGTCCCTACATTTTAGCTAAAATGCTAAAGCCACCTTGGGTCCCTTTCTGGGAGAAAGACAGCATAGAAATAAAATAAATAAATAAAAGCACCTTCTTGGGAGAGGTTGCCAAAGTCTCCTTTTCAAATTTTGATACCAGCTGTTCCTACTATAGCCACATGTTTTAAAAAATGAAAATAAGTGAAAATGAGACAGTGCAGTTGCGTAGAAAGGGCAAATATACTTTACTCATCTTCTGCAAGTTTTTGTTTTGTTTTGTTTTTAGAAAAACAGATATCCTAATTGCAAAAGCCTCCCTTTAAAAAAAAAGCCAAACACAAAGTATGTTTTGCTCCTTGCTTACTCTGTATCAGTGACAGTTTCTCCACAGAAATCAATAGTTCTTGTCTGTTATAAAGCAGCAATTTCCCACACTGACCTGACATCAGTGCCTAGGTGTCAAACACATTACACTCATCCCTCCATATTTGTGTCTTTGACTTTTGCAGATTTGATTATTCATGGATTTTATTCATATGTTCTCTCTAGGAATATCTAGGTCTTTCAGTGCAATTCTATGGTCAACTTTAACCAAAAGTCACCCTCAAGGACCTAGAGATTCCTAGAGAGAACATGCCACTAGGCATTTGTGGCTTCTCCAGCGCAATTCTATGGTTAACGTCTGGCAGATGTTGACCACAGAGTTGCACTGGAGGACCTGGAAATTCCTAGAGAGGTGTTCTCTCAGGTAAAAAGAATAGTCCTTTTCTTATTTGTGGTTTTTCCACATTCACGGTGGTCCTGTGCCCCTAACCTCAGCAAATGTGGGGAGACGAGTATATTTCTTAGAAAGTAGGGCATTGATCAAGAAGGTATTTAAAATGTGAATGAGCTGCGGATCTGAATCGATTCCCCGTGGCACAGTCAGTTCTGTGATGCAACTCCATGTTAAATCAATTCATTGATTAATGTGAATGCGAACTGGATTAAATTGAAAAGGGTAAGGTTCAATAGCTGTTCGAATAGTGTGAACGTCTATTTGGCACTAAATCACTTCATCTATTCGACACAAAAACTGGTTTATTCTGTAGTGGCAATGAAACCCTAGTTTAGCCCTAATAAGGTCACAAAATGGGTATATGTGCAATACAAAAGCCAAAGAAACTGCACTTTATCAAGGGATACACTCTCCCTCTCTGGATGCATCCAGACTGATTAGAAAGACCAGAAAGTGCCTGTTCTTTCCAGTTTTATTTTGTAGGTCCATATGCATTTTGTTTATCTCAGATTATTTTCCCAATGATGCCTCTGAGCTGGACATGAAGGTGTGCAATAACATCTGTTTTAAAGCAGTTTATACCTATGCCCAGCTCACGAGAAAAAGAAAGATGTGCAATAATCTCCATTGTCCAACACTCAAACCACTACACTATTCTGGCTCTTAGGGTATGCAATTAGCAATAGTATTTTTTATTTTTTGCTGATGAGCAGAAGCAACATGGCGTGGTGGTTTGGTAGCACATTGCCAGCTTGTGTTGCTGGAAAGAGAAGCTGGGACTAACACAGTGTGTCCCCTACAGAAAACATCTGGGGGAAAAGCAAAAGTACTGGGGTGGCTACTTCAAAGGGGTGCAGATATGTAGCTACTGAGTGGATGGGAGCAGCTATTGAAGGTATGGATGATAGCAAACATTTGAAAAGACCCCAGTAACATAGTTTTTTGTGGGTTTTTCAGGCTATGTGGCCATGTTCTAGAAGAGTTTCATTCTGACATTTCGTCAGCATCTGTATCTGGCATCTTCAGAGAAGCCCAGTAAAACTTTGAATCCCTGTCCCGAGAAGTTGGATTTGGGAGTAGCCTAATGTAAGGTGCATCTACACTGTAGAAATAATGCAGTTTGTTGCCACTTAAAGTGCTATAGCTCCATCCTATGGAATCCTGGGGTCTGTAGTTTTACAAGGTTTTGTAAAGCCAAAAGAGGAGACTAAAGACCTTGTGCTGGTGCCTCACAAAACTGCAAATCCCAGGATCCTGTCAGATGTAGCCATAGCAGTTAAAGAAATGCCAAACTGCATTATTTCTTCAGTGTAGATGTTCTTGTAGTCTCACAAATTTCATACAGGCTCCATGGATGTCCAAAAAAGAACCTGAAAGAACATCAATCATTCCTTGACTGAAGCCTATAAGCCTAGCATAATTAGCATCCACTTCTCTTTCTCATTAAACTGTCTGTGGTTTTGGCTTATGGTAATGGTAATGGTGGTGGGCAGGATAACATACTGAAGCAGTTTCCAGTTCCCACCCATTTAAACCCTCCTGGGAGGAACACATATCTTCATCAAAACAGTAAGAACTTAGGGTGGGCCAGGAATCCTTGCACACATCTTTCTTAACAGCAAATCCACCCACTATTAGCTCAGCCTCTGGCTCCAGCTGGCCAAAAGAATCCAGGGCGGACTTCTCAGAGGATCAACTTCCAGGGAAATCTGTGAGCAGCAAAGCACTGCCCTTTCCCAAGTTTTAGGGAATAGTTTGCTTCTAAAGTAGCATTATCCAATTAAGGACTGGCAGTCTTTGAAATAAATTATTCTGACACTGGACTTGGGGAGATGATGCTGAGGAGCTCACATAAAAATATGATTTTCATCTATGAAATGCAGCATGTGTTTACAAGTCAGGGGAGGTGCTATACCCCACTCCTGTCTGGGGTGTCTGCAATTTTTCTCCTACAACTCCATGTGCTGCACTGGCACATCCAGGCACATTAACGGTGGCATCATGCCACTCACAGTTGCCATTGGGGGCCAAATTAGGGCTGGGAGGGGGAAAGGCTTGGGGATGGTTGCAGGGTGGAGGAAGGCAAACTGTTTGTGGACATTTATGAATGATATGGTATGACTTTCAGGTGGAAAAATTACCTGAAAATCTCACTGAATTAAAAACAAATTGAATGGATTTGGGAGTGAGAGTTGCCAGACAAGTAGGGTTCAGGAACCACATGCAGCCCTCAAACCATATTTTCCTCACTTGTCTGCTATAGTGTGGGCAGATGAAGCATCACCAACTTAATTCTCAACCAGCAGGGATGTACAAGGTGTTTGCAAGGAAGGACACTGTCAAGCAAATGGGATGCCATAGACACCCTCTCTGGTGATCCCTTGGTTTTGCTTCTTGTGACCCTGCTCTCCACTCCCATCAGCCCCAGAGGTCAGCAGCCACCAGAGTTACTTGTGCCCTCCAACCAAGCAACCCACCCATAAAATCAGGCCCTCACAACTGCAACAGTGTCCAAGGCAAGAACAGCCTATTTTCAGAGCAGAGGAGCCACAGACAATCACCCTTGTCATATAGGTGCATTATTATGGTCTAGGAATTAATTATGCAGCGAACTAACACAAATACCTTCCCAATTTTAATTCATGCACACAGTGACACACACACAGAACACAATGAGACCCATACCCTCAAGTGATTCATGTTGATGTGCCAGCCAGACACACACAGCAGCCAGACCCAGAGTTTCTTTCTTATATATATACACAAAACCTGACTTGGTTTTGTGGCTTCTCACATTGCATTTGCTGTTCTGGACCCTCTGTTGCTCCATTTCACTGATATTGTTGGTTTTAGTTTGATTTTGCAGACTTCTTTTAAATTGCTCATTTAAAAAAAAATTAATTTACAGTGTTTGTATTGATGCTATGTTGTTGTTGTTGATGTGTGCCTTCAAGTCCTTTCCAACTTATGTCAACTCTAAGGCAAACCAAACATGGTTGCTGTTGTCTTCCTTTAAGGCTGAGAGCATGACTTGCCCAAGGTCACCCAGTGGGTTTCATAGCCAAGCAGGAATCAAACCCTGGTCTCCAGAGTCATTGGACTTTATCACACGGGGGAAATCCCATACAGAAACGGGATTTAAAAGCTGGGGGAAATCCGCAAAAGTGTGTAGATTTTCAAACACATCACATGACATCAATGTTAAACTGTGCTTAACCCGAACAGGATTTTCCAAAAGTAAAAAGAAGCAGCTTTTGACTACTTTCCATTTGGGTTAAGTACAGTTCAACATTGACATCATGTGACAATCTACCCGCTTTTGCCGGTTTCCCCCACCTTTTAAATCCCATTTCTGTATGTGATTTTCCCCGTTTCTTAAAGTCCATAGTCCAATCCTAGTCGAATAGTCAAATCCTAGAATTCCCTAGCATTGAGCCATGGTAGTTGATTAAATCATTAATTCTGCATGTAGATGCAGCCTTGTCACAAAAAGAAATAATAGAAGATATTTACATTCAAGTATGAAGTTTTTCTTCAAGCAATATTCCGGAGCCGTTGTTGTTTTTACTCATTTTCCACTTATTATTATTATCATCATGATTATTTTAATACGTATACATACACAAAAGAAAAACAAGATAGGTCTTCCCAATGGAAAGCTGGGTGGTGGAGAAAGCTGACAAGAAGAAAATTAATCCATTTGAAATGTGGTGATGAAGGAAACTGCTACAGATAGACTGCTGAAAGGACATATGAATGGGTCTGAGTGCAAACCAGACCTGGACTCTCACTAGAAGGCAAGATCACTAAATTGAGACTGTCATACCTTAGACATATCATGAGATAATATGACTCACTGGAAAATATGATAATGCCCAGCAAGGTGGAAGGCAGTAGGAAAAGAGGAAGGCTGCATTGCAGGAGGCTTGATTCAAGCAATCCAGTTGGTTCAAGACCTGAGCAGGGCTGTTGAAGGAAGCTCTCTTGGAGGTCTCACATTGACAGAGTCATCATAAGTTGAAGCTGGCTTGGTGGCAAATAACAGTACTTCCACATTGTAAAAACAATATTATAAACAGCAATTAAATAACACACACTCTTATTCATGTTAACATATTTTATTCTTGTTTTCAATATGAATGAAGCAAGACTTAATCAAAGCTTTCAGAGTGTCTTCTGCCCTCTCCTGTGTGCAGATATTCTGTTACCAGTGGCATTTTGTAAGATGTATGTAGCCACTCTTTTGTAATTAATGCTATTCATTTCTGGCACTTATCAGCCATCAGTTTGTTATTGTTTTTGCTACTTATATATTAGGTTGTAGTGTGATTTTTACATATACTGTTCAAATATCCAAATAGAATGTGGTTAAGGTATACCTTTTGTACTAGAATAATTCCAAATATGCTGCCAATTTTAACCAGGTTGTTTTGTCTTTTTGTACATGTCACCAGGTTTTCATTTGTACACTTCTGTATATTTTACTTAAGTTGACTGGGGTTTGCAGTATAATAACATTTCTTTACTACTTTACTAGTTAGGATAATGTATACAATCTTATACAGTATACAATCTGATATCAGTGCAGGAGGTAAAGGTGTGACAGAACTACAACTTACATTGGTATTGGAAAATGTCAAGTGAGAATGGGATGCCACAAGGTACTAGTCCACAAGATTTTCCAGAACCCATTGCAGTATACAAATAAAATTTCATTGTCCAGCCTTCACAGCTTAGCCTCCACCTATATATACACTGCCTTTCCTCAAACTCTCCAATGCCTTATTTTCTATTTCCTTCTCCCAACCTGGCTATGATTAGACATACCTTCTGTGTCATCTTTGCCTTCTTTTTTTCTCCTTTCTCTTTTTTCTTTTTGGCTTCTAATCAGCTGCAAAAATGGAAAAGGCCCCAACAGAGTAGTGCCTTTGCTCTCTTTTAATGAGCGAGACATTATTTCCAGGCCAAAAAACATCATTAAGACTATGGAGCAAGAGCTGTTAAGACTTAATTACATGCTCTGCAAGGAACAAGAAAATCTTATTAAAAGAACTTGGTAGTCATTAAAAAACAAAAAACAAATCTCAGTTAAGGAAAAAGTTAGGAAGCTCTAGCAATTGGAAGGTAAGTTTCAACCAGTTTCTCTCTCTCTGGCAGCAGCTCCTCTATTTTCCTCTTTTTCCTTCTGCATTTTCCTGCCCACCTGAAAAAAAAATGCTAACATTTGCAAACAAAGCAAAACTCTAGATATTTCCAATGGAAAAAAATTTGGAAGATTGAGCTAGTTTGTACAATTGTGAAGGTTTTTTTTTTTTTCATGGAGAAGTCTTGAAAGGGGACACAAGTGCATAGGCAATAACTTGAAAGTGAGCTTAAAGATTTGCAGTTACTGTTGCAGCTCCTGCGAGACACTTTCATCTCAGGCTGCATCTACACTGCATAATTAATGTAGTTTGATGCGTCTTTAACTGTCAAGGTCCAATGCTATGCAAGTATGGGATTTGTAGCATTACATAGGATTGATCCATGACAATTAAAGCAGTGTGAAAGGACATTACATCTGCAGTGTGGCAGCAGACTTGGTCTGTAAAGAGAGGAGTATCTCCACCAGAAGGAACGTCCGCATAGCAGGGGCAGTTGGTGACTTCCATGTCAAGAGGGCAATAAATCCATGCCAGGTTTTCATCAATACTCTAAGGAACCTATTTTGGGATTAGATTCACCCTCCAGGATAATACAATTGGAGTTAAGGATAAAGCCCAGCACAAAAGAACTGTTCCACTGAGAAGGAAGCCCCTAGCTGACCATGTTGCATAGATGAATTGCTTGAATCCCCAACAGAAAAATGCTGGGAAGGCATTTTGAGCTGTGAAGTGGGAGGCTTAATCCTCTCCCATCCACTGCCATGTCTCCATTTCCAAACACCTTCTGAAGAAGCTTCTCCTTTTGGAAGAATGCCTAGGTCTGTTGCACTTATGTGAAGTAAGGAAAACAACCGCTGTGTGAAAGCGTAAGACCATAAAGAGGGCAGGGAAAGGTGCTGGGAATACTGAACTATTCAGACAGGATGTAACAACAGTTATGGGAACAGACAGGGTGGATAGGAGGGTTCGGGAAGCCACAGCTTCCTTGTCACACCATTACACATCAGAACCTCATTTGGTTCCAATATAAGCAGCATAGTTCAGAGCTTGGGAACGTTGCTGCCTGGGGATTTGAGGAGCTTTACTCCAAAAGTAACTTTCTCAGGCTCTGACCAAGTAACTTCAGGTAAGAACTTGGAAACCCTTTGGACTACAACTCCCAGAAGTGCCAGAACTGAAGTTGTACATAGTTTTTCAAAGCTTGGATTCAAATACAGGTTTGTGAATTTTTGTTTTTAATTCTGGGAGAGCCTTGTTGACTCCAGATCCAAGTTTCTGGACCTCCAGGAGTGGCTCATTTCCTCAGAGCTGGACCAAGCAATTGTTCTGCTTATGCAGCTTCCAAGTTTGTGTTCTGTTGTCTGGCAGGAACAAGCAAGAGGACAACTTGCAGTGGTTTATGGCGGACACAGTTCCTCAGTTCCAACTTTAGAAAGTGCTGTTCCTCCTTTCCTTTGTTTTACATTCCTGGCTGTTATATTGATATAATAATGATGATCCAGGAAAAGTGCTGATCTTGTTGCTTCAGTGCAGATAGGATGCACCATTAACTTCCTGATGTCCTGGCTCTGAAACCCTTTTCCTGTTAATGAAACCTTTCTAGCAAAGCTGTCCTGCTAGGGTGAAGACAGATGTAATGTTTTTAAAGCAGGGCCCTCACTGAGTTTTGTACAAATGAGCCTCTTTATCTCCTGGGGCAACCTCTGAAAAAAGAAAAAGAAAAAGACCCTCCACACAATTCAATTTGAACCAGGGAAAAGCCATCACTGAACATACCTGAATCCAACACCATTGCAGTCAAGCAACTGCATTACACGTTGTTTTTTAAATATGTGTGTGTGTGTTGCGGGAGCTTTATATATGAATACATGTATATGCATCACTTCCATTTTTAAAATAAATGTAAGCAGACAGCTCACTCAAAGGAAGAGAAAAACAAGACTTAATGGCTGAAACAGCCTGTGACTTGCTGGAACGCATCCTTCAATACACCAGCACTTTTTCGCACCCTCAGTAATGCTTTGGGCTCTTGGCTAGTACTATTTCACCAACAGAATGTATTTTCATATAACATCCTTAAGCCATGATCATTCTATCCTACTGGTAAGGAATCCAAGGCTCAGAGCAAACAGAAGTGACTGGAATGGTCCAGACACAACACTATGGTTTGCTTGCTTAAGCATTAAACCATTAAGTGCCTGAGCGTCAGGCTTATACACTCCTTCCTCCTCTTCCTTCTCCTCTTCTTGTGGAGCAATTTTTGCCGTTCATTCCTCTTTTAGAACAAACCGCAATCTACTGTTTTGCCTGCAAAGGCATGAAGGGATTGCCACATAGCAGGGGAGAGAGCAGAGAGAGGTAAGCTTGATTGTCCATCCAGGTTTTTCGTGGAACGCTAAACCATCCTTTGGCATTAACTCTGAACCATTTCCCTGACTCAA
Source organism: Phrynosoma platyrhinos (assembly GCA_020142125.1). Lineage (NCBI taxonomy): Eukaryota > Metazoa > Chordata > Lepidosauria > Squamata > Phrynosomatidae > Phrynosoma > Phrynosoma platyrhinos. The sequence continues at coordinate 200,029,101 of CM034703.1, read as the reverse complement.
GGACACAGAAGCCGTCTGTAGAGTAATAGAAAATTCAACCCACATTTGTCAAATCCTCAGTTTGATCAGCCAGCACTCGCTTCCTGTTGATCCAATCAGAACCCAACAGTTATAGGCTTCTCAGGTTGCTGGCTCACAGGACTGACATTTATTTATTTAGTATCAACATCTTTGTAAGAAAATTAAATCCACACAGCAGGTTGCTCCCTGAATGCAGGCGATGGAAAATTTCTCCTCCAGGGTGCCTTTTCTCACTCCTTTGCAACAGCGTTGGTTTTCAGGCCGTTTCTGATTGATATCATGGAGGTGACCTCCGCCAGGCTGCCTGCCATCTCCTCTCCACCGCTGTGGATTTTAAAAACCATGAAGAGCTTTCGAGCACCTTAGGTGGGCCGTGGCCTCACATCTTCTTTCTAAGGCCACATTGAGAAAGCTGGCCTTGCTTACAAGGAGTTATTAAAACACAACTAATTGCCTTGCTCATTGTTATTTTTTTCTGGACAGCTCCTGTAAGTAGAGTGAAGTTGAACATTCCTTTAGGCAAACCGAGGCTTTGGCATCGGCAGTGTTTTTGACCTGAACGGCGATGTGATCTAGTGAACCTGAAAAGCAAAGTAAAATGAGGAAATTGTGAACATCCACTGATGCTTGGGCGGGGGGAAGGGGGGAGGATTCCAAACATAGTATCTGTGATACATAGCTATACTGGTTTCCTATCACTTTAATTCTTTTGGCTTCATCCTAAGGGATTTCTTCTTGTTGTTGTTGTTGTCATATGCCTTCTGACTTAAAGTTCTGACCCTCAGTGACTCTATCATAAGGTTTTCTTGGCAAGACTTATTCATTGCTCTTGGTGCTGAGAGCTTGTGACTTGCTAAGTCACATGAAACTGCTATTGCTTATGCACCCAAACTGCAGAGTTTGGCATAGCTATAGATTACTCTTTCTCAAGCAGTCCAAAAGTTCTGTACACAGAGACCAGTGGAATAACAACAGGTTCACACCGTCTCCTGCAAAATCTACTCTTTTTGTTTAGTTTAAGGTTTACGACCTAAAGATTGGGTTTTTTTAAAAAAAAAAAGTTTGTTGCAAGTAGGTATTGACCTAAATATATAGCTGTAGGTAAAGGTATTTTGGGCACACACTTGTATATTGTATAGTGCGTATACATTTCTATGTAGAAGCAAGTGCCACAATGAGTTCTATAATACTTATTGCCAGGTATGTGTGTAGAACTGTAACTTCATAAAAAATAACAAAAAACTAGAATCGTGATGGTGACATATGCTGGAATCAATCCCAGTGATGCCAGCTTATTTACTTTGGGTGGCACTGCATTAGGTGGTATCTGCTACCATGTTCATAAAAGTTTGGATGGAGCCCAGACATGTTTGTCTTCCATTTGCAAGTCTCCCACGTTTTTCCTACAGCTTCTTTTCTACATCTTTTTTTCTTACTACAGAAAATCTACTTATAAGGAAAAGACAGAATATCTGCACCCTTTTGTTTGAGTGTGTAAATATTATAAGCTCTAAGATCCTGAAGGAAGACTTTCTTCCATGGCTGTGTGGCCATGTTCTAGAAGAGTTTCTTTCTGATGTTTCGCCAGCATTTGTGGCTGGCATCTTCAGAGAAGATGCTAGCAAAACACCAGAACGAAACTCTTCTAGAACATGGTGATACAGCCCGAAAAACCCACAAAAAACTATGAAGACATTTCTCTCTATCCTACTGTCTTTCACAAACACACTTGGTGGGGATTCAAGAGAAGGCTGCTCACTGACTTTGGAACTTCCTCCCTAGGGAAGTTAGGATGGGTCTTCCTTTGCTGTCTTTTTGGTAGCAGGTTAAGACCTCTCTATTCCAGCAAGTTTTGGGGAATTGATAGTTAACAAGAGAAGGGCTTTTTAATGGTGCTGTACTGTTTTTAATCTTGTTTTAAAGTAAGATTTTTTTAATGGCTTCAATTCTGCTGTTAGTTAAATACTGTTTCAATCTCAGCTTCTGTATGTTTTTAACTATATGTGTTTTTATTGCAATTTTCTGTCTTTTGTGAGCTACCTTGAGTCCAAGCCTGGGAGAAAGACAAGATATAAATAAAGTGATGGATGGGTAGGTGGATAGTGCCTGGGGCTCTCCATCTGGAACTAACCCCTTATTCTCCAGCCATACACTTACCAGGATATGAATTTTTTAAAGGCTGTGAATTTTCCATTAGTCAACGTCACTACGATGCCATGCATTTATTATTCCTTTTTCACTCAATTCTGGCCATGCTGTCACCTGCAGGCACCAGAGCCTAAGTTCTGGTTTCCCTAAACAACACAAAATATGAATCATTGAAATATAGTACAATATACTTGCCTTGTAAGAGAGACTCTTTGCAGCCCTCCATGCCTTTTGAAGGAGTCCACATTCTATATAACATTTGTAAATCACAGTAGTTTTATACCATTAACAGCATACAATCCTATTAGTCTATATCTCATAATATCTTATGGGGGCTCATTAGCAATGGCTGCATGGTAATAAAATCTGATCCACTGCCACTGTCTTCTGTGCAAAGATAACTGAACTCAATGAGACTGTTGTGAACATTTTGGATTACCTTGTGGAGGAATCTGTTCCAACCTCCTGCTTGTTTTCCTCTGTTGTTTCTCTGAAAGATGGAAAACAAAGGGAATCAGTTCATATTGATGCATCTTCCAAGGCAGAAACTAGCAGCCGAAGAGCCTTTATTCAGACTGGGTACCAGATGGCTATCTCCCCTTTATCCCACAACAAATGAGCATTTGAGCACATCCTACATCTCTCTGAAGCAGGGCTTGGAGAGTGGGTGTGACTCATTAGTTGACTGTAATTAATTTATTTTTCCAATAATGAAGGCACAGCTAAATAACATTATGGTTCTAACTTGATGACAAATAATGTCATTTGTTTTGTAGTACAACTGCAACATTTTAGAAATGGAGAAATAAAGAGTTGCTTTTTCAAAATTGCATCTATGATGGTATTTAAATTTTGAGTCTCAGTACTAGAATGGCAACTAATTACTTAATTTTTTTCTGAACTCTGCTCTGAGGTTAGTGTAAAAAAATATATGTTTAATTGCCAAACACAGCTCTATGCTACTGAATTACTATGGTTTCTTTTTCTAATTAAATAAAAATTAAGCAACTGGACAAGAATGGAACATATGAAGCTACAGTATATAGTTCTAGTCTCCTGCCCTGGGCTTGTGGAGCTCCATTTTATGTCTCCGAAAGCCCTGGTCAGCTACAGTTTGTTTCCCCTTAACTGCTGGGAGGTGTTCTTATTGTGTGCCTTCAAGACATTTCTGACTTATGGTGACCCTAAGACCCTACTGCAGGGTTTTCTTGGCAAGATTTGTTCAGAGGAGGTTTGCCATTGCCTTCCCCTGAGGCTGAGAGCATGTGACTTGCTCAAGGTCACTCTGGGTTTCCATGGCTGAGCAAAGATTTGAACTCTGCTCTCCCAACGTCTTAGCCCAACACTAAAACCATTACACTATGGTGGTTTAGTTGTTGGACTAGGACACTGGGAGACAAGGGTATCAATCCCCACTCAGCCATGGAAACCACTGAATGGCCTTGGACAAGTCATACTTTGTCATCCTCAGAAGGGAAAAATGAAAAACAACACACACACCCCCGAAACAAATTCTGCCAAGAAAAAACTGTGATAGGTTTGCTTTACGATCATATAAGTCAGAAATGGCTTGAAGGTACACAACAGCTACTACTCTATTTGGGAATAGCCATTGCATTCAGAGTATTATGAAGTCTTTGGTGTAAAATCAGAGGTGACCTTACCTGGTGCAAAATTAAAGTCAGCATGGGCCACCTTGAGGCCCTGGCTAAGCTCTTATAGACCTGGAATGTACCAGCTGAGCAGTCATAAGTGTAATGCTAAGGACCACTTTTAGAGATAACCTAACACTCTTTTGTGAAAGCCATCATGGTTTCATGGTTTGAGTGTTCGACTAGGACACTGGATATCAGAATTTCAAATCCTCACTTGACCATGGAGATCCACTGGGTGACCTTAGGCAACACAGGGCTGAATCACCAAGATTTTTTTTTTTGCCCTGGAATGCATTGAATCCCATCCTTTTTAACACAGCTCTCTAGATGAAGTGCTAGTACAAAGAGATATATTTTAGATTTATACTTTGAATTTCTGTGCTCCTGTAAGCTTGAATAATAGCTTAGCTGTATCTGCATACAGATAACCTTCCATATCCATGGATTCAACCATCCACAGCTTGAAACTATTTTTTAAAAAATCCAAACAGCAAAACCTTGATTTTGCCATTTTATATAAGGGGCACTATTTTCCCATGCCATTGTATATAATGGGATCTGAGCATCCACAGATTTTGGTATCCATGGGGAGTTGAGGAACCCAACCCCAGTGGATACCAAGGGCCCACTGTATTTATAAATTTTATTTTTGCTTTTACTTGTGGCTGTAATTCACAGCTGTGATGTCAGGCTTTTCATAGGCCATTCACATTTTGCATTAAATCTTTGCAGTGCTCATTAAGCAAGATGTATTCCAGCTGTATAGTAACCACAGAAGATAATAGGGAATTATGTATCTTTAGATTTATTGCTTCTGAGTTTTCTTTTAACAATTTAATATATTTGGCATTATGTCTCTTTAAATTCACAGCCCCTCAGTTTCCTTTGCAGTGTTTAATCTGTTCAGCAGATGCTACATATTGAGGAATGTGGCAGTTACAGCAGAGGGTTTGTTTGGAATTACCTATGAATAAGTTATTACACATTATAAATTTTGGATATTTACACTGAATTATTTTGGATTGTAGTGTCTTGTGCATTTTGCTTTTGTTTATAGCTGCAGGTTAAATCTCTCTTGTCTGGAATTCCAAAATCTGAAATATTCCAAAAACCAAAACTTTTGTTCATGGATGGCTGAGATAGCAATGCCTTTGCTTTCTGATGGTACAGTGTACCCAAACTTGGTTCATGCACAAAATTATTTTTAATATTGTATAAAATTACCTTCAGGCTATGTGTATAAGATATATATGAAAAATAAATGAATTTTGTGTTATGTGTCCCATCTCCAAGATATCTCATTATGTATGCATATGCAAATACAGGTATTCCAAAATCTAAAAATATCCGAAATCCAAAACATCTCTGGTCCCAAGCATTTCAGACAAGGGAGACTCAACCTGTAATGATTTGGTGACATGAAGTTTTGAAAAGCTGAAATTGCCTCTGAAGAAGACCTGAAACAGTTGTACAAACCTAGAAAATGACCATATGAT
>CM034703.1:199988718-200008161 GCA_020142125.1 Phrynosoma platyrhinos | reverse complement strand
TTTGTCAGGGTTAGCTGCTTTTGCATGCCTATAGTAATAACTAGTTTGCATGTTTGCTGACATCCTGTTTGTTTACCTTTCCACACCCACTTTCTTCCTACATCCCTGGAACCTGCAACCATTTGTTCTTCTCTCTCATACCTCTGTAACACCCTGTGCTTAACTGTACAAATTCTAGTAAGTGAAACTACTTTTATGTTTTAAAATGAAGGCTAAGTTATTTCTTTTCTCTGTTAAACCCTTTGGATACATGGGTATGGGACTGGTTATTGCTCAGCTTCTGCTTTGCCTATTTGATTACTCTATTTGAGAGACCCAGTACTGTCTTTCACATTTACCAACACTCCTATGGTGTGAAGAGAACTATAAGCCCACAGTATTTCTAGTGAAAGCAGAAAAGTTTGCACTTCAGCTCAGAAGGAATGGCCTAAATAAATATTCTTTCTTAATGTGTGGTGTAGTTTAATGTGTTTCACAGAGTGTCACACATACCCGTGCTCAGATGGTATCATTTCTCCCTATTCAATTCACATTTATTTATGTGCAAAGAAATAAGTGACACATTGACTGGCTCACAAGCATAAACATAGATTAGTGTCAAATTGTTTACTTTATGTAATATCCTCTTACACTTAATGTAATATCCATCCTATGGAAACATGAAAATTTTCTGTTTAGGGAACAGCATTTAGAATTCTCTTCCAGAGTGCGCTAGTACCTCCTGAAACTAGAAATCCCAAGATACTGTGGGATGCAGTCATGGCAGTTAAAGTGGAATCAAACTGTGCAGTCGGACTGAGGAAAAGGAGAATTCAAGAAAAGGAGTACAGATGTTAAAATAACACTCAACCAGGGTTTAGATTTCAAAACCTTAGCAACAAAGTTTGTGTAGCTGTAGATCCAGGAGTTCTGCACCAACAAGGAAAAAAGCAAACAATCTTATATTATTAACAGCCAGAAACCTTCCCCACAGAACCTAAAGGCCTCTCTCCCTATTATCCAGTGTGCTACTACAACAGCTTTTCTATGGCACAGAAGGAAGGAAAGAAGGACAGACGTACGGTTCAACTTTGTTGAAGAAGCGTCGCCGCAGCAGAAATACCAAGGTGGAGATGACCAAGAAGGTAGTGCACATGATTGTTGCTCCATTACCAAACCAGGGGCATCCTTGGGCTATCTAGGGAGCAGAAGACAGAGTAATGTGAGTGCTCTCCAGTCTGACTCACACTGATGCCCTCGGATGGAGACCCGCATGCAAAGCCAATGAAGGAAGAGGCGGTTTCTTTCTTGGTCACCTGCAAGCTCTCATGACTGCTTTAGAGAAGATTAGAGTGGGATAAGATGTAATTAATGGGCAAGAAAATGAGGACAGAAACCTTGAGTAGCCTTTTGGAGGAAAGTAGACAGGACTGCTCACACATCTAGGGGGTTTTCCTGCTGTTTACGTGCAGTGAATCATAAAGCCCTCTTATACTATGCACAGACTGAACAGGTTCTAGTCATTCCTGCTCACCTTTTGTTCAGGGATATCTTATTTATTTACAGAAAAGGCATATTATGAAAATACATGGTGTCTCAAATGCAAGGAAATTCCTTACTTTTTGTAGACTTTTGATGCTCTGGAGTCAGGGATATTTTGAAATGAGAGGCTGATAAATAACACTCTATCAACTGGAAATCACCTCTCTATCAGTATCATTTACTGGGAAGTTATTCTGCTTGAACAAGATAATTTCCCAGAGATTGTGCCCTTTGTTCTGCCTCTGTTTTAGGCAGGGGTAGGTAACCTTTCCCCTTTAAGGGCCGAGGGACTTCAGCTCCCAGAATCCCAGGAGCTATTGGCCAACATGGGACTATTGGCCAACATGGCTGAGGCTTCTGGGAGCTGAAGTCCCTCGGCCCTTAAAGGGGAAAGGTTGCCTACCCCTGGTTTTAGGGCTTCCTCTGGAATCCATTACAATATCTGCCCCTTTACTAACTCTTTCTGTTAGTATCTCTTTAAAACCTAGGTTTACTCTCCACTCCATACAATGTGCTTTCTTCTCTCCTCCTCTTTTATCCTCCCCCCACCTCTTACTTGATAATCTGTAAATCCTTCTGTGCCAGACAGCTGATCTTTTTGTTTAGACTCTGTTTCATAGCCATTCCTTGTTCCTCCCCTTTCCCCGGATCCCTGTGTTGTGGTTCCCTGGCAGAACATGCACGAATAATAACACTTTTGCCATAGTCAGACACACACCTTCTGTTCTTTCCTGGTCAACATCTCACTCCTTGTGATATTTCTTGGGCCATAACAATCTGATTAAAAATCGTATCTGGAACAAGTAACTGAACTAAACAACAACCACAACAAAATCTTTTCTTTTCTCATGTTCTGACATTGTCTAAAACAACAACAACAACAACAACCCAATCCCATTCTTGAAAATGTTTTAATTAAATCTACAGAAGTATCATACTGCACATCCCTAAGAAGGCCAAGATGATGACAAACTTGCCTTTGTGGTTGTCTTATGTAGAAATAGCCCTAAGCTTTGGCTGGCTGCCCTTCTCTGCTGCCTTCTGTTCTCCCCACCTTGTTCTGTTTCTTCTTCCCTACACCCCCACTATTCCTTTTCATTTCCAGAATCTCTTTTGGTTTTCTTTTCTCCAAAGGAGGGAATTGGTGAGAAAAAGCAAAACAGGAGACAGAACTTTATGTGTTGATATAAATGGTCACTTGTTTTGTTCCTTATTGTTTTAGGAAGCCCAACATGATTTGGCTTCAAAACTGGACTTCTTGTTTAAGCAATTCTTTGGAGAGTATCTCATACAACTCCAAACATTTCTGTTTAAAGCAGGGGTAGGCAACCTTTCCCCTTTAAGGGCTGAGGGACTTCAGCTCCCAGAATCCCAGGAGCTATTGGCCAACATGGGACTATTGGCCAACATGGCTGAGGCTTCTGGGAGCTGAAGTCCCTCGGCCCTTAAAGGGGAAAGGTTGCCTACCCCTGGTTTAAAGTGTAGTCCCTGAAGAAGGCCAGCTCTGATAGAACCCAAAATATGTTGGGCTTTTTAAAATAATAAGAAATAAAACAAATGACCACCCATCAGCATGTAAAGCTCTATTGCCTGTTTGGCTTATGTTTCTTTTCTCCAAAACATCCTTATGCTTTTTTTTCCCCTCTCCCAGGCTGTATTACCCATTAGGGTGGCCACAGACCCATATCAGTGGTGTGGTGAATCCTTTCTAGATCCCCTGCCTACATACTCTAATGGAGCTATCCAGGGTGCTGAACCTCATTTTCCAACTAAGTTCATCACCTTAGATAGCTCATTTGAACTCTAAGTTCACTGTACCATTAACAAAGAAGCCTCCAGCTATCCCTGCAACTCACAGACTTTGCCCAAGAGCAGATAACCTGGCTTCCCTAAAAGCTTGGATGATCCTTCCCTTTGTCCAAAGAATGGAGTGCCTATGCTGGAGGGATGTGGGATGTATGGCCCACTAGGATCACAGAAGGATTGTTATTATTATTATTTCGTTCCCGCCTTCCCTCAATGAGGGTATTGTCTCTATGGAACTGAAGCAGTGAATTGCCACTCTCCTCAAATACATGAGCTGCCTCTTAAATGAGGAGTAGATTGGCTTCTCACTATTTAAATCAAACTTCCATTCTGATTCAAGTGGCCACAGCTCCTTATGAGTAAATATATTTAGGAGGAGGTATGGCAGTGTGCTGCTGTTGCTGCTACAGTTGCTACTTAAAGGATGGGGACCACGCCTGTTATGAAGATGGTGTAAGGAAAATGAAGAATTGCAGGGAAATGAACAAAATGCTAACTTCTACAGCAGGAAATGCAAATGCAAAGACCCAGACAAGCTCAGAATGTGGAATGATGTACAGATAGCACCAGATGTTTATAGTCTGTTCTAGGACAGATCATAGAAACAGCTGGTGCAGAGAAACTGAGAGAAGAAGAGAATTCAAGAAAGTAGCTGTGAAGCTGAACCTTCTCGTATAGTGATGACAGCCCAGTTGCAGGCTTATTCTGTGGCCGTCAGCAGTGGAAGCTTGTAGACAGGCAGTCTGAGATGATATCTTTATGGCATATATCATCCAGCTTCAGATCAATATAACTGTCAGAGCTTCCCCAAAGAGACAAAGAGCAGTAATTCAGAGGTGCTGTAAACTTCCTATTACAGAGATCTCTGTTGCTTGCAGAACTGCAGTTCTTAGTATGGTTGTGACTGTTAAACCACTTTAGATTTGTAGCGCAGACATTCTATAAGAACCAAAGAAATGACAGATGTGTGGGTTGCTGATTGGGGCTGCAAAATGCAGCTTGCTTCAATTTCACTCTGATATATATATATATATATATATATATATATATATATATATATATATATATATATATATATATAGTGGTGACAAGCGGCTTCCATATTGGTGTGGGGATGGATCTACTCTATACTTTAAACTTTAAAGAAATTACCCACAGTGCTAAGGCCTATCCCTAAAATAGTTTCAAAGTGGATTCAGCCCCCCTTTCCCAGATCAAAGTCCTTGGTGCAAGAACATTGCACTTGGACTTGGAAGGCCTGCACATAAATCCCTCCTCAGCTATGAATCAAAGAAACAGAGTTGGAAGAGACCACAAGGGCCATCCAGTCCAACCCCTCTGCCATGCAGGAACTCACAATCAAAGCACTCCTGACAGATAGCCTTTCATCCTCTGTTTAAAAACCTCCAAAGAAGGAGAGACTCCATCACTCTTCAAGACAGTGTGTTTCACTACTGACAGCTCTTACAGTCAGGAAGTTCTTCCTAATGCTTAGATAGAATCTCTTTTCTTGTAGCTTGAATCCATAGCTCTGTATCGTAGTCTCTGGAGCAATAGAAGGCAAGCTTGCTCTATCCTCAATATGACATCCCTTTAAATATTTAAACAGGGTTATCATGTCCCCTTGTATTCTTTTCTTCTCCAGAATAAACACTCCCAACCCCTCAAGCTGCTCCTCCTTGGGTATGATTTCCATATCTTTCACCTCCTCTGAACATGTTCCAGCTTGTCAACATCCTTCTTGAATTGTGGTGCCCAAGACTGGACACAATATTCCAGGTGGGGTCTGACCAAAGCAGAATAGAGTAGCTCTATTCCTTCCCTTGAGCTAGAGACCTATACTCCCTATACTTTTTCCTAATCTACCCAACAGAGTTATTGAATTGATAAAAGCCAGTTGGTTCCAATATGCTGTCCTGTGGCACTTGGAAGAAGGCTGGAATATAAAAGTGAGAGATCATCAGTCCCTGTTGTTGTTTTTATCTTCACATTGAGCCAATTTTAGCCCTTGTCTCTGGATTCACAAACCTCATTCTTGAACTGTCCTGATCTAGGCATGGATAAACCTAACGGACTTAGGGCCTTTGCAGACTGCCAGAAATAGTGGAAATTGAGTCCACTTTAACTGCCCTGGCTCTGTGCTAGGGAATCATGGGAACTGCAGTTTATTGAGGCACCAGAGCTCTCTGACAGAGAAGGCTCAATGTCTCAGAAAAAAATACAATTCCCATGATTCCCTAGCACAGAGCCAGGGCAGTTAATGTGGACTCAATTTGCACTATTTCTGGCAGTCTGCAAAGGCCCTTAGATTCCATTCAATCTAATGCCCAAGACCATCAAGTCAAATAATTTGTCTTACCTGGATTGTGGATTGGACTGATGGGGAGGAGGGAATCTAGGTTCAGATTTCCACCACCTCGGCAATGTTTGGGAATTTTTGGTGGTGGAGTTGACTATCTGGTTTCGTGTAGCTGAGTCCCTGAGCACCTGTCACCCTGAGCTTTGTTGAGGCATATCTGTTAACATAAACAAGAATTCAGAGGCATGAACACAATAAGGTAGAGTGCTGTAGAATGAGGTAGGGTATCTGCTATTTTTTGGAATCAAGAAAATCATGTCTCATCTCCCTCCTCTCTGCACTTGGTTAGGCACCGCTGAGGAAGAGAGAGGTTTTTGTATTTCTGCCTCACTGACATCCAGTAAACTTGACTTGATGAAATACTTTGAGTCCAGAGAACATATCAATTTCAAACAGGTTTGATTGACACAGAGACACCCCTAGTTCAAAGCCACACCATGTGAGCTGCCTAGCTAATGCTGCCTGCCCTGGACCTTGAGAGACCAAAGAGCACTTGAAAAGTCAGATTTAATGGCTTCTGAGAGCTTTTTTTGCTTTTAAGATATGAATCAATGAATCTTTGTGGGAGCATCAGGCACACCATCTGAATATGAAGTGGGCCCTGGCTTTGAACCTAAGCTAGGATCCTTGACAGTGTTTGCATCAAGTGCCAGGGCCAAAAGCAAGAAGGCATGAATATGATATTAGACACCTGGCTTCTCAGAACAGGCCTCCCTGCCACATTCAGACTGGATTCATTAAAAAGTGAAGTTTCATTGGGGAAAGTGTGGATGGGGGAAGCCAAGTCAGCTTGCTGTTCACTCTTCTTTAGTGAGACACAGAACTTGGAAAAAAGGATGCAGCAAAAGTGTTAAATAGTTTTAGTACATTCAGGATGGAGCAAGGACAGGGGCTTGGATAGCAAATGGTCTTCAGACAACATTGCTGTGGAGGAGATTAGAGGTTGTCCCTCTAGATCCCATTTTCTACCTTTCATGTAGGCTATGTTTACTCTCCTCACCCTTCATCTTTACTAAGGATCCTTTCTGGGAAAATGGAGCAAAAATCAAAATGCTGAGAATGTGCTTGTTGTTTATGAAAAACCACTTCCAGTCACCCCAGGGAGCAACCTTAATGCAACACATAGAGAAATCTTGTAGCACCTTTGAGACAACTGAAAGAAAGAAATTGGCAATTTCTTTCTTTCAATTAGTCTCAAAGGTGCTACAAGATCTCTCTATGTACAGATTCTACACAATAACACAGCTATATCTTTGAATTAATGCAACACAGTTCAATATGGCTGTTCCTGACTCAGGAGGCACTCACCAAAATAAACATGTATTTTAAGGGAGCCCATGGTCTGAGCAAGGAGTTCTTTCTGGGCAACTGAAGCTGAAAAAGAGTTCGTAATGTGCTTGTTTTGTACTCAAAATGGAATAGTAAGCCACCAGTGTGCTTCACTTAGTTTGCTCCCTCTTTGCTCTGCTTTATAGTAAGGTTCAGTGAAATACCAATTAAAAATGTTATTTTATCTTCACTTAATTGATTATTAGGGCTACTGATTTAAATGATTTATGAAACATATTCCAATCTGCTTCTCAGGGAAGCAAGATGGCTGCCTATTCTTCCCAATGGAGACTTTATTCTAGAAAGAGAAACAACATCCAACCCTGATGCTATCCTTGAATGGTCAAGCCTGGCCTCCTACTTGCCAAACCAGACATTCAAAATAGGATGTGAATAAAATGGCTGTGGGGATTATCAACAGGCTAATGAAGGGTCTGTGTGCTACATTTTGGAGCCTAGGGTGGCCAATTACACATTGTCAGGAAATAAGAACAAAAGAGGGAAAAGGTTTGTAAATGCTAATTTATATGCCTATCTGGGGGTTTAGAAACATTTGGTATAACCTAAACCAAAATATATTACATCTCACTTCTGTAGTGGGAATGATACATACCCACAATCTGAGTTGTCACCTACCATCATCTACACTGCAGAATTGGTACAGTTTGACACCACTTTAACTGCCATGGCTCAAGACGATGGAATTCTGGGATTTGTAGTTTTGTGAGATGTTTACCTTTTCTGCCAGAGAGGTCTGGTACCACAACAAATTACAAATCTCAGGATTCCACAGGATGGAGCCATGGAAGTTAAAGCAATGTCTCCTATCCAGCTGCTAGCTACTAATGAGCAACTCCAGGATCCCAGATTTCCCTCCTTATGGTTGTAAATCCTCCAACTAAATCTAGACTGGACAGTCCTTCAAATATACAGGGGAAGGGAGTGTGGCTTGTGGTTTACATGCATTCATCAGGGACTTTTTTGCAGCCCCCAAGCCTTCCTCAAGAAGGGAGGTTTCAGTTGAGAAATGTTTCCCAAATGGCAAGAGTTTACCCTTCTGCACCCCTGTACCCTGAAAACACACAAAACAGACCTATGTCAGACAGGAAGTCCAAACCAGAACCCACCTCTGATTACATTTCTGGCTGGAATCAATGAAAAGTGGGGTTTTGGAGTTCTCCACAGGAATGAAAACTGGCTTCCATCCACTTGCATTTTAACACTGCAGTTCAGCTAGCTCTTAAATAAAGGCCTGTTGTCTTTAAAGTAGAAGCATGAGAAAGAGCTTTCGTTTTGGGCCCTTAGCTTGTAACCAACCTTCTGCTGGAACAAAAAATGGGACCCTCTGCCTTTATAACAAATACACAATACACAAACCTTCAACAGGGAAAGCCTTTCCTGGTATAAGGTTACAAGGAGAGGGAAAGGCACAGCCATTGAATGTTCGGCACCGCACTACAGGCTGAAGAGACCAGTGAGAAAAAGAAGATGGTTCTCCTCCTTGAGCCAGACTTCCATGCTGAGCAGAAATCTAGAAAAGTGTCACAGAAAGAAAGGGGGAGAGCAAGAGGCAGCTATACAGATGCAAGGAGGAAGGAAAGGGCAAGAACAACCCACAAATGGATGGAAATGGAGACTAAATAATACAGATGTGCAACAGGGCTACAAATGCTTCCTTGCCATCATTTCAGCACCTCCTGTGGCAGTGAATCAAAATGGAGGATGCTGTGCAAGGCATCTTTTATTGCTGTGCTAAAACTGGAAGGAGCTCCTGTCTGTCTCCAGAGCAGTTTGAAACTGACAAGACTCTGATCCCTTTGCTCCTTGACAAGCAGCAGGTCAGGCTCCTGTCATTTCCAATCCACTCTAGGCGCAGCCTTGGCAGAGCACGCTTGGGTTGCTTTTAAAGGGGGCAAGGCATGGAAGCAAGAGACAGACTCTCTCTCTGTGTGTGTATATATGTGTGTCTGGCAGGAGCTGGGGACACAAAATGGAAGAGGGCGAGGGGAATGGAGAGTGACAGAAACTGATGGGGGCCTTAATTAAAAAATCTACAGAAAGCAGGCAGTGAGACAAATGGGGAAGGGAGATAAATGATGCATAGAGGTGTATATGTGTGTTGCAGCAAAACTCAGAGGAACTATACAGAGGAAAGGAAAATGTTTGGACAGACAACCAAGTAGAGAATAAGACCAGAAAGGGTCACCATCAATGCTTTGCTCTTTACCTTGCTGAAAGCCTTACTGGGCTTGCAAGAGCACTGGTCTGGCAAACAGGAGTGAGACATTGCACAGATATCTGGGTCAGCATGTGTTTCTTATTGCCCAGGACCATGGTTTTTCTGTTAATTTCAATTACTGTTTGTTAGCAATCAAAGGCATAGTTGGGTTAGTCTGGATCAGTATGCAAAGGGATCTTGTAGCACCTTTAGAGAAGAAAATTGGTAACATAAGCTTTTGTAGACTTTGGATATTGTTTTGGGGCAATATCTTTCTTCTCAACTTGTCCCCCAACAACCATTGTTACAACTGAACTTATTATTTCATCACCATACCCACAAGTTTTGCATTCCTATTACTATTCTCACACACACACACACACACACACACACAACTGCTCAGTCACATGGGCATAAATACCTGTCCGCAGACACTTCATTCCATTTATCTGATGAAATAAACTCAGTCTGCAAAAGCTTATGCTACAAACTTCATTCTCTCAGTTAGTCTCAAAGATACTACAATATCCATTTGTATATTTAGTAGAATATTACTGGTTTAAAGTAACCTGGAAATTAACTGGGGCTAATATCTCCCCACATCATCCCTTCCACATCTTTCTCACATGTATATTCATTTTCCAATGGCTCCCTCCATTAGTTATGCTAATTGGACATGGCCTTTTACATTCAAACTAATTCCATCTTGTTTGCATGTGACCAAGACAGTTTCTCTTCTTTATAAGTTCAGATTGGTAAAGCTTCATCCATACCTTAAAGGAAAAACGGATAACCTAGTGGCACCTTAAAGAGTTACATATTTGATCTGAGTTCAGAAACATAGGAGCCCTGTTAGTCTGGAACATCAGTATGTGAAGGGATCTTGAAGCACCTTTGAGACTAGCTGCCCAAAAGAAGTTGTAGTATAAGCTTTCATAGATTTTGTCAGATGCATGGAGTGAAAGTGTTAATCAGGAAGGACATATATAACCACTATTCATACAGTCTGATAATAAAGTCCTTCCTGGGCATGAGTGCATTCCATGCATCCGAGGAAGTAGACCAAGGGGGGTTGCAGACTGCCAGAAATAGTGCAAATTGAGTCCACTTTTAGGGTTAGGGTTAGTGCTAGGGAATCATGAGATATTTTTTTTTCCTGACACATAGAGCCTTCTCTGTCAGAGAGCTCTGGTGCTACAATAAATACAGTTCCCATGATTCCCTAACCCTAACCCTAAAAGTGGACTCAATTTGCACTATTTCTGGCAGTCTGCAACTCCCCCCAAGTCTACTACAAGTTCTTTTCCACATTTAGTCTCAAAAGTGCTACAAGGTTCCTTTGCATATTTGATCTGGCAGAAGATTTCATGATCAGCAGATATGCATACACACATGTGACAGGGAGAGGGAGGAGGAAATAGAATGCACATAAAAATGTATTGTTTGTTGCACAATGAGAAGGTCTTGGAGCAGGGAAGTTCTGATTTTCTAGGGAGGAGAAGGCACTGGAAACTTAACTCTCATTGTAATAATTACTTTACTATATTTATTCTCCAGTGATATTTGGTGATTCCCACATCATTGGTGTGGTGAGTCTCCATCTGGAGTTTGGTTTGAATTTTAAAGAAGTGATTCAAGATGCTCAACATATTTTGAAGATGGGTTTCAGCACCTTGAGCAGTTCTTTTAACATTTGGAGCAGATTCACCACTCCGCTGACTTGGAAGCCATCAGCTAGCAACTGATTAGGAGGTGTCATTCCTTATTAAATTAACTATGGTGCTAGTGAGAGAATGGGGCCCTGATGGCTGTTCCCACCCCTAGCTGTCCCCAACATGCATTCTTTAGTAATTGTGAAAGATCCAATTTTTCAATTTTTATTTTTGTAACATGCACTTCCTTTCATTAAACCACTCCAGGAGTTAACTATTCCCTTCATGATATAATCTAAAACAGATACATTCTGATATTGTGCTTTGCTTCCAAAGACAATTATTTGATCCACGAGATGTGGGGTATCACATCTGTTTTTGCAATGGGGTGGTTAATAACATTGTCTGAATCCATTCATATGTTTTTGTCATCTTTTCCCTTTTGAACATTGGGCAAAGTAGTCTGTTGTCCAAACAAATTATGACTGGTATTTTTTGTCAAAAATAAACATAATAGAAGAATATTTCCTAATACTGTGCAATCTGTCGGGAATGCTTTGATTGTGATTTCCTGCATGGCAGGGGCTTGGACTGGATGGCCCTTGTGGTCTCTTCCAACTCAGTGATTCTATGAGTCGATGAATTTCAAACCATGAGAATGCTAGCAGGATCTCTCAATTAGAGATATTTTACAAGTACCGTAGATTGTTGCTGTCTTAGCAAATGACAACAATCATGATGACGATGACAACGAAAATATTGGCTTTTCCATCAGCAAAAGACTATGTACATTTCCTCTTCCCTCTCATTCTGTTTGTGCAATCTAATTTGACTAAGCACAGCATGTGTCACACCTTCAGACACTGGTCTAAATCCTGTTGTTAGTCCTAACTACAGTAGACCCATTGAATCAGTGGGATTCACTCATCATTCAGCAATTGATTGAATGGACCTACTCTATTTGGAACTAACCCACAAGGTGGAAACCAATATTTGTAACTAACTTAGAGAAATAAGAATTTCTCTGTAGCCCTCTGGAACATTATTTGCTCTGCTATCATGACAATCAACTGCAGGAAGGATTTCCTTCTTAATTTCTAATTGTGCTGCATTTGTCTGTAATTTGATAAACAGTTCTACATATGGTTTCATGAACAGTTCATCTTCTTCTGTTATTTCTTTCTTTGTTAGCTGGAGCAAGGTTTGTTAGCTAAACCACCCCACAGACTCATTTATTAAATCATGCAGTTCCACTTAATCCTTCATGTTTGTGTTGCTGAGAATTTTTTGGAATTTATGTAAGATATTACATTTTTTCTTTTTTTATTAAATTTTATATAATATACATTCATCAGTACATACATATATATTACATTTTTCAACCTCCTCTGAAGCTCCCCCACATTTTAATGTTTCATCACTTGCATATACAGACATCTGCCTTAGTTTAAAAAACAAGTTCGTCTATAAGTCTCCTCCTGCCCCCAGGGACTTTCTCAATTCAGTCCTTCCATATTTATTTTATTATATTTATTTCTATCCTTTTCTTCAAGGAACCTTTTTCCCTTCCCAATTCATGCTGGGAGTTAGGGTGGTGTAAGAGCTAGTGAAATGGATGAGGGAGATTTGAACTTTGGTCTTTCCTGCACTGATACTGTCTTCTCTACAGTCGGACACCATTTCCACAGGGCCAATTCTGCTAAAACCTCCTCCTTTTATCCAGTGTGCTTCTGCACATTCAAATGCATTTGAACCCAATGTAATGGACATAATGTGTAGAATTCTTTGATATTTTCTAAATAGAGGTCCTTCCTTGCAACTCCTTTGTCTGCTTATGACTCTTCAATTTCAAGTTTTAAATATTTTTGAAAAACACTATACAGTTGCCCCTCCATTATCGCGGACTTGAGATCCACGGCTTTGAATATTCACAGAGGGGTGACCTCCATTAAGGTCAATGGAGCATGCCACATTCAAGCCTATGGGGCTTGAATATCGGTGAGTCTCTGTTTTCGTGGGGGGTACAGAGTGGATACCCCATGAAAATGGGAGGCGGACAGTACAATACTGTTGGCAGTTGACTGGGGTATTTTGGGTAGAAATGTTATCTCATGTGGGAAACTAAATACCCTAAATGCACCAGATCCTGTCTGATCTTGGACGCTAAGTAGGGTCAGCTGTGGTTAGTACTTGGATGGGAGATCACCAATGAATACCAGGTGCTGTAGGCTATATTTCAGAGGAAGGAACTGGCATAAAAAGTCTATGAAATTTAGGGGGTTTCCATATCAATGTACAATGCACATCATAAGCAGCCATTGTGCACATTTACCATGCTTCTTGGAGAATATACAAATATGTCAATAAAGAGGACACTGTACATATTTTACAGATAGTTTATAAGCTCACAAGACTTTAGGGAACATGCATGTCTTGACAGGGTTTTGTATATTCTCTGAGAAATATGCATAATCTCCAACAACCCTTGGGGGAATGCATTTCTCAACTGCAATCTGTACATTCTCTAGCAATCTGCATAGTCTTCTAGGGAATGTGCATATCTTGATAGGCTTTTATTCTCTGGGGACTCTGCACATTCACCAGCAAGGCCTTCAGGAACCTGCATATCTCAACTGCATTTTAAACAAATGCTGACAATATGCATAGTTTGGTAGGAACAGAAAGGGCTTGCTTCATTTAAAAATCTAAATTCAGATAACTGGTTTGACATAACAGAAAAACCCCAGGGGTGTCAATGTGGCTTTCCCCCAGATAGATGTGCCTCGAAGCTTAAATCTTAGTTGAGACCAGAACTTGGGAGTACTGGCAACTTGTTACTTTTGAAGGGTAATGAGGGTGTAAACAAAGACACATTTCTAAAATGACATTGTGAGTAACAACGAATTTAACTTGATTGGTACAGTGATATTATCAAATGCTATTTTTAAAGGACTTTTCAATAAACATTTTTACAGAAGATTTTCAAGTTGACTGCCTCTTATAAGTCCTTAGAGTCTTTACATTCAAAAAGGAAAATTAACAGAGAGCAATGGGAACGTAATGAGCAATGGAACTAGTAGTATAATTAGTTTTCATCATGTAATGAGTACCAGCCAGAGGCTACTTTGTAAGCACTGTAATCAATCATGGAACAAATTACTTTAAAAAAAATAACCTCCCAAGACTTGGCTGAGGCCATTCAATTTCTATAGAAATGCATACTTCTTTAGAATACACAGTACCCCACAGTATGAATTGTGTAAGAAAAACAAGGCGCTCCCTCTTCTCTCTGGACTATATGTTCATCCCGCTGCCAAGCATTCAGCATGAAACTATGAAAGAGGTGAATGTGATCGATCACATGGGCACTCCACCCTACACTACTGTTCCTATCTCAGGAGTGGGAGATTGCTTCCTGGAAGACATTTGCCAACTAGCACATATTTTCATAGTATGCAAAGTAGAATGCCAGATTGGGCATTCTTCCCTTGCACCAGCCTGCCCTGTCACTGAAGGTGTCTGCTGTTGGCTTCCATCTGCACATGCACAAAGGGTAGAAATCATGGAAAGACCCTAATTCCCTACCCTTGTGCTCTCCAGATGGGCTGGCTGAGATTCATTGGTACAGTAGTCCAACACTTTTGGAGGGCATCAGGTTGAGGAAGGTGGATCTATTTGGTTGGGACATCATCTCTTTTGCATGCTGTACCTAGGAAGGCATGCTTCACTTCTACATTATCAATATTTCAACAGTCAAACTTTCCCTTATTACTTTATTGTGTGTATGTGTGCCTTCAAGTTGCTTGTCAACTTATGGTGGCTCCATGAATTTCACAGGGCTTTCTTAGGCAAGGAATACGCAGTGGTGGCTTTGGCAGTTCCTTCTCCTGGAATAGAGTTTACAGTGCCTGGTATTCATTTGTAGTCTCCCATGCAAGTACTAAGCAGGGCTGTCCCTGCTTAGCTTCCAAGATATTTAGGCACTTATTAATTTATTATATTTTTAATCACCAGCCTTTTGCTAGTTGATTTTCACTGATCATTTATATTGTTCTGCCTTGATATTAGCTGCCTTGAGAGCATTTGTGATGAAGGCTGCAGGTCAGACAATAAATAATAAATAAATCTGACAACCCTGAGGGTTTAGTCACTGATATCACAGATGCATTCAGTCCTACCATGTATACAACTTTACTGCAGCTTTCTCTGTGGCACTTTGGGGAGCCAGAGACACACTATTTTCTCAGGTTTCAGAAGGTACATCTTGTGCCAGCGTAATGGTTTAACAAAAAAGGAGGCAGAACAAAGCACAGGAAGGCAGATATATGCTCAAGCCTAGTGAAATGTGCCTTTAGCGGGGCATTTCCTGGCTACAGTATTTGGAACTTCATTGCAAAATAGCTGGACTCCTCCTGGTGGTAACACTTTGCAATCCGCTCTACATACTTTCAAATGAAAACACAAACACTGCCAAACTGAAAAGAAAATAACCTGGCTAGAATTCAGTTGGCTTGCTTACAAGTTGGATTTGATTCATAAATTAAATGACCTGAGAGGTTTTTTGTTCTGGGCCTGTATGTTACACTAATATTTCGCCAGCATCATGTACTTTGACCTGTGTTGTTTGTAGCATCTATTGATAATAAAATAATAGAAAGCCCACACCCATACATGTCACATCTTCTACAAATATAGTTCTAAAGAGGGCCTCCCAATCTTGAAGGGTTTCCACCTCTACTCCTGGATGTATCAATAACAGCAACCCAGGAAGCTGGCTCAAATGGAGTCAGATCATTGGTCCATCTTACCCAGTATTGCCAACTCTGACTGGCAACAGTGGCTCTCCAGAATTTTAAATGGAGTTCTTGAGTCAAAATCCTATTGGACTACTGGCAAAGTATAACTTAGGCTAGAATCCGTTATGTGACATACAAGTGTTTGTACTTTTGGGAATATTAGTATCTAGTACTCGTTGCATGACCCACTCATCCCCATTGCAACTTGAATGCCCCATGGTGTTCTTTCACAGCCAATTAATGGCCAATAGAGGGTACCCAGGCAGGGGAAAGGAATAACCATCACCCTTCTATATCTTCAGCATATGCTAGTACATCCAATGTAGTAATTGTACATTGCAGGAGAGTGATGGTGTTCTTTTCTTCCTGCTGCCCAACTATTACTAGATGCTGTCCATTAATGGGCCATGGGAGAATGCCCTGGCATCATCAAGTGGTGTTACATTGGAGGTTTTATCTTCTAAAATCAGAGCCCATCAGAGTATAATGTGGTATAATGCAGCAGTGGAAATTCTGCAGGCTTCTGGATGTTGTTGAGCTGCAATTCCCAGCATTCATCTCCATTGCCTATGCTTGTTTGGATGGCTAGGAAATGCAATTCAACAATATCTGGAGGGGCACATGATTCCTACCCCTAATGAAGAGCGGGGTATAAATACTTCATAACAACAACAACAACAACAACAACAATAATAATAACTGTTCTGATTTGGCAGAGACAGTCCCAGGCAATCCCTGGGTGTTGCACTTTTCCAACTACTTTTAAAATCTCCCACTTTCCCTCTCCTCCTCCCACTTTATACTTTTAATCTCAGCTTACTTCCATTGAGTTCAAACTGAATTCAAAGTGCACAAGTAATTTGCACTCAACCCAATAGGGAGAGAAGAGGGGGCAGAATTTTGCCCTCTCCAGTAGGCTCAGGCAAATGTAAACTGCTGCAGCCTCTCCTAGCTTGTCTGTTCTTCATTAAGAACCTTTGACCACGCTCTGAGGTTGCTTGGCCACATGCATCCTGGTTTTCATCTGTGAAATGTTGGAGGGTATAGGTATAATAGTATGACAAAATAATGATTTAATTTGCAAAAGGAAACCATGGAAGTTGGACTTTGGAGTCTGCCCTTGGTTACGTGACTGGACTATACGGACACAGAAAAGAAGGCAGTGGTCCTTCTCTTAACAACATTCCCATCTGTTACACTTATATTAGCATTTCAAAATCACATTTCACCTGAAAAAACACTTCTAATTTCATGTGCAAATTCCTAAAATAAAACAAGAATCTCAGGGATTAAAATCAAGATCTTCACAAGAGCACTTAAGGGCAGCAATACCTGCTGAAAGAGTTTTTCCATCCCTAGTTCCAATTTATTTTTCATATAATTTTTGTATATGATTTTTGATTTATGGTTTTTAATTTTTGCATAATTTTTGTTTTTCTTTGGAAAGTGACCATTCTGAACTAGAACGTATATCATTCAAAAATACACCAGTTTATTGAATAAATTATTACAATAGATCATGAGTAGCAATGAAACATCTGTGTTTATTGAATTGATCAGTTCTGCAAGCTGCGGAAGCATGTATCATTCATCCCGAGGAAAAGCACTCTAGCCCTATACTGTAGGAAGTGCAGTATAACATACCGAACAATCTTCAAATCCCAGTGTCTCTTACTGAAAATTTTGATGATAATATTTATGTGACTGGCTCTCCTGAAGTTTCAGGCTAGAATGCAGCTAATTTTGACTCACCTTTCAAACTGGACATATAAAAACTTGTGCAGTTTTTTTTTTAAAAAAAATACAGCTTCCTTTTACACATGGTGTGAGAAATGATGGAAGGGAGACAGTGACCTCCAAGGCCGTCCAGTAAATTTCTAGATTTATGTTATGTTTGAATCCAGTTTTAGCTGCTCAACTATCTTAGTGAAAATAATATTTATTCAAACCCCTGGATTTTTATTGTGAGCAGTCTTATGCTCAGTAAATTCATATTGGTTTCTGATTATTTTCAGATTCATGTTATTCCCTTCAGTTCTTCTGTTATAAGAATGACATACCTTCTGGACACTTCAACTGCTATTTTCAATTTTGGAAATGTAACTTTTCCCCAAATCTCTATTTTGATTGCTGTATTACAAGTGGCCATGAAATGTTATATCACCTAATTTATATTGTTACAGCTCTAGCAACAAGTGATTCAATTTCCATTTTTACTCCATTTCATGAACTTTTTAATTTCCACTTGTTACAATTTTAAGAGATCTAAATATTTAACTTGCAAACTATATTTTCTAGGAATGGCTAAACTAGAACATCTCTAGTCTAAAATTCAAAGATATAGCCCTATTAATCTGTAGAATCAGTATATAGAGAGATCTTGTAGCACTTTCGAGACTAACTGAAAGAAAGAAGTTGGCAGCATGAGCATATGCATCTAAGGAAAAAGCCTTTATGAAAGCTCATGCTGCCAACTTCTTTCAGTTAGTCTCAAAGGTGCTACAAGATCTCCTAGTCTAAAATATTATGGATCACTGAGTTGTTAGGGATTTTTTTTAACTGAATATTCCTCAGATCTGTTGAAATAATTCAGCAACACATCTAAATTATGTGCATGCTAAGACCCACACCTTCAGTTTAGGTCTTAGCCAAGTCAATGCTGATACTGAAAGGAGGCAGCTCAATCCTTTCTTTGGTAGGCTTGGAGGATATCCATGCATACATGGATCAGTGATTGGCATGCTTTACCTCTACACCACCTAAAGTTTTCCTGATGCAAAACTTGAAGACTTCTTGAGAAATTCAGTGTTCTCTACCTACATAGGAGCCTGTGGCTTCACAAAGGAAGAAGACATGCTGGATTTCAAGGAAACATCTTCTTTGAATTGCAAATGGACATTAAATTTCCTTGACTTTGAAAATCTTCCAGTGACCGCATGGCCAAAGGGGGGGTGCCAGCCTGCAGATGGCTCTCCCTTACCGCCTGTAATGGCTGTGAACAAGTGATAAGTGGAAGATGGAGAAGTCCAATGATAGTGGTTGGTCAGCTGAGCCAGCACTAGCTTTATTTCCCTTCATTTTCTCTACTGTAACCTGATGATGTAATTCTGTAATTTAATTCTGGTGTCCATAGTTGTTCTGTCTTGCAAATTTTTCTCACTAATAGCAGACTCAGGGAGTTGACTGCCAATCGCATTGGATCAAAATAGGACCATTCAAAAAGAGAGGGAGGTAGAAGCATGTTTGTGTGATGCAGAAGTACGAGAGATTAAAAACTCAGAGAAGATAACTCCCTCCCCAGTAAGGGTTGCATGTGGTCAGTGGCCTTCATAAACCATAGACCTGGAATGTTGGGGAAAGCAAGAATAAATAGTGGGGAGAGTGGTGATGGTGGAGTATGAGGATTGGACTGCCTGAGCCCATAATAGCTTACAATATCCTGGAAAGGGCATGGCTGTCTAGCTGAGTGTAACCCTGAACAGAAACATGACTGTTAGACAGTAAGGATGCAGTATAAAAATATGGTATAGGTTCCACTAACAGGCTCAGCATCAACATCCAGCACATTCTGGTAGGTACTGAAGCCAATGCTGTATAGCAGGATGCCCTTGGGTTGATGCCTAGCCTGCTGCCACCCTTATTCAATATTGCCACTAAAAGTGATCACCACTGAAGTTTCTATGGGTGCTGTCAATCACTCACAGCAGGATATCTATGCCTGGAGGTGCTAGACAGAGCTTGTAGGTAAGAACCAAGTACCTG
>CM034703.1:199956538-199986322 GCA_020142125.1 Phrynosoma platyrhinos | reverse complement strand
GTCTTGCCTTAGGGTCGCCATAAGTCAGAACAACCCGAAGGCACACAAGACACAGACATGCAGAATCAGACACTCTACTGGCCAGAGATACTGGTGCTTCTTTGGTACAACAACTGCATTTGGTCTGAAACTTGGGAGGAAAATATTACCCTACTCCACCTGTTTTATGCAGCACCATTACCAGGACTGGCTCAAGACATTATGCTGCTAGAGGCAAAGCAGTAAACTGTGCCTCTCCCCACAAAATCATGGCTGACATTACCAAAATCATCCAGCCCACTTGAGCACCTGCAGTAAAAAGTACAATGATAATGTGCGTGTGTGTGTACACATTGAAGTTGCCTGTCAACCTATGGTGACCCCATGAATTTCATAGGTTTTTCTTAGGAAAGGAATACGCAGAGTGTTTTGGCCAGTTCCTTCCTTTGAAATGTAACCTACAGCACCTGATATTCATTGGTGGTCTCCCATCCAAGTACTAATCAGGGCTGACCCTCCTTAGCTTCCAAGATTATACATTGTGCCAATATGCTGCTGTTTAATGACACTCAAAACCAGGGGTAGGCAACCTTTCCCCTTTAAGGGCCGAGGGACTTCATCTCCCAGAATCCCAGGAGCTATTGGCCAACATGGGACTATTGGCCAACATGGCTGAGGCTTCTGGGAGCTGAAGTCCCTTGGCCCTTAAAGGGGAAAGGTTGCCTACCCCTGCTCAAAACAGTTGCTGCTTGAGGCTGCTGCCTCACTCTGCCTAATATCGAGCCAACCTTGTCCACATTGCCTTTGAAAGAGAGGTCATGAACATTTTGAGATGCTGACTCCTTGTGTATCTGTATCATCTATCAATTTGTTTATACTCACATCAGTGCATACACCTTTTATATCTTTTTTCACAGAATCATTTAGTATATTTTCTAACATTATACCATCAGCTGGACATGGGCTAAATTTCAATATTTCTAGCCCAGATGAGTTGAAGTTTCATACAGACAGATTCAGCCAGCCAAAATAAATTAATCGACACATCATTCCCTGCAAAAAAGAGAAATATTTCCTTCTTTAAAAAAAAAAATCATTATTCTGCCTGCCCCCCATCTTATCTCTAGTGTAAAAACAAAGCAAAAGTCAGTATGTTAGTATGCCATATTTTTTTCTTTTGCAAGTGCTTTATAAGCAGATTATTCCTCTGATGTAAGCGTCGTAGATAAGGCAAAGGGAGAAAAAATCTTGTATAATTAGAAACATTCCCTTGGAGGCAGGATATAATTCAGATCATGTAGGAGATAAACATTTACTCAATGGGTCCTTTTCTCTTCTCCTAACCCACCCCTCACTCCCTCAACAAAAAAAAAGTGGGGAGGGGAAGAGAGAGAGAGAGAGGGTGGCAAATATTTTTTCCTCTCTCTTGCTGTTGATAAAAGCAGTCTCCTATGCGATTGGGAGTGGATGGGGGGACAATTTTAAAAAGCTCCATCTCAGCTTAGCCAGCTGTTGGGATAAGTTTAACTGTTCACTTCTGATGCTGCATTTTTTCTGAGCTGTTTACAAATGTGAAAAAAGGAAAGAGAAATCTCCAGGCATAAAATACTCAAAGCAAGATGTTTTGACACTCAAGAGCACCTCTGTTTAATCTCTCTCTCTCTCTCTCTTTCACACACACACACACAGAAAGAGGAGGAGGAGGAGGAGGAGGAAGAGGGGAGGAGAAAGAAAAGTGAGCACACGTTCACACATTGGTGAAGAGGCTGGTCTTCCAATGCCTTTGAATATTTTACTTTTTGTCAGTTCCCCTTCAGAGTCATACAAACACGCATGCTGAGCTGAAGTGAACCACCACGGCCATGGGCTGCACTAGAAGATCTGAAATCTGATCACACAAAATCTCTCTCTTTCTCTCTCTCTTTCTCTCTCTCTCTGATTATCTCTGTTACAGACCTCTGTTTGTCTGTATAGATAGACACACATACACAGCAAGGGAGGCAAGAACAGTATCAGCCAAACATCACCACCAAACAGAACACCTTATCTCTTCTGGCTGGATACACACACACACACACACACATATACACACACGTACACAGAGGCACGCATACAAAAATCTCTTTCTCTCCTGGCTTCCCCGGAAGATTCTGCTGGCTGTTTTTCATGGAGAAAGTCCAAGGAGAAATGGAGATTGAGAGATGGGAAAGAAATGAAGAGATGTCAGACGCAGAGAAAAAGGTGATCCAGGAGACATGGAACAGAGTGTATGCAAACTGCGAGGACGTTGGGGTCTCCATACTGATCAGGTAATTAAAATGGCACATGAGAAGCCAGAAATTAAGGTAACATTCATCAAAGGTTGGATGATAGCAACTGTTTTCCTCAATGCATTTGTTGTGATTTTGGAATGATTTCACTGCATTTTTGATTTCAGAAGGCAAGAGGAGGAGATGGGGGGAATGCCTTGGTTATTGCAGTTAATGAGAATCGATATTTCAGCTGGAACAGTCATCTTATCTGATGTATATGAACTGAGAGGTTAGAAAGAAGGGATCATTGTATGGGATGCATCTCAGGGGTTCCAACGTTGCTCATTACTGATGGAATTATATATACACCAGATTCCTGTGTGAAATAATGCAACTTATGAGCCAAGATAAATCCCAAACAGGGCTGCCGAAGCTTGTCAGTACCATCTGCTCATCAGCTGGGTTGCAGTGTCAATATAAAAGATAATGCTGAAGTTGTCTCCTGGGCTGGCATGAAGGTTGCCAGCTGGGGGATGGAGTGAGGCAGACACGGACAGGTAAATGAGCACTGGATACAAGGTGGCTTTACTGTATTGGGAATATCATGGTGAAATTACCTTGAAGTAATGGCTCAATAAAAATCTCTAGAAAAACAGATAGCAGGTACAACAAAAAAGCAGGAAGCAGCCTCACAGTTTTCATTGATGTGGGTTTTTATCAATGTGATCTCCAAACCATTAAGGACATGCCCTTGTCCTTGGGTTACCTTAATCCTAGTCCCCCTAACTGTAAACAATCCTCTTTGGTTTTCTTGTGGAATGTGGCCTTCAACCTGCTAGAATGTCCCTGAATGTCATTTCACTTTCTGACTTTGTTTTGCATTTCTGAAACTCCCAAGGATTCTCTTGGACTTGGCATACATGCAAGGGGCTGGCCCTTTTTTTTGCTGGTATAAAAAGATCAATACAGGTGAGAAGAAAATGGGACCTGATGGTCAGAGATGGGAGACAAGAGCAACAAGCCACAGGACCTGGTCAGCTCTGATTAAAGTTTAGCACCTTGGGCTTGGATTTAAAGCTCCAGTCCCAAACCTCATTGGGGTACTTGTCTTTTCCTCACTACTAGGAATGACTGGAGGACAAAGGGCTAGCCATCTTTTCCCACACTCTTGGCCCAATTTAATTCAGGGTCTCCAAGAACTGCTTTTAACTTTATACACACACATATTAGGAAACCTAAGTCACAGATCCCATATCATGTGTAGGTTGAAATGAAATGTTAAGTAAACTTGAACTTAGAGATAGCCAATACTCCACACCTATTTATCAAACTGATTCTTCTTAACACAATTGCATTTTGAGCTAGATGAAAACTTGCATCACTTTGTAGTATTTCCTTAAAGAGAAAGGAGTGAGTTTAGGAACTTACTGGGGTTCTGAGAAACAAATAGAGGAACCTCAAAATCCAGGTGTAGACTTCCCTTTATTAATGAAAAAATAGGACAGGATTTTGCTGTGATATCAGTATGCTCAAAAAAGTAGTCATGATGATTTCTCAGCTTTCTATTTCTTAGAACTTTTCCATCAGAATTTTTCTGTGGGAATCTGGGAGCTGTTTGAACAGTCCTTTCCTAAAATGCTGCAGATTTTCACAAGTTTTACTGAGACGTAGAGAATATAAACCCAATTGACCCATGGGATAAAAGCAGACATGCAGCCCACATTTTTATTTACACTTGCAGGCAGGCTGTTTGAACAAAAATATTTGTTTCATTTTGTCTTCTCTGAGCTCCCTGGAAATTTGGGGAGCTTGTGTTTGGGATACAAGATACACTTTATAGTAAAACATATTCTTAAAAAATTGTAATAAAGGATTATCCCTTGTCCCAGAATATCATGGATCTACAGAATATAATGAGTTTCAAAGCTCCTGTGGAGTTGCTAATGTTTGGAATATTAGCCAAAGGAGCTACATTTAGGAACACTTATGACAATGCATCCTTCCAACTCCAAAGCCATCCTCCATCACTCAGAACTCACATTCAAGCATTTGATCTGAGCTCTTGAAAATGAACAATGTAATCATATTCCCAGAGAAGTTTCCCTTTAATTCACAGAAAACTATTTCTAAGTGGGTAGAAAACTGCTGTGATCTTTCTAGATGTAGGGCAGCTAGACAGGATAAATGATCCATTAGGACTCCTCTGTCACTACAGTAATTTTAACTCCTAGTCCCCTCTCAAGCAGACTAGAGTGGACTCTTCTGTCACTATAGTGACACTAATTCTCAGTCCCCTCCCTTGTAAGGGATCCTCAGATTTTATTTGATTTCCATTTATTTCTCTTCACTGGAAAGTGTAAAACCACCAGTTTGCCTCAGCTCAGTGAATTAGAATATGTTAATTCTTTGCCTGTATTGCTAAGAGCCTGGTGTGAATGGTTAACAGCTAGAGGTAATCAGAAAAACATTTCAGCACACTTGGGCACATCCAGCAGAGACTCATCTACAGAGCTCTAAACCTTACATTTTTGGTGAGCTTTTTGTGCTAACAATTTCCTTACTATCCAACCAATTGTGGGAAAAGCTGTAAGAGAGGAGGGGTGTTCAGAAACAGTTTTTAGTCCTGGAATATTCAGTAGCCACAGGGCAAATTTATAATAATAAGGCAATCCAACCACAAATAGTTTGGGGTAATCACTCTTCAGTTATGTAGACTGATTGCTTGGTCATTCACCATCTTATTGTCATCTTGAGATATAGTAAGGAACACACAAACTTGACCACTTCTTTGTCATGCAAAAATGCTTATGAAAAATTGCTCAGTTGTGTCATAAAGAAACATCTTTTACAGTTTAAAGTCCCAGGCTGCTGACTCACTGCATCAGGTTTCCATTCTTATGAAATATAAAACACACCCAGAGATCAGGAAGGTGGAGTAAATATGAGCCATTTAATGCAAGCAGTTATATCTCATGGTATCAAAAAATCAGACAAGTTAGTTTTTTATCTTACACAACCATTTGCTTCTTGGGTCATAAAAGGGTATAACAAGTAACAACACACATAATTCCATGCTGCTAAACTGGGGCAAAATAATGCAGACCTAGTGACTCCATCTCCAAATTCCAAGATTCTAGATTACAGTACTTTCAAGCAGCTGTTTTTCAATTTGCATGAAGGCAGATTCAGAATATGTCAAACAACAGCAAAAGACAGCTGGATATTGCGATATGACAGGCTGACATAAAATGCAGATACAAGAGTGACAAACCAAAAAACAAAACAAAAGGAATGTCCTTTACTGAGGAGGTCTTGTAGTTAGCAGTCTTGTGTAAACTGAAGTGTCTGCTCATAGTAAAGAAGTCAGTTGAGTTGTTTGCACGTACAGTAAGAGGACGTACAAGTGGTCACTCTATACAGGACACTCATTTATTTCAGCTTAAAGCTTCTTAAGAAAGAGTGGTAGAGGGAGCACAAGGGTGGTGTGAACTGCATCCTTTTATTTTTCACTGTTTTCTTTTCTTTTTTGCTTTCTCTTAGATACTTAGAGAAAACCCAAATTTTAAATATCCTTTCTCTTTCTGAATTACTTCTGCGTATGCAGGGGTCTTCTCAGTCCCCTGAAAAAGCATATACACCAATTAAATCATCACAGACACATTACAGAGTGGGTTGCTGCATGCATGTTGAGATGTTCCATGTGCAAATGGATGTGTCAGCTTAGTTTCCATTCTATTTTGCTGCTTTGCTTGAGAGCATGAGCACATAAATAATTTGAGAAGGACACAAGAGCAAAGTCAGATCTTCAAGCACATGCACCTCATTCGCCCTGGAAAGTGCCAGTGAACATTATTGTTTTCTTTGTTGATGATAAATGTTAGGGTCTACCCATATATGACCCAATCTAACTCTAGTTACACATGATTAGTTCAGTATCACTGTGCATCACAATAAACATTTCATTGAGAATAAGATAGTGTTGATGGACATCTGCTCTTGGAAACACATTGGGCTTCAATTTTTTCCTCTGTCCATCTAGCTTGTCTAGATATTTCACACCCAGCTTCCAGTTATTCCCCTACTTTTCAGTAAAGTAAACTGGAAACTGAACCTGGCAGATTATTGAGGCATCCTTGCCTATCTGCCACTTTAACACAATGACCACTGGATTAATAGTGGCTGGACGAATAACAGTGCAGAGTTATGAAGAACTGGCATTTAATTTATTAGGTATATGTATAACATTACTGTAGTGTCATAACCCTGATAAGGTCATTGGGAAATGGCACAGGGAGGAACAATGATAGAATAACTCAAGAATGCACAATGAAGCTGAGAATCAGAAATGCTGCAGCCTACCTTGTTTCTTCTAGCATTCAAGCTATGTTGAAATTAATTTCCAAGCAGGGTTCCACAGCAGGAAGATGCTGTTTGCAACATTGCTTGCCAGATTTAATGGGGAAAGGAAAGGAAAGAAGAAATTGAGTCAGGGTATAATAAAATCTGCACTTAGTATAGATTTCTAAAATAACAGATTAATGTGGGGGGGGGGGTAATTCATTGCCCTCCCTCTCCTAACCCAAGAAAAATACTTAAAGGCAGCAGTAATATTATTTATTGGTCAATGTGCCAACAGGAAAACAAGTGAGGAAAATAACCCAGAAGTAAAGTCTCCTGTTTCTAGAAAAATGGTGGCAGCAATACCTAGGAGCAAAAAGGGTCAATGTGAGAGAGCAGGTATATGTCTCAACCTTCAGAATAGTTCCATGTTCAGTTGCATTTGATTTTAACCACTACTCTTCAGGCCTCACAGGATTTTTGTGAGATTAAAATATGGCAAGGTTTGTAATATTCTTTTGACACTGAAAAATGCTTAGCTAAAATTTATGTTTCTCCTCAACTGTGAGAAACCAACACTCAAATTCCAAAGATAGTTGTTTCAAAGTAATCTTTGAAACAAAGCCAGCATGGCGCAGTGGTTTGAGTACTGGATTATGATTCTGGAGACCAGGGTTCAAATCTCAGCTTGGCCACTGGGTGACCTTGGGTAAGTGACACTCTCCCAGCCTCAGAGAATGGCAATGACAAACCCTTTCTGAAGAAACTTGCCAAGAAACCCCTGTAATAGGTTCACCTTAGGGCTACCATAAGTCAGAAATGATTTGAAGGCACACAGTAACAAGACCAACAAAATCCTAAATACCCTAAAGGCACCAGATCCCATCTGATCTTGGAAGCTAAACAAGGTCAGTTCTGGTTATGCCTGGATGGGAAACTGCCAACAAATACCAGATGCTATAGACTATATTTCAGAGGAACTGGCAAAACCATCTCTGAGTATTTCTTGCCTAAGAAAACCCATGAAATTCATGGGATTGTCATAAATTGACAGGCAACTTGAAGGCACATATGCACACATACAATCTGCAGCAATAAGGAATTGCATAAGGACAAAATTATTTTAAAAGTGAAGGCTATGTGTGACTTGCAACTAAAGTAGCCCATTATTAATCACAAGATGACTTTCTTGAGGCAGCTTATGAATTCAAACCACCTGGATCCAGAGGACAGCACAATCTAAGAGGTCACGTGTCTTCAAAAGTTATGACTCTTGAACATTGGTGTTACACATTCTGAACAAGACACACTATTATAAAGTTGGGTTGTGCATGAATATATGTTACATCGTGACTCTAAAGCATCTTTCTGATGTTGGCAGTAGGGAGGAGAAACTGAGAGAAGCACAATTGCCTTAGTTTATCAAATACTGCAGAGCACTACCTGATGTTCAACAGACAAGATCAGATCTATCAAAGCAGAATATAGATTTAGTTATCCACTGCAGAAGGCAGGGATTCCAAATGCAGTTCTTGAAATGTCCGCAAACAATTGAAAAACAACTTGAGATATATATTGAGCTGGCCCTGCTGTGTGCACTAGAGTGAACCAACTGGACTCAGGCAGCTAGGGGTGTGTGTGTGTGTGTGTGTGAAAGAGAGAGAGAAGAGAGGGAGAGAGAGAGAGAGAGAATGTCAGGTACCAGGTATCCCAAGATGCATCAAGGCTTTTAAAAGTATTAGTCATGGTAGAGGTAGTTCACCCATTGTGCTCTACTTCAGGGCAATTATAAGCTTATACATTGTTTTGGCATACAACAGTCCTATTGCTTTCACCATGTCTTCAGGGGAATCCTTTGCTCTTTTTCAATGGTACTAATAAAGTAATACTTGCAAAAATATAAATTTATATATTCAAACTGATCAATCTTAGCTAAAGCCTGAAAATGACTACAAACCCTCGGAAGATTACAGATGCGTATAGTTACTTAAAACACACACACATCACAAAGTCTATGGAAAGAGCACATCTGGTAACATAAATAAATAATCTTGGTTTTTTTGTTATTTTAAAAAAGACAAAGATCTTTCAAGATGGAATAGTTTTTCTTCATGGAAGAAAACACTATGTCAAGAAGGTTCAGCATGTAATCTGCTTCAGATGCAGAGAAGGGATAGAAACAATTCTCTATAAATAATTGGTGTGTTTTTTAAAAAAATTAAACAATAAAAATAAATGTCTTGTTAACCAATAATCCCTGAGATGTTTTATAACTAACAATAATATCCCAAGAGGATAAATAACTGAAAAACATCTCTCTCACACACCCTACTCTAATTGATTAATTTATATTTTTCTAGTAGTTTCTGACTTCTCTGACTGCCTTGGAATGCTCCTGTCTTATCAGCAAACCAGTTCTCTCCAGGACTCCAAGAGGACTAGCCTGCTAGCACATTGGCACTGAAAGTTAAGCCCTTTGTAGGTGTGCTTTTCGATTTAGGCACTTTCTAGAGAAGGGATACCAAGGACTTGCACAATAGCTCTACTTATTGCTATCTTCACATTCTGGGTGAATGATGCAGCCTTTCATATCTGTGCCGGTTTCCTACATGAGGTGAGGTAGAAGCCTACATGCCTAACATACAAAGAGCAATGAGGATAATAGGTGGTGAAGTAAATGCACTGATGCCACCACTAATATATGAAAAGACCTGCATAGAGTCGCTCTCACTCTTTGTATTCTTGATAATCTTCTGCAGCTCATATACGTTGCAATAATTTGAGTAACAAAAGCTTGCAGGGCAATCTTAAGAAATTATAGGAAATGAGTTTACTAGGAGATCTTTGTACAGGATTTTCATACCATAATAGTATTCTTATCTATATAATTAAAAGGTTAGCATATGAATCTTAAATTACAAGTTAAATGAGTAATACATGAAATTAACAATTATGATGTATATTTGGGCCTGTGTAAATATAGAATAAATTATATACACACAGGATGAACACTATGGTTTCTTAGTGCAGCATTGAGAAGATAAGTTTAAAAAAAAAAAACCTTTCACAAGACCTACACAATTATCAAGTTTCCAATGGTCAGGCTGGCTATGGGATTCTGGGAGTTGTACTTGAAAAATGTAGCTTTCCCAAACAATGGTTTCATACTACCTTTGCAGTGAAACAATTTTTTTTTAATTCAAAGACCGAATCATGTCTACAATATTCACCCCAAAGTCAAACCATTCTCTGAGGTATTAAAGGAGAGTAGAAGCAGTAGCTTATGTCTGACAGGTGGATAAATGTCCTCCCTTATTGCTTGTGTCCCCTGTATCCACTGGGGCAAAAGCAAAACCAGTACAGATGTGCACACTGCAAATGTACTCCAGAGAACTAAAGAAAAAAATGTTTTATAGACACTTCCCACCGATGCACAGCACAAGATAAAATCATTGCCAAGCTGGGCTACTGTGTATTTTGACTGTATGCTCATTATCAACCTTCTGGGATGGGTCCTATCAAAGCACACAAGGTTTACCTAAACATAACCATTTATCCTGGGTTGCTAAATCCACCAATGTTGCACCAACATTTGCAATGTTTCCTTCTTTGCTTCAAAAGTCATCATTTCACACAAAATCAGCCCTTACAATCGAACACTTTGCTTATTTCTTCAGGTCTGCTCTTTCAGACCATTCTTTCTTCAAGTTGCTGTTTCTTCAGCATCATTTTTTTAAAATCTAAAAGGGACTTTTTCACCATGCAACCTACCTCACCAAGGATCCTGTTGTGAATGCAATGACTTCCCTGTTTGCTGTGTTAGCCTATTAGACTTGGCTATGTACCAACATGACTGATGGCACATTAGACTCATGCTATACTGTCCTCTGTGATGGCTCCATCTTTGCTAGTGCTGCATAGCTAGACTTTTGCCCTAATCTGCATGACAAAAGAATATGACTGGCATGTGCATTCAGAGTAATATCTCAATCCACATCTCACTGGATGTAGTGCAGTAACATATAAAGCCCTTCTTTTGCATATTAAATTCAATTACAAGTTGACTGTCCTTTATCCAGAATTTTGAAATGTGAAATATTCAAAAATCCAAAATTGTCCACATGGGTAGCTAAGATAGTGACATATTTGCCTTCTGGTGGTTTGATGTACACAAACTTTGTTTCATGCATAAAATTATTAAAATATTACTGTCAGGCTAAGTATATATACAGTGTATCCAAAATATAATGCATTGCACACCCAGACTTCAGTCTCCAAAATATCTCATTATGTATATGCAAATATTCCAAAATCTGAAAAATTTCAAAATCTAAGACACTTCTGGTCTCAAACATTTTGGGTAAAGGAGACTCAACCTGTAATATTAAATTGCAAAAGAGCAATGTAGTTCAATTTTTTAAAGAATATTATTATTTATCAGAACACTTTCATATATATCACAGTATCCACCCTCTTCTACCACTGGCACCCTTAACTTTCCTGGTAGACAAAGGTTTCTAAGTGCAGCTCAATTTCCTGACAAAACAAACTTGACACTTTATACATATGTAGCCAATCTAACAGGGCTATTTTAAAAAGATATCCAGAACTGGAGCCAAGAAATTACAGACTTATCCCAGATAAAATGGTAGAAAGTGTTATTAAAGCTAGAATAAGTTCACAGGTGGGAGAACAAGCTGGGAATCAGATCCTGGTCTCTAGAGTCGCAGGCCAATGCTCAAACCACTACACCAAAATTAGACAGATTCATGGGGATGTCCCTTACGGCTTCCACTTGCTATCCAACATAGAATCATAGAGTTGGAAGAGCCCTCAAGGGCCATCGAGTCCAACCCCCTTCCATGCAGGAACTCAAAATCAAAGCACCCCCCCCCCAAAAGATGGCCATCCAGCCTCTGTTTAAAGACCTCCAAAGAAGGGGACTCCACCACTCTCCAAGGGAGGGTGTTTCACTGTCAAAAAGCTCTTACTGTCAGGAAGTTCCATTTATTTATTTCATTTATATGCCACCTTTCTCCCTGGGGGGGGCCAAGGCGGCTCACAGATAAAACATTTAAAATCCCAATAAAATTCAAAATAATTAAAACATCACATCCAATATAAAGTCATATAAAATATACAAAAGTTAGAAACAAACTAAAAACCCACCTGCTCCATAAAAACTACCCTGCTATGTATCATATACAAATGCCTGCCTGCATAAGAATGTTTTTACTTGCCGATGAAAGGCCAGCAGAGAGGGGGCCAGCCTAGCCTCCTGAGGAAGGGCATTCCAGAGGTTGGGAGCAGCCACCGAGAAGGCTCTCTCTCATGTCCTCACCAGGCGAGCCTGTGATCTTGGTGGGACTGAGAGAAAGCCTTTTCCTGCAAATCTTAGGGCTTTCACAGGTTCATATGGGGAGGGTTGCAGGATCCTAATGTTTAGGTGGAATATCTTTTCCTGTAGTTTGCATCCATTACTTCATGTCCTATTCTCTGGAGCAACAGAAAACAAGCTCGCTCCATCTTCAACATGACATCCTTTCAAATATTTAAACAGGGCTGTCTTATTACCTCTTAACTTTCTCTTCTCCAGGCGAAACATACCCAACTCCCTAAGTCTCTCCTCATAAGGCATGGTTTCCAGACCATTCACCATTTTGGTTGCTCTTCTCTGGACACATTCCAGCTTGTCAACATCCTTTTTGAATTGCAGTGCCCAGAACTGGACACAGTATTCCAGGTGGGGCCTGATCAAAGTAAAATAGTGGCACTCTATTGATAGAATGATAGAGAAGTGGAGACATCTTGTTTAGCTGGAAACATATGAGATGACCCAACTTCATAGCCTGCTTTTCAGCTTTCCAGAAAAAGCTGATAGTTCCTTGTTAGGAACATAATACTGGACTAAATGGACTCCGTCTAATGGATCTGTTCATGGCCCCATCTCCATTACATGCATCATTCATCCTTTATTTATTTATTTAACATACAGTTTACCTGTCTTCCAAGGAACTGAAGGTAGCATGAAAGATTCTTTCATACACAAACACACCATGCTGCTATATAAAATAAAGAAGAGACCAATGGTGGAGATAGGAAAGGGAGACAACAGAGTAAGGAGAGAAGGAAAAAGCAATGAGGAAATACTTCCCAGATCCCTTCTACACCCCATTCCCTGAGCAGTATTTTAGATTCACGCTAGCAAATGTGTGTGGACCCCTAAAAGCAGGATCTCTTGGGTTTGAAACAGTACCTGTAAAAGCAGCTCTTGCCCAGCTGGCTCCCTCACTCATGCCTGCATATTTCACAGCTGGATAATTGATAATCGCTGCCATCCTGGAGAACTAGGTCATGTGGAGAGGCTTTGGGGAGGCATATCACGAGCAAAGGCAGTCAGAATTGTACTCAGCTTGCTTCTGCTCTGCAATTTTCTCACCAGTAAATAATTCAACAGCACAGGGTTTTGGGAGAGTCCATTGCCTATGTCACTGGATCACCTATGTGTAAGTTTACAAAAATGGATGGAAAGAACAGTAATGTAGTTCAATGGAGATTGTCCTGGATTGTCAGGGTTCAGTTCTTACATCTCCTATAGAGTCATTGGGTAGCTTTGGTCAAGTCACTGTTTCTCAGGTTCAGTTCCCTTACCTGAAAATCAAGAATGAAAATAGTGATCCAGTTCAGGAGGCTGAATGAAAATGAGACACGGATTGCAAGGTACTTCATTTTCTCTGAGTATTACAAAAGTACAGTGAAGGATGCATCCAGATATCAGATTTTTTTAAAAAAAATTGAGTGCATTCAGCAGCCACAGACCACATGGGGACTATATTGAGTTCTATGTGGATCCTAATATGGCAGATCGTGTGATTTTAATGTGGTAAGCAGTATAATGATATAATGAAAGAACCCATAGAGCTTGTTCTGCAATAACTTATAATACAACTTTTTTATGGACAGTGATGGTGGAAGAGGAGAAACAGGCTTGTTTTTCCCCCTGTATTTTTAATTAAGGACAAAATTGAACAAACAAGCAATAGTTAGATACAGCTGTAGATAAATGTGCTTATGTCATGATAAATCCAAGATATGATGTGTAATTATATAACCAGCGCAGATGTTAACAAATAATAATACTTATATATGTTACATTGATTCAGTGGGTCTAATAGTTGGAACTAATAACTGGATTGAGGCCTCAGTCTACAATTTGCTGAAATCAGGTTCTCTTTCAAGGTCTCTCTCAAAGTGCAATTCAGCAACAGAGCAACTTTTTCAGCTGTCAGTTGGGAAAATATATATCTGATGAACTACGAATATATTTCTCTTTCCACAGTATTGTACATCCCAAAAGAACTGCTGTGTACTTTTATACATTGCACAGTATATTTATATACTATGAATTGTAATCTAGATATACTGGATTCATGAAAGTTTTCTTAAAATAAGGACTGTTGATTGAGCATCTTCTCAATTAGCATCTTCTGCATTTTTCATCAGGCCTCCAAAAACTGGTCTTAAAAAATTAATAATCTCATTTTACACTTTCTCCAGGGGCCTCAAAGGCCTACTTCCTGCAAAGGGAATAAACATGTTCCTCCGTTTATTCTAACAGCCCTCCAACATTTTACAGATGAAAGTGGAAATATGTAATGTTATTTATTATTTACATTTTAATCCTCCCACTAGAAATATTATTAAAACAGTTGAAAGTGATACAGACATTAAGATTATTATAATAATCAAATATTTACCAAATACTTATATGGGTGATCATGAAAAGATGTGTCTTCATGCCCTTCCTGAAAACAGGGTTAGTGGGAACTGGCTGCAGTGACTCCAAAGGGAGTGAATTCACAGTCTAGGAATAACACAGGACAAAGCTTCTTCCTTGGTCAAGTGGACCTCCACAGGGAATGGTATCTGCAAGAGGACCTCTCCTGAGGGTCATAGAAACCAGAAATGATCATAGCAACTACAAAGCTTCATAACAAGTCAAGCAGTCTCTAAGATAGCCAGACCATAAGCCATTTAAGGTTTTAAAGGTTAAGAAATACATCATAAACTGCCCAAGAGACACTTGGCAACCAATGCCAGGACAAGTTTGGAATACCTTTATCATCAACCCAAACCTAACTGACCCTACTTGCATTTGAACGTTAATGTCTCTGAACTTCATAGAAAGGGCTATTCCACTACCATTCTGTAGAGGCCATTCTTTAGAGACAATGTGTGTTACCTCAAAAAGTAATCAGTTGTGTATCCACACTGCACAATTATACCAGTTTGATGCCACTTTAATTGCCATGGCTCCATCCTATGTAATCCTAGGATATGTCATTTGGGAAGATTGTTGGAATTCTCTTGAAGGCATGACCATTCATCTTTTATATCATTGCCTCTTAATTTGGCAGTAAGTATATCCATATTAACAGCTTCTCTCAGCTTGATTAACCATTCCATTTCTGTTGGGATCCTATCAGTTTTCCAGTATTATGTGAAGAGAATTCTAGCTGTCGTGATCATATATAACAATTTTCTAGAATGATTTTTTCAATAATCTCTTCCAGTTTATCATATTTAATAGGAAGACTTTTGGATCTAATACAATACTTGTCATAAGCATCTCATTTATAACCTTTACTATCATCGTCCAGTAGCGCTTTGCTTCCTGGTAATCACCACCACATATGTATGAAATTGCCATCTTGTTTTTGGCATTTCCAGAACTTTGTACTTCCTGTTTTATATATTTTGTTTAGTTTCGATGGCATCATATACCACTGATGTAACATTTTGAAATAGTTTTCCTTATAATTCTGACACAAGGTAAACTTATTGGTCATTTTCCAAGATTTCTCCCAGCTTCTAAATCTATTGGACTACCAATATCTTGAGCCCATTTCACCATCTCCTGTTTGATTATTTAATTTTCCAGGTCTCTATTTTTTAGTAACTTATAATATTTAGCAATATGTTTACCTTGTTTCTCAAATACAATCTTATCAATTTCATTTTTCTCTTTATCAAATCTTGACAATTTGGCATCATCACAGAATTGTGTTTTTAACTGATTATATAAAAACCAATTTATTTTTATGTTTTCTTCTTGCATTGTGTTGATAGTTTTGAATTGGGGAGTCTTCCTTGCATCTATATATAAAATATCTTTATATTTTATCCATTTTTCTCCTATATATTTGGTTCTATGATGAAAAGCTTCTTGCGGGGAAGCCCACAAGGTTCTTTTCAGATAAAACTGCTTTTTAATTTTACACCAAACTTTTAGGAGAACTTTCCTAATGACATGATGCTCAAAATCTTTGTTGACTGCTAATTTATTGTACCACATATATGCGTGGTAACCAAACCGTAAGTTACTGCCTTCCAATGTAAGTAGCTTTTCATTATCTAATCTTATCCACTCTTCCAGCCAGGCTAGACAGGAAGCATAGTAATATAGTCTTAAATTAGGAAGCGCAAGTCCACTTCTATCTTTATCATCTGTTAAAATCTTCCATCTGGTTCTGGGTTTTTTCCCCTTCCCAGAGGAATTTAGATAATTCCCTTTGCCATTTATCAAAACACTTTTCATTGGCTAAAATTGGTAGGTTTTGAAAAAGAAACAAACCTAGGGAGGACGTTCATTTTAATAACTGATATTGTACCAGAAAAAGAAACTTGAAGTCTCATCCATCTTTCCAGGTCCTTTCTAACTTCTGTCCAGATCTTATCATAATTATTTTGATAATTAAATATCATAAGTCTATGTTTCTCTTCGTCAATGTGATGTCCAGCTATTTTATCTTATTTTGAATCTTGAATCCCGTTGGAGACTTTAACTCACTTTTTTCTTGTGATGTTATATTTTTTGTCAGTATTGTAGTTTTTTCTTCATTGATCTTAAAACCTGAGTGGTTACCAAATTCCTTTAATATGTAATTAAATATTTTATACTATTCATAGGTTCTTCTAGAAAGCAGATCAAGTCATCAGTATAGGCTTTCATTTTAAATTGTTCTTTCTTTATTCTGACTCCTACAATACTCTCCTTTTCCCATATTTTGAGGTTTAATATTTCAAGCATCATCAGGAAGAGAAGAGGAGATATTGGGCAACCTTGTCTGGTGCCCTTTTCAATCATTATAGTGTCTGTTTTTCTTCATTTACAATTATGCATGCTCTTTGGTCCTTATAAATTGCTTTTATCCAGGAAATAAAGCAATCCTCAGTATTCATTTTTTATCAATATTCAAAAAAGGAAGGTCCAGTTGACTCTGTTGAATGCTTTTTCAGCGTCAATCAGAATCATCACCAATTTTTTGTCGTTCTTATATTCATAATGTTCTATTATGTCGATTACAGTTCTAGTATTATTCTTTATCTGGCGGTTGGGTAAAAACCCATTTTGATCTTCATGAATCAGTTCATTCAGTATTTTTTTCAATCTCTCTGCAATAATAATAGCAAAAATTTTGTAACCGACATTAATCAGGGAGATTGGTCTATAATTCTTAATGTCTCTTTTATCACGATCTTCTTATGGTATTAAGGTTATTGATGCTTCTTTCCATGACTCAGGAATACCCCCTCACTGTATATTATTGAACACATTATATAATGGCATCATTAGGACCTCCTCCATTTTTTTTATAGTAAATTGCGGTGAAGCCATCAGGTCCTGGGGCTTTTCCAGTTTTCATTTGTTTGATGAAATTTCATTTATAGTAATAGCTCGGTTTAGTGTCTCTTTCTGCGTTGTGTTTAAACTTGGTATTTTTTGATTTTCTAGAAATTTTCTAATTGATTCTACTTTTTCATATTTTGATTTGTTTTATATAAATGTTTTAAATATTCTTTGAATTCCTTTTTAATATCATCCTGATTAGTAATACTATTCCCATTTACTAGCAATTCCATTATTAATTTCTTCTCTTTCTCTTTTTTTAATTTGCTTGCTAGAAGTTTTCCAGCTTTGTTTCTGTATTCAAATTGTTTCTGCTTGACTCTTTGGATTTTCCTCTGAATCTCATTGATTGCTAGTGTTTTTAATTGTTGTTGTAAGATCTGAACTTCAGTCTTTGTATTCTTATCTCCTTTTTGTTTCCATTCTCCTTCTTTCTTTCTTAATTGTTCTAGCAGTCTAATCCTTGTCTTTTATGTTAAAAAGTTTTTTAAAAAAATTAAAAAATTGAAAACCCCAAAGGCACGCTGGGTCAGGCAAGGAGCAGGGCTTGGGAGGAGAGCAAAAGAGAGCATAGTGGCAAAAGCAGCCCCAGTTGTGCAGTTGCAGAGACATGCGATAATGGCTGCTCTGAAACCAGTATGTTTCCATTTTCATTGACTAGTATGATTGTGGCAAAAACAGGGCTTGTGTGGTGATGTCCTTAGTGTGCTAAGGTGCCTTTGTTTCTGTGGGCATGCATTGAGCTGCCTGTACACTAGAGGTAAAACCCAGCCACGCAGAGCGTTAACTTCTAAAAACTTAGAGAATACTACCTTCAAGAAGACCAATGAAAATTGTACAACACATCCCCAAAAGGCGACTGCAGAAAGTTAGTGAGTGTGTGTGTGTGAGAGAAAGAAAGAGAATAAAGTCAATAGAATAACATCACAAAATAGAGATAGTGTCCTCCTTGCCCCAGTGAGTAGAAACAGTTGTAGCTCATGGCCTATGTGAACTATGTTGGGATCATGTACCAATTCTCCCACAGTATGTTTCATGGCTGAGCTGAGAGCTGAATGAAATCCTTTCAATTAGAAGAATTTGAAGAATGTGGCAAAGGGTTTCTTTTCTCAAACTTTGTCATTTAAAAAAGTAACTTTTCCAAACTTGGCTCCTCCCACTCTCAACCTCATGCTCTATCCACTGTATCATTCCTTGGCTCAGATGTCCCTGCTGTACTTCTGTACTTCAAAAAGCCACAAGCCAATAAGTATCTATAATTCTGGATTAGTTCTTAGGTGAGGGGAAGTCACCATTATCAAGTATGAGAGATGAAGATGACACACATGCACAGTGAAAGAGAAAAGCAGTAGGTTGGATTTAGCTTCTTTTCCACTGGCATTCCCGAAAAAGCATTCCCCAAATGAAGTTATCTCCAGAACACTCCTGCTGGTGGAAATAAAGGAGGGTGACCATTTGGCAAAGACTTGGGGAAGACAAAGACTTGGGGAAGGGGAAAGGAATCAACAAAAATTGTCACCTCCTACATTCATCCAGTAAAATTTATCTATTTGGATCAGAAACCTAACACAGATGAAAGTAGACTTTCTGTCTGCAGGAGGCAGATTGTGGATCCAACTAAATGTCATATGAACTGAACACTGAAGCCCTAAGCAAACATTTATAATGTGAAGGAAGAGAGGAAACAACTGTTCCTCCAATCCAGAACTGGACATTCCAAACAGCAGATTTAAATTACAGGGAGGAAGATTTAAATTAAACATT
Source organism: Phrynosoma platyrhinos (assembly GCA_020142125.1). Taxonomy (NCBI): domain Eukaryota; kingdom Metazoa; phylum Chordata; class Lepidosauria; order Squamata; family Phrynosomatidae; genus Phrynosoma; species Phrynosoma platyrhinos. The sequence continues at coordinate 199,967,299 of CM034703.1, read as the reverse complement.
AGGACGAACATTTTGGCTGCAATCCAGCTGAGCACTAGGTGTACCTTTGCCCACAAATATCAGTGCTGGTTTGAGGCTGCTAACTTCAAGATCAGTTATTTGGTAGAAGAAGCTGTTTAAGACTTAGAGCTGTAATTGCACTCTGTAGTTAAAATGGAAATATTTGGACACATGTCTTCTGTTCACTGTAGGCATAGACAGGATGTGAAGAATTGTGTGAATGTAAGCCCTTGGCAAACACTTCCTGCAGACCCAGAACCAAAATGGCATACTGCATTCCGGACATCATTAGTGTTATCACTGTAGAATATTGAAAAAGCACTTGTAGGGTACAAAGGAAGGACACAGTATTCTGTCTCATCTCACTTACCCATTCATCCTTGGCCATGTGCTTAATTGCAGAAGAGTAGTCAGTATTTTAGCCAACCAGCCACAGCAATGTAGTTGCTCCCAATACTGTGGCACCTTAGAGACTCATGATGAATTGCTGTGTGGAAGACAGCCAAATTGCTCAGAGAAAGCAAGGCAAGTGATACAATCAATTATACAAGCAGTTATCCCTTCATTAAGACCTCATCAACCTTGGATCAGAAGTAGGCTAAGCTGTGTGTGAGAGAGAGAATGAGAGAGAGATGCTATAGTCACTCCGTGTGGGCTAGTTCTTTGGAAAGTTATTTTTGGAACTACAACTCCTGGAATCCCCAGCCAGCATTGTTGATGGCATGGGAGTTGTAGTCCAAAACAAGGATTTTCCCAAGCTCTGCTTCAGGCATTTTCTTTAGGTCTGTATGGAAGGCACCAGGAATTAACATGCAATGTCATTTTGTCACATTCATATGGGTTTAGTGAGCATGTGCTCACTGGGAAGCTGTGATTGTACTTTGTACAAGTAAAGAAAGAGAAATCTGTGTATCATGGCAAGGCAGGGTTTTGAACTGAGATTGCTTGGGCAAGCCCAAGAGTACACTGCCTACCACACGAATCTGACTTCTGTAGATCATAATCTTGAACCAACATACATATCTTATCCTCAGGCAAGGCCTTTCAGTCTGGAAGTGATGTGATATACATACTGGGTTTTGTTATTTTTACATTGGTTAATTTTGTCCTGAATGCTATTTTCCAGTGGCATGCAGTATTGTTTGCTCTTGCTCTTTTAGTGTTTTGGTGTAGCTACTGATATGGGCAACAAAAAACACCTTAGAACAAGCCCTGGTATAAATAAGTATAATAAGGCTTCTAAACAGCTCAAGATTGATGATATACATACTGGGAACTGTTGCACACTGCCTCTTATTTCAGGGGGGCCCAAATGAGAGTGACAGTAGGGTTTGGGCAGGGGATTTTTTTTTTATGTCAAGTCCCCAAATCCCACCAACCAGCCAGGCACTGGTCCATTTTTGTGGACACAGCAAATGCCCAATGTTGCCATATCTGAAACTGGCTCTGAAAAGAAAGCAACACTGATTCTTCTTTTCTGGGAAGGCAGCCGAGACTATTTATTGCAATGGAGAGATCACCAGTAGTAAACAATGGGGATGGGGTAGGAAGACCTTGTTGTTGTTATACAAAACCATCTGATTCAAATTCTCCTTTACCATTTAGAGAGCTATGTTTTTGTCTTTCTCTTTGATTAAGCCAAGCCAGAGCTGTTGGCATCTGGATGGTGCCTGCTATTGACTGCTGGTGCTGGAACTGGAAACTTAAGCAGGAGGTTTGAGCTGAAACCAGGACTTGGCCCACATTCAAATCTCGGCTCAGCCGCAAAGCTCATTGGATGGTCTTCTCAAACAAATCCACCTTCAAACAAACCTACACTGAGTTCCATTGAAGAAGAGCAAGAGAGGCACTTAAAAAAGTGTTAGAATTTAAAAATCAGTAAATAAACACTGCTTCTGGCTAAGTAACCACAAGGAATTATGTGAGTAATGGACAGGCTGCTTCCTTTCGTAGGAAAACCATCATGAGAAAAGAGAACACCTCTTCCCTTGGGGAAACTAGAAGCCTCTGTGTTTTGCATTATTTTCTGCTCTTCCTACAACTTAACCCCTGACACAACAGGGCTGGCTCATACAGTCAGCCCTCTGTATCCACAGATTCTTCATCCATGGATTCAAGCATCCACAACTTGAAAATATTTTTTAAAAGTATAAATTCCAAATAGCAAACTTTGATTTTGCTATTTTTATAAGAGATACCATTTTACTATGTCACTGTATTTAATGGAATTTGAGCATCCAAGGATTTTGGTATCCACAGGGGGATCCTGAAACCAAACCCCAGCAGATACCAAGGATCTACTGTAGTTGGGAACTGGAACCAAGGGCTCCCTGACTGTTCTGTTACTGAACTTTGGAAACATTCACCAGTAGGGATAACAAGTCAGCATGAATCCTTTTAACTATCATAGCAAATTTTCTCATTTGTGATTAATGGTGGTCATATTATGGCTTCTGAATTCTTCTTTCTGTCTTTTCTTTCTTGACTTTTTTTCTAAGAGAAAGATATTATGATTTTATAGTACACTGTTTTCCTCCCTTTCTATAGCCACAGGATGCTGTTCCATCACTTTAGGACTGCAGCCTTAAATTGTTGCCCTAGGGCAGGGGTAGGCAACCTTTCCCCTTTAAAGGCCGAGGGACTTCAGCTCCCAGAAGCCTCAGCCATGTTGGCCAATAGTCCCATGTTGGCCAATAGCTCCTGGGATTCTGGGAGCTGAAGTCCCTCGGCCCTTAAAGGGGAAAGGTTGCCTACCCCTGCACTACAGTGTGCGGAGGTAATGGGGTGGATTCAGGGTCAGAATACTCTGGGAGCAGCCACCTCACAACCAATACAGAAGGTGGGATGGGAGCATAAGGTTTTTACATAACATCTTTCCTAAAGGATTTGTTTTTATGATTGAATCCAGTGTGAACGGTAATTAACTATTCTCAGCTCTAAGGTGGCATAGTCAAGGGGCCTGATCATACAGTCTCGTAGGAAAAGGGATTTAGACATATTGAATCTGAAGCCCCAGCCCCAAAACGGTCCCTTTTGTTGCTTTTAAACAGTTTCCATAACTTCAGAGTGGACAAGGTTTCCCATTAGTAGATCTCTTCTCCTTTGGCTGAGGGACATTTCTACTTCATCTTAACCCCTGGAGGTACATCTCAGGACAGAGTTACAATTATAGAAGGGACAAAATGATGGCATTGCCTTCTCATAAGAATTCAGTTTCTCCATGGACAGTTCCTTCTATCCCCAAATTTCTAGCACTGGATTAACTTAAAACTTCAGCTGAATGTTTAAACATGAAATGTAAGCATCGAAAGAAATGGAGCAGGCAAAGTGACCAAAGCCCAGCAGATACTAAGGGCTGACTAAAGAACATAGCAAATATATGAGTATTAAGAACTCGGCAAATATATGAGTTCTAGGAATGAATAATGTTCAATGTCTCACATTCTGCCATACTAGAAATTTGTAGACTGAAGGAAAATGTCATAATTCTTATTTGGGGTGCAATGTCCTCATTTTGTATGTCTCCTAACTCATAGCTACAGCTCTGTTTCACAGCTAGAATTGCTCTGTAAGGAGTTTATCACACTGGGGCAAAGTGCTCAAATCCCATGCAGAAACAGGATTTAAAACCTGAAAAAACCTGCAAATTTGGGTTGATTTTCACACACATCATGGTTAATGAGCATAATCCGGGCAGAAAGTCAACAAAACGTGTTTTCTGAATTTTCTGAAAGTAAAAAAGAATCGTGTTTTGTCGACTTTTTGTCCAGATTAATGTTGTGTTAATGCTCATAAACCCCGACGTTGTGTGAAAATCAATCCGCTTTTGTGGATTTTCCCCCACTTTCTGTCCAGGTTAATGCTCAATGTCATGTGAAAATCAATCTACTTTTGCAGGTTTTTCCTGTTTTCAATCCCATTTTTGCACAGGATCCCTCCCGTGAGATAAACTCCTAAGACTGAAGCCATCTCATGAAGTTTTACAGATCATTGATTTACAAAACTCAATCACATGTGTGATTATGAGTACCAGTTCTCCATGAATTTGTCAGGGATGGTTTCTAATTTTTTATACACCACAGCTTAAAAGTGCCATGTGCAATTACTGAATGAAGAAACAAGAAATACTTTATCAGATTGGCAAACTTGACTTTCAGACTTTTATTTTTATAAAACCACCAGCACTGATTAGATTAGCTGTTAATTAAATGTTGAAAATAGCTAATCTGTATTTTAAGTGTGAACCACCCAGAATTTTTAGATTATGTCATCTTTTGTGGTCGTTGTTTATAAATACCAGGCAGTTTCAGTAATTGTGCAATACAATAAGATTGTATTTCTTTCTGGCTTAATTCAGTGTTTATTAGGCAGTTCATTAACTTTGCAAAAGCACTTCTAAAAATCAAGTAACTGGAGAAGCACCGAGGGATTAGAGAACAAATATTTCAAGGATACAAATATATTTACCCGACCCATTCTGACTGTTACCTGGCCAGAACCGGTTCTAGATCATTTTTTTCTACATGTGATAGTTGATCAGACTGGAAGAGGACAAGAATCCAGAGAAATACTCATTGTTTGAGTGAGGAACCTATTGTGGATTTATACTTACCCTTACAAACATCCCCAAGAAATCAGACTCTGATCCAACTTGTTCCTCCTATTTTTCAGCAGAAGCACACTTACTGCACAGAATTCTGCACAGCTGACTGTCACAGAAATATCCCATTATCATCCCACTCCATCCAGCAAACATCAAGCCATCACTCTTAGCCAAGCACATTTTTCAATCTAAAAGAGAAAGTATTTTTAAAAGACAGGTAGAGAATATCCATTTAAATAAATACACATGCTAGGCATTGTTGTTATTGTTGTGTGCCTTGAAGTTATTTCCATGTTACAGAGAACCTAAGGTGACCATAATATTAACCTTAAATTTCTTGGCAAGATTTGTTCAGGGGACTTTGCCTTTGTCTTCCTCTGAGGCTGGGAGGGTGGGACTTGCCAAATGTCACCCAGTGGTTTCCATGACTGAGCAGAGATTTGAACCCTGCTCCCCAGAGTCATAGTCCACTGCTCAAACCACTATTCCACACTAGCTCATGCATAAACCTATAAAAAGGCAAAGGCTTGCTCCGAGCGTGGAGCCAGGGTGGGGGATGAGAAGCAAAATTAGAGTGAATTTGGTGCAAGATTTATGAGAGTGAAGGCAGCAGGTAGGAGAGCTGGTGCCACAGCAGGAAAAAGAAACCACACTGGTTGATGTCAGTAGGAAGCTCAAGATAAAAAGAAGACATGTTATGACTTTATTACTTTAAAAAAGTGAAGAGAACTATCATGTCCATTTTGCAGAAAATCTTCCTTTCATATTCTTGTCATCAATTCTTGACTTGAGATCAACTGATCTGGAAGTGAAGGAGTTCGCAGAAACCTGAAAAGAGAGAGAGATGCTTTTGCCTTGGGAACCCATAAACATCAAATGTTCTGTTGTACTGCTATTCAAAGTGCTATTCAAATCTCAAAATACATTAGAAAACAATCTAAAAGATGGGTTTTGTTTTGTTCTTTGCCAGCTTCCGAACAGCTCACTCAAGGTATGTCTACATTACAAGTACAAATCAAGTTTAAACCTGTTTAACTTCTGCAGGTCCCAACTGAGGAACTCTGGTAACTTGTAACTGTTGTGGATGGGTTCCAAAATCTATCACAAATAATTCTCCAGAATTAAGGCCACAATCAAGCCATTTGGGGGAGGCCAGATTTGGCCCACAGGCTACCAAGTGCCTATCCCAGCTTCCCCACTTAGTGTCTTATAAATGTCCCCCAGCCAACATGGCAATTGCCAGCATGACCAGTACAGCTATTGGCCATGGCATCTAGAGATGATAGGGACTATAGTCCAACATATGTGGAGGGCACAATGCTGGGGAAATTAACCTATTCCAACTCTTGTGTCATTGTAGGCATGCTATTTTGTGAAAAGATACTGTATTAAAAATAGTATAAAAGAAATGGGGGAAAACTGGGAAAACTGGGAAAAGTTAAAGTTTCAGCAAGTTGCTTTGGAAGCAGGAAAATAGGATTTGAGCATAAGTATCAACTCATTTCTGTCCTAGACTAGAGAAATTTCTATAATGCCTCTTACAGTGTTGGCACCATTTGAATCCATGAAAACTAAGTAGATAATCAGAAAGATGGGCTTTCAGCCAAATGCACAGAGTGAAAACTTAAGATTTATGAATCTGGGGATGTTTGGGTTTCTGGCAATAGCTCCAGGAATAATGACGACAGAGTGAATCTAGGGCCATTATGCTGTCTAGTGGGATGCATTGCCTGTGGTGGTGAAATGACTACACAGGACAAGATTCTGTAAAGCTGGTAATTACTTCAGAGCACAGCGGTGGCCTCTGCTCTTTTGAGAGGAGCATCTTTGAAATCCTCTGATAAATCAAAGTGGTGGCTGCTGAAATCAAGATAACAACGTTACACAAAGGACGAGTGGCTGACTGCAGAAGGTCAACAGCAATGGTTTAATGCTCAGGCAGAAACAGAAAGAGCCCTTCTGTTGCTAGGTTGTCCGTATATTTTTGTGCCAGCTTTTTTAGAGAAGTGGCAAAAATGAAAGATGACACAAAGAGAAGAGATGGGGGGGGAGGGTTAGAATGAATTCATTCACTTTGGCTTGTCATATATTTCAGGAGGTTAGTGGGCCCCTGGAAGCCACACATCAATTGCCAGGCTAGACCCTTCAGTTCCCCTTCACATGTCACACAGCAAGAGGGAGAATAAGTTGTTTAGGCTTCCATGAAAAAAGAAACTTTCTGTGCCCCTCCTACTTGAATGGTTACCCAGAGAAACAGGCTTTTTAACCTGGCCCAAATAAATGACAAGAATAGGATATACTTTGACTTGGCAGTCACAATAATAGTAAAACATACAGGTACTGCCAGCAGGAGTATATGGAAGACATCCAAGAGGTTTAACTGGCACCAGATCCCATAAGTCAATGCACTTGTTTCCTTATAATCTCTCTCAAACTGGGTCCTCAAGAATAGCTTATTGGCCAAAGGCTGAACCAAGTGAGGCCCAAATAGCTCTGGGATGATGATGTTGCTGCTGTTCTTGGAAGGAGAAAGAGCAGTAAATGTAGCATTAGTAGCAGCAATAGGCACAGAAAGAGCAGCAGGGGCATCACTAGAGGGGTGTGAGGCATATGGACCACACGAAGTGACACCTCAGAGGGTGGGAAGGGTGGGCGGGAAGAGCTGCTCTCCAAGTCTGGTGGCTCTGCTAGCCGAGCAAGAAAATGTGTCTCCTCTCTTTTCTACTCACCCAGAAGCTCTTCCAGACTTGGAAAGGCTGCAGGGTGGCGGCGGCAGCAGCAGCCCACTCCCTTTGGTGGCTACTGGTGGGAATGGGTTGCCTTCCAGGTCTGACAGCTCTGCTGGCCAGGTGGGAAAGCGAGTGGCCTCCTTTTCATGCCCAGCCAGCAACACTGCCAGACCCAGAGCAGAAAAGGGCGTTGAAGAGACAATGGAGGCATTAAAAATGATTCACACCGGGTGTAAAATATACTAGGTACGAGCAATAGTAGCACAGTCAACCCTCCATTTTCACAGGGGATCCATTCCAGACCCACCCACCTACCCACAAAAATGGAGATTCACCAATATTCAAGCCCCATAAGTTTGAATGGGGTGCATCCCCATGGGTGAGTGCCCCATTGATTTTAAAGGAGGTCACCCCTCCATGAATATACAAAACCTCAGACTTCAAGTTCGCGAGAACGGAGGGGTAACTGTGTTTGCAGCTTCCTCTTGCTTGCTCCACTTAAATTCAGCTGTCATTCATCCTACAATATCACTTTGATCCTGGCTGTGTAGGTTTGCTAACTTCACATAATTAACAACACTTAACTACAATCCTATATATGCCTACTCAAAACTAAGTCCCACTGAATTACACTGGGCTCACTGGTGTAAGCCTTCATATAGTTTGCTTGCCAATTACTATTTATAAATCAAAACCACACTATTGTAAGCACAGTTTTGTTGATGACAGAGCAACATAAGAGAATGGCTTTCCAACCTTTGTACATTTAATAAATGTACATTTAATAAGGACATAACAGCTTACCTCACTTTAGTAACTGTCGCCAGGCTCATCTAAACCATGATTTAGGGCAGAGTTTGGAAATGTAGATTAAAAAAACCCAAACTAGCTATTGGTATGGTTAAAAATAATAATAGTTAGACACCATTATAGTTACAGTTTTAAGGAGTAACTATGTACTCTTCCATTTCTTGAAAGTAGCTGTAATAATTACTTTTACAGTATCTTATTGTTGAAAATCTGGTTAATATAAACTGGTGGCCTGTGGAACAAAACTCACTTTCCTCCCATCCAACTTGATTTTCCTCAAAACCCACAAAAGGGCACAAGGCAGCAGCACATGGCATAGCTATCAACCAGCATTTGAACTATGTGATATTTATCCCCCATCATTCAGTAATGCCACACTTCTATAATTATAATAGTAACTAAAAGTTACACTGCACAATAAGTGAAGTCACACTTCATTAAGTGACACTTGTAATGTAATGTTATTATACCTTTGTTGCTGGAAAAAAGATTTAATTGAAAGTAGCTTGTCATTTGTAATTACTTACTTTCAGGCTCTAGTCTAGGAGGAAGACTGAGAACAAGTTGCACACAGTGCACCATCGGCTCATGTGCTCCCCTTCCCCACTTTTTTGCGCAAGAGAATGAGTGAGAGCTTCAATATTTTCTTCAGAAAATAACCACATTTCTAAGTTATGTATCTTAGAACTAACAGTTAGTTAGAACTATTCAGTTAGTGCAGGATTTAAATTATTCTTTCAGATTCTGATTCAATAACTAAAAAAAACAGTTCCCTGAGTCTGTAAATAATGTGGAACTCAAGTTTATTCTAAAGTGAGCATGAATATTTTTACTCTCCTCTATTACACGACAGAGGGAAAGAGGGGACAGAAGAGAAAGGAGGGAGAAAGTGCAAGTCTGAGATCTGACACATCTGATAGGATGTCTCATCTATCACTAGGAAAACTAGGTTTACAAGGACAATCCCAAATTCTCCTTTATCTTAGCACTGTGATGGCTTGCATGGCCCATGAAGATAAATGAAACTGAAGCTAGTGTTTCTACTTCTATTCTAAATAGGACTGCATCTGGATCTAAGGCAATTAGTTTTGGAGAGCCCTCATGATATAGAACCCCTTCCCCTTGTAAGTTTAGTCATCTTTGGAAACAAATACATCCTTTTAAAAAAGAAGTAGTAGTAGATAAGATGGGAAGCAATTGTGCTACTCTATTCTGCTTTGATCAGACCTCACCTGGAAAACTGCATCCAGTTCTGGACACCACAATTCAAGAGAGATATTGATAACCTGGAGCGTGTCCAGGGGAAGGTGACCAAAATGGTGAAAGGTCTGGAAACCATGCCCTGTGAGGAGCGGCTGAGGGAGCTAGGTATATTTAGCCTAGAGAAGGTTAACAGGTGACATGATAGCCATGTTTAAATATTTGAAGGGATGTCATATTGAGGATGGGGCAAGTTTGTTTTCTGCTGTTTCAGAGACTAAGACACAAAGCAATGGGTTCAAACTCCAGGAAAAGAGATTCCAACTCAACATTAGGAAGAACTTCCTACAGTAAGAGCTATACTATTGTGCAACTTCTCTAAGACATTGGCATGTGTTTCTGTTGAGTTCTAGTCTGTTAAGCTTTATATATATATATAAACAAAATTCATTAGGATCTGGTGATAGCAGTGCATTACAAGGTAGCAGTAATGAAGCTGTTGAAGCATTTGGCTTATTGTAGGTAGGTATAAGTACTGTGTACAACAGGACTGTGGAACCTTTGGCTTTCCAGATGTTTTGGACTACAGCTCCCACAGTCTCATACCATGTTTCAGCCAGACTAATGGAAAATGTAGATTGAAACATCTGTAAGGTCAGTTTCCACAGTTCTGCATATGAGATTTATGTAGGTTTTCATGACACTTCATACACAAACACACACATTCCTTCAGCTTTCTTAGTGATTTTTAAAAAGCTAAATAAACACAAAGATAAACCATCTGAACTGTTACGCAAAAAGAAACTGACTCCTGGAATATCTTTTGAAGCAAATCTGCATCATTTGCTTATTTTATACAATTTATTCAAAAGGCAAAGAAATATAAGGTCACATAGTGGTTTAAGTATTGGGCTCAAGAAGACTAGGATTCAAATTCCCCTGTGGCCTTGGAAACCCATTGGGTGACCATGACCAAGTGACACTTTCTCTGTCTCATAGGAAGGAAATGGCAAATCTATTCTGAATGAATCTCTCCAAGAAACCTCATGATAAATTTGCCTTAAGGTTGTCACACAACAAGTAGATCTGTGATCATACTGGCTGTAGGATTCTGGGAATTATAGTCAAAGAACATACATGCATCCCAGAGTTCTAAGACTTCAATGGGCATTGATATTGGTTATGCACATTCAACTTTCCCTTCACAAAGATCTTGAAACATTCTTTAAATGACACCCCACAACCTGATGAAGCAAATAAGCTTATCGCACTGTGTTCTTGGAACGTGATGAGAACGTGATCGGAACAGAACGTATTTTATCGCAAGGCATGATCCTCATCGAGTTCCCATTCTGTGCTCTGACAGTCCCTTGCCCATACTATCAGAAGAACTGTAAAAATGCATCCTCAGCCAGCAAG
>CM034703.1:199943650-199956438 GCA_020142125.1 Phrynosoma platyrhinos | reverse complement strand
TATCAATAGTCTAATGTGGTAACACCTGTTCCCATATTATTATGTTCTAGGGACTCGATGGGAATGTTATAGGTACTTGTGCGATAAGCTTAATTGTTTCATTCTGGGCTGACTAACCAGTGCCCCACACTGGCAGAATTATTTGTCAAATATTGCCAGCCTTCCTTATAGACAGGGCTGCCAGACTGAGAACTGGAGAGGGTTTCTATAACTTTAATGGTTGGATAGGAGAGGGAATTTCAGCAGGTGTTGCTTGTTATTTGGTTGCATGACAAGCAATATCCGCTAAAATTCCCTCTTCTACGCAACCATTAAAGGGGTAGCAGCCCTCTCCAATATTCATTCTGGCAACACTACACAGCTTTTGGTCATCTTTATGAATCTCTGTTTAAGACTTAGAGGATCAAGGATTAAACTTTGCTCAGTTTACACAGATTTGTTAGGAAGACCCATCTTAAATGGTTCCAGATGCATTGAACGGAAGAACCAAACTTACCAAATATAGTTCACCCATTTATAAACTTGAAAGTGTTGGAATAATACTGGAAAGATTATAGTGATCCTGCAATACAGTCCCCTGACAAAACATTTAATAATGAGTTCACTTCCCCAGCGTATTGAACAAATCTCTAATTCCAAAAACATTGGAACCCAGAAGCACATTCCCAAATGCCTGCTGCAGTCTTGCACCTTAATAAAATTATTTCCCAGCTTCTGCAGTTGATTAAGGGCACAGTTCTCAAATCTCTAGCCCCAGTCCTCAGTGACCACTACGTGACACACAATCGCATAGATTCTTATATAGACTGTTGTAATTTTCAATGTAATTTCCCAGTAGATTGCACTGTGAGATCAGAGGAAAGCTTCCTTTCCTGTCCCTGTACCCCAACCAAGCATCCCTGTGGGGTGAAGTCCCTTTGATACAAGGTAGTATACAAGGCACTAGGTTGATGGGAAAGGAGGGAACAAAACCCTTTCCCATTAACTTTCTGAAGCGAACTTTTCTTAGGATCCAAATCAGATGTTGGCCGAATGCCCGTCCTCCTGCAGCTCCCATTGACCATCCTGCATTGTTCAAGAGAGCCCAAAACTATGAGAGAAGCTGCAAAGTGGTGGGGGGAGAGGGGGAGACTTTCCTCCCATGAACTTCTTTAGGTTATTTTAGGACCCAAGTCTATTTTCTCAAAAAGCTTCAAGGGGAAAGGCCAAGGGGGAGATAGAACTACACTAAAAGATGGCCTGTCCACATTTGTATTTGTTCTGAAAGGCAAAAGATGAGGGCTTATGATGGAATCAATCAGAGATGGAATTTCATGAATCAGAACCTCGAGCTTTCCAGCATCTGCTTTTTATGAATTTTAATTGTGAACGTTATGCCATAGCAAATATTAGATCCACAAAACCTTGAAACAATACACAATAATATTTTTTTTCTGATGTCAAGCTTGGATTCACACAACTGTTTTCTCCCACTGTGAAGCGGTTTTCCTCCTCCCACTCTCTTCCAGGGTGCCTGAAAGTGTTGTTCCATTGCCATCATTCAACACAATAGCAGAAGCTAATAGAACTGAACTCCAGGAGATGTAAAATCAACAGGTAGACTTTGCCTGCAAAAGTTTTCAACAAGCTTGTCATCAGATTTTTTTTTTAAAAAAAATGATTATTTTAAAAAATATTAAAAACTTTAAAATAACATACAAATACAAATAAAAAAGAAAGAAATGATAGTCAAGAAAAGAGAGAATAAAAGAAAGGAGGGGGGAAGCAGTTACTTCCACCTTTCCTACCCCTGATTATATAAACATTGTATAATTTTAATTCTTCCACTTTTCCATATTTCACTTAGTTACTCCTAATAATGATCAAAATCCACAGTTAATATTTTGTCTTTAAATTCTTGTGTAAAAATAATCAGTAGGTTCCCAAGCTTGCCTAATTGTTGCCAAATATTTTTCTCTTAATAAATCAATTTATCAATTTCCACTAGGTCCATCAATTTTATTAACCAATCTTCTTGTCATAGAATCTCTGTATTCTTCCATTTCTACAGATATAACAGTCTTGCTGCCATAATCATGTATTGTACTAATCTTCCATAATTCATCTCTATTTGATCATCTAACAGTCCCAATCAAAACAATTCTGGCTTCAACTGTAAATACACTTTCAAAATCTTCTGAATCATGTTATGTATCTGCATGTCAATATTTCTTTGTTGTGTAACAAGTACACCACATATGATAAAAAGTCCATATTTGTTGTTCACATTTCAAACATATTTCCAGGAGTTAAGTAGCAAAGGTAAAATGGGAATGGTACTTAACTCAGAAATGTTGAGCTGGGATGGACAGCACCAAAAAAGGGAAAGTGGGTGAGATAAATTCATTATGGCCAGTCAATATAATCAGCTGTGCATCTTCCACCATGATGAATTCCCTCTGATGCCTTGTTTTGAAGGTTTTTTGTTGTTATTGTTAATCATTTATATCCTGCCTTTCTCCCAACAATGGGACTCAAGGCAGCTAACAACATTTTAACAATAAGGGTTAAAAACACTCCAAAAGTTATGTGAAAAGATAAAATATACAGTTAAACAATCATATATTGAAGCAATTTAAAATATTAAAATACATGAAACAATAAAAAATAATTTTAAAAAACTATATTCAGATCCTTTAAAAACTTCTTCACACATTCTTCACACACACACTCACACACACAAGAGGGAGGTATCTGCAAACTTGGAGGAACCCCAAGGTTTGCAGAAGCACATAGGGGAAAAATACCAAGAAGGAAGAAACTTTTATACATGGCCATGCTCAGTAGGCACAGACTTCAAGGGCAAGGGGGTGCAAAGGGAAGATCAGCAATAAGCTTGTGACTCCAATTTTCGTGGAGTGGTGGATCTGCTCCAAGGTTTAATCCAGGGGTAGGCAACCTAAGGCCCGGGGGCCGGATATGGCCACCCAAGGCCTTTGGACCGGCCCTAGGCCGGTCCTGCCGCCGCCACCCCCCACTGCCCACCATGATGATATTGATTATTGTTGTTATTACTTGTTCTTGGGGTTTTCTTGGCAAAATCTCCACAGGGGTTTTGCCATGGTTTTTCTGGAGCTGAGAGAGTGTGCATATTTTTTTTAAAAAAATAATTTTAAAAAATATTTAAAAATATTTATTTATTTATTTATTTATTTATTTATTTATGGTGCTTCGGCCCCCCATTTGTCTGAGGGACAGCAACCTGGCCCCCGGCTCAAAAAGGTTGCCTACCCCTGGTTTAATCTAAAAGAACTATCCAAGGTGTTGAACCCTATCCCAACAATAGGTTCAGCATGTAAGATAGCTCCTTCAAAACATGTAGGTTAGCTCCTTCAAAGTTTGGACCCAACCAATTCACTGCCCAGCCAATACAACTGGACCTACACATATCGCTGCACTGAAACATCTTGTTGTTAGTTCCACTAGTACATATCTAATATGTATCCCTCCCTCACAACCTATAGGGACAAACAATGGTACTCCTCAGCCTGTGCTCATTCTCTGACCCATTTCATTGTGGAGCTCAGCATGAGTCATTCCATTTGTATGCACTGACATGCATTATATAAAAGTATAGGGAGCTGCCGTTCTCCTAAGTCAAGCTAATGGTCCATTTATCCCAGTGCTGTGCAACTTGACTGACAGCAACTCTCTGGGGTCTCAAGTAAACATTCTTCCCAGATATCAGACCTGATATTAAAACTGGAAATACCAAGGGTTGCCATCACACTGTGTGAAAGAGAAAGAGGGAAAGAGACAGTGGGCTAGTCTACAGGTTTAAAATACTCCTTTTTCCAGTTGAATAAAATGTAATCTGGCCACACACTATTCACAGGAGTCTGGGCTTTTTGAGGGTATCCGTGAAAAGCTTCTTCTTACATACCATGGGAAAAGGCTTTGCAGCTTTTACCAGAGTGTCTGCTGAAATTCTCAGAAATGCACATTATTGCATGCGCAGCTGTTCGTTTGCTTTGCATGCATTCAATGACCATGTATTTTCAGCAGAGGGAGGACGAATAGATGCCAATAGATGGGAATTTGCACAGGAAAGTGAATACAATTAACCATCAATGGAAATGTGCAAAAATACATAGCAATTCACATAATACACTTACTTGTAACTAGCCCAACAGAGAGAGAGGAAACTGCAATTTTGGTTCAGGCTTCTTTTCTTATAACCTGTGTGGCTACACAGTTTTGTCATCTGGGTGCTACATGATGATGGTAATTACTCATCCTTCTTAGGCTTAAAAAAAGACTTGGACTGGACACACTTTATACACATAACCTAAAGGTAATTCTATACATAATATTTGTAATAATTTGTGAATGAAACAAAAGTTTATATACACTGAACCATCAGAAAGCAAAGATTTGATTGCTATTTGTATTTGCTGGTCAATGACCGAATAACTACTAAAGTTATACTACTAAAAGGTGTCACTATTTCAATCCAAACAGTTTTGGATTTTAGAGTATTTCTGAATTTGGAGTTCCGATAAAGGAGATTCAACTTGTACTGACCTCCATTTTAAAATGGCAAAGCATCATTTTGATATTTAGCAACAGCTGTCAGCTCTGTAGCTGGCATGTATTTCATTGTTACAAAAATAAGGTCTACTCCAGAAAGGTGCCAGGTACCAAATTATGATAGTTCCAGAGTTCCCAATTTAGATGTTCATTGATTTCCCCTCTTTACAATAGACCTTTTTCTTAGTGCTTTCTCTGATACCCCATCCACCATCCCTTTCCCTGCTCTTTTTCTACCCAAGGCCTGAAGGAAATAGACATTTTGGCTGCAGCTGCTCTGAATCAAAGGGGTGGAAGCAGGGAGAGGGGATTGGAGTCTAGGCAAAGCAATTTTGTACTTTGTGAAAGGCCCTGAGGAAAACTGTCAGGGATATGTACATTTGAGGGGGGCTAGTCTGGCAATCCCAATTTAGCTAAGCAGCAAAGAAAGGCATCTGCTGAAATCATGCATTGTTTTCCTGTTTGCAGTATTCTTTTCTGTCCGCTTTTCCTCTATAATAGAAAAGGCATTCCACAAGGGTATCAGTTTTGCACTCCCAGCTGTTGTTATTTTTACAAAAGTCTGCCTGGAGATTGTTTGGCTACCTGTTTGCCTTGAAAAAGGAGAACTGCTTTGGGGACTCTTCTGTATCAGGGCTGCTTGTCTTTCTAGCAGAAAAACTAAAGGTAGGCTGCTGAGTTTGCTTGTGGAATAAAATAACAGTAAAAACTTGGCCTCAATGTTTAATACCCATACAGATGTGCACCTGGAAGTTGAAAAGCAATAAAAAGCTGGCCCATATGCACAAGCTCTATATTCCATCAAAAGCCAACTGGATAGACTGGCATTTGGACTTAATTTGGAAGAAAGCTACAGAAAACAGGAAAGGAAAAGAAGGGGAAACAGCTTCCTTCCCCCCACTTTGTGTTCTGTTTCATTTTACAAACAATTAAATCGGCCTGCCCAGCTCTCTCAATCTCTCATCTTTTTTTTTTCTTCCTTTTGCTGCCACACACTCTTCACACATCAAAACTTATTTTAGGCTGGCTGATGAATCCCAGATGTCTAGGGAAGGCAGCAGGAGCTACGGTTATTCCATTCGCAGCTTCACACGGCTTTCCTGGCAACCTCCTGTGTGAGATTCAGCCAAGTGGGAAGAGCATAACAAAGTGGGAAAGGATAAAGTCAGCTTCTCACTCATAGTGTGCGTGTGTGCACGTCTTTGTGCACATGCACACACATGCAGGGGTGCTGGTGGAGGAAGTCAAGAGCTCAAAATGACATAGAAACTGAGGCCCACATGTTTGCTACCTCTTTCTGCTTGTCCTGAGATGAAACTGGAGAGGAGGCAGGTGGATCTGGCAAAGAGTTTGTTGGAAATGCAAACAACGCAGGCATCAGGGGATGGCCCTTGAAACCACGGCTAATATATCCCGTGTTCTCTTCCTCTGGCACATAGGAAAAGGAAGTGGCTGCAGCTGTTCAAGAGTTTTAGACATTTGGAGCAGGGAAGAGGGCTCAAGAGTATAGCTAAAAGAATGCTGCAGAAATTCTAACTTTCTGATGTATTATCTTTTTCAAGCACACCACCATGACAAGGGGTCCCCCAAGGGTTCCTGTAGAGCAGGCTTTTACTGTGTATGCACTCTCCTTCCAACCCAGAATTTTACAGGGGGTCCCAGACAATCTCCTTTCCTATTTATACCCTTCTCATGTTTCTCAGCTGTTTCTTCTAGCTTTTCTCTTATCAAATGCACACACACAGTGTTAAGGGAGGAAAAAAGGAACAGCTGCACAATTATTCTCCATCAGTAGCACTAAGAACCATCTGGAAACATTCTGGGTGGCCTTGGGCCAGTTGTAGCTCTCAGTATTACCTAGTTTGCAAGGTTGTTGTGTGGCTGACATAAGGGAAAGAACTATATACCTCTATCGCCTTGACCTCCTCTCAAGATATCCACATAAGCAATAATTAAAATTAACAAGCAAGTAGGCAGTTTTCATATAATTGAGCAACTTGGTTGTACAAGACATCTTTACCTTTTCAGCCACTGGGTATAAATAGCTCTTGTTTTTCTTCTTCACCAGTGGTGGTGGAACCCCCCTCCCATATACATATACATACACATACACGTATGTAGCTTTTATTTCGACAACAACTCTAGCTGTAAGTTGGGTTAGGCTTACTGGGAATGACAGGTCTGTGCTCGCCCTGGAGAGCTTACTCCTGAGAAAAGAGAATCAGACTGGACTCACCTGGTTTTTGGACACAACACAACATTCTTCAAAAAACAAAAGAGTAGTTCTAGTTGCAAAGGGGTCACAAAAAAGTGTGAACCTTCTCCTCCTTCGGTCCCTACCTGAAACCAAAGCAGTGATTATTTCATTTATATACCTTGTTCCAAATTCTTGCATGCAGAAACTCACAGCTTCATTGAATCCATGAACTGTCCTTATTGAAAGCAATGTGCCCAAGATGTGATGGGTCAACATAACATAATGTTTGATCTATAATAACTGGTACACACACTCCAGTCATCCCTTAACATTGAAGGAAGACAGCCATAAATATGCAGTGTGACCTTATCCGATACTAGGAAGACAGAGGCTGCATCAGCACTGCAGAAATAATGCAGTTTGATACTGCTTTAATTGCCATGGCTCAGTGCTATGGAATTCTGGGATTTGTTGTGGCCACAGAGCTCTCTGACAGAGAAGGCTAAATATCTCACAAAACTACAAATCCCAGAATTCTATAGCATTGAGCCATGGCAGTTAAAGCAGTGTCAAATTGCATTATTTTTGCAGTGCAGATTCAGCTGTAGTCCACAGAGGCAGTAGAATGAAATGCTTGAATATAGCATCACATTGCCTGATTGCACTGAATGGAAAACTGCAGTGGGTGTTGGGGAAGAGGGCCAAGAGTTGATCTACAACCCACACTGGAGATAGAGGTATCATAGCCCCACTGTCTGAGCCCCCCTTAGGGACCAGTTCCTTCACCCCATCTGAACCAGGATCTCATCACACTTTTCCCAGACTGACATGGCTTTTTTCCTCTCTTTCTATCTCTCCTTAACTGCACTGCACAGGTTTTTTGTCAACTTCCCATCTGCCAAGCATTACTTCAGTCAATTCAAGCACATGGAGGACCCACTAGAGATGGAAAGAAGTCTGCAGCTGCGTAAACACGCCAGGCGGGTGATGGGGGCTATTAACAGTGTGGTGGAGAATATCTATGATTCAGAGAAGGTTGCCTCTGTTCTAGCGTTGGTGGGCAAGGCGCACGCTGTCAAGCACAAAGTTGAACCTGTCTACTTCCAGGTAAAGACAAAATCCCAAGCCTTTGGTCATTAACATATGAAGGAGAACCAAACTGGTGGGAGGGAGGGTATTAAGTACAGCCAATAAGTGTTTCCCATCCAAACTATCCCAAAGAAAATAAATGATTTGATTAATTTGTGAACCCGTGTCCAGACTGTCCCAATGCCAAATCAGCCATTTCTCTTCGATTGTTGTTGTTGTGTGCCTTCAAGTCGTTTCTGACTTATGCTGACCCTAAAGTGAACTTATCATGGGTTTTTCTTGGCAAGATTTGTTCAGAGGAGGTTTGCCATTGCTTTCCCCTGAGACTGAGAGAGTGTGACTTGACCAAGGTCACCCAGTGGCTTTCATAGCCATGCTTGAAATCGAACCCTGGCCTCCACAGTTGTAGTCCAACACTCAAACCATTATGCCTTGCTGGCTTCCCCCTCTTCAATTACAATCAATTAAAAATGTAAAGAGATAGCTGTATTAGGTTGTTTTAGCATAAAAAGAAATAAAGGAAACCAGTGGCACCTTTGAGACAAACTGGGAAGAAAAAAATTCTGGCATAAGCTTTTGGGTCTATGAAAGCTTATGAGAGAAATTTCTTCTTCCCAGTCAATCTCAAAGGCGCAACTGGATTCCTTTATTTAGAAAGTGTATGAACAGGTATGAAACAGTGCATACACACACACACAACTGGATATATTTTTGTGAGCTCTTTTTCTGCCCCATATACAGAGAGAGCTCTAAATATGGCAACTTTTTCACCAAAATGGAGTTTTAAAAATTGACAGAGGCTTTATCCAAAAACAAACCAAGGGCAGATTAGGGGGTCATCCACAGCTAATTTTCCAGTTCCCAAGCAGATCGTGATCCAATATTTAATCAATGCCCCTATCATTTTTCCTTTCGTCAGTCACTATTACCTCCATAAATTAAATTCAAAAGAAAATAAAGTGGTCATGAAGGAGTAAGGGTTGGAAAGCAGCGGAGTGGTGAAAAGAAGGTGTGTGCAGGTTTTGCTGCATCTGGGTAGTGGATAGATGACATAATTTATCCATTTATTCCTGAGTCCTCACATTCTACTGGAACTATGCCAGTCTCAAAAACACACAAACATCATACCAATGATCCTTTCTTCCTTTGTTCTCTCTGCTACATCTCTCCACAGTGCATGAAAACTAGTTTCTCAGTCCTCTAAGGCCACTCCCACATTGTAGAATTAATGCAGTTGGACACCACTTCAACCAACATAGCCTCAACCTATGGAATGCTAGGATTTGTAGTTTGTTGTGGCACAAAACTGCAAATCCCACAATTCTATAGCATTGAGCCATAGCAGTTAAAGTGGTGTCAAACTGCATTCATTCTTCAGTTTAGATACATCCTAAGGCAGGTTTTGTGGGTGTGCAAGTAATCATTCCCTCCCAGTATTGCTGCTAGAAGGAAATCTGTTAGTGAACCTATCTCTTTAGATCAAGGGTAGGCAACCTTTCTGAGCCGGGGCCCAGGTTGCTGTCCCTCAGACAATTGGGGGTCCGAAGCACCATAAATAAATAAATAAATAAATATTTTTAAAAATTAAAAAATTAAAAATATATGCATGCACACTCTCTCAGCCCCAGAAAAGCCATAGCAAAAGCCCTGTGGAGATTTTGCCAAGAATACCCCAAGAACAAATAATAACAACAATAATCAATATCATTATGGCAGGCAGCGGTGGCAGGACCGGCCTGGGACTGGTCCAAAGGCCTCAGGGGGCCGCATCCGGCCCCCGGGCCTTAGGTTGCCTGCCCCTGCTTTAGATTCTAGCCTACATATCTATGTGCACATAACTGGCATAAGCACATACTCTTACCTTATTTGGTGCAGCATGCACCTAATTTATCCTCCTCTGTCTCCCAAGTTAAAATTTGGGTTGTGAACTCCTCTGAAGTATATAAATTTGCTAATGAGCTCATAACAACAAAGATAACAGGCATGACCTTCCTCAATCTGCTGCCCTCTGGATGTTTTGGGTACAGCTCCCATCAGCTTTGACAACTAGCCATGGTGAATGGTGCTTATTATGCCAACTGTAATCTAAAACATTCACAGAGCATAGGGGGCAGATGGGAAGTTAACAAAAATATTAAGGGTTATTACATCATAACATGGTATCAAATTAGCTAGTAAAGTGTTTTGTACCAAGGAATGAAAGAAATGCTGGCCCTGTTTTTGTTTCCAAAAGTCTTTGCAGACTGCCAGAAATAGCGCACATTAAATTGAGGCAGTGCCCTGGCTCAGTGCTAGGGAATCATGGGAACTGTAATTTATTGTGGCACCAGAGCTCTCTGACAGAGAAGACTCAATGTCTCAGAAAAAAATACAGTTCCCATGATTCCCTAGCACTGAGCCAGGGCAGTGCCTCAATTTAATGTGCACTATTTCTGGCAGTCTGCAAAGGCCAAGACCTGCAAGTTTCTCATAGATATGGAGTAAAGACTTAAAACGTGGTCTAACAAATGTCTCAAGACAAGACAATAGATGCATGGATTCATCTTCTGTGATGTGGTGGGGAAAGGCTAGCTTTTCAACTTCCACTATACATTCCCCTTATCTAAGGGAATCTAATGTACTCACTTTCACTTTGAGCTGAAAATAAGTAATCATTAACATTAATGGATGTTGAATTCAATTTCTCAAGCCATCTGAGAGTCACCTTATTTTCATTGCTATTATAGTTAAGAAACTCTCATTAGTGCAACTAGTGTCCTAACTGGAACCTCTCAGTGGGACATACCTTACCTACGTGGGGAAAAACTCTTTTGGCTACTAATCTATTTCCAAGCCCTATTCACAATGCTCATGCTTACCTTTAAAAGCCTACCTGGCTTGAGCATCAGATACTTGAAGAAAAGTCTACTTCTTTAACCTTCACTACCTGTGATGAGTGGTGGCCAGGGAGAAGGTTGTGAAGCTCTCTACTTAAGCAACTCTCCATAGGGAGTCTCACCAGGCACCTGCCTTAACCTCTTTGCAAGATTATCTGAATGTATTGCTGATTTTACTCTGCTTATTTAGTTGTTATGGTTTCCATATCTTTTTTTAATTTGTTACCGACCCTGCTAATAAGAATGTTGGAACACAGCATAGAATTCTTATCAGTAATTTTCAGCTATGGTAGCAGGTAGCCAATAAAATGAATTAAAAATGTATGGGTAGTACCTTGTGACATCACTAGGGTTGATATCACCCTCCCATTGATTTCCTCCCATTTCACACCATACAGAATCCTTAGTAATGCTTTTTTGCACTAATGTTATCTACCCATAAATTGTAATTCCCACTGAATGTAATGCTAATAGTTGTGACATAAACAACTAGCAAAATTAAAATTATACCTTCAAATTACAATATCATATGCACAACTTAAATGTATTTACATATACATAGTGAAGATTTGGTTAAAATGTGGTATTTTTAAAGAAAATTTTAAAAGAATAACAAATTAAACATTTTTAAAAATTTAAAATTTTGAAATTTAACATTTTAATTTTTAAAAATTCTGGGGCCTCTCCTTTCTTTTCCCACTGAGCATTGCCCCACTCCCACCATCTCTTAAAGCATTTTAATGGTAAGCAGATGAATGCCACACCCTGTTTCTGCCAAAAAGTAGGTGTTTGAGGACCAGTGGTTTCACACACCCCCTTAGGGTGTCACCTGGTGCAGTCCAAACCACCTGCACCCCCTAATGACACCAGTGGTAGTACTTATGTTGTTTTAACATGTCTAACATAGGGAAACTGGGAAACTTGTCCTAATTGACTGCTGCTTCTTCTCCCAGATTCTCACTGGCGTGATCCTTGAAGTGCTTACAGAAGAATATACCATTGAGTTCACCCCTCCAGAGGTTCAGAGAGCTTGGGCAAAGATGAAGACCCTCATCTGCACTCACGTGACCGCCGCGTACAAGGAGGTGGGCTGGGTGCAGTATCCGAACTCCACCATGTGAGCGGACCAGGGAAACAGGGCAGGGTGGGGTTGGTTGGGGTTTCCTTCAAGGCTTTAGTCTCTGCCATCCCTCAGTAGACTTTCAGCAGACTGGTAGTTCTTGCAGAAAGAATTCTGCCATCATACTAAGAAGAAGGGGGAAATACCCTCCTTTCCAACAAAGTACTGGGAAACACTTTGCTTTGCAGTTCAGCAGTGATTTCACAGACTTGTCAATCTCACCTTTGAAGAACATATTTATAAGTGGCAGAATTCAAAGATATAGCCATATTAGTCTGTAGAATCAGTACGTAGAAAGATCTTGTAGCACCTTTGAGACTAACTGAGGGGGGATGCAGACGGCGAAAAGGCCCATCTTCAAGCCCAGGAAGGGGAGGGGCAGCCAGACACCGGGTGCCCCAACCCCTTCCTGATGACGTCATCGGAGCGCCCACCATTGCACATGGTGGGTGCTCCGATAATGTCCTTCTGGCTCAGTGTCCGGACACGCTGAGCTGGAAGGAGCACGGAAGAGGCGCCCGGCGCCTCTTCCAGTACCCCTTTTGGCTCCTCTGAAAGGAGCGCTATTTTAGCGCTCCTTTTCAGAGGCGCCATAAGGGTGGATCGGGGCCAAGGCGTGGAGCAGCCTCGGTCCCAATCCGCAGCTTCTAGGGGCGGCCCATCTTTGTGGGACATGTTTTGTGGAGGACAATGGAGTAGGTGTCTTTTCAGTTGACAAACTCGTTCCTTTGCCCCAAGGGTGGCACAATCAGACAGTGGCACCTGTCTTCTGCACCCACTCCTTGCGGGGAAGCGGAGGTCAGCGAATCCTTGCATGATCTAGGGGTGTATGACAGGTCCTATGCAAGTGCACAGGGATGCCAAACTTTAGTCACCTTTGTACACAGACAGTGACAGACTGTATACTAGCCTATGACAGATCCTGTGCAGGTGTGCA
>CM034703.1:199929869-199943550 GCA_020142125.1 Phrynosoma platyrhinos | reverse complement strand
GAGACCAAAACCGAAAATGGATCTCATACAAGGCCTTGTACATGTTTTGTGCTGCAAAAGATAGGCACTTTTGTCTGTGGGAACAGTATCTTTGTAGATGTTTCTGTGAGTGAGGGAGACGGGAAAGTGAAGAAATGGCATTCAGTGACTGACAGGTTCATCTTCTAATCCTAAAACATGTACTAAGGGCTGTCCAATCACTGTACTTTAGGAATAGGGTTATCATTTCCAGATTCCTTTGTTCTGTAGTAGGCAGAGTATTTTGGTGTTATGTTATGTGAAAGAGAGGCTTCAAGTTTTGATTTTCTATGAACTTGATCACATCGGCCTTGAAAAGTGCAATTAGAGCAGGATTGCGGCATCTGTGTCTGCATCTTATCACATGATGCTGTGTCTTCCCAGTAGGTGGTTATAGTCCATTTGCTGCTGGAGTGTTCCTTTTCACTGACAGGCAAAACCTGTCAATGTTCCCCAATTGTGCTGTTTTTCCATTACTGAGAGATTGTGATAAGTTCCTCCTGAAGCAATTCTGATATGCAGGCAGTCACGTGGTGGGAGTGGGTGTGATTCTGCTCCTGTCTTCCTCTTCCCCTTCCCCTTGCTATCCCAAGTGGGATGTTTTTCTTTCTCTTTTCAATTTTCTTTCTTTCTTTCTTTCTTTCTTTCTTTCTTTCTTTCTTTCTTTCTTTCTTTCTTTCTACTTAAGGCATTGCCATGATTGCATGTTGTACTAAAATAAAGACAAACCAAAAAGCATGCTGGGAAAGGATTAGGGTAGTGAGGCAGGGCTATGGAGGCTCCCGAAGAGACACTGGGCACTAGTGGGGTCAACTCCATGTTTCTGCCACCGCTGCCTCCTCCCTACTTCCCCTTCTTCTGCCTACCTTTCCCACCTGCCTGGTAGCCTATTCTCAACCCAGTGAACCACACCTCAGCCCTGCCATCCATGTTTGGGGAGCAGTGGTGTCACCCAGAACACTCCACACCCTGCACCCACTTAGTGATGCCCCTTTCAACATGACTTTCCACACTGTGAATTTGGCAAATCTTTTTTTTTTTACAAAATTCCTGTTCATTTTGGTTCTATTCTTCTTCTATTCCTCATTAAAGTAGTAGTAGTATATTTTCTGTTTTTCATCTAAAATACTTTCCTTTATTATCCCAGTACAAATAATTTCAGCATATTAATCCCTGAGATAGTAATCAAAGTTTACACTTTGGTTTTGAGCATGCAGGTACCTTTTCCAGTTTGTGTCATTTTTCTTGCTTTGTCTTGTTTTCTCTGATATAGAACAAATTAATCTGAGACAGGGAATTTACATGGCTTTCCCCTTAGGAAAAGCAATTAAACGAAATCCATTGTTTGCTTATGCCCCTTCAGCTGAGTGTTTCACATTTTCTCCTTATACTAATTATCCACAACTATTACATGTAATAATTCCAAACCTGTCAAAAACCAATTATAAAATCAAAAAGTACATAGCCTTTGTGGGTTCTGTAGAATGCTGTCTTTGTGGCTGTAGTTATCTGGAAGTCAAAGTAAATAATCTTTGCACACATGCCTCTATGTGCTATTACCTTTACACAACCAATCTAAAACTTCAGATCTGTTTGTCTTTATAGTGCCACAAGATTCTCTGTCAATTTTGTTATAATAGTTACTTTTAGGGAGGGAAAAACACCATGAAACAGGTTGGACAGGACTATTAAGGAACATGCTGATTTGAGTTTGATCCCACAGAGCTGTACAGGCTCCTAGACTAGAACAGGAAAAAAAAGTCTAGTCCTCCCGCAGTGCCTCCACCAATAACTGGGGTCCTTTCACACTACACAGTTATAGTGTTTTTAGCATCATTTTAGCCTGTTAAAATACCCTAAAGGCACTAGATCCCATCTGAACTTGGAAGCTAATCAGGGTCATCCCTGATTAGTGGATGGGAGACCACCTTCAAATATCTGGTGCTGTAGGCTATATTTCGGAGGAAGGAACTAGCAAAATCACCTCTGAGAATTCCTTGCCTAAGAAAACTCTATGAAATTCATGGGGTTGCCATTAAATCAACAAGTGACATGCACAGGCACATTCCATTTTCCCTGCAGTGGTAACATCCTATGGAATTCTGGGATTCATACTTGCGTCAGAGGCATCAGAGGACCTCTCTGGTTGAGAATTTAAACTGCCTCACCCTAAACCACCAATTCCATCATTTCATGGGAGAGAACCACAATCCTTCCCACACCACACCATTATATTGCCATAGCAGTGTTTGGTCCCACTTATCTCAGCCTTATGACATGTTGTTGTGGTTCTCCCATTGCTGTTGAGTACTGTACATTCCTTGGGAACGTGAGTGTTTTTTTCATGCTGAAAATGATGAATTAATGATCTCCTTTCCTGCTATGATTCAGTTGCCAATTTGAGCATGGACATGTCATTTCACTTCATTGTGAGAATGATCAATAGAGTGTATGTGGCTTGTGTGTGTGTTATGCTTGACCATACCTTGGGGATTCCCAAGGAAAGCTTCATCAAATTCGGTGGGGAGAACAAAACTTCTGAAGAGAATAGCTGGGTTTTCTGTGATCTATGCTCTTGAAATTCTTTTCAGATTTTTTAAAAATGCTATATAAATGGTTTGCTATTATAGTGCAATAATGCTATATTTCTGACCTGTTAACCATTTAAAGTCACTATTCAGATGCCTTTATTACATGGAAGTGTTTTTCAAAGATTTTTCCACTGCTTTCTTGTGGTACCACACACCACAGTGTTGCCCACGTAGTACTACTTTTTTAAAAAAAAAATAAGGTACTAGTGTGATAATGCTATGCTATTATGCTGTAATATCATTATTATGGCTTAATGAGCAGAAGGTTTTTTAATTAGACAAGCATGATAAATACTTTCGTTTTTCACAGGAGAAAGATATGTGTGGGGGGTCAATTTCTCTTTCTATATCACTTCTCATGATACACTGATGGATGCACTGTAATGATGTTGTGCTGTAATAGTGTTATTGCTTAATGAGTACAAGGGAAGCAGTTTTGAACAGGACAGCTTGAAACAACTGATTAGTGTAATATACACTTTACTTTTTCACAGGAGAAAGGCATAAAAAAGGCAAGGGTGATAAGATTTGTTTCTCTTCCTATAGAGCCTCTCATGATGAGAGATTTGGGCAGTGATGGGTGTGCTGCAATGACATTGTGCCATTATAGCATTATTACAGCTATTTGGAAAAAAATATTGAAGCAAACCAATCACAAAGCAGAAGGTGGGGCAGATGGGGTGGTGATAATGACATTAGTGCAGATGGGAAAACTGTGCAAATCATGTTATTACTGTGCAAGTGTGCCAGGGTGAAATACACAGCATCAACAATCAGCTGTCATTGCAAGTACAGCTGAAAAGGTTTTCAGACAGTATAACCCAGCATAACAGCATGGTGTGATAAGGATTCATGGCAGTAAAGTAGAATCATAGTACTATAATTGTGGAGTGCGAAAGGGCCTCTGGTACTCTCCAGAATCCCATAGCCTTCTTGTGCTATCCAGTTGTGATAACCAGGATCAAGACCAAGTGTTGTCTGTGTGATACCTACATTTCCCATAACTTATATATGAGTGGTTCTAAAATACCTGAGCCTTTTTCTGATAGGATCCTAGTGAAAAAATGTAGTGCTTCCAGACAATAAGTCATGGATAATAAGACAGCTCCTTGCCACTGAGTCATCCAGACTCATCTCTCTCCAAGCCCAGAGATATTTTTGTTCTTTGCTGTTGCTGATTCACTTGCATAATTTCTGGAGCCTGTGATTCACCTCAGTTAGTTGTCTGGATTCTAGGTGGGGAAGAGCATCAGTTCTGGCCTATTTTCAGAAAGAGCTCAGGGATATTAGAAGAATATGCTGGGATTCCCTTTCCAGTCTTGATTCATACTGGGCTAGAACAAAGGATTAGTTAGACAGATTGATGTAGAAAGGGATTTGCCAAGAATCTGGATATTCTCCCAGAGGCAACTCAGTCTCAGCAATGAATCAGCACATAGTAGGCAACACAGTGTTTACCCAAGCAAGTATGTAAAATAGGACTCAGGGAGAAAATGTGTAATGATGGCATGGGATTGTTTAGCTCTTTCTGAATGATTAGAAATACCCATTTTAGCTGGCCAGAAGACTCGTTTCATGGATAACTGTGTGGATGATAAGCTTCAGCAGAGTAATTGCTGTTGACTATCAAAAGGAAGTGTTTTGCTCCAGGGTAAAACTCTAGACTACCACATTCTTCTTCCTTTTTGGATTCCATATGACTGACATTCCTTTAACAAAAATTAAGTGAAGTGGTATGTCCATCTCACTTACAGTGATGTGAATATACAAGGTACTTCAACACACTTTAATATGAGCAATTCACCCCACTGTACTGATACAATAACATATATGGCATACAATATGATGCAATAGAATAATATGGCAGTTGTGGGTCAAGGAGAGTCATAAATGGCAGCTAAGGAAGCCTACAATGTACAAAGACATTGTAAAGAGCAAGCAAGAGATGTCACAATAGTGTTCCTTCAGGCATTATTTGGTCACTTATTGTTCAATAAGAATTCTGTAATTCTTTAATACAAATTCCCATCTTAGAAGGAGGGAGACCTTTTTAATGATAAGAAAAGATAAGAAATAATCAATGGATTTCAGAGAGGGTAATCCATAAATGACATGCTTATCAAATAAACTTCCACTCAGCTTTATCCATCTCACAAGAACAGGAACATGCACTCTTTTCTGGAATGTATGCAAAATCAACATTCCCACAGCATACCCACTTCAACATGCTTACAAATTTATTTGGTCAGATGGAGAATTAGAGGACAGAGCTTTTTCCCCAAAATGTTTATCATTGCAGCAATATCAGCAACAGCAGGATGACTATTTGGCACAAGGTCCTTCTAGCAGATTAGCTGAGTGCATAAGGGAACTGTTCCACTTGCACTAACTTTTGTCTACTGAAAGCATCTATGTGACCTGAGTCTTGCTGACCTTGTGGGCTGACATGAAGTGTTTGTAAACATGGTGTTATCCTCCAGTGTATCAGTTAATGGAAGTTTTAAAAGTGTGCCTACTGACCTGGGTTGTTTCAAGATCAGCTGGAGTCAGGAGAAAACATTTTTGTCAGACTCATCCTATTCCCGGCTTTCATTCCTCCCTAGCTTTTAAGAACAGAAACAAATAACTGGCTCTGATATAGCAATACTATCAGGGACACAGTGGCATGATGGATAAAAGGATAAAGGAAGTGACCTCTACAAGCTGTTTAAGTGCAAGAAAAAGAGCAATGAAAACATGGCAGCTCAGGAAATGATCTTTATCCCTGGCAGCTAAAAGATTGCAAGAGCAGTGCTCAATATAATTATCACCACCATCACCATCAACACCAAAACTTTAATCAGAGCAACATACTGCTCTTATGACACTGTTATTTTAAAATAAAATCCCTGTTCAGCACCTAATGTATGTAGCTGGCTAATGTGGTTACACATGGAAAACCAGTATGACTTGTGTGCCACTGGGGTTATAGAAACTTGCTGCTTGAAACTTGGACACCTAGACTTTTAGATCTTCTGCATAATTAAAAGACAAGTCAGACACAGTCATAGGACATTACTGCACGAGGGTGCTCTAGCACTGTATTTGCACAATTTCTTTAGCATGATTACAACATTAGCAATAATGCTATGAAAACACTTATTTCTGCATTACCTTTTAATAGCACAATAGTCCTTGCCTTGTGACAAATGTTTCCGGTCTCAGTTTTCTGCACAATGTACATTCCCCCAGCCTCCATCCCCTCCTCCCCCCCCCCACCTACTTTGAGCATGTTTTTTTCCCCCTTCCAAAATCTCACAATGACAAGATCAGACCAGTAATCGTGAGATTCTTTGGGCACCTCATTTCTGATGATTCAGGATTTTAGAGTTCCATGTTGTTGTTTTACGTTTTTAGAATAGGTGATTCTGTAGACAGCAACACACACTTTTATCCAGCATCAATAGATTCTGTGACAATCTTCTTCAATAGATTCTGTGACAATCTTCTGAAAGCTTCGTGACATAACAGAAACAGGGAGAATGGTTCATGACACACCCACTCGCATGATATTGACCTTGCAGTCTCACTACTGTAGCTCTAAAGCAATTTGCACTTACATCATTGTGTAAGTGTAGTGATGTTGATGATTAATGACAGGTTTATCTCGTTAATGTGAAATTGTTCAATAATAACTATAGGACAACTGGTCAGGGGTGGATGAGTGTCAACATTGTGCAAAAAAGGGAGGAATCACATGTTGTAATTCCACTCCAATTCCATCACTAGCGCCTCATGCAGTAATGTCCATAGTCATTTCACTTGTATATTGTGTTTTCTATATACATTGTTTTCAAAGCAACTCATAAAAATAATACAATAACCTTAATTCTTATAATTAAGATCACTTGTTGTTGTGTGTCTTCAAGCCATTTCTGACTTATGGTAACCTTAAGACACATGGTTATCTTGGCAGAATTTGTTCAGAAGGGCTTTACCCTTGCCTTTCTCTGAAGCTGAGAAATTGTGACTTGCCCAAAGTCACCCACACTGTTTCTAAGGTAGAGCAGGGATTTGAACCCTGGACTCCCAGTGTCCTAGTCCAACACTCAGACCACTACATCATACTAGCTCAATTAAGAAGATTACATTAACACAATTAAAATGATTTAAAACATACCAGATGTTTAGATGAGCATAACACACAACAGTAGGTTAGTACAATGTCCTGTACTAATAATGTCAACACAAG
Source organism: Phrynosoma platyrhinos (assembly GCA_020142125.1). Taxonomy (NCBI): domain Eukaryota; kingdom Metazoa; phylum Chordata; class Lepidosauria; order Squamata; family Phrynosomatidae; genus Phrynosoma; species Phrynosoma platyrhinos. The sequence continues at coordinate 199,936,710 of CM034703.1, read as the reverse complement.
ATTTGCATTAGGCAGTTCACTAAGCAGTTCATATTAAGAGGCCAAACAAGATATCTTGGCCGTATCAAAGTCGTACCAAAAAAAAAAGGGGGGGAGATAAAAACAAAAATAAACACATAACACTTTAGAAAGCCCACCCTTAAGCAACAAAAGGATTCCCTCCTCTCACTACGGTCCCATAGCCAGAGCCAAAAATGGCACCTTATCCCCCATGGTAATCTCCTCCTCCTCCTCCTTGTTCTTGTTGCCTCTAGGCAGCAGAGCACAAAGATAGGCAAGATGGAGAAAGCCTCTCCCTGGGCAGATGTGTTCACTGAAACACAAGCTCCTTCACAAATACCAAAAGTAGCAACAGCAGTAGCAGCAGTTCCCTTGTAAAAGGTGGAAGTGGCTATGCCATGATACCAACATAGAAAAGCTTCTCCTCTCTCGTGGCTCTGTTTGCCTGTTCCTTCCCAGTCCCACCACCCCAGCAGCCATCATGAGATCTGCTCATCACACCCAGGTTACAGGGAGGAGGGTAGAAAACTGGATGTGGCTATTCACGTTTGTGCCATTGCCTTGTTATAAGGTTCCCTTGCCTCAAAAAAGCAAGTGGAAATAATAGAAAAGCAACACTGTGACTTTTCAAATATTGGATGGAGTAATGGCAAAGGGCTTCTTTTCTAACACTGGGACCAAATTATTTGTTAAAAGTAACTTTCTACACTCTGGGATAGGGATAGACAAAATGAAGTGCAGCTGCCTTGTCTTCTGCTTCAGCTGGGGATTTAGGGTGACACCCATCCGTACAAGAGAGCCAGTGTGGTGTAGTGATTTGAATCCCTGCTCAGCCATGGGAATCCACTGAGTGATGTTGAGAAAGTCATGTGCTCTCATCTTCAGAGGAAGGCAATGGCAAACCCACTCTGACCAAATCTTGCAATGAAAACCCTGTGATAGATTCACCTTAGGGTCGCCATAAGTCCAAACAACTTTAAGGCACAAAACAATAACCGCCCATACAGCTGTTGTCAATTTCTGGAAGCAAATGGTTATTTTAGGATAGCTTGGCATAGTAGAGTTCAGCTTGAGAGTGCGCCAGGGGGAAATCAGCTTTATAATTTCATTCTGACAGGGGTACCAAAGGCCAGTGCTAACTTGTATAAAATATTCTTATGAGCTGAAGGACACTGAGCCAAATTAGGGTGTTTGCTCCAGTTCTGAAATGAGCAATATTTTCTGGAAGTGCTCTCTACCCTTTGAGGCAAAGAACCAGAAATTCCTAACTTACGTTACTAACACCATGATTGATTTCAGACCGCAATTACAGAGGACTGTTTTTCAGTTTTTGAAATATTTTGCCTCTCCCAGTTCATGCAAGGATATGCAATGTACAGTCTTCAGAGTACTTATGAGTAATTTTCAGATTCTTTTTAAGGAAAGCAAATATGAAATGTTACTTTAAAGTAAATTTGTCACCCCCAATTTAATATTAAATGGCTTCATGTTTTGAATGATGAAAATATGCTATGCCTAGATCTCCCAAATGAGTTATGGGAAGAAATGCCTGTTTGGGGTAGTAACATGGACCCAGCGGGCAGCTCACATAACTGAATGCTGATTCCTTAACAACAACAACAACAACATTTACTGATAGGGCACACTACTACTATTGCACAGATGTACTATCTCATCTGCTCTTTCAGACAGCTAGGCCCAGGAGACAATGCAATTAATTATTTTCAACCAAAACCTTATGATTTAAAATATAACTGAGTGTTTAAGATGCCAGCTCAGATAATCTACATTTAAAGTTCATATTTTGAAGCTATACCATATTGATCATCAACTTAATAAAAACAATAAGCAACAAGGAAAAAAGTATGGTACATTTTCACACAACTTAGTAACTGTCATCCCTACCACAAGTGACTTCTCCCTCTGTCCCCACCATACTCAGGATGTGTCCACACTGCAGAATTAAAGCGGTTTGACACCATTTTAATTGCTATGGTGCAATCCTGGCATTTATAGTTTGGTGAGGTATTCAGACTAGCCTATCAGAGAGTTCTGGAGCCTCACCAAACCATAAATCCTAGGAGCCACTTTACATTTAGAAAAGAAACTTGTCCATCCTTTAGGGCTGCACACCCTGAAATTTGTCTTTCTGTCTGGAGCCCAAGGAAAGCATAGAAATTCTCCTTCATCTGGGCCCTGAGACCTGCCAACCCTGTTCAAGCTTCTTCTATCCCTCCCATCCCCATATTTGGGGCAAACGACAACTCTTGCACTGTTTGTGACAACTAGTTGCCCACAATAACAGAATGCTGAGCCAGAAAGACCTAACACTGTAATGTTTTTATGTTGATTGAAAGAGGGAAATGTTGTTGGAACTCTCTGATACTGAGCACTCATGCTTGGCTAATAATGGACCCTGATGCTAAGATAAATTGTCCTTCCTGGTGAGTCCGCTGGTACCAGTTTTAAAAGGAAGAGCTGCAGTACCCAGCTTCCTTCAAACACTGCCAAACCATTTTGCAATATTTGATTCCAGAAACCCCATAGAGAATGATGAACTCATGAGCCATGGATGCACAGAAGGTACCAAAAGGGTCATCTAGTTCAACCCCCTGCCATACAACTATATATAACTGAAACACTCCTGAAAAATGCCCATCAACCTCTGTTTAAAGACCTCCAAAGGAGAGTTCACCACCTTCCAACGCAGTCTGTTCCATTGTCAAGAAGCTCTTACAATCAAGACGTTCTTCCTAATGTATAGGTGGAATCTATTTTTCCTGGTGCCCATGGGAAAAGGACAAAGAATATGAGCCCCCAACATTCTGGTGCTTTAAAAGAGAATCCTAGTGTGGTTCTGGACCCCTGCCACATTCTCATTATTTATAGCGCTGAGATATTTCCAAGAAAAACTGTATAGCAAAAACCTGTTATAAATCCATCTGAACACACAGCAGAGACAGAGGGCTCTGAAACAGCAGGACATCAAGGAACACTACAGGCTGTCTCCAGCATTCACACACTAAGTTTATCTGGACCACGTAGGACTTCCAAGCAATTTCGTCCACCACCCTGAAAACTGTTGACATGTCAGATTTTCAGTAAAAAGAATAATGACTGTCTCCAGAAGATGACCCCTGTAGCTTTACAGCAGGGTTCCATAATCCAAGAGCTGCTGAATTTGGTTGCCCTTTTGATGTCTTCCCTACTATGTGAGAGCTACATATCCCTAAGCAGCTCTGGTATTGTGGGGATAATGTTGAAATGACCCATCCTTGTGCGTAGGGGGCATGTGCAGATTCTTCCCATGGAGTCAACACTGCTGTAGGAGGAGAGTGCTGATATTGTGGGAAAGACCCACCCAAATAGCCCTATCCACAAGACTGACCCATTTAAATATTATTTCAGCCACTCAATTTCATGGGGGGGGGGGGAAACTCCAATGAAAAAGATATGCTGGAAGTTTATTACAACTGCACAGTTAGGAAGATAGGAATGTATGGATAGCAAAAAAGATATTCCATAGTCTCCTAATTGTGATGCCCATTGCTGGGAGAGACCTCCAAGGTCAAAGTAGTTCTTTATATGTATGCAAACTGGTGACCTTTATATGTTTTGTACTTGTTGTCCTGTCCATGTTTTTGGAAGCAGTCTAAAGGGACCAGGTTGTCTACACCCTTTCTACAATAAAATGAAACTGAATTTCACATTGTGGCACTTTTTCATCAAAACTATAGGAAGGCAGAAATAACAGAGAAAAATTAGTGTAATATATTTGACAACTTTGGCTCCCCTGTTCCTGGTTAAGTTTTTTGCTACCATGAATGCTAAATCTTCACAAGCACATTATAAAAATGAGATAAATCTTGGGTTTACAGCTATTGTTTTGTAGATATTTATTTTACTAAATTTACTAAATTTTAAGTCCAGATGCATACAGCTGGCTGCCATCCCTTGGGTATTAACCCAATAAGCAAAACCTCAAGACATATAACAATATTAGGATCCATATCCTCTTCACTTTCTCCCTCTTTCCTTTCTCAGACCCATTCTGGGAGAGAGTTATAATCTGAATGTATCAATAAGACACAAAGGTCAAGCAGAAAAAAAGCAAATAAATTTAAGAAGAAGGGAATTAAAAATAGGAGGGAAGAGAGCAGAAAAGAAGAATGAATCTTGGCTCAGTTTGTGATTCTCACTTAACACAGAGACAGACAGCTGCTTCATGTTTTGCACAGGTCTTGTATCTGGATCCCAAGCCTTTTCTCTCATTCTCTCTGACATCAAAAGCAACAAACATTTAAAAATGAAAATTCCTGGGAACAGGATTTCATTTATCTCGTCTGTTTTCCATGTACTGAGTAGATATGTCGTTTATTGCATCACACTATGTTTACTCTGCTTGATGCTTTGCATGGCTAGTGACTTAAATTTAACACACTTTGACTTGAACTAATTAGATTGTCCAAGAACCTATAGGCTGCAATTACTCAAGCAAATTGCAGCACTCCAGAGGCTAGAGAACATCCCTCAAATGTCTGTGTGAGACAGAGAGGAGCTGGATTTCCGTTCACGCTGTGCTTTATGCTATAACCCTAGGTGGTAGGCACACGAACATGCACTCATGATTCTCCATCTGTAGCAGAGATAATTAAGACTAGCCCTTATGAGAAAGGTGAGGAGGGGACTGGATTTAGCTCTCATTAACACTTCCAAACAGCTGTTTGTAAGATTACTTCTTATTTGAGGGGGAAACAAATGTGTCATGTACATACACATATGGTCTGATGCATTTGTGTTTTAGATATAATGTTTCTGGGGGGAGTTTAGGCCTGAAGGCGGCCTATGTGCCATTTGTGAAAATTGTTACAGCATAGGCTGAAAGATATTGCCACAGCATTTCACAATTTGGGATGAATTAAGTTCACTTGCTCAAATGTGTGTCAAAAATAAAAACATAAAAATGAACAGAATCTCTGCCCAGAAATTTTCAATTTACGGTCTCTATGTGATGTACCCAAAAAAAATGTTTTCAATGTTTGAAACTGAGAGTTAGCATATTTCATTCTTTAAAAGTTGAAAGGAAGATGGGATTTAGTAATCGACTGCACAACTGGCATAACAGAGATTACAGTGGGTTTTCAAATTTCAGAGATCACTTCTGCATCAGCTTGTCTGTCAAGAGTCCCCATGTGTCTGCTATGGAACCCTTAGACATTGTAGAACATGCTGCAGCATATTTCAGAGTGCACAAAATTCATGGGGTGGTGAGCAAGTTGAGTATGAGTTGTCATTCTTAGTTAAGCTTCCAAAAATCACAATATCCTAGGAAGGAAGTTATCTGGTAAAATTTACTTGTTAACTCATATTTAATAGTAGTTGATGGATGGTATGCAATAGTATTTAATATCTAATCGTTGGTACGGTATTAAAAATGGACTACAATTGATAATCCTCATTAGTCACCAATTTATTTTGAGTCTAGTTCAGTGGCACTGCTTTTGCACTTTAAAGAGGTATGTGTATGAATTATTCCACTTCCTGTAGAAAAGGTGGTAATGAGACCATTGTTTTTAAAAAAGAAAAGAAAAAAGAAAGAAAGAATATCCTGCTGACCTTGGACATTTTTGGCCAATCTCAAATTTGTTTTGTTTTTCAAGCAAGTGGCTCAATTCCAAGAACTGTTGAATCAGACTAACTATAGATTCATTTCTCTTTGACTTTCAGCCTGCTTTAGGGACATAAATTGCTCTGACTGCTTGTGAAAGACAACGGGAGTGTGATCCCATTGATTTTTTGGAGCTTTCAGTTCAGGGCAAGCCCAAGACATAATTGATGCCTGAGATAGAGGAGCAAATCTCATTCCACCACCACCCCCAGTGCAAATGCAGCATAGCACCCAAAATCAACCATGATATTTTGCTACCCCAAGCCTCCCACATCCTTGGCAGAAAAAATACAGTGCATTTGATTTAACCTTAGCCATGTATAGTGTAGACATATTGAAATCAAGGGAATTACTCTAAATATAACTCAGGCTGAATCCAATGATAATAAATGAATGACTAATAATTTGCTGTCTGTTCATAGTGCCCTAAATCTGCTGCCTGAGGCCACTACCTTACACTGCCCTTACACTGTAAGATCATCCCTGTCCCAGTGGCTTTCACCATGACATCCTTCCGGACTTCCTTTGTGAGCTGAGGACCTTATCCCACGGGGCCAAAAGCAGCAAGAATCCACTAAGAATCAGGCGCTATAGCGCTATACATTCCCGGGTGATCACACGACGTCGCTCAGAATCGGCTAAGAATCAGGCACTATAGCGCTATAGTTTTCCAGGTGATCACACGACATCGCTCAGAATCCGCTAAGAATCAGGCGCTTTAGCGCTATAGTTTTCTGTGTGATTACACGACGTCGCTCAGAATCCAACAAGAAACCGCTCGGAATGCAGCATCATTCGGGTTCTTTTGAATGTCGGTTTCAGCGGGCATTGCAATAGTGCTAGCTTATCCATAGTGCTATTATAGCGCTAGCGCCATATTTATACTAGCGCTATAGTACTGCAATGATGCTCATATCGCTTTCTTGCCACTTTTGAGAGCAGCGTGGGATAAGGTCCATAGTGTTGCAGATACTGTACAACTTTGGGTTGGATCTACTTTTACCTTGCAGTGATGGCCTATAACAGCCCTCCCAAACTGATGTCCTCCAGATGTATTGGAGATGAAGGGTTGTAGTCCAAGCCATTTAGACCTTATCAGATTAGGAAAAACTGACGTAGATAATGATTCCTGCAGAATCCCACACATGCCATTTTTTTCTCCTGTGCATGTAT
>CM034703.1:199917676-199929769 GCA_020142125.1 Phrynosoma platyrhinos | reverse complement strand
AAGTGAAAGAGTCCATTCTTATTGCTTTGCCTTTTTTTTTTTTTTTTTGTAATTCTCAAAAGTCAACTCCTTTAGGAAGGATATTTTATTTTACATATTACAGATGCTTTTACATTTGTCCTATAGATACATCTTTAACTTTCATTTTACTTTTGGTCCTCAGGGTCTACGCTGTGCTGTAAAATTTCTTCACAGTCATAGTCTGTTTAATGAGGATCTACACCAGGGAGCATGCACTTTATACAAGCACATATAGAAAAGTGGTAATTTCTCTTATTAACAGAAAGCCTTGCAGAATCTCATAATACTTTATATTTATAATATTTAATATTCCACCCTTTAGTTCAGTTACAACTCTCAGGAGGTATAAAATAAACAATAAAAAGATCAAAAGTAATTTTGTAAAAGGGAGATATCAAGACGTTGGTAATTACTTAATTCATGACTTCTGTACCTCATGATGTATGGCATTTGAGGAAAGGACAAATAGATATTTACTTTACTTTACTTACCTTTACTTTCTTTTCCCCAGTGCTTTAGGGCTGCACGCCAATATTTACCTTTTTAAAAACACAAGCTACTTTACATTGATCTAGTGAGCCTCATGTATACCTGAGGTGAGCAAAGTGACCCCATGAGCTGCATGTGCCACTCCAATATCTTTTTTTGTGTTCTCTGACTGTTCATCATGCATTAAAAAAAATGGGGATGGGGTTTTTCCATTCTTTGAGGCCTCCAAGAGCAGCAGGTTTTGGTATTGCCAGCTCAGCCCCCCAGCACCCCTCCAATGAAAGTGAAAGTGGCTATCCAATCCTTTCCTATTTTGTTTTTCTCTGATTCCTCCCCCCCCCCCAACATTTTTTTGGCTGGTGCAGCCTGTGGCAGCTGCCGGAAGTGAAAATTTGGTCCCAGCAGATAGTGTACTGTTGATAGTGGGCCTGTGCTCAGGGGAAAAGTGCTATTTAGTCAACCAAATTTGGCTACAGGATGATGTCCTAGAGCCAGTTCAGTGTGAGGGCATTATTTCCTGCCCTCACTCTGGATGGGCAAACCCTTTTGCATCTGTTCACAATACAAATACCAGTCTTGGATAAAATGTTCCAGCAAGTCATGCAGTCTCAAACTGTCACATTTAAGTCAAAGCTATCAGAGTCCCATGCAAGGTCCAGCTGCCTGCTTGTAGAAGGAACCCTCCAGAACGCTTTGGAGGGTTGTGTCAGCTGTGAGTTTGATCCAGCTGCTGAATTCTCCTTAACCTCTGCCATCCTCCTGAGGACCCAAGCATCTTCCAGATGCAAGTTCCAGCAGTTCCTCTGGGAGCCTGGCTTGTGGGCAGCTCTGGGTTCTTGTCTAAAGACGACTCTTGCAGTAGGGACATGACAGCAACTGTCATTACACCTTCTGGTAGCAACCCTGCACAATGCTTCCTCTTATTTTTCCTTAATCCCCTACCGTTAAGCTAGAGCAAATGGTGCTAGATACCAGTGTTATAAGGCATTTTTCTTCCTACTTATTTTCCCTACACTATACATAAACCACCTTGAGTCTCTATATTGAGAGAAGGGCAGGATATAAGAAAAGAAAACAACAACAACAACATTTCTTTCTTAATTTAACCCTTAACTTTTCTTCCTAGCTGAACAGAGGAAACATATCCAGTGGTAGCCATGTTGGCCATAAATTACAATAAAAATTTAATTTAAAATCTATCACAAAATCAAGAACCACAGGAACCAAAACTTTTGCATAAAATAAAAGTTGAAAGCAGCATTAAACTAAATCAGAATAGCTTGGCAAAACATTACATGAGGTTAACAGCCTGACAGAGCAGCACATCTTTACTACCCATCTAAAGCAAAATAAAAAAGTAAATTTCACCTTGCTGTTGGGGTGCTGCTACCCAAAAGGCCTTGACTAAGTACCCACCCATCTAGTCTCTCTGTCTACCATGTGGTGGGACCTATAATAATGCCTCCAGTGATGGCCATAAATGTTCACATTAAAGTTATGTTGTTGTCCCAGCAAATAATCCCAGCAAAATAATAATTGGTTTGAAAAAAGTTAGGAAATACAAGTTGTCATAACATCTTTCTACATATTGGCCTGAAAAATGGAGGGTGGAAGTGGGCTTACATTTTTATGGATCAATTGACTAAATTGAATGTGGTGTTTTTTTTAATTTTCTAACGGCTAGGTTACTTTTTAAAAAGTCAACTGAAAAATTAATGAGATAAGAATTTACTCAAGCAGTTTGAGCGTCTTTAGATCTTATAGGATACAATCACAATGTTGCCTCTGACCCTCATGTAAATCCTGGTTTAATGCAGTAATTTACTGTTCTTATTCTAAAATTAGCCTCTGCTCTTCCCAGCTCTACTAGACTGGTCATGGCAATAGCTATTTGGTTTTACCTGCTGTTCAGTGGTATAAGTGGCAGGGGGAAAATAAAGGAAAAAGACTGGATCAGGAGCCACCATTTTAATTTCCCATATGTACCCTCATTTACTGTCACTCTGGAGCATTGAGGAAAATTTAAATGGAAACTCCCTATGCTAACTGGGGTGCTGCTGGAGCATCTGTCATGGACTGTTGTTGTTGTTGTTGTTATCCACCTTCGATCTTGATCCATGGCAACTCTGTAGATGAGACATCTCCAAGATTCCCTGTCTAGAACTTGAGTTGAATGAGAGATAGTCATACCTTGTTTACATACCACCATAGTATCCACATAGAACTTAACTAGTTGTATGGCAGGCATATGTTTCTTTTCATCTAAAGGAAGAGTTTGGAGGTTCCTGGCGAGCAGGAAGGGATACTCTGCTGTGTTGGTGAGCAGGGTGGATGCATGAATGATGGTTGCATTACACATAGTTCTGTCCCCAGCTTCCAGGATGCTTCCCAGTGCTCACATCCAAGAGAGGCCCTTGAAGAAAGAATCAGACAGCTATGTGTAGCCATTTTGTGACTCTTCTCATGCCAAATAATTGTGGTCCAAAGTATTTGCCTAGGACAAATGTGGGATTTGGTAAAGAACAATCTGCTAATCCCCAGGCCTCTCCAACCATTACTTTTGTGCCCAGGTAGTAGGCAAACTCCTCCATTATATTATTTAACAAGAGAGTCTCCCTGCCTTCGCTATCCTTAGTTCTCACAAATATAGGGCCTTTGCATACTGCCAGAAATAATGCAACTTGAGGTCACTTTAACTGTCCTGGCTCAGTTCTAGGGAATCATGGAAACTGTATTTTTTTCTGAGACATTGAGCCTTCTCCGTCAGAGAGCTCTGGTGCCAAAATAAACTACAGTTCCCATGATTCCCTAGCACTGAGCCAGGGCAGTTAAAGTGGACTCAAGCTGCATTATTTCTGGCAGTCTGCAAAGGCCCATAGTGGGAATTCAGTGGCTAAAACAAATTAAGAAATGAGCCCTTGTTTTGTTCTCCTCCTGTCTCCCATGTGTCAATGATCTTCTCTTCTGCAAATGCAGTAACAGATTGTACAGCCAAAACAAGATAGTGAGTCAACAAAAACATCTTGAAGGAACCTTAGGGGAGCAGGAGGAATTGTGTAACATTAACAACTACTCAGTTAAACCTATATTTTTTCATGTATTCCTGTATTGCCCAAGGAAAAGCATTTCCACACAGTAATTATGTTTAACATGCAGACCCAATCCTTGGGTGCTCTCACCACATCCTGTGGACACTTTTGACACAAGACAGAAAGAGATTAACATCAAAAGCTCTCTCAAATGACTGTGGACAGGATATGTGCATGTATGGGAACAAGAAGGCTCCAGGGAGCCTATGTTAGGGTAGAAAATTGTTCCCACACAAACTACTGGTTGGAATCCAGCTTGGATCTATGGACTGAAGGTCAGTTTGTATCACATGCTGTCATGTGGTTATCATCCCAGGCACAATATTATTCATTCATTCATTATAATACTTTTTGCATAAACAACATCCTGCCCAAATTTTGGCAATGCTGTGTGTATTGAAACATCGTTTCCACTGTGGTCCCCCAGTTTTGCTAACACAAAGAAATGGGATTATGGGACTCTGCAGATAAGCAATGGGCATCCATAGGCAAACACAGTAATCTGAAGCTAAACTGATGGCTGAGTGACTAGTAAATAGAAACATGGATTGCTGGATATGAAGTGGCATTCCTTACATAGCTGAGAATGAGCAATACAGATAGCACCAACTCCTTACTGAGCCCTTTCACCTCTCTTTCTGTGTGCACTGTTGGATTGGGCTAGCTGGCAGTGCCATTCCCTTCTCTCCCTCCCTCCCAATCATTTTATGTAGGTTTGTTGGCAGTGCTCATAGAGACTGATGGCCCTCAGTAAGGAGTTTTGATTTTTATGAGTTTTCTTCCTCAAGAATGTTTAGGGGCCTCACCATTCCTAAAAACATTTTCCAAAGCAAGTGTCATGTATTAAAGCAAATGTCTAGGTTGTTATTGCTGTTTCTACTGCTGTTGTGCCCCCGAATTTGATGGTGAGGCCCACAAAAATAGGGAGGGAGAGCTGGGGCCATATTTTGGCCCTAGTCCAACGATGGCTAGTGGCCATGTGTTAAGGGCAGTGAATCTGCTCTAGATTTTAATCCAGACTTTAAGAGAGCTATCCAAGCTGCTGAAATCTGTCTCCAACATAGGTCCAGCACCTGTATACTGCTGTTAAACTTCAGATTAAAAAACAAAATGGGTTCAATTGCATGGAAGCCATCAGCCACCACTAGTCTACAGGTAACATGTGGCTGACCCCTGTTTAAGATATTATACAAGCCTACATATGCCTAAATTCTCTAACGGTACCCAATCTCATCTGATCTTGGAAGCTAAGTAGCTTCACCCCTAGTTAATACTTGGATGGGAGACAGCCAATGAAAACCAGATGCTGTAGGCTATATTTCAGAGGAAGGAACTGGCAAGCCACTTCTGACTATTCCTTGCCTAAGAAAATCCTATGCTTGTCCTGGGGTCACCATAAGTCAACAAGGGGACTTGAAGGCACGCACACAAACACATATGTGATGGCTTTCCCTGTTATTCTTCTTTGCTGTACTTTCCCACGACAGGACAAGGGGTGCTGCCCAAATAGTCCCTTGGCTGTAGTCACATTGGTAGGTGAGTGCTTTTACTTGGATTGGCTCAATTCCATTTAGCACTACTGTAGTATTTTTAAATTGTGAATGCATTCATTCTGTTTATTGTGCACCCTACTCAACAGACCACTGTTTTACAGGTGGGAAACTATGGATAAGATGGTGACTTGCCCAGACCCACACAATGAGTCTGTGGGAGAGGTAGGGTAAAGGCAAATCTCCACGCTGAACCACATTGAACCACACCAGAAAGACCTGGAGCCCTTTCACACCACACAAGTATAGTGAAATGACTCCACCTGCATCCCACAGAATCATGGGATTCACAGTTTAGATCCAGTATTCCCACTCAGAGAGCTCTTCTGGTTTCTCTGGCCAAACTATAAAGCCCAGGATTCCATAGGCAGCAGTCTTGGCAGGTGAGGAAGTATCAGTGCCATAACTGTATAATGTGTGAAAAAATCCTAGTTGAGATGTACAGATGAGTAGTTTCACTAATAATGAAGCAAAGCTTGGAGAGGCTTCTCAATACCACCCAGAGATTCCCTTACAGCGGTGGGATATTAGATCCATGTACATCTCAACTAGGATTCTTTCACACTACTCAGTTATGGCATTGATTCAATTTCACATGCCAAGGCTGCTGCCTATGGAGTGGCGGTGACAATGAAAGACCTTTTTTTAAAAAAATAGAAGATTAATAACCATGTAGGCCTGGCCGCTATTGGTGGGGAGGGAAGCATTAAATCTATCTTTCCTAAAGTGTCAGACAATCTCCTGATATGCCAATGAATGAGGGATATGGAAAGAAAAAGAAAAAACCATTGCTAGTAGCTGTATCTTTAACTTCAGATATGGTTTAAGATAAATTAATCTAAAGCACTTGGGATACTACTTGTATTTTTAAAAACAACTAAAATATAACACCAGTCCTCACCATTTCCCCCATGAGCAAGAAACAAGAAATAAACTGCACACTGCGTATTTCCTCATATTACATATCATAATAATATTAAATATTACATTTTTTAGCCACAGGATATGGTTATGTTACTGGTTTAGATAGCTTCAAAGGTCCTTTAAACAAATTCTTGGAGCATGCTAAATGTTGAAAACTGGGATGTTTGTGGCCAAGCAACATCAGAATGTGATCAAGATTGCAAAAGTTATTAATGAGAAAGAGCAGACAAGCTAAGAGAAGCTACAGCAGTTTGCTGTTTCCTGAGCCTGTTGGGAAGGGCAAGATTCATCCATTCTTCTCCTCTTTTTCCTGATGAATAAATTGAGTGGAAACTACTTTTGTACTTTGAACTCAGTTTGCACCTTTAGAAGTAAGAAGAGGACTAAGGGGGAAAGTAAGAAGAGGAAAGAAAACCTGGAGCATTTTAAAAGCAGCTGAAAAGATGGGATGACAGAGGATTCATTGCACCCCTAAGCCTGCCTATCCTTTGTCTGATTCTGGAGATGCAGACTGTCATGTAAGGACAGGAACAAACTAAACAGCAAAAAGTCAAGATGGGCTGCATATAATAAAGAGAATTCAGTATCCATGAGAATGTCATGTTCAGATGCCCCCAGGCTTGTACTTAGAATGGTATGCTAAAAATAGCAGTTTCTGGCTGACCTGCAAACCCAAATTCTGTGAATTAAACAAAGCATGCAAATGATGTTGCATAAAAATACTAATCTGCTGTCTATATTTAGGATGCAAAATGGTTGCCAAGGAGTAGGTGGTGGTGGACAGGAAAAGATAGATAAAATGAATTACAACCAGAGAGTACATTGTACACAAATGCATGTAGGGAACCCTGGTAGCCTCTTTCCTCTTTGGATAAAAACATCCCAGCCTGTTTTTCTCTGTAACTCTCCCCAGTTGTCTCCTGCACCAGATGTGCCAAAAAAAATGGGCAAAAAACTTGGGGGATGGAGGTGTCACAGCTGAATAGGGAGTGTTTTGGAAGAATACATCATCCCCTTCAACAGTCACAGTCTAGCAGGGTTAACTCTCTGCTGTCCCTCTTTTTCAGCTGATTTTAAAATGACCCAGTTTCTCTCTCCTCCTCCCACTTTCCCCCTTTGTCCACAGATTACTTCAATTGCTGCCCTTTCCCAGTAGGCTCAGGCAAAACCAAACTGTTGCTCCCTCTTCTAGCTTGTACTTTCTTCCTTATTAACAACTTTTGCCATCTTGACTACACTCTGAAGTCACTTGGCCACACGCATCCTGGTTTTCATCTGTGAAATTTTGAAGGAAATGGAACAAGCTGCCAAGAAAATGACCCACTGTCCCTCTCCCTTTCTCTGTTACAATGGCCTCTTCTTTGAGCTCATTTAAAGCGATTTGCTGATCACTTTATATGTGCCTCGTTTCCACTGGAAATGGTTTCAGATCCGACTGCGATCAGTCTGACTTGCGTTAAAGCGAGACAAATGCAAAAACATATACCGTATATGTGCTCTTTTCAAACACTGGTTTTCTGGTGGTTCTTTTTGGTAAAAATCGATTCAGAAGAGTGTTCAACAAGTGTGAATGATGGATCTGGTTCGCAGGCAGGCAGGGAGGCAGGCGAAGGCCCACCAGGGACAAGGTGTGGCAGGAGGAACAGCTTCTGAAGCAGGGAAGATGAGGACCCAGCAGCTGGAGGGAGAAAGGGAGGCTGGACTCCCCCCAACCCCAGCCCCAACCCCAGCCCCAGAACCCTACAGGAAAGGGACTGGAAGCCGCCCTGGGAGGACTGCACTTTGGCCACCCCTGCCCCTCCTCAGAGTGCCTCGCCCGCGGGAGCCTTTCTCCAGCTTTACCTTTGAAGGGAAAAGAGAAAAGGACCAAGAGACCAGGTGCATTTTCTCTGCTTCCACCCATTTGCAATCTTTGGGTCTCCCTCTTTGCAAGGGACCACTAGCAGCAGCAGCAGACTCCCAGCCGCCTCCTGTGAGACCCCCCAAGGCTCCGAGAGAGGGAGAGGAGGAAGGATGCCTGCTAGGGTGCGTTACGGGGCACTTTCTGGCTGCTTTTGTCTCCCCAAGCTACGGGGAAGGGGACCAGTTGTATGTTGTGTATGTGTGTGTGTGTCTGCTTTTTGGCAGTCTGGGGCTTAGTGGCTCCCACACTGGGTGATCACAGGTCCCCCTTTTCCAGGACACAGTCCTCCCTTTCAGCCTTCTGTCCAAAAGCATCCTCCATTTTGAAGCATGGATTTCTAGGGGCTCATTCCCACTAGTGGGAATGAAATGGGATAAGGAAATAATTCGCTTCTATAGTGGGAACTACACAGCAGTCTGAATCGGATCTGTAACCCAGTGTCAATGCGAATTGCAAACCGGTTTAAATGCAAGTGGGAATGAGCCTTCAGAAAACTTTGCAAAGTGAAGCAGTTGCTGGTCTAATGTTATGTGCGACTGCATTGTAGCCATTCAGTTCACCCCTTGGAGTTGCTAACTTATGATGGATGTAAGCTAAATGGCAGCTGATAATGGCAGTGTGGCATAGTGGTTTGAGTGTTAAACTATGACTCTGAAGACCAGGGTTTGAATCCCAGCTTGGCTATGGAAACCCACTGGGTGACCTTGGGCAAGCCAGACTCTCTCAGCCTCAGAGGATGGCAATGGCAAACCTCCTCTGAATAAATCTTACCTGGAAAACCCCTTTGTAGGTTCGCCTTAGTGTCACCATAAGTTGGAAATGACTTGAAGGGACACAACAACAAGAACAACAACACCAAGCATCCTACACTCTGTTACTGATTTCTCTTCATGAGATCTCCCCACTCAAAATGTGCTGATCCTATGGTTTGAATTGCTATTTCAAACACCGCTGTATCACTCTGACTTGTGGGCTTTGCATGGAAGCTTGATGCTTGGAATCAGCATCAAAGACTGTCTTAAATGAAGGAAAAGTATCAATGAAACAACATACGCTTGAGAAGAAAGCTTCAAATGCCCTCTGGCATGTAGTTAGAACATTATGCTAGAATTGGCAGTTTCTTTCTGACCTGCAAACCCAAATTCTATTTATTCAACAGATGAAGACAAATGATTGCAGAGAATGAAAAGTAGTGAAGCCAATATAGGCAAGGAAGCAATAGTTCAGATAAAAGAATGTATCAGGGAACCCTAATTATGTGTCTCTACCTCTGCTGCCCACTGTAGGCACACAGTTGCTTGTGCATGTTTTCTTCTCAACATTTCCAACAAACCTGACTCTGGAAACCTGTGGTCCTGTGAACATTTTCATGTTGGCTTCATAGTCTCTATTACTGCCTAACAGAACAGTAACTATTGCACTTATGTCCTGACTCTGGGTTTTCTAAACACATTGCACAGAGAAGCTGTCAGGGTTGAATCTTTTTCACCTCCAGGTGGGTCTGTGTCAGAATCCCTGCAGGCCATCTGCTAGAGCAGACCTGCACAACTTGGCAGTAGATAGGGGCGAACATTAAAAAAGGCAAAACTTTTTTGGGCCATAGATAGGTTTTAATAAAATATTAATTAATAATTATATTAATTAAAATTACGGTAATTAATATGAATTAGAATTTACTAATATTCATTCAGTCCGTCCTCCTGCTCTGCACAAGGGAAAGCTGAGTGGCAGAGGAGCCTTGCCTGTCCTCCTCCTCCTCTGCCTGGACTTCTCCTTGGGAGAAGGCCAAGTGACGGAGGAGCTTTGATGGACGAGCATTTGCTCCTCTCCCTCTTCTGTCACCTAGCCTTCTCAAGAGAAAGCCAGGCAAAGGAAGAGCATTTGCACACCTTCTTCCTCTTCCACCACCCGTCCTTCTCCCCAGGAGAAAGCTGAGCAGTGGAGGAGCCTTGCAAGGTGAGCATTCACCCTTCCTCCACCTCCTCTGCACAGTCCTCTCCTTAGCAAGAGGCTGAGCAGTGGAGGAGCCTTGAAGCCATTCCACATCCTTGCAGGCCGCCCAAAATCCTTTGGTGGGCCACATGCAGCCCCCTGTCCAGGCCTGTGCTAGAAGGTATAGACAAAACTGAGCTAGAGGCACCCAGTGGTTCCTAATGATCAGTCATCACAAATAGACACTAATCCATTGGTATTGTGGTCCACTATGCCTAAGTCAACAGGTGACTTGAAGGTGCATACACACACATGCATATCAAAAGTGGAAAGGGGCGATGTCTTGTAAGAATAGCAATAGCAAGTACATTTCTATACTGCTTATCAGTGCACTTAAGCACTCCTTAAGCAGTTTACAATGTGAAAGCTAATTGCCTCCAACAAGCTGGGTAATTATTTTAGCAACCTTGGAAGGATTAAAACAGGAGTAGGCAACCTTTTTGAGCTGGGGGCCGGGTTGCTGTCCCTCAGACAACTGGAGGGGTGAAGTGCCAAAAATAAATAAATAAATAAATAAATAAATATTTAAATAATAATAATAATAAAAAAAAAAGATGCAAGCCCCAGAAAAGCCATGGCAAAACCCCTGTGGAGATTTTGCCAAGAAAACCCCAAGAACAAGTAATAACAACAATAATCAATATCATCATGATGGGCAGCAGTGGCGGCAGGACCAGCCTGGGGCCAGTCCAAAGGCCTTGGGGGGCCACATCCAGCCCCCGGGCCTTAGGTTGCCTACCCCTGGATTAAAGCCTGAGTCAAGCCTTTTTAAGAACAATGCAGAAACCTTCTTTATCACTGATCTCAACATAGTGACATCATTTAATTTCTTCTCTCAAGTATGAGCAGCTACCTGCTTCTAAATATGAATGGTTGGGCCTTATCTGTATTATCTTATTCAAAAAGGTATGCCGCTCAGTTTCTAGACTGGAGCCTTTGAAGCTACAATTGATGAACCAGACCCCTAACCATTGCAAGTAGCCAACATGTCATCAGTCAAGCTCCAATAACTTACATCAACATTATGTTTGGCTTGGGTTTTCTTTTTTCAGGTTCCCTGTCAAAAAGAAAGAAAGAAGACAGATTTGCGGTTGTGATACTAGGGAAGGAATGTGGGCTGTCCTCATCTGTCTCTTCGTCATTTGCTCAGACCAATATAGTTTATCTGAGAAGCTCTTAATATAAAGCAATATGGTTTTTCTGGGAAGCTGTTAATATAAATTCTATCAACCAGGACCAAGATTAATTCTCTGGTGTTGGGTGACAAATAGATTCAAGAATAGGTGATAAGAAGGACATTGAATGCTGTAAGAAGGAATCATATATTTATATATTATATGTCTAGTCTCAGTTTTCATTTCCAAGCTCCTCTCTTGGAAGGAAGGGAGGGTGAAGGGATCCACAAATAAAAGAGGGCTGGGTTGGGAAATAAATGTTTCTTCAACTACTGGCTTACTGCTCTGTCGTCCTGTGCAGAGGAAGCTGTTTAATAACTAGAAATTACACAGCATCAATCTTCTCATTTCACAGAGAGATGGAGCATGGAAAATTCCATTTCTCCCCCTGTGAAAAACCCTTGCCAACAGCCCCCAAGGGATCCCAGAGCTCTAAATATAATATAATCACCAACCTGCAGTTTTAAATTGACTCAATGAGTTCCTTAGCCTCCTCCACCCATCACCCCACACACTCCTTCCCTTCCCTAAAGGAAATACTTTTGCTAGTACTACAGATAAACCTGTCATCCTGATTTGTAAATATATAAAGTATTTGTCATTCCTTCTAAAGCTACCTTGAGTCAATCTAATCTTATTATTTTGAACTGGCCCCATGAGAGTGTTAAATTATACAGGAAGAGTTATATGTTATGCGGATCTAATCAGGAAAAAAAGTTGTTGTAGTGTGCCTTTAAGTCATTTCTGACTTGTGGTGACATGACTAAGGCAAACCTATCATAGGGGGTTTTTTTTAGCAACATTTGTTCAGAGGAGGTATGTCATTGCCTCCCCTGAAGCTGAGAGCATGTGACTTGCCCAGTGTCACCCAGTGGGTTTCATGGCAGAGCTAGGAATCGAATCCTGGTCTCCAGAATCATAATCCAATACTCAAACCACTACACCACACT
>CM034703.1:199882837-199911272 GCA_020142125.1 Phrynosoma platyrhinos | reverse complement strand
TGGACTGGATGGCCCTTGGGGTCTCTTCCAACTCTATGATTCTATGTGGCTTCCATGGTCATATTTGTACTCCCAATCAAAACACTGACACAGTTAAAAAAAAACTTCTCTTGGGCCTAAAATGGCCCAGTCCTTCCCTCCAAAAGGGCACAAATGCCCCTATGCCCGATAGAGGCTATTTGGGGTGGGAGGGATAAGAAGAGGTTGTGGCCTTCTACGGCCTCTGGGATGGGGGGCTAATGTGGCCCTCTAGCCTCCAGCATCTGTTCACTCCTGCTTTTCACCCTCACCAGTCCATTTTTAGTAACAGTAGCATGATGACATTTCTGAACTTAATATATTGGGGTCAAGGGGTTAATACACAGCATCCAAATAATTATACAAATGTATACAAAGCCAAGCCAACTGAGCAACAGCACAGCTTTTTCAGAGGCTTCACTTCAAACATTGCATTTTATAACCACACACTGGGGAAGGCTGCATTATAATAAATTTTGCAGCTTTCCTCCTTGTCTCCTTTTTTGGGTACTTTCTGAAAATACAGCCTATGGTCCTATATTTCCTGGCTTTCTGCATTTGATGCCCTCCCTGTGGAAATCTCATGGAAGCCAGATACAGCCAGGTAATCAACCCAAGACTTCAGATAGTACAAATGCAGGTTTATCCACTTTATTCAGAGTTATTTTGCACAGAATGAGGATACACAATCTCCATATTTCTGTTGTTGCTTTTATTTTTGTTGTGTGCCTTCAAGTCATTTCTAACTTATGGAGCCCCTAAAGCAAAGATATTGCTGGATTTTCTTGCCAAGATTTGTTCAGAGGTTGCCTTTGCCTCCCTCGGAGGCTGAGTGTGACTTGCCCAAGATCACCTTGGCATCTTAGTTTCCATGGCTAAGCAAGGATTCAAATCCTTATCTTCAGAGTCATAGTCCAACTCTCACACCACTACACCATGCTGGCTCTCAGCTCAGGTGTACCATCAATATATTGATATTCACTGCCATTACTACTGCTAGCAAACCTGTTGGGTGTTTCTGTATCTGTTGATGTCAAGAGGATGTCCTACTGGTGGCACATTGTCCAGAGTTGGAGCCCTTCTTAGTGCCAGCCCTGCTAAAAGAAGAAATTGCATTACTGTAATCATGATGAATGATTACAGTTGTCTTATATCTTTTCTGATCCCCTTAGAATGTGTATAGAGAAAAAGCCATTATTCATACTTTAGGGAGATTATCTCACCAGCAAAAAAGACGGGAGCATAGAGGGATGCTCCCATCTTTTTTGCCAGTGTAATAATCTCCAATATAATGATAGGTGAAGAATTATATGCTGACTATCATATCACCTGATGAAACACACAAACTGAATGCTGAATGAACACTTAAAACAAAGGTAGTCAAAATTCATCTCAGCCCCATGAGATTGTTTTGGGCCTTTAGCCATCTCAACCTCCACAAACTACATTTTTTCCAGCATCCCCCCCAAAAGTTGAACCGCCACTCCTGGAATCCTCTGAGGATGACAATTCACCTTTTGAAAACATTGCAGGGCCTTCCTTGTTTAACATTTAACATTAAAAAGGCCATTACAAAAACCCAGAAGTGGCTTTCTGGTCACTTCCAGAATTTTTTCACGGAGGGTGGCATTATGGGGAACTCCATGTGCTCCACAGAGGGTTCCAGGAGCAGAAAATAATCCTTTTCCCGCTACAGTTGCTCACACCAAGGGGCTATTCACACAGTGAAAATAGCCTGGGATGAATTCAGATTGGATCCCTGTTGTTCACAGGCACCCCAAATGCACCCAAATCAGTTGGGGGGCTACCAAAAATCCCACTTAACCTGGGATAAGCGATACCAGGTTTTCCCCCAAGTTTTTTAAAATGATTCACATCGTCAGCAGTGTGAATAACGATGAGAAGAGACCCAGATTAAACTCAGCATACCTTGAACGTGATTCGAATACATTTGTATTATCGACTCCTCAGGGGGATGAGGCTCCTCCCGACCAGCTTTATAAAGAGATGCTCCTCCTTTTCCTCTTTCCCTCCACACCCATTGCTACAGGCTGGCTTCCAGCAGTTTCCCAAGAGGAAAGCGTTATTTCCCCACACACACACACACATATCAGACCGCAGTGGGGGACCCCCTGCCCTGCCTCAGCCACTGGCTCCCTCCAAAAAAACTTGGAAGAGATGAGGATCGATGCCATTTCACAGTGTGAATAACAAAACTGTAATATGTGAGTGAGGTTTTTGCATCGTTCCATTACAAAAACCGACATGTGAATGACCCCTAACACACAAGTATGTTTGGTTTAACAAGAATATATAAGAAAACATTACTCTGGGAAGTTCACTTTTCTGCTTAATAGCACTGGATGGGCTTGGCAAAGTGGCAAAGAATGCTCCTTTGAATGTGCCTACCTACAGTATTTTATTTCCCATGTCTCACATTTCAAGGAAGAGCTCTGAAGATCAGGGTTCAGTTCCCCATTTGGCCATGGAAACCACTGGATCATCTTGGGGGAGCCACATACTCTCAGCCCCAGAAACCCCAATGAAACTGTTGCCTATGCACACAACAACCACATTTGAAGGGTGGACACTTGCATATCACATCAAAAGAGAAAATGATAATGGCTGTCATTTGCATAAAATTTGCATCTTTTGGTTCATTTCTCTAAACAATTCCTATAATTTAAAACTAAAATATAATACATTGTATGCCACTGGGGAAGACTGTGACTTGGGTGCCTATTCAGTCTGCTCTCCAAGTACTAACAACAGTTAAGGGACAATTTCAAGGCCCCTAGTGTTTTCAGTAATTATGTTACCTTATTCTTAAATTGGGTGCCAGTATGGTATAATGGTTTGAGCATTGGACTACAGCTCTGGAGATCAGGGTTCAATTTCCCTTTCAGCCATGAAAACCCACTGGGTGACATTAGTCAACTGACACACTTTCAACCCCAGAAAACCCCATAACAGGGTCACCTTATGGTCTCATAAGTGGAAACAACTTGAAGGCACACAACAACAGCAGTTCTTAACTTGGATGTGAGCAGGACAGTCTTTTTGGTCAAAGAATGACTTCAAATGGATGACTGTCCTCTGACAGCCCTTCAGGAAGAGGGCTGGAAAGCAAAACTCATGGGCTGAGATCTGCCAAGTCTCTGCCAATGTAGTTATGGGAGAGAGCAGAACTGATGGAACAACAGCCAAGGGGTTTCTGGGAGCAGCACCATGTCCTTGGCCAACAATCAGTTGTGGTGGGGATAGGGGTGCAAGCTCATTCCAGCTGCTCTTGAGAATGAAAAGAAGAAGGAACAACTTCTGCCCCCCGCCAGAGCAAGCCCAGGTGCAACCCCACAGCAGATCAGTAGTTGGGGAGATGGAGTTGTGCCTAGCAAACCCTTCCCAGTTGCTTGTTGCATTGTGGGGTGGCACCTACGTGGAAGGAGGTACCCAATATCTCTCTCCATGAAAATGTTGTCTGAAAAAGTACACAAAGGCTGCATCCACGCTGTTATAATAATCCAGTTTGACACCACTTTAACTGTCATGGCTTAATGCTATGGGATTCTGGGAACTGTCGTTTGTTGTGGCACCAAAGCTTTCCAACAGAGAAAGCTAAATGTCTCATAAAACTATGGCCCAAAACAGACAGGCCAAAAGTGCCACTTTCAGGGCAATCTGGGGACATGGCGTACAGATGGCACATCCCCCTGGATCAGCCAGAAGCCGTGCCAAGGCTGGCTAATGCAGTCCAAGCCTGGCTGCAAAAGGAACTCGAAAAAACCACTCCCTGCTGGTATCTGTTGTGGACCGCAGCAGCTGGCCTCAAGATCATGACATCTGGTTGCCATGGTCCCATGCCAAATGAGGAGCGACAAGGGCTGGAGTGGCCAGAGGTGCTCCAAGCTGCTGGTCTGCTTGACCCCTACATTTCCCAGAATTCCATAACACTGAGCCATGGCAGTTAAAGTGGTGTCAAACTGGATTATTTCTGCAGTGCGGATGCAGCCAAAGAGGCATACCCACACTTATGCCTATCTGTGTTCTCCTACATTGCAGGCTTTTTCATATCTTTCCCAGCTCTCTTAAAATGGGTGCACAGACTTCAGGTGTAGAGTGTGATCTTAAACAAGCAAAATACCAACTTTCATTTCAGTATCTAAAAATCAAAGGCAGATTATATATATATATATATATATATATATATATATATATATATATCCTTCTTCCTTTCAAAATGAGTGCAATGATTAGCTGACATTGTCATGGAAAATGTGGAATGGTATCCTGAACATGTTCCAGTAACTCATCCTTCAAAGGTATTATCATACGACAGAGAAAAATGAAACACCAAATAGGCCAGTGAATCCAAAGGCTTCTTGGCAAGTTAAATTTTTTATAAAATGACACCCTTTGTTGAGGCAGTTGGCTTTACTACCTGTTCATCATTTTGTTGTTGTTATTGTTCAGTGTCATTGGATATGCCCTTCTAATGAAGAAATTGCAAACACAACTTTTCTTTTTAAACAATAATTTAATTGAAAGAAAGTTTCAAGAAAGTTGTGCTGGTATGCAGTGGGAGAGCAGTGCCTTCATCACTAAAGAAAATACCCAAAGATGCTGTGCAGCCATGCAGTATGCACCTTATCACAAGAGTAAGGTCTGTGCTATCTAGCTGGAAATGATCACACTTTTTACAGACATGAAACATGTTAGTTGCTTCAAATGCTCAGAAGATATTATAACCCTCACAATTGATACGGCATTTTGGTGAAAGACACAAGGGCTGTGTTCAAGAAGCGATGAAAAATATTGATTTATTGCACATCAAACAGATGCAGTTTATAAACTGTGTTCTCTGATCCCATGTGGTTGTCTGAAGAAAACACATGATGACTTATAGTTCAGTTGCTGAAGCTAAAGAGGTGTGTAGCTGGAAGCAATGACAAAGTATGAGCTCCTTGATGAACGGATGGGAATATACATAGCAAAAACCATACAGCTACTAAAACGTTTATTGAATATATTGAGATGTGCTGTTGGTAGATACAGAGATTAAATTGGGCCAAAAGAAATTTTTGAAAAATTTAAAAATTCAATTGCCATAGAAGGATAGATTGATCAGAGCATGGAAAAGTTACTTTCTTGGACTACAACTCCCCAAATCCCCTGGGGCCACCATGGCTATTAAGAAAAGACATTTTGCAGACAGAGAGAATTATCAGATCTTGGCCCTAATGGCCATCCTTCACATTCAAGTATGAGTGTTGCCTAAAACCAGTCAAAATAGCTGACTTATGCTTTTATCTTCCTTTTCTCGTCACCTAATGAGGACACAACATCTTAGGGACTTTCTGCATCACCATCCTCCCTTATAAGGCTTGCAAAATGTCGGAAGGAACCATGTTTCAGTTGCTGAGCCCCGCAGTTCAGTGAGGTTTTTTGTCTGGCTGTTGCCCTTCTGTCCTTACCCCTTTGTGTTGTTTGCTTCCAAATAAAGAGCCAGGGATAACAGACTGTCCAAAGGCGAAGAATGCTGGTTATGGAAGGGGATGAGGCTATCAATGGAAGAAGGATCTGCTGCTAACACAGGAGATACTTTTTTCAGACTGAGTGTAACACCCATTTCCCTTAACAAGTTACCAGACTTCCTTGCTGGAGTCAACTAAGGGCATCTCTCCAGTTCAGCATTCTCCTTCCAGTTCTGGCTAACCAGACACCTCTGAGCATGGTTCCCAGCCTTTGGTAGTCAAAGATGTGACATAAAATATCATGTGCCTATTGTAGTTAAACAGCTGCATTATGGTGTAATGGTTAGTGTGTGGGATTGGGACTGGGGGTGGGATCTGGAACCTATTCACACAATAGTATTATAGCACCATGATTTTACTTTCACTACCATGGCTGCCTTCTATGGGATCCTGAGACTGGCATTTTTGGGAAGGGCATTCAGGATTCTCAGCCAGAAAGCTCCTTTGGTGCCTCTGACTAAAGTACAAACTCCAGGATTATAAACCAAACCAGTATATAAACCAAACTTTTTTTTAAATATTCAGCCATGTCAATTAATATGGCATAACATATTATGCAGTATGCTATAGCGTACTGCAAATGGGCCCCTGGACTCTCATCACCACTGAGTCAGGATGCTTCTTTGGTTGATTCACAAAAGCCTGTTGCTCTCTCTCAGCCAGATCGACCTCCCAGAACTGTTGTGGAGCTAAACCAGGTAGAAGAGATTGCTTTGAGCTCAGTAAAGGAAATGCCAGACCTAAATCTTACTAGTCACTAAAGCTTGGAAATGTTCCTTTTTTGGACTACAGCTTCCAGAATCCTCCAGCTAGCACAGCCGCTGGGATGGTGGGTTCTGGGAATGGTATTCCAAAATAGTAGGTTTTTGCAAGCCTTGCTAATGATGCAGTTAGTCAATCTGGTCACCTAATTGTTTTTCACAGACCTATAAGGTAGTAGCCATCATTACATCATGAAGAACCCAAGTCCAGCAATACTTACCATCCTGAAAGCATTGCTAACCAAAAATGGGACAATACAGAGTGTCTTCTCCTGGCAGTCCTTCTGCACACATGTTGTAGGAAGGTCCAAAGTGGGGAGCAGATTCCAAGAACTCTGGTCATGCAGGATTTGAAATAACAAAATGACACAGCCTATGCAGCTCTGTAGGGATCCTCTTCAGATATACAAATAGTGGGTGAATGGGTGACTATAACTTGCCTGTGAAACTACAACTCTCAGAATGATCTGGCCAGCATTGACAGTGTGGCCATGCAGTAGGTAAATGCATGGGGCAGCATGTCTAAATAGGTCTCTAGTTGTCACATAGATCTCCTCTGTCTGTCCTTCTTCCTGAATTTGCTTTGGATCCCATAATCTTCCCTTTTTTCCCCCACCACCACCTCTGACCAACCCATTACTATTCCTGGAGGAACCTAACAGAGGTTTTTCTGATTGTGTCCTGGCCTTCCAGTCCAGTGTTTGGCTAACCATTGCAGCACTCTTAACTATACAACCAGTCTACCTTCAGGTTGGAGCTGAGAGAAACCCAACTCAACAAAGAGTTGTGAAATGTCTTATGCGTGTTTCCTCAAACCAAGAACGTGCTTCAGGCTGCCCTTGGGTTGCAGGGGCAAAGGGAGAATTAATGTCTGAATAATCATAGAATCATAGAGTTGGAAGGGAACACAAGGGCCATCTAATCTGACCCACTGCCAAACAGGAAAACACAACTAAAGCAGTTTTGAAAGATGGCCATCCAACTTCCATTTAAAGACCTCCAAAGAAGGTACACCCCCATCCTCACCCTAAGGCACTGTCAAAGAGTTGGGGTTTTTTGTTTGTTTGTTTGTTTGTTTGTTTAGTAAGGAAGGTCTTCTTAATGTTTAGGTGAAATATCTTTTTTTTTTTTTTTTTTTTGTAATTTGAACCCATTGGTTCATGTTCTAATGCAGCAAGAGATTTTCAAGCATGGACCTAATTGTTGAGGATGCCATTTGGGCTCCACTTCAGGCAGCAAAATGTCTTGGATCAGCACTTGAAGGGAAGAGGACAGCTGTAGAAATGCACATAAGGCAGTGTTCTCCTATTGGGAGCCACTTGTACTGGGTTACAGCTCCCATCACCCCCAGCAGCACAGGCCTGCCTGATGTGGGCGGTGGGAGTTGTAGTTTAACACATATCAAAGGCACAGTGGTAGGGCTATCCTAAAGAATCAATCACAGTATGAGCAGATGCAAAAGAGGAGGGGAACTTTTCCCTGCATAGTTCATCTTGCAAATATGAGGAAAAGCTGCTCCAAATTTAAAAAAAAAAAATCTCTCTTACTCCCACCTACTAAAGCTTTAGGAGTCCCATCCTAAGTTTGCAAATTCCCTTGGTTGTGCTTGCTGGGGCTCATCAGTGGTGACTGGTGACTCTAGTGTCAGTTTGGTAGTGAATCTTCTCTCAAAGATTTGGCTTACACCTAGATCGATGCCAGTGCGGACAAGACTCTTCCGAGGGCTGCAGAAAAAATGATGGAGTGCTCCCTACAAAGGAAACCTGACTTCCTACCCACCCCCCCAAAACCCATTTTACATTCTCAACTTATCTTGTAGGAATAGGGATTTCTTCATATTTTGCCATTTTCCCTGGCAGGATGATGACGACAATGATCCCACAGTTCATCCAGTTTTGAAGCACTGAGGCAAATGGCTCACCTGTTTATGGAGTCCAGGAAGTGACTATGATTTCATTTTGCTTGCTTATCTGAATCTCAAGCCAAGAGAGGTCTGTGTGCCACTATTTTCATTAGCACCTTTGATTACAAAATTTATCTACAGCTATCTGTCAGGCAAGATCAAATTTCTAACCTGACAAAAAGCAGCAAGGGAGGTGAACTGGCAAAGAGAGCTCTTGTGTGTAGGAAAATGTATTTATACAATGCTCCTATACTCTTTCCATTTCCCATCTTCATCACTTAGATCTGGCTGAGTTACAGCCAAATGATCAAAGGATAGGAATAATCAGAAACCAGGGGAACCATCCAGCAGGCGGAGGAGATGATGTTAAGTGGGTTTTATAATAGACCATCATTACACTATTGGTTTTACATCATAGATGGGGAACAAGTGACCCTCTACATGTGTCTGGACTGCAATTCCCATTGCTACCAGCCAACATAGCCAATAGTCAGAAAATGGTGGAAGCTTCAGTCCAAGCACATCTAGAGGGCCACCAGTTGCCCACTCTTCATTTAAATTTTAGATCAAGTGTCTTTAGATTGTAAAACATAATAATCCATCAGATAAGTAAGGAAATATGAACTTCACTGGTGTACTGAAGTTGTGGTTTGCAGTTTTTCTATCTGTCCAGCTTTAAATGTAAGTGCTGAAAAGGAAGAAACCCTAAACATACATTGGAGTGTTGACCACAAATCAAAGCAGAAACAGGTTATATATTTGGGAATGCAAAATTATAGGGAGTAATCATCAAGGGCTTCCACCTCTCCTGACTGGTCACTACCCCTTCCTGTCTCTTCATGGGCATACCCTTCCTGTCAATTATCTACTCTGGGCAGCTCCAAGACTCTTTCCTACTCCTGCCAATCATTTCTTTGCTCTTTTGCCTTCCTCTGGTTCCTCCTTTCCACCAATTTTTCTTCATCTGCCTGGAACACTTTTCTATAATAGAACAGTCCTAGTAGGATTGCAGGTGTCAACATCTGACTGGAAACCTCAGAATGTAGGTTTCCAACTCTGGGTCTCCATTCCAGAAGCAAGAAGTATGCCTAGTGACGATTCAAAGCCAGATGCAATGGTATCTATTAGCTATGGATGTTTCTTTAATGTGCATTAATAGCTACAAGAAGAGCCAGCATGGTGTAGTGTTTTGAGCATTGGACTACAACTCTGGAGAGCAAGGTTTGAATTCAAACACAGAAACCCACAGGGTGACCTTGGGCAAGACACTCTCTTTCAGCTTCAGATGAAGGCAAAGACAAAAACCTCCTCTGAACCCCTATGTCAGGTTTGTCTTATGGTCATCTTATGTCAGAAATGACTTGAAGGCAACGTGGTTACAACATGCTTCTCTTATGGCTTTGGATGAATGGTTGCAGCGACTGTGACACTGTTTCCATGCTTGGATGAAGTCTGGAGATTATCAACCAGTGTTGGAAGTGTGGGAAGGAACAGAAGTTTGCTTGGGGCTCCAACATGGAAATGGAGTATGTTGAATATACACCAGAATATAGCAATTTAGGGCATTGTTATTATTGTTGTTGTGTGACTTCAAGTCATTTCTGACTTATAGTGACCTTAAGGCAAACCTATAATGGGGTTCTCTTGGCAGCATTTGTTCAGAGCAGGTTTGCCTTTGCCTTTATCTGAGGTGACTTGCTCAAGATCAGCCAATAGATTTCCATGGCCAAGCAGGGATTTGAATCATGATCTCCAGAGTTGTAGTCCAACCCTTTAAAAAGTACACCATCATGTTGGTTCTCAATAGGGCATAATCCACCCAAAACAACTATCCCAAGCACCTGCTCCTACCACATGAGGAGCAGATGCTCTGTGACAACTTTAGTGCTGTCTTACCGAGTCCTTGCTCCTCTTTGCTATACTCCAAAGCTCTCTACTGCTGAAGGAAGCACAGAACCACCAATTTCACCAAACCACCCTTGGGTCCTTTTGCATTTGGAAGACATGGTGGTGAACTTGTGACCCTCCACTGGCACAGCTCATGGCAAAAGCCAATGGGAGTTGTGGGCCAACATTGGCAGAGCCACAAGTTTTCCATTCCTAATGCACAAAAAGTTACCTCTGCCTTTATTTAAAGGGCCCCTTGACTCCTTTTTAACTTTCTGTTCTGAGATTTTCCCTGTTTTTGGATTGCAGCTCCCAGAATCCCCACCTAACAAACCGGAGCTTCCTAGGCAACAAGACTGTTCATTTGCTGAGCTACTGTGCTGGTAATAAATTCTATCTTAATCTTCACTGACAAAGCACAGCTGAGGTTTTGGCTGTGCACCAGGGCAGAGTGAACATCTCCCAAGCAGACCAGGGTGGAGGCTGGGCAGCATTTCCAAATACATCAGCTCATTTGGGGGATGAGAAACCATATCCTCTGGCTGGTCCTGCAGGATCATTCTTACTACTGGCAAAGTGGCAAAATGCCTCTGTTAGCTTGGCACAGGATTGGGAAATGTATTTCACAAATGCCTCTTTTTTTAGTTTGGCACAGGATTGGGGAATGTGTTGTCCTCCAGATTCATCTCCCATGAGCGGTAGTGGCAGCTGGTGGTGCTGATGCCAGTTGGGCAGTGAATCCATTCTGAATCTCAGTCTGAACTTTAGAGGAGCTATCCAAGGCATTGAACCCTGTCCTTAAAGTAGGTTTAAGAACCTTGGCTACCTCCTTTAAAGACTGGAGTATGCTCACCAACCCACTGACATCGGGGGCCCCAGCACTAAACTCTAGCCAGCATAGCCAATGGGGAGGCAGGATGGGAATTGCAGTCCAATATTATCTTGAAGACCATATGTAATGGTTGGATCTAGTGCAGCTGTTCCCAAACTTTGGTCCTCCTGGTGTTTTAGACTTCAGTTCTCAAGTTCCGCCTATTGGCCAAGCTGGCTAGAGCTTCTGATAGCTGAAGTCCAAAACAACTGGAGGATCAAAGTTTGGGAACCAATTATGTAGTGGATGCAACAGTTAAACATACCACTACTTTGGGATGTTGCCTTCTTCTCAGCCAATTTTTACGAAGGCAAGAAATGGAAGAACAGTCCAATATCATGTCTAGGGCTCAGGGGAAAGGTCAATATTTTGGCTACAACTGCCAGAGTCCCCAAAGCCCATGCTGGCTAGGGATTTGGGGAGCAGAATTCCAAAATAGAGACCTTTTCTGACCTCTGATTATTTTATACACAAGCGGATAGCCTTTAATAGCAGATCTGAGAAGTGACTTTGTTGTTTCTTATTTCCATTTATTTATTTATTCCATTTCTATACTGCCTTTATGAGCCACATAACCCCACCCCAATGGTTCATAACAATAAGCTACATTCATAATACAGTCAAAAGAATGAGAACAGTGTAACACAAATCTCTAAAAAAATACAGTTAAAAACAACAGGGAACAATGTTAATGTATAATGTTGTTCTTGTTATATGCCTTCAAGATTACTGCAATTTATGGCAAACTTATCATGGTGTTTTCTTGGCAGGATATATTCAGAGGAGATTTGCCATTGCCTTCCTCACCCATTAAACCCCTGATGAAATATAGACACTCTCCTTGTATGCTTAAAATCCACCTGCAAAGAAGCCAGTAGACCCTGCCTGCCAAACAGTAGACAGGAGACCATGCATGCTGACTGGGAGATTCTGGGAGCTGTCACTTCCAGACTCTGAGAAAAAAACACATTTCAAATGAGGTAGCTCATCCTTGAGCTTGGTTTGCTTAATCCAGGCACTGACAGAAGTAATTTCAAGGGGGATTTACTCTTGCTTTGTGAACCAGGAGGTGAACAGTGCTGGAAATGAACACAATCCTCTCTCCACAAATTTACATAAAGTGTCCTGGAGTGTTAAAGGAGTTTTAGGGCCTTGTCTCACAAGCCCCCTCTCCTGCTGAAATTGCATTGCCTGTAAAAAAGGTATGCAATCAAGATTGCAGTTTTAGCTTTCACATCTTTGGATCCATTCCAAGATTAGAGCACCTGTTAATGCCAAAAGCTTACTGCATAGCCAGGAACTACATACGCTAAGCACTATCTTTGCTTGCTCCCTATCCTCCATTCCCCAGGAAACCCATGTGAAGAAAATGGTGCATGTCTCCCCAGCCAAGGTGAGGGCTGCTGCAGTTCAACAGGAGGAGAGAATGGGAAGCCAGGTTGGAGAGAGAGGCTGCCCTTGGCTCAGTTTTAGTGATGTTGCCCTAGTTGCATGTTGGGTTGGGGCTTATGCACAGTGGCAGTGAGAAAGGTTTGCATGGCTCTGTGTGAGGGGAGGGCAAAAAAAGAGAAGCTTTAGAAAGAAGGAAGAAGAGGGGAGGAGGAGGGAGGAGAGGATTACGGGAAGCGTCACTCAGCCTTCACCTTACTTTTTATGAACTTTGTAACTGGCTCTCAGAAACACAGGTTTAGTCAAATCAGTGAGAACTTGAAGTTAAGTGGAGATGGGAGTTGAAGGAAGTGTGTGTGAGAGAGAGAGAGAAAGAAAGAAAGAGAGAGAGAGAGAGAGAGAGAGAGCATTGCAGCAACAGTGAAAGCAGAGACTCTGGAAAGGACCTGGTACCTTGATCACTACCAGTTCCTCACCCAAAGCACACCCACTGACCATCTAAAATCAGCAGAAAGGTGCTGTTTAACTTTTGAACTGGAAATCATACATGGCACAAGTGGTAAAGGAGGTAATTACCGAGGGGGGGTATTCTGTAAGTACAAAGAACCACTTTTACAACAATCTCCCATGCTATAATGATGGGACAGCAACAACACCGTGTGGGAGGTGGGAATCAAATGTGCTCTTATTCTGTTGTCCTGGCACTTTACTGGTCTCATAAGCCTCTAAATCCCTAGTAAGTGCCTTCAGGGTGCAGCGTAAGACACACTTCAACTAAGACCTGGATACACGAAAGGCAAAGCGCGAGCTGAGGGTCATTTCCGTTTATGCAGCAGATGTTGGCAGATGTGTTCCTTGGATGGCCACTTGGAGAACATTGACAGAGATGCCTCCCTGAATGTGGAGTGGATATATATTGTGGTGCTACACCCAATGGAAGATCTCTAGCTCCAGTCAGCTTTTCCCACATGTCCTTATGGATTTTCTGATTTGCATCTACTTTTCAAGCATGATCATTCAACAAACAGAGCAGGGTCAGTAAATGGAAATCATTTACTGAAAAATCAGTTTGTCTTTTGAAATCCAAAGCAGCCTGCATTCTCTTGTAATCCTCCACACTGTACCTGCCTTGCTCAGACAATTCCCTGCCCCTTTATGTGGATTCTTCTCTTTTCCAATTTCCAGTCAAGCATAGATGAATTTGTCTGCTAGTTGTGTAGTGTACACTAAGTACCACCCACTAACAAGGGCTTGCCATACTCTCAGATCTGTGAATCAATTGCATACTTGCCAAGTTGA
Organism: Phrynosoma platyrhinos; assembly: GCA_020142125.1. Classification (NCBI taxonomy): domain Eukaryota; kingdom Metazoa; phylum Chordata; class Lepidosauria; order Squamata; family Phrynosomatidae; genus Phrynosoma; species Phrynosoma platyrhinos. Next base: position 199,897,613 of record CM034703.1, on the reverse strand, counting down.
GAGTTTTTCCCCCTGTTTAGCACAATGAAGACTCATTTCTACTAATTTCTGGGCTTGAGAGGTCAAAGCTCATCCTACAATTGGGCAGAGTGAGATGGTTTCCTTAGGCAGAAGAAATGTGGCATTGTGAATGGGTAGCAGTAATTGACTGATTGATTAACTTATTGATTGCATGTATTTATTGTCTCTGAACACAACAAGGCCCCTGAGGTAAAGCATAACTGATAAAAACATATGAAACATTAAAGGTAAATCAATAAAAACATTTAAAATTAGAGATTTAAAAAACTGGTTAAAACAATCAGAGTAGCCATCTCTGATTCTACGGACTGAAGGCCACGTGAAATAATAGTCTCAGCTGCCAGCTAGAAGCTCAGAAGGGATGGAGCCCAGTTTACTTCCTTTGGGAGGGAATTCCATGGTCAGAGAGTAACTTTAATTTATTAATGTAATATTTGTTTTTAGTGATAGAAAGGGGAATAGGTGCTAGTGCAAATTTCCCTCTCAGGTGCCAAATTAACTTGACTGTTTGAATACAGTGCAACTTGTTGGGGAGAGGAAGATATGCTGTCAGCTGTTCTGTCTCAGGCAACAAAACTATACGGTCCAGCATTTCACCGCTGAAAACCAGGACATTTGTGAACAAGCAACATCAGTATGGTCAAGATGTCAAAGCAAAGTAACTAGGAGAGGCTTCAGCAGTCTGCTTTTGCCCAAGCAAAATCTGTCCCTCTCCTCTCTCCCCAGATGAGTTGGCTTGATGTAATATGCTTTTGCATTTTGAACTCAGTTTGCAGCAATTGAAGTAAGATGAGAACAAAGTGAGAAGAGGGAGGAGGAGAGAGAAACTGGGGCATTGTAAAAGCAGTTGGGAAAAAAAGTGTAATGGCAGAAGATCAGGACTGTTCCTGCCAAACTGGGAGAATTGGGTGGTCTACAAAATATTTTGGGCCAGCTTGGAGAGGGGGGTGCATTTAGACCATCTGTCCTTGTCCCTTCCCACCATGTGTTTATCACTTGTTCAGGTCAGCTCCCAGTTACAACCCTGATCTTGACAATGTGCCTCTGGCTTTTACAGTCCCTAGGGGGGCCAAGACTGCTTTCTGGGACCAACCAGAGGATCTATTTATAGGCACCCTGTCTCACCGGGCAAACATTTATGTGGGAATATAGATAAGAACATCTGAACTATGATCCAGCGTTGTGTGCCAGGATGACCTTAACTTCTTAACTGACTACTGCCCTCCCAGCATCCATGGCACAAGTTTATCCTTTGGGAAAGCAATAAAATAAAAATACCCCATTGGCATTCAGACTTAAAAACATGTATGCTTCCTTCCCACAATGGGTGCCTGTGCTCAAGATCCATAAAGGTGAACATCAGATGTTCCTCTCTTTGAGGCTGAGAATCTTCTGCCTGTTTGTGTGAAGAGCTCTCTGGGAGAGAGTGAAGGATTACCAAATTAAGGTCAGTGGCCTAAGCATGTCTTTAGCCTACCTTAGTTGCTCATCCTCTCTCTATCAGAAGACTAAAGTGACAAAGAACACACACACACTCACACATGGTTAATACAAAGGAAGATTGGAGTGGAAACAAAGGGTTGACAGAGTGAAACTTGGAGAGGGATCCACTCCTGTATCTTTAATGGTGGCATTTTTGTTGTTGTGAACCACCCTCAAGTTGATCTCAACCCACGGCGACCCCGTAGATGAGACATCTCCAAGACTCCCTCTCTTCCACTGCTCTGCTTAGTTCCTATAAATTAATACCCATTGATCTCTTTAATAGAGTCAATCCATCTAGCATGCAGCCTTCCTCTCTTTCTATTTCCCTCCACCTTTCCTAGCATTATTGTTTTTTCCAATGAGTTGTGCCTTCTCATGATGTGACCAAAGTACAAAAGCCTCCATTTAGTCATCTTGGCTTCCATGGAAATTTCTGGCTTGGTCTGTTCTAGGTCCCATTTATTTGTCTTTTTGATTATCCATGGAATCCTTAGCACTCTGTCTAGCACCACATCTCAAATGAATTTATTTTCTTCCTATCTGCTTTCTTAACTGTCCAGTTCTCACATCCATACATGATGAATGGTGGTGTAGAAGAGGGCATTTCAGCTGGTGTTGCTGGTCATTGACCAGGTCACAAGCAACACTTGCTGAAGTGGCAACTTCTGCACAGCCATTAAAGGTAAAGCAAGGAAGGTTCTTAATATAGATGTGTATTTTATCTGTTTATAACTTTTGTATGATTTTAAATCAATTTTATGTGCTTTAGTAAGGTGCTTTTAAATTGGTTTTAGCACTTTTTGTAAACGTTTTTAATTTGTTGTTCTGAAAGCTGCCTTGGGTCCCATCTTGGGAGAAAGGTGGCTTATAAATAAAGTAAATAAAATAATAAAATAAGTAAAGAATCCATCTTCACTTTTTACACTGGTGATCCCAGTTTGTCATCTGAGGGTATGGATGCCAAGTGAAATAAGCGAGGGGGCTCCTATCTATATAAAGGTTGTGTAGAAATGGCCATTTCAGCAGGAGTTGCTTGTTTGTTAAGCAACACCTCAGAGAATGGGACCACATCTGCTGCTGTTTTAAGTCCTGACTTTCTATGGTGCTTCTCTGAGCCGCTTCCACTGTTACTGCTCTAATGAAAGACTTAAAGAAAGTCAGGTCTGCAGAAGTGCCAGAGTGAAAACCAGAGACACTTCACTTCAGAATGAAGACTGGAGACATCTCCTGTATCTTTGATCACTGTATAGAAGACGAAATTTCAGCAGTCTCAGAAGCCCTGATTGACACAGCCAATGTTGGGGACTACTGGTAATGGGAGTCTTACAACTGTTGAAGGGCCATAAGCTTTTTACCCTGCCTATATAGATCAACATTTGGCTTTCCAAACATTTTCTCTTGCGTTCCTCTCAGTCCCACACAGCCGTCACCTAAAATATCTGGAGACTCAAAGGTTCCCCACTCCTGTGGTTGAGTCTTTATATTCTTCTGCCCTGGAGAGAAAAGAAGACATCTCTGTGTAGATGCCACCTGACAGTGGCAGTACAGTCGCCCCTACGTTCTCATGGACATGAAGTCTGCGGTTTTGCATATTCATGGAGGGGCGACCTCCATTAAAATCAATGGGGTGCACCTCGTGCATGAGCCCCATTCAAGCTTATGGGGCTTGAATATTGGTGAATCTCTGTTTTCACAGTGGGGACTAAATTGATCCGTACAAAAACAGAGGGCTGACTGTACTTTTTGGCTGGTCAGTCTTTAGTGGTTTTGAAAATATTTGGGGGAAATTTTATGAAAAAAATGAACCTTTATTTTTGTATAAAATAAAATGGTTTATTTACAGAGCATTTATGTAACATGTCATTCTAGCAGGAAAAACATTTACAGGCTTCAGCAAAAATCACAGTAGTATCAGACTGTCCTCTACTGTTCAAAGTAGGAATATATGTGAAATGGAAGGACTATGAAGTTTAACAGATATTGGGCTAAACTCAACAGTTAATCCCAACTACAGTTGCTGTTGTAAACTACTGTCAAGTCAGCTTTAATTGATGGCAATCCTATGAATGAGAGACCTCCAAGTCATCCTATCCTCAACAGCCCTGCTCAGGTCTTGCAGACTCAGGGCTGTGGCTTTCTTGATTGAGTCTGTCTATCTGCAGTGCAGTCTCCCTCTTCCTAAAACTTAGGGATGGCCTCTCATGATGAAGTGGCTTGCTATCTTCCCATGCTGGTGCCTTCCTCCTGTTGAGTCCTGGTGGAAACTGAAATTTGAGAAATGTTGAGAGAAGTGAGGGTGAGAGATGGCTAGACTGACCCACTCCCCAAGAGTCTATATTAGCTGTACCACAGCAGACTACAGTAGTGAGGGCCAGCATCATATTGTTAACAAAATCCAAGGCAGTTTGGAGTCAGCCTGAAAGCACATAACAGTAACAGCAGTAAGATACATGGATCCAGGTGAATGTCACCTAATTGGGGATGTCTGCTCTGGTTGTTTTCTAAACTCTTTGTCTGATTTTACAGCTAGTTTTAAGGGGAAGTTTTAAAGGTTTCTTGGCAATTGGAGTATTTTAATTAGATTTTAGTTATTTACACAATGTCTTTAAAGTGGTGTTTACCCATTGTGTGTTGCCCTTGGGGACCTTGTGGATTGAGAAGCAATAAATAAATACATATAAATAAATAAATAAATAAATAAATAAATAAATAAATGCCATGATACCCCCCCCCCCGGTTTTGACCTTGAACACTTCCAGATGATGGTTTCATCACATCTTCACCTTGTCTCATTCACATAATATTATAGACTAAGGATGATAGTCCAGATTCCAAATGATGTTGTCTTTCATTTGTAAATATCACCCCCAATGTTTCCTCATTGTTTCCTCCATCTTTTTCCCATATATACACGCATACACAAAAACAGTTAAAGAGGGATAGCTACACAATGTCTTTTCAGCAGTAATGCCAGCAGCTGACTGACTCGAACCGTCCTTTGGCTCTTGGGCCCTTTGCAAGTTGTGCTTTCACAACCCTTTACAGACTTTTGACTTCTGATTCCAAGTAACAGTCATGAACTTGATGGGGGGGCAGTGTGTGTGTGTGTGTGTGTGTGTGATAAACATGCTTTAAATAAAATGGTCTTCCTTTATGGCCCTCAGATTAGAGGGGCATTTTTAAAAGGCACTCCCTGGTTCTGTCCTCCGTTATTGTCCATGTCTCCCCTATTTCAATTGACAGTGGTCAAAGGAGGATAGTCAACCAGTAACAACAGGAAAACAAAATTGGATGAGCTACAGAGGCTTCTCTAAATGGACCACAAATTGTATGATTATGGGATTTCATGATTTAGGATCATGGGATCATGTGGATTAAACATTAAAAACTAGCTTCAATGTGTATACAAAAACAAATAGTGTAATTCACCAAGATGTTTTCCTGCATTCACCACTATAGCTGGACCCACACTACAGAAATAATCCAGTTTGGCACCACTTTAACTGAAATGGCTCAGTGCTATGAAATCCTGGGATTTGTAGTTTGTTGTGACACCAGAGCTCTCTGACAGAGGAGGCTAAAAGTCTCACAAAAACTAAAATTCCCAGACTTCCATAGCACTGAATCCATAGAGATCTCCCCCACCACCACATTTCAAATGAGTTGATTCTCTTCTTGTCCATTTTATTTACTGTCCAGTTTTCATAACTATACATAAAAATTGAAAATACAAAGAACTGGACAATCCTGATCTTGGTATTCAGTTATATAGATACAGATATAAAACATCTGCTGCATTTTCAAAGCAGACCTGCAAACTGCAATTTCAGATACTCCCAGTAGATGGTGACAAAGCCCCACAGCTGGACCAAAGGAGAGAGAAAACTGCAGAGGACCCTCTTTGTCTACAGATTTTTTTATCCATGGATTCAAGTATCCAGGGCTTGAAAACATTTTTTTTAATTTTAAAGTTTTTATTATTTAAAAAAAACATAAATTAACAACATATACTCAAATTAACAACAAAAAACAGATTAACAAAACATAACATAACATTTAAACAAACTAACATTAAAAAGATCTTCCCTTCCTTTAGCTTGGTTATTCTTCCATTTTATACATTTTAAAAAATATAAATTCCAAAAATGTGTATATATGTATGTAATTGTTTATTATTGTTTGTTTTTATTTGTAAGTATTATGTTTGTTTGTTTGTCTTAATAAAATTTTATATATATATATATATATATATATATATATATATATATATATATATATATATATTCCAAAAAGCAAACCTTGATTTTGCTATTTTATATGAGGGGCATCATTTTACCATGCCATTGTATTTAATGGGACTGGAGCATCCATGGGTTTTGGTATCCATGGGTGTGTGTGGATACAAACCAAAGCCCAGCAGATACCAAGAGTTGCAGTAAATAAAAAATATATATAATGCTACATTTCACCTTTTGATTCATCTTGAAATTAGAGGAAAATATTTTGAAGCATGTGCAGTTTTGCTTATTTTGTAATAGCTTTTTTGTTAACATTCTAGGTGTACAGAACCATGTAGATAATTCATATAGGAAGAAGGAATTGGGGAAATGTCCAATTAATAAAATAGATAATTTCACATTTTTCATTCACCTTTCTCATATTAATATTCCTTCTCTGCAAGAAACCCATGATTCCCACAGCCACTGTTATAATCTCGATAATCCTATGAGGTAGATTAGGTTGGGACAAGTGATTATTTCAAGGTAAAACAGTGTACTTCATAGCTGACAGGGGTTTTGAACCCAAATCCCTGCTGTCCTAAAATTTGTCCTTGGAAACACTTAGGTTTAGTGTCCCTAAATCTCACCTTGTTGCGTCATCTTAGCCAGGGATTGTTATTCCTAATTGTGGTCAGTTTAAACAAACCAGTTCTGTAACCCATACATACAAAGATTGGTTTGGAAAAAGTGGAGGGGGCAAGGCAACATTAATACCCACAGACATTTGCAAACTAAATGAGTAAATGCTGTAAAATGAAGCTTATCACACTCTTAAATAAAGCGACTTACCTGATCTGGCTTAAAATTTAAAGTGGGCGGCATCCTCATCTTGCCAGAAGGATTTAGCCGTTTAAACTGCCGCCCGGGTCCATTCTGGGTCCATCCTCGCTCCCAGGGCCACTCCAGTGGCCATTTTATTAAGCCAGAAAACTCCCGGCTTCGAAAAGAGGCAGACTTGAGTGCCCCTGGAATGGACCCAGGCTGGCCCCAGGCGGTGATTTCGGCAGCTAAATCCTTCTGATAAGATCAGGATGCACCCGCTTTAAATTTTAACCCAGATCAGATAAGTCGCTCTATTTAAGAGTGCAATAAGCTTCTAAAATATATTCTCTTAGCCAAAGTTTGGAAAAACTATTTTTCTAGACTATAATTTCTACTGGCTGTGCTGGCTGGGGAGAGGGGTTCTGGGAGCTGTTGAAAGGTCAAACAAGGGCTGAATCTACACTGCAGGATTGATGTAGTTTGACACTGCTTTAACTGCCATGACTCAAAGTTATGATACAGTTGACCCTCCATATCCATGGATTCTTTATTCATGGATTCAAGCATCCATGGCTTGAAATAATTCCAAAAATATAGAAGTTCCAAAAAGCTAACCCTGATACGGAACACCATTTTACTATGCCATTGCATTTAATGGGACTTGAGCATCCATAGATTTTGGTATCCACGGGAGTCTTGGAACCAAACCCCAGCAGGTACTGTATTCTAGGATTTGTAGTTTTGTAAAAGTGTTCCTGTACCTAGGACCAAACATTGATCAGAATGGAGACTGCAGCCAAGAAATCAGAAGAAGAGTAGGGAAAGGCAGCTATGAAAGAACTAGACAAGATCCTAAAGAGTAAAGATATACAACTGAGCACTAAAATTAGAATTGTCCAAGCCAGGGGTAGGCAACCTTTTTGAGCCGGGGGCCGGGTTGCTGTCCCTCAGACAATTGGGGGGCCGAAGGACCAAAAATAAATATATAAATAAAAATTTAAAAAAATTTTAAACATTAAAAAATGCATGCACTCTCTCAGCCCCAGAAAAGCCATGGCAAAACCCCTGTGGAGATTTTGCCAAGAAAACCCCAAGAACAAGTAATAACAACAATAATCAATATCATCATGGCGGGCAGTGGGGGGCGGCGGCAGGACCAGCCTGGGGCCAGTCCAAAGGCCTCGGGGGGCCGCATCTGGCCCCTGGGCCTTAGGTTGCCTTTCCCTGGTCCAAGCCATTGTATTCCCCATCATCATGTAGGGATGCAAAAGCTGACAAGAAGACTATCAACTTATTTGTGATGCAGTGCTGGAGAAGAGTGCTGAGGATACCTGTCTAGAACTGATTTTTTGGCAGGTAGATTTTTTTAAAAAATCACTCTACAAAACTGAACCATTCGTATTTATAAAGGCTAAAGTAAAACAAGTGACTTTTCTAGAGACAGCAGTTTCATACAAGCCCCACTGAACATGCTAGGACTTCTATACTTTTATGATTTTTTTTTAATTACACAAGGTCTCAAGATTTATTCTGCTTGTTAATCAAAAAACTTGAATACTTGAACAATGTAAACCCAGAAACCTCTGTATGAATATAAGCACCTTTTACAGTGTTAATAAATTATAATGTACAGATAAGGAATCAGGATACAATGTATAGATGCAAAGGGATCTTGTAAACATCTTTGAGACTAACTAAAAGAAAAAAAAACTGGTAGATTTGGGTCTATGAAAGCTCATGCTATGAGTTTCTTTCTTTCATTTAGTCTCAAACACTTTAAATAAAAAATATATATAATGTTACATTTCACCTTTTGATTCATCTAAAGGTGCTAAAAGATCCCTTTGCATACTGATTTTCCAGACCAACACGGTTATGTCTTTGCATGTTGAGCATTATGTGTAAATAATTTATATTCATGTAGAGCTCAACAATCTATGTACAAATAAATTGCACTTGTGTTGAATGTAACCTGTGTAAGCATCCCTATTAAGAATAGTGAATAAGCTATTGTAAGCTATTCTTACATTAGTGCAGAGTATTTGGAAGTAGGTTGGTTATGAATGAACACACATATGTACCCTGAAAAAGAGATTTAGCTATCAGCAACTACAATTGTTTACATTTGTGTACTTTCCTTGGAAGATGTGGGTATGGAGACGGAGGAGATTATCACACTAGGGCCAATTCCGCAACAATTGTGCTATTAGAAGATAACAGAAGCATAGCGCTATAGCGATCTATACTTACGCACAGGCGCACAATCGCACTATAACAATGAAATAAAAATGAAACAAAACCTCAGTCACGTTCTGCATAGAAAATAGATGGCATTGCTCTAGCGTTAGTATGTCGTCATTAGATGTTTCGCACAGGCATCATTATTGGACTACTGCACACATCTGAAAAATGTGGTTCCACACCAAACAGAACAAAATAAAATTAATAACATGATATATATCCAGTTCAAATAAGACAGTGCCCTATGCCTCAAAATAAGACCGAAATCTACTCCAAAAACAATCCTAGCAGCTAGAGTGAATTGCTTGTGCCAAAGTGCAGTCTGGAAAAAGTTCCCTGATAGTGCAAATGCATCATTATTAGCTTCTGCACATTCGCAATAGTGCAAATTAAACGTTATTGGCAAACCATTCACACAGTTTCCTTGTTAATAAAAAGTTACAGGACAATTCCAGGTTATTCATGGGAGAACTACTGGATGAATGCGATGTCATGTGAAAATCTTTGCGCAATCATGCTATAATGATGGGAGCATTCAATTTTTCTCCTGTTTTATAACCCCGTGTGATAATCTCGAGGCCTGAATCCTATTGTTGGCCAATTAGATTAGACCCACTGAAGCACTGAGATTTACCTGTGTGTTGAATCACCATTCAGTAATAAAATGGACTTACTCTGGTTGAGACTAACCAACACATTCAGGGCTAAGAGTCTAGCTGCACAGCAAAGTTATAGCAGTTTGGTACAGTTTTAATTCTTGTGGCTCCGCTGTACAGGATCCTGGGATTTGCAATTTGGTGAGATATACACAGTGATTCTCAAAATAGTAGTCTGTGGATTGATGCTGGTTGGTGAGCCACTGGTTGCATGCCAGACCATAGCCAGTTTCCAGGATATGATAATAATATGGTACAGACTTTGTACAAGTGCTTGGCACACACTGGAGAGAGAGAAAAAGGCCAATCTGCCACATTAGATACCTTGACAAGCTCTGTGCTAGCCAGCTTTAGTCCATTGCCCTGAACGAGATTTCTAAGGACCTCTCCAAACCATAAATCCCAGGATTCCACAGGATGGAGACTCATGGTAATTGCAGTGGTAATTAAACTACTAGAATGATGTAGTGTATACCTATTCTAAATTTACCATTACATCCCTCCCTAGGATAGCCTTTTATACATCACCAAGTGGAACTAACCATAGGTTGTGGGGTGAACAGGCAGGTAAAAGTGAGGTCATACAATTTTGGAAATATCTTGTTGCAAATGGAGAGACTATGGGGGGTTGCAGACTGCCAGAAATAGTGCAAATTGAGTCCACTTTTAGGGTTAGGGTTAGTGCTAGGGAGTCATGGAAATTGTTTTTTTTCTGAGACATTGAGCCTTCTCTATCAGAGGACTCTGGTGCCACAATAAACTACAGTTCCCATGATTCCCTATCCCTAACCCTAACCCTAAAAGTGGACTGAATTTGCACTATTTCTGTCAGTCTGCAACACTTACTAGTCAAAATGAGAGTTTCACTTCTGGGTCATATGATCATTTGACAATGCAAAATTTTTGCCATGCTCTGAAAAAAATGACTTTAAAAGAGACTAACTAGGTTCCTAAGTAATTTTCACGCATTCTTTGCGCCACACAGGGTGTGTACTACAATTTATATTGTAGGCTGAAACTTTGGTACACGTAAAGGAAAGGGTACTTGAGGAAACGCAGAGAAAACCATGGCTTCTGTGACTGCATGGTAAATGAGCATAATAATAATAATAATATATTATACGAGCGATCTCTATCATTTTAGTTCACTTTTAAATTTTAGTTTTGCAATTGAAAGAATAAACCTTTATCCCTTGAGTAAAATGTGTATGCATAACAGGGCCTCCCCCCCCCCCGCACTACTTTCAAACAACCCAAGCATGCATGTGGAATATGTGCCCAGAAGCCTTTCTGAATCACACACTTTTTCTCAACAAGGTAGTTACAAATATCAGTGTTAAGTGCAGAGTGAGGCCAGTTAATTAATCATGATGGCTGGGGAAGCTGTAAGAAGAACCATGGATGTCTGCTGTATGAAACAAAGCCCTGAACATAACCAACTATGACACATTACTCAGACTTAATGCAGTATTTGTTTGCAAGGGACATGCCCAAACATGACCAAAGTTACATCAGCATATTCCTGCTGTGTCCCTTTTAGGCACAACTACACTGTACTGGATGCACTCAACATTATGTAGCAGCAAGCTCATCTTTAAGGACTGAGGTCTAACATCAATTTAATATATTCACAGGGCATTGCATTCAATTAAAAACTGGCGCTACAGAGCTGATGGGAGCTACACTCTGACCTGTGTGCTATGGCATGAGAATGACCACTCTGGCCCCTTCCACTGGCCAGTGAAGGAGCTGTGGTTGCAGTGCTTTCCTCTTCCCTCTTTCATTTCTTTTTCCTTTCGTATCTTATCGATTAATAGGCTGTGAGCTTGCAGCTAGGAACAGTCTTATTTTTAAAGATTTGTACTGCACTTTTAAACTGGTGGCCAGGAGTTGGCTGGGTAAAGTGTGACCTGCAAGCCATGTGCAGTCCCCTCACCCTGCTGCAGGATTCATCAATATTTTTTAATTTTTTAAATACAACCCTCTATGTGTGTGTGTGTGTTAAAAACCAGCATTGTAGTTTGTTACCATAATCCAGCAGCAAACTGAAAAATGTGATACCATCCGTGACAAAAATAATATATGGACTATACTCAATGGGATAGTCAATATCATAGACAATATCATAGTCACTTTCATTCTTTTTAGTTCAACACCAGCTGTTGTGTGCTTTCAAGTAATTTCCAATTTGTTTTGACCCTAAGGCAAACCTATCATTGGATTTTCTTGGCAAATTTGTTCAGAAAGGGTTTGCCTTTGCCTTCCTCTCAGGCTGAGTTGCCCAAGGTCACCCAGTGGGCTTCCATGGCCAACTGGAGATTTGAACCCTGGTCTCTAGAGTTGTAGTCCAACATTCAAACCAATACACCATGCTGGCTCTCTCAGTATCAATAGCCAATAGCATTTTAATTAAGATCATTATAAGTACAATTAAGGTTTATTTAGAGAGCCAGCATGGTGTAGTGGTTTGAGCATTGGACTATGCCTCTGGAGACCAGGGTTTGAATCCCCGCTTGGCCATGGAAACACTGGATGACCTTGGGCAAGTAACACTCTCTCAGCCTCAGAGGAAGGCACAGACAACCCCCTCTGAACAGATCTTGCCAAGAACCCCCTGTGATAAGATTCACCTTAGGGTTCTTATATCAGAAATGACTTGAAGGTACACGACAACATTAAGGTTCATTTATATACAAATATAAAATTAATAATAATTAGTCAAGTACAAGTGGGTGACATTTTTGTATTTAATTTGTTTTTAAATAAATTTGCCGGTAATTAATTTTTAAATAATTTCAGCTAGTTTACTTCTAGTTTACATTCACACGGCTATTTTTTTAAATTTTATTTCAACTTTTAAAAACTCCAACCAAGAAAAAAAAAAAGTGGGGCCTTCAAACTTCAAAAGTGTCCCTCAACTCCATGGCAGGTTTATATATATATATATATATATATATATATATATATGCAAATAACAACAACACTATTCTGACTATATATAACACAGGTGCCCACCAATATAATTTCCAAGTTGTTTTGCCCACCTCTCCTTTCCTACTCACTGCTGATCATCCCAGAGCCCTGACAATACAATTTATCAAGTCTCACAGCCAAATTGCACGCATGTGTCCTCAACACTTGTTGTTGCTGTTGCTGATGCGACTGCATGCCTTCGAGTTATTTTCCAACTTGTGACAGCCCTGACATATCATGCGGTTTCCTCAGCAAGATTTTGTTGAGTTCCCCCCCCCGGTGCCTTCCTCTGAGGCTGAGAGAGTGTGACTTGGCTAAGGTCACCCAGTGGGATTCCATGGCCGAGCCTTGATCTCCCAGAGTGCTAGCCAAAAACTCAAAACCACTACACCACACTAGCACAGGAACCGCTGCGAAAAACGTCTCAGCAACCAATCCAAAATCAGAGCCAAGGTAGGGTACCAAATGGTGGGCTCCTAATCTTACCAATCAAAATTTAATCTTTCCCTCCTCAAAGGATTTACAGTCAGCCCTCCACATTTGCGGGCTTTGACTTTTGCGGACTTGAATATTACTATGTCCTCTCTAGGAATCCCTCCGTTCTCCAGTGAGACTCTTCTGGAATCTGACCATAGAGTCATGCTGGAGGACCTAGAGATTCCTAGAGAGAAGACTTCTCTAGGCACTTGTAGGTCCTCCAGCACAATTCTATGGCCAAATTCCCACAGATGTTGACCTTAGAGTTGCGCCAGAGATTCCTAGAGAGGTGTTCTCTCAAGTTGAGAAAGCCAGTGGTTTCTTATTTGCACTTTCACGGGGGTCCTGAGCCCCTAACCCAGGGGTAGGCAACCTTCCCCCTTTAAGGGCCGAGGGACTTCAGCTCCCAGAAGCCTCAGCCATGTTGGCCTATAATAGTCCCATGTTGGCCAATAGCTCCTGGGATTCTGGGAGCTGAAGTCCCTCGGCCCTTAAAGGGGAAAGGTTGCCTACCCCTGCCCTAACCCCATTCCCAGCAAATGTGAAGGGCCCACTGTACTGTGGTAAGAGTAATATAAAAGATGGAAGAAATAGTGGGGAAACACAGAAAGGTGACCAATGGGGAACACCGCTTTATAACTGCCCTGGCTCAGTGCTAGGGAATCCTGGGAACTGTAGTTTATTCTGGCACCAGAGCTCTCTGACAGAGAAAGCTAATTGTCTCACAAAACTACAGTACCCAGAATTCCCTAGCAATGAGCCAGGGCAGTTAAAGCAGCCTCAGACTAGATTATTTCTGCAGTGTGTTTTGGACCATTCCTTAGAAGGCTGCTGTGAAGATACGTTTTTAGTTTGCTTCTTTTTTATGATTGGGAGGGGGGTTGGGGTAGGTAGGGGATTATTTAGAAATGTGGATCTTAATTGTATATTTGTACTTTATTGTTATTCTTATTTGTTGTAACCCGCCTTGAACCACGGGGAGAAGTGAGCTATAAATTATTATTATTATTATTATTATTATTATTATTATTATTATTATTATTAGGGCTGCATGCATGGGACAATGGCCTTACACGCTGCTTTAAGCTTCTTGTAGAAAAGATGGGATATACAGTACATGTAATTAATAGAGCCAATGTAGCAAAGTAGTTTGTGCGCTGGTTTGCAACTCTGGAGACCAGGGTTCGATTCCCAGCACAGCCATGTAAAACCCACTGGGTGACCTTGGGCAAGTCACACTCTCTCAGCCTCAGGGGAAGGCAATGGCAAACCTCCTCTGAACAAACCTTGCCAAGAAAACCCCACGATCGGGTGGGTCGGGTCACCTTCTACGTCAGAAACTACTTGAAGGCACACAACACACACAATAAAGAAATAGTCGCCAGGAAGCCATCCTCTCACCTGCTGCGTACTTTTTATCAAAGCCAATTCACACAGTAGCTAATTGTCTGGTTTGGACCTGAGTTTTAATGATTCATGGCTATTTATTTGCAGTCCTAGGGAGAGAACAGGAGAGGCCTGAATGAACTGCCTAAACAGTATGCAAAGGGATCTTGGAGCACCTTGGAGATTAACTGAGCAAGAGACGCTGGACAATATCACACTACACTGTTGTGTGCTCTGGCTGCCTCCTGTGGAATCCTGGGATTTGCAGTTGAGGGAGGGAGCATTAGAATTCTCTGCCAGAGAGCTCTTGGTTCTCACTGAACTACAAGCCCCAGAATTCCACAGGAATTCTCCTTAGTCAGGCTCAAAATGGAGGACATTCTGAAACCCCTCTGGGACAGGAGTTTAATCAGCATGTCTTACATTCTGAGCATGATTGAGAGAGGCCTGGATTTACATTTCTATGAGCGTTATTAGCTTTTTATTGGGCCATGC
>CM034703.1:199839448-199880115 GCA_020142125.1 Phrynosoma platyrhinos | reverse complement strand
AACAGAACAACACACAGATTAATATGTAAATCACCTTCTCTCAACCAAAGTGACACAGTATATATGTACCCCACTCACTTCCATGCCAGCATTCTCTGAAGATGCCAGACACAGATGCTGGCGAAACGTCAGGAATAAACTCTTTAGCACACAACCTCATAGCCTGAAAAACCCACAAAAAACTACAGTGAAATGGAAAGTGTGTTTACTCAGACGTAAGCTGGCTTGTTCCAATTGTGGTTACATTTATTTATGTATGTATTTATTTAAATATCCTGTGTTTCCATTTTTTAAAAAAAAAAAAGTGTGCTCAGGGTTGTTGATGTGTGCCCCCAAGTCGTTCCCTACTTATGCCAACCCTAAAGCAAACCTATAATGGGGTTTCCTTGGTAAGATTTGTTCAGAGGAGGTTTGCCCTTGTCTTCCCCAGATGCTGAGAGCATGTGACTTGCCCTAGGTCACCCATTGGGTTGTTCAGAGGCGGTTTGCCATTGCCTTCCCCTGAGGCTGAGAAAGTGTGACTTGCCAGTAGGTTTCATGGGCAAGCAGGAATCGAACCCTGGTCTCCAGAACTGCAGTCCAATGCTCAAACTGTTAAGCTGCACCGGCTCTTGATATATTTCTGTATTCTCTTCCTGGCTGCTGATCTTTGGGAAGGCTATCAAAGACAAATGGGTCAGCATGGTATAGTGGTTTGAATGTTGGACTATGAATCTGGAGACCAGGCTAGGTTTGCCTTAGGGTCACCATAAGTCTGAAATGACTTGAAGGCACACAACACACACATAGGTCAACACTTACACCTTGAATTGAACTCAGAAGCACATTGGAAGCCAGTTCAGTGCTTGCAGGACTGCTGTTATATGGTCTCTAATATGCACTCCTGACTCCAGTCTGGCTGCTGCATTTTGCACTAGATCATTAAAACAGATTAAAGTGTAGAGCAATTAGAATTGCAATAAACAATGCAATTAAAGCAGTCGTAATAATCAGACTGAAAAGACCAGTGCACACAGAGTTGCAAGTTCAAATCCCTGCCAAAAATAGTAGAGTACTTATAACTGTACAGAGGTTTAGAGCATTAGTTGCATTCTGATTCATTGTATTCAGATTTGACAAGAGATTAATTAAATTTATGAGATGCACTGTTCTGTAGGTGAGCAGTAATTGCATGGGTTTAATATATCCAGAAGTAGCCATGTTGGCCATGTAGCCAAAATCCACAAAACAGTGATACTTTTATAGGAACAACTGAAATGCACAAAAATACATGTTGCAAGCTTTTGAAGCTCCACTGGCATCTTCAGGCAAAGATGTTAAAATCATACAGAAGGAAAGGCAAATTAGGACGATATTAGTCACAAACCAGCATTTTGTCTGCCTGCATGAAATTCCCTGCAGTACCAGCTGAACTGAGAACAGTCACATCCTGACAGAAGGTATCATTATTTTGTAGATTTTGGCTGTTCCAGTACTTTACATTGCTTTAGAAATCCTACTTTGGTATTTCTCTTGAGCAAAAGTGTGCAGTCGCAGGGCAGAGGGCGGGTGGCCAGGACCCCCATGGTGACCTTCATTCATGCAGGCCTCATGCAGACTGGCTATCCATGTTTTATGAGGTTGCACCATGTAAGATCATTGTCTAAACTCTCTCCTCACTTTTAAAAAAGTAAATAAAAATGGCCATCTTGTTTTATTTGTGGGTGACTTGCTTGTGACATTAGATGCGGGTGGGTCCAATCCAGTATCCTTGCACCCGTCTCCATTTTATCTCCAGAAATGTTGCAGTGCTCACATGGTTTGTTTTCTCCCCAAGGCCTCCTTACAATTTGTGTTTTTAAAAATCTCTCTAAAACTCTGTTGCTAATATGGTGTTATAGTTGTGTTTTTCTTCAGCATTAGGTCACCCTCCAACATACGTTTCCTGTTTTTCCATCATTGGTGTCTTCTAATGCCTCATTTCACACAGGGAGTGTGTGTATATTGGGGAAGGGTTTATTTTGCCCCAAGAGAAAAACAGCAATACCACCACAGTAGCTTACAGCAATGGTGCTAAATTTCAAGAAAGGTTTGGAGTGGGGAAAGGCTTTGCAGGAGGTTGACTAATGTCCCTGGAGTTGTATTGGGCAATGGGGAAGATGAAGCATGGGTAGGAGAGACAAAGGGGGAAATGAAACATGAAAAGTCCACAGCCCAGTTCATAAAGTTCTACCAAAAAAACTAAATGAATTGCAATGAAAAGTGCACATGTGAATTCAAAATTCAGACTATACTAGGAGAGGGAAAATCTCTGCATTCGGTTAAGGAGTAAACAATTGCCACAACTGACAGGGATGACTAGGAAGTATATTAGGGCAAGAGGAATGTGATTAAGTACCACATCAAAGTAATTACCTAAGTACCACAATGAAAACAGGACAAATTTGGCCAGTTTGGATGATACCAGAAACAAGAACAGGAAATGCCTCCACCCATATCAGCCTGTATTAATATTCATTATTTTGGCACTTAAGGTAGAAAAGCTCCCAAGCACCTCTCTCCATCCATGGTAAGGAAAACACAAATAGTGGGAAAAAAATCTTATCATTTCATGGCCTTTCAATCTTCTGTCTGAGGTGGCTCTCTTATTTTGTGTAATAGTAAGGCTGGCTTTTGTGAGTGGGAGTCTACACAAATGTTTTTGTGACAACAGATTGATAGAGCTACCCTTTTGGAAACTTAACAGTCAGGAAAAGCAAACTGCTTGGGAAGGTACGTGGGAGCACAAACACAGCCATTGCAAGGAAGAGAAATGGGGTGAAGTATCATATGGTTGCCCGACTAGTAAGCTACCCATATTGCATTTTGTACCGCTGTTATATAAATTCTAGTGTTTCCACATTGGATTTAGGATGCCATGTCAACCTTTCTACCTCCAAAAGGACAGAGGTAAAGTTAGGAAAAAAGAGTATGCAAGAGGAAGACTAAAACTGAAGAGAGAATGGAGGATAGGAGCAAATGTTAGTTTGTATGTGTGTGTGCGTGTGTGTGTGCCTTCAAATTGCCTGTCAACTTATGGTGATCCCCTGGATTTCACAGGGTTTTCTTTGACGAGGAATAATCAGAGGTGATTTTGGCATTCCTCCCTGTGAAATATAAGAAGGTATTCCTTGGTGGTGGACTTGGTGGTCTTCCACTCAAGAACTAACCAGATTGACCCTTCTTAGCTTCCAGGATCAGATGGGTTCTGATGCCTTGAGGAGTAAATGCAAAAGAGATATGCTACAAAGAGAAAAATATACAATTATGAACAATGTGGAAGGAATGCATGGAAATAGTCTACTTTTTTTTTCCATAAAAGGCAGAATACGAAAAATTACCTGATGAAATGGAGCTGAGATATTTTCTAAGAGGCGTATAAAAGAAGTGCTTAATGCACCAACAGTGACTTTGATTGTCTCATGAAATGGGGATAGCAGTGGTTTCTTTTATCACAGACATGAACCCCTTGACTAAGGGCCTTTACAGACTGCTGGAAATAATGCAGCTTGAAGCCGCTTTAACTGTCCTGGCTCAGTGCTGAGGAATCATGGGAACTGTAGTTTATTGTGGCACCAGAACTCTCTGACAAAGAAGGCTCAATGTCCCAGAAAAAAATACAATTCCCACGATTCCCTAGCACTGAGCCAGGACAGTTAAAGTGGACTCAATTTGCACTATTTCTAGCAGTCTGTAAAGGCCCATAGTTTGGTAGTCACATAATGGGGGCACTAGGCAATAATTTTCTCTTTTATGTCTTTTTCCTGAACTCACCAATGGATTTGGCATATTAAGGACTGGCTTTCCAGGTTCAGCCTCAATTTCAAAGCAGCAGTTGGGTCCTCATTTGTTTTTGGACTACATCTAATTCCTTGAAGCCCCAATCAGCAGAGCAAGTGGACAGGTATTTTGGGATTTTCACTCCAATTTCTAGGGTCTGAAATTTGAGAACCACTGACTTAAAGAAGCAAGCTTAATTCAATAAAGTGAAGCATTTCTGTTTCACACTAGAAGAAAGTGAGCAATAACAGTTGGAATTGTATAACTGATTAAGTAAAGGACGGATGGGTTGCCAGGATGACAAGACTTTAGACAGATGAACAAAAAACAGAATTGTAACATCAACAAATAAAGGGCTGCATGTAGAGCCCAGGCTGGAAATGCAAACCTGAAAGAGTATCTCCAGACAACCCCTACTCTGTCTGAATTTGTTGTTGGAGAAAAAATTGCTGGTGGGCTAACAAATAAATAGACAAACAAGAGGCACTTGGATCCAGGTTAGCAAGTCCTGTGAGAGTGGCAGGTGGGGAATAACTGTGTTTGGTACTGCGTGAGAGGTTCAGATTTTGTCAACAAGTGAGAAACTTTTATGGCGTCCCCTTTATGTGTATATAGAGAATGGATGGACCATGTGTGGCTCTCCAGATGTTGGAAAGTAACTCACATCAACCATAGCTAGCATACCCAATGGTGACGAATGCTAGGAGGGCTGCATAGGGCAGCGGTGGAAGTACCTGGTCCTTACTTTTGTTTTAGGGAGAATGTCTGAATCTATCATGCCAACTTCAGACATACAGTCTGATACATTGTGCTTTTGGGGATGCTTTTTTCTTTACTTCCACTCCACTTAAAATTCCAGTACACGCCTTTAATGTTGAGACATTGGCACCAAATTAAGGAAGTTCAATTGGTGAGGTCATAGCAAAGGGATTACTAGCTGGCAACCCTCCGCCCAAATTTTTTTCTGTCTAGTTACCCGTGTGGGTCCCTTTTTCTTTTAATGTCAGAAGCAGATGTTGCAGGCAGCTGTATAAGACACATGGCAACCTTGCTGGGAGAAATTAACTTCCCCACTCCTTCTGCTGTCCAAAGTTGTAGAAGGAGAAGGAGAAAAGGCTGGGGGAAAATTGCTGTGGTAATATTTGTAATTGATTTCTAGCAGAATACTTTGAGGGAGCCTTGGCTTTCCCTTCTCTCATTTCTCTCATCTCAAAATGACTTGCTGGCAAAACTAGTTGCTCACTAGTGGGGCTTGTTTCAGCAGGTGTGATAGGTACCAGTAAACTGCCTTCCTAGCAGCAGAAAGAGGGATTTTTCCCCCCTTGGTGATTTTTCACACCATAGTCACAGCACCAATAGAAGGATTCCCAACTTTTAGGGCCCAGCCCTGAGCATTAGAGCCTGGCTTCTCTTCTCTAGTCTTAAGTGCAAAGAGGGAGGAATCTGAGGACAAGAAGGCTGCCTTGAAAAGTGTATGTGTATAGTCTGTTGTTGTGTGCCTTCAAGTCATTTCTGATTTATGGTGACCCTAAGGCGGACCTATTACGGGGTTTTCATGGCATTATTTCATGGCATTATTTGTTTCATAGCATTATTTGTTCAGAGGAGGTTTCATAGTATTATTTGTTCAGAGGAAGTTTGCCATTTCCTTCCCTTGAAGCTGAGAGAGAGTGACTTCACTCAGTAGGTGTCATGGCCAAGCTGGGAATTGAACCCTGGTCTCCAGAGTTGTAGTCCAACACTTCAACCACTACGCCACACTGGCTTTCCCATTTGCTGTAATTTCTGGATTTTTATTATTATTATTTGAATGGCATACCATTCTTGATGCTTAATGTATCATGGCTTACTCCCTGTGACATCACATGGGGTCATCCCTAGGTCTTTAGATGTTGAAATCTCAGGTCCTGGGATAGTCTTGACTTGGCAAGTGAAACCAATACTGACAATTCCTGAGGTCAAAATAATATGAATTACTGTTCCAGTAGGCGAACAGTCAGAATGAGATACTGGGGCTGTTCTTCAGATGCTGCATGCAAATGTTAACACCAGTTTATGGGGCTATGGTTCTTCCTTTCTTTTGGGAACTGTCAGTGGAGTAAGGGTTCCTATCATGTCTGAATAGCCATAGGGTTTTATTCTGATGATTTGCCTGCTGAGACAGCATCAGCGTCAGATTCCCACTGTGTGCAGTGAAGCTTATTCCAAGGTACATACACATAGGATTGCAGCCTAAATTTAAGTATCACATGCTGAACTAGTGTGTACTGTTGCACTAAAAATAGCTATTTTTGCCAGGTTCATCATGACAACATTGTTCAGAAGTCTTACATGGAACTGAGCAGAGATGGTATCGGATTGAGCATGTCTTATCTGTGTCATTTTAAATGTCTTGCAGCTTCCATAGAAAGCTACATTAGCACAAATCAGAATCCTTTATCAGAGGAATGGCTTGGGCAGTGTTAAGGCCATTCTGATGTTGCTGAACTGCAGCTCACCGTTGGGATTGCTGGCCAGGTTGTTATTTGCTGTCAAGTTGATGCTGACCAATGATGGTATGAATGAGAGACCTCCAAGAGCCCTAATCATCAACTGCCCTATTCAGGTCCTGAAAACTTAGGGCCGTGGCTTCCTTGATTGAATTGTTCCACCTGTTCTGTGGTCTCCCTCTCTTCTTATTGCTGTCCACTTTCCAAACATTATTGTCTTTTCCAGCTAATCCCATTTTCTCATAAATGATATGAAAGTACAACAGCCTCAGTTAAGTCATCTTGGGCTGCATCTGCACTACATAATCGATGTAGCTAGACACCACATTAACTACCATGGCTCAATGATATGGCATTCTGGGATTTGTAGTTTTGTGAGAAATCCAGCCTTTTCTGGATCAGAGAGCTCTGGTCCCACAATTAACTACAAATCCCAGGATTTCATAGAATGGAGCCATTACAAAGTGGTGTTAAATTACATTAATTCTGCAGTGTGACAGCAGCTTCCACAGACCGTTCCAGCTTGATTTGCTCTGAGATTTATTTGTCTTTTTAACAGTCCAGGATATCCATATAACTCTCCTCCAGCACCACAAATCATGTAGGTTGATTTTCTTCCTGTCAGCATTCTTCATTGTCCAGCTTTGACAACCATACATAAACATCAGAAACACAGTGGCATAGATGGTTCTGACATTGTTATTTCATGATAAGATGGTTAGGGCTAAAGGGTTTTTTATTCTAACATTGGGATGGTGATCTGTTCTTCACTCCACCATCAATCTAGCAATAAATTTTAGAATAACATTGCACTGTAAGTAAGGCCTGCTGATAAAAAGAATGATGGCACCACTTTGTCAGGATTAGACACATATTTAAAATGGCAGTTCTGCTGATATCTTGTGTTTGTATATTGCTTTGTATTGAATCTGGTTGACCGCATGTATTGTCAATAGTATAAAATGACTACATCCTTCAAGAAATTGAGGAAGCTGAATCATATATTAACAAGGCTTTACATTCTAACCACTGTTAGCTTGTTAGCCTTCTAATTTGTATCAGTAGATGCATGTATTTAATCAGAGTATTTAAGGTATTCCTGAGCCTTCTGTTTGGTTGCTTGAGGACTGTGGGACTCACTTCCAAGAGAGGTTAGGCTGGTCTTTTCTTTATTGTCCTTTGGCCTGTAGAGAAAGATTGTGGGTTTTTTTTTTCCAGATAGGCTTTTTAGCAAGTACTTGGATGCTGAGGAAAGAGCTTTTAATGAGTGGGTGCTGTGCATTTATCACTGGACTTTTAACTGCTTTTTAATTCAACAGTAGCTCAAGATTATAATTTACTTGTGTTACTCTTTTTTCTTATCTTTACCATTAAAAAAAATGATTATCAACAGCCTTGAGTCCCAGTTTGGTGGAAGAAGCAGGATATAGACCCATTAAATAAAGAATAAAAAATGTTTGGCTATGTATAGCCGATGTCACCTAAACTCAAAGCGGTGGATCGAGATTTCTGTGAACCCAGGTGCTTTTGACACAATATTCCTATGAAGTCAAGGTCTCACAGCACAGCAAGTGCTAGTCACACACAGGGACTTCTGTTGAAAGACCAGCAGTAAAATAAGCTTATTTGAAGTTCCTCTTCTAGACCTCAGTTCACAGTTTTCCTAGCTACTGCCCATTAAGACCAGAGATTCTGCAAGTTAAGCCCAAAAATACAAAACTTTTCCAGACTCTGATCTGAATATACTGCTTGAACCCTCTTTCAAAGTGGAAATTAAAAAGATGCATTTAACTTTGCTTGTTTATTTACTTATCCTGTTAAGCAATGTCCTGGGGAAATGTCTGCCTTTAATGTCTATAACTTTAAATGAGGACCTTCTAGTGCACCCACAGAGAGAAGTTCCCCACATATGTGGTTTATAATAATAGCTTCCCTTTGACAAGACTAGAAGTGTGCTGAAAGAGATTTGAATATTGTCAAGAGAACTGTGGCTGTAACCAATAAAAGACTATTATTATTCGTTCTTAGTTTGGTGCCTAAATACTGTACCCATCAGATCCATCTGATTTTGGAAGCTATACAGGTTCAGCCCTGGTTAGTACTTGGACAGGAGACTGTCAATGAAAACTAGGTGTTGTAGGCTATAATTTAGAGGAAGGAACTGGCAAAACCACCTCTGAGGATTCCTTGTCTCAGAAAACCCTATGAAATTCATGAGGTTGCCATAAGGTGACTTGAAAGGACATACACACACACACATAATCTCCAAGTGGCCCCCGCTAATCATGAGACTGATCATAACTCAGCATTGCAGCAGAAGTGTTTTAAATACAACAGTTCCCAGGTTCAAGCCTTTCATTTCCAGGTAAGGCAGAGAAATACTAAGTCTGAAAACCTTGATCACTGTATCCAGATGCTTGGGATAATATTGAATTAAGGGATGGAAGCTGCTGCAAAATTTAGAAGTGCAAAATTGGTGGCAGCATGACAGATATCATTACCAAGGAGTTACTCTCATTGGTTTACCATTGTATAGGAACTGTATGTAATTTACTTTAATTTTCTGAAAGTGGAGTAGGAGTAAAACATCACTAACGTATATGCACTCCCCGCCAGCATCCAATTTATTTTCTTATAGGTGTGTGTGTGTGTGTGTGTGTGTGTAGTTGTTACAAAATAACATTTTTCCGTAAAAATGTAAACAATATAACAATAATTTCCATATCAAATCCCATAACTGCTCTTCTGGTAAGTGTACCTTAGGACACTTGTTAATTTGCAGAAGTGATTCTGTGAATGAATTGTTTTTATTACCGTAGTTCTCCCTCCCCCCCCCACCATTTAATGGCTAACCAATTTTTATACAAATGCTAGTAACAGCTGGATACCTTCCATATTGTAATCTGTACTGTCAGTGAATTTCATAATAAAATAACCCTTCTTTTGTTCAAACATTTCATTTAAATATCCTACAAGACAACTGATGGATTTCCTACTCTACCTAATTATTTCATTTAAATATCCTACAAGACAACTGATGGATTTCCTACTCTACCTAGTTATACAATTATGGATGTTCTGTGCCCTTACTAATATTTCTCTACTATTTCAGGACGAATAAACAAAAAGAAAATTTATATTTCAATGACTTTAAACAGTGAGAGGTCTTCAAAAAGGATCTATCAAAGGTCATCCTAAAATAAACCGGTTAACAGTGCCACAGAACTGCATTTTCCCCCTTTCTCTCATAACTACTTTATCTTAAATGATTTGTTAATACTCTGATTTTATATCTAAGTGTATTTTATGAAGATTCTGTAAAGGTTGAAGATCATACTTCTTTTTTGCAGTGAGAGAGCAATATGTCCAAGATTACTAAGCAAGATTTAGAGTGCGAGACTCTTTTCCTGACATGGTTTTTTCATTTTGCAGGGTTTGGAAAATTAACTCATAGCAGAACACTGCTATGAGGGTTGTGACACAGATGAAAACTTGCTTCCTGCCATCTGGCCAGGATATTTGCCTTCATGTTTAGTAGTAAATTTGCCTCTAATGCACCTCCTTCTCTCTCTCTCTCTCTCTCTCTCTCTCTTTGTATGCGTGTGTGTTTAGAATTTGGCCAAATGAATAAGGCTGCATTTACTTGAGAGCTGTAAATTTACAAACCCTTGTTAGAAAGAATACTTCAGCAATTAAGCTATGAACAGAAGCCACAATAGAAGTTTCTCCCATTTTGACCACAAGGCCCTTTGGTGTGTGCAGTCTTTAACTCATTAATTTTAAAGCTTGTGGATTATACAAGCTTATCGACAGTTTATATGGAGGACAAAAGGTTTCCATTTGAGTCCATTTATTTCTACTTGCAATAAGCTATAATGAGCAATTACTCTCTTACCTATGAATGATGCTTGCTAAATCATAAGTGTTTCTGCTTCGTAAGCCTTTGACCTACTTACTAGCCTGTCCTCTTTTGACTTCCCAGGGTTGTGGAGGAAACTTTTGCTCTTGGATGTTTTAGGAATCTTATGCCATTTTCGTATGTTGTGTGGTTTGCACAAAGAAAGTTTTAATGTTCTTGGTGGGAAAAATTAAAAGTCACCAACCTTTTACTGTACTTTTCCTCGGCAATCAAGAGGTTAAGATTTCATATAGGAAACAGACTAATAAAACTGCCAGCATTTATAAACCTTTTGCAGCATTGTTACCTTTGATGAAGTGAACTCTAGTCCAAGGAAGCTAACATAATAATAAATGTGTTAGCTATTAATGTGCCACAATATTCTCTTTGTTTTTGATTCCACATAACGTTCTCCTTACCTATAGCTTCTGAATTACTGGGGGCTGTTGCATAGCATTCGCTAGGGAAAGCAATATGTTGCCCCTGTTTTCAAAGTTCAGCTTCCCACTTTTTAGTAAAAGCAAATGAGCATGCTGACTAGTTTTCCATCCAGTTTTATGACAACTATAAGTGGTAGTCAGAAAGAAGCCATCTGCTGATGCACATACAGTTAACTGATTCGTTATATTAACTTGTTTTTTTTTAAATGATTGATTAAAATCCTTGAAAGTTAAATGGCTGCAATTTGATTAGGCAACAGATATTCCCATTCAAATGATATAGTATTTAAACAAATTGCTGAGACCAAGCACCATCTTAAAAAGTGCATTCCCCTTTCTCTCTTGCAAAGATCAGAGCATATTCTGGATGGTGCCTCATACAAAACATATTTACCTCATAGAAAAATAAAGGAGAAATCTTCCTTATTTAAAAAATGGTATCTTTACACACATTTAATTGATTAAAACTCATGGTTGGTTCTGCAATTTTTTTAATCAGGTTGTAGCCCTTCTAAATTACATAACATAATATGTCATATCTATGGGCCTTTGCAGACTGCCAGAAATAGTGCAAATTGAGTCCACTTTAAGGGTTAGGGTTAAGGTTAAGGAATCATGGGAACTGTATTTTATTGTGGCACCAGAGCTCTCTGACAGAGAAAGCTCAATATCTCAGAAAAAAAATTCCCATGATTCCCTAGCACTAACCCTTAAAGTGGACTCAATTTGCACTATTTCTGGCAGTCTGCAAAGGCCCTATGATTGTATTCCTGTATTAAGCACACTCAGAAGTAATAGGTTTTTACTATTTCCATTGTTCCATGTGAGGGACTGTAGGGGGAAATTAGCACTTTAAGGGTCATGAATGGAGTCTGTTAGTAGATTGAACACAGCGGTTTATTTAGATAAGACTTCATCACAAGCAGAGCCTGGCATGCATCCTCAGAGTCTACTGACTACCTGGAAGTTAAACCAAACCTATACTGTATAAAATCTTACAAAGCCATGTAGTGGTGGCAATTAAGCAAGAATCAGTAACCCTTTCCTCTTCAATAATGTTGTTGTTGTTGTTAGCCTTCAAGTAGTTTCCAACTTGACAAAACTATCACAGGAGGTATAGACACGCTGCAGAAATAAAGCAGTTTGACATCACTTTAATTGCCATGACTCTTACAGAACCCTAGGATTTGCAGTATAGTGAGGCACCACATCTGACAGACCAGGCTGAATACCTCACTAAACTACAAATCCCATGATCTCACAAGATGGAGCCATGATAGTTGGACTGGTGTCAAACTGCTTTATTTCTGCAGTGCACATATATTTAGAGTTTTCTTGGCAAGATTTGTTTAAAGGGGTTGCCTTTGCCTTTCTCTGAGGCTGAAATTGTGACTTGCCCAAGGTCACCCAGTGGATTTCCATGGCCAACTAGGGATTTCAACACTGCATTCCAGAGTCATAGGGCCTTTGCAGACTGCCAGAAATAGTGCAAATTGAGTCCACTTTAACTGCCCTGGCTCAGTGCTAGGGAATCATGGGAATTGTATTTTTTTTTCTGGGACATTGAGCCTTCTCTGTCAGAGAGCTCTGGTGCCACAATAAACTACAGTTCCCATGATTCCCTAGCACTGAGCCAGGACAGTTAAAGTGGACTCAATTTGCACTGTTTCTGGCAGTCTGCAAAGGCTTATAGTCCACTACACTGAACTGGCTCTCTTCAGTGTGGTGGCTGAATTCAGATGCAATTCCTTGGTCTTCTGTTACATGTTCAGACCTTTGGTTCACACTGTTCCTCCTCCCAAGGGACAATGCCAATCTCAGAGGGCCTAGCTGGTAGCAGTAACTCATTTTTGAAGGGAGACGTTGGACACTTCAGCTTCGATGTTGCAGGAAACTTAAGATGGTAGATGCCTGGTGTCAGTCATTGCCTGTGGTCACTTGGGAAGTATGTTGATATGTGTGTGGATCATACTTAAATGTGGTGATCAGGGTGAGGGGATTAATAACCAACCACCTGCCATGGGATGTAGACAGGGTGGCCAGAGGTATGGTAGTGTCCTGGTAGGGTTTGTGGACCGAAGCCATTGACCAAGGATTCCAGATGTTGATGGTGACCTTTCCCCACCACATGAGCTGAGGAAATACAAAGCTCTTCTTCCTGATTTGCTACAAAACTAGGTTTTCTGGGCTGACTTGAAAACGGGTTTATTCAGATGGTGAAAAAATCCCGGATGAATGTGCGATTAATCTCTGTTGTTCACATGCATTTCAAATGTATCTGCTAAAGTTTTTTTTGGGGGGGGGGGAGGTGCTACCCAAAAACCTGGAAATCCCGAGATAATAGGTTTCAGGTTTTTCCCAAGTGTTCTTAAAGGATTTGCATTGCCAGCAGTGTGAATGACCGATGTGAATAGATCTGGGATAAACTGGGGGGAAACTCTGCATACCTTGAATGTGTTTCAAAGACATCTGCATCATTGACTTCATCTTTATTCACTGTGCTGAAATGTGTGAGCACCAGAATTCGCAGAGATGCGCAGAGATGCGGTTCTGGTTTTAAAAATAGAGTGAACAATAAAACCGGAATGCCTGAGTGAGGTTACAGTTGGCCCTCCACATTTGCGGCTTTGACTTTTGCAGATTTGATTATTTGCCGTTTTGATTAATATGGTCTGTCTATGAATCTCTTAAGTTCCCCGGTGCAACTCTGCCAGAGGTTGACCTTAGAGTTGTGCTGGAGAACCTAGAAGTTCCTGGAAAAAAAATGCTTCTCTAGGCATTTGTAAGTCCTCCAGCATGATTCTGTGATCAACGTCTGGCAGATGTTGACCATAAAGTTGCACTGGAGGGTCTGGAGAGAGGTATTCTCTTAGGTAAAAAGAATAGTGTTTTTTATTTGTGGTTTTTTCACATTCACGGGGTCCTTCACCTCTAACCCCAGTGAATGTGGAGGGACCTCTGTATTTGCATAGTGAGGCTAACTAAAACAATGTCTGAATAACCCCAGGGAAGCAAAGTTTTAAATCTTCCCCTCTCTTATATCCCAAAGGAAGAGGAAGAAAAAATTTGCTGCTTATGACAGCGAATAGAGTCTTGAAATTAATGCCTGAACGCAGCTGGTCAGGTGCCAAATCTCCCCACCCCTATGGTGTCCATTCAGAGCAGTGCCCAGGCATGTCTGTGCATGTCCATTGCAGATGGCTTGAAGGTCAGAGAGTCAATGCTAGAGACTGGGCTTATATCCTGATACCTCAAATCAACACTTAGTTTTTAAATCTACAATGGTCCCTCCACATTCGCTGGAGTTAGGGGTGAAGGACCCCAGTGAATATAGAAAAACTGCAAATGAAATAAAAACCCAAAACACTATTCTTTTTACCTAAGCAAACACCTCTCTAGGAATCCCCTGGTCCTCCACTACAATTCTTTGGTCAGCATCTGCCAGAAGTTGATCACAAAATCATGCTGGAAGACCTGCAGATGGCTAGAGAAGTGTTTTCTCTAGAAACTTCTAGGTTCTCCAGCACAACTCTGGTCAACTTTCAGCAGAATTGTGCTGGAGGACTTAGAGATTTCTAGACAGAATATATTAATCAAAACTGCAGATAATCAAATCTGCAAAAGTCAAAGCTGGAAATGTGGAGGGCCAGCTGTACTCACTTGCCTATGTGCAATGTGTGCATTTTTTTAAAATGAATTTATTGATTTACCACTAAAGCTAAGAACTAAAATCAAAATTAGCTAGGATATCATGAACCAAATGTTGTCACATGCATTTGAAACTGACCACATGGCCATGCTATTTGTAGCTGCTGTGTTCTTCCTAGTTGCAGTAAATGTTAAGGAGTTCCTAGATGAACAGTTCCCATGTGAAAATTAGCATGCAGCATACATGAGTATAAAGGGAAGGGGGACTTTTTTCAAGGACTGCAGTTCCCTTGGGGTTAATGGGTCTGGGGCACTAGGCCACCAGTGGGAAGGACTACTACTATTTTTTTTCTGCTAGTAATTTTTCTCT
Source organism: Phrynosoma platyrhinos (assembly GCA_020142125.1). Taxonomy (NCBI): domain Eukaryota; kingdom Metazoa; phylum Chordata; class Lepidosauria; order Squamata; family Phrynosomatidae; genus Phrynosoma; species Phrynosoma platyrhinos. The sequence continues at coordinate 199,865,472 of CM034703.1, read as the reverse complement.
GTTTCTGCCGTTCTTTTTCTTCCCTCCCTGCCCAGCAGGCTGCTGGAGAATGGGTCATAGGCTAGTTTCTGCTTTTTCGACCCTCTAAGGGCCACATCCTCTGGAAGTAAAAAATACGCAGCAGAAGTGGTCAAAAGTCCACTTCTGTTTCAAAATGTTTTTAATATGTTAAACAGTGCAGTGGGACCCTGAACTTGACTTAAAGGATGCATTGTCACTTCTCGGGACTTTCAGGGATGCAAGTCACACTTTTTGAGGAGGTGGGACTAAGCCAAGGTCTGTCTGGGGAATTTGGTGGACCTGAGGTGACAAAAACAGGCTTGGATACTGCATGCAGCCCGAGGACTGTACTCTCTGCTTGAGGGAGAGGTCTGGACTGGTGATGGTTTACAAAAGGCCACATGAAATTAGCCCAAGAGCCATGTGCTTCCTGAGACTGTTGACCATGATGCATGCAAATGTGATTGGGCTGGATATGTCTGCATCACGTATGTCTGCCTTCATGCAAGTTGAATGCAAATTTGTATTACTGTATCAGGGAGGCTTTTATACAGGGTGTGTGTTTTAGTTATATTTTTAACTTTTGTACGTTTATGTAATTATATACAGCTGTCCCGATTCACAGGGATACATTCCAGATCGACACACACACACACACACACACACACACACCACGAATCGGAAATATTGCAAATACTGGAGCCTATTGGTTAGAATAGCTGCGCGCTCTCGTGTACAGCGCTCTCGCCACTTGCCATCTGTGAAAGACCAAGACCACGGACAGCAAGTCTGTGAATGACGAGGGATGAGTGTACTGTTTTTAGCTAGTTGATATTGCCTTTTAAATTTTTATTGTAAAGTTTTTAAATGGCTTTATTTGTGAGTTGCCTTGCGTCCTTTTCTGGGAGAAAGACAGCATTGAAATGAAATGAAATAAATAACAAAATTCCTTGTAGTTTCCTTCTTATGCTTAAAGAAGCCTTGAGTATGTGCTGCCCACGTATCATGCTGCTGCTTGCAGGAAATAATGGATCCTGCTTTTTTGTTGTTGCTGCTGCTGCTGTGTGCCTTGAAGTCATTATTGACTTATGACTACCCTAAGGCACACCTATTATAGGATTTTCTTGGCAAGTTTCTTCAGAGGGGGCTTGCCATTGCCGTCCTCTGAGTACTTGTCACCAAGTGATTATTTTTATGCTTGGAACAGGGAAGCCAGTGTAGTATAGTAATTTGAGTGTTGGACTGCTAGAGTCTGAGACCTTGGATTTGATTTTCTGCACAGGGTGATCGTGGGCGAATCACATGCTCTCAGCCTCAGGGAAAAGCAATGACAAATCTTCTCTGAACAAAAGTTGCCAAGAAAACCCCATGGTGGCCATAGGGTCACCATAAGTCGGAAATGACTTGAAGTCACACACATACTGCTTTTCACACTTGTCTAAGAAATAGTCCAAGCAGTCTGAAACTGGGATCATCTTAGTGGTTACCTAACTGATGATTACCAAGCCAGCAGGCTGAAGGGTAGCTCCTTGGAAAATTTGATAAAATGAACTTGTTAATATGCTGATGTTTTTTTGCATGCAAGAGGAGAGGTGGTTGCAGTTATATGTGTGCTTATGTGTGTTTGGAAAATGGTTTTCAAGGGATCAAATGGAACATGAGTTTGAAGGAAACGCTGCTGCTCTTGGGATAAGCTGGCCAGACAGCTTTTTCCTTTGAAAGGAGTCTTTTCATCCGTTGGGCATTGCATACAAGTCTCTCTTTGCTGTGCATATGGGCTGGTAATCTTATGTGGTGGGGAAAGAACTCCATGGCCAGTTTTTGGAGAAAAGATTAAAAGAGCGGAATGGCCCACACTTCCTGCCCCCTGTAATGTTTGTCCTTTCATGACATTTTAATGAGCTGTGCCAGCCTGCTGCTGCAAACATCAGTTTGTATGTGAGTAAGTGATGTCATATTATAGAGCAAGAGTGGGGAAAATGTAGCCTGAGGACTCCAATTTGTGTGTCCCCCAAAGTCCTCAGCCCTCCACCCCTGGTTTTGTTTTTTTAATTGAGAGGTTTTGGTCCAGAAATGGACAAAACATCTCAAAACTACTGTCAAATGTATCTCCCCCCCCCCCACAACCCCCAGGTTCTTCACAATGTATATATCCCCCAGATGCCTGAAAGCCACCCAAAAACGAAACCAGAGGTGATGTTAAATCACTTCCAGTCAAATCAAGGAAGCCAGTTTGGCCCCTGTGTGTGGATAGAAAATGTCCCCCAAACTCTCTGCTGTTGACCACCCCTGGAGTAGAAAAAGGCTGTGTGTGAGTTTGGGCACCATACAACAAAAAGAGAGATGGGCTATTTTTCAAATGTTCATCCTCTTTGTTTGTAGGTACTCATAGAAACAACTGTTCCAAAGTAGAGCACTGTATAAATATATAAAAGTATACAACCACTTCTTAAAATACTTTTTTGGGGGACACGTTATGACAATAGCAAGATTAGTCATTTCTAGAGAAATGTTGTTTGCACATGACACATGATACTGAATGGTTCAAAACGCCTTCTGGCTCTGAGTGGGAGGCGAGTAGCTATTAATTTAGCAAAGAGAAACTGCATGGTGTAAATAAAGTGTGTGCAGGCCTAATGATGTCTTTGATTTCCTGTGAAACACAGAGGGAAAGGAAGGTATTGGCCTGCTTAAAGGATCCCCCAAAGTGTGTAGAAGTGTCAGAAAATCTTTATGGGACATTTCTTTCCCACAGAAGCCCCTCCCGTAATAGTAGTAGTAGTAAGTAGTAGTAGTAGTAAACTACATTGTATTTCCCTCTCCCCTCCCCATTTAACCCTCACAACAACCCTGTAAAGGCAGGTAAAGAGAGATTGTAACTGGTGCAGTATCACCCTTTGAGGTTCGTGGCTGAATGAAGATTTGAACCCATGTCTCTCCAGCCTTTGCCCCACAATATAAAAACACTCAGATTCTCAAACTCTGAATTTCTCCAGTGGCACAAAATCCTAGGATATTAGGGTGAAATTAACAGATAAAATTGGAGGTAATTTATTTGACGATTAGTTTGTGTCAGTCCTATTAGTTTGTGTAAGTCCTAATCATTATATTATACTGGCTCTCTTATGGCCTTTACAGACTGTCAGAAATAATGCAGCTTGAGGCCATTTTAACTATCCTGGCTCTGTGCTAGGGAATCACGGGAATTGTAGTTTTTTCTTAGGCATTGAGCCTTCTCTGTCAGAGAGCTCTGGTGCCACAATAAACTACAGTTCCCATGATTTCTTAGCACTGAACCAGTGACCTCAAGTTGCATTATTTCTGGCAGTCTGTAAAGGCCCTTAGTTTCTACCAAAGCTGGGGAGTAGGAGTAAGGAGTAAAAGAGTAAGAGGTTTTTGCAGGAGTAGGAGTAACATTAAGAAAGAAAAAAAATCTTACTCCAGAGTAGGATAAGGAGTACCCCAAAATCACCACTGCTCCCCAGCCCTGTATTAATAAGGGCTGGGGATAAGAGTAAAGGAGTAAGAGGTTTTTATAAGAGTAGGAGTAACATTATGAAAAAATATCTTACTCAGGTTACAAGGAGTAACCCAAACATCACCACTACTCTCTAGCCCTGGTTTCTGCTTTGCTTCTCAGTCAAGAACTCTTGAGGTGGCTAACAACCCTTTAAAAGCAAGCATAATAAAAGAAAACCCCATGATAGGTTCACCTTAGGGTTGCCATAAGTCAGAAACAGCTTGAAGGCACACAACAACAAACAACAAAATCTTACAGAATGTTAGAAGCAGAAATAGAAACAAGAGAGCTGGCAATAAAACCAGATTCCATTCCATTAAAGACCAGAGGGAAGCATTTAATGGAGTCTGAGCAGTTTACTTAATGAATTGGGGAAAGGTGGAGAGTTCCACAGACTATGTGTGACTGCTTTGCCCTCAGACACTCACATGGCTTAAATCTCTGGTTCCGGTGGATTGCCCATTTGGGTGCTGATAGATGGAGGCAGTGGTCTCTGGAAAACATTCTGGTTTGGGGGATTGTGGGAGGTGTAGTCCAAATAGGAGAGCCAGCATAGAGTAGTGGTTTGAATGTTGAACTACAACTCTAGAGACCAGGGTTCGATTCCCAACTCAGCCATGGAAACCCATTGGATGACCTTGGACAAGTGCATGCTCTCTCAGCTTCAGGAGAAGGCAATGGCAAACCTCCTATGAACAAATCTTGCCAAGAAAGCCCATGATAGGTTTGCCTTAGGGTCACCATAAGTCAAAAATGACCTGAAGGCACACAAGAAAAAAAAATCCAAGAAGACAAGGATTTAAATCCTCACTTGGCCATGAATCCCACTGGGTGACCTTGGCCAATTCACACTCTTTTCGCCTCAGAGGATGGCAAAGAATGGCAAAAAAAACAAGCAAACATCTGAACAAATCTTGCCAAGAAAACCTATGATAGGTTTGCCTTAGGGTCACCATAAGTTGAAAACAAAATGAAGGCACACAACAACAACAACAAGTCCAAAATAACTTCTCCAAACTCTGCTTCTGGGAAAAGAAAATGGTGGTCTATGGAAGGTACTTGCAGTCCTAATGACATCCTGCCATCCTTTCAAAATTGGCCAGTTTAGCAGAATAAAAAGGAATGAGAGAGAGACCAGCTCATGGTGTCCATTAACCTGCCATGGTAGTTTCTGTCCTGGTCTCTATTGTAAGAAAGGCCTTGAAAATATAACCAAAGGCTGCTGGGTTAGTGTGTCGCAACCCTACTTTTCTAACTGGTTTTGCAGCATTACAGCAACTCAGCATGAGTTCCTCTCTTCCTGAAATCAGACAGTGTCCTGGAAGCCTCTCTTGTTTAGTGACAGGAAGCTGACTGGGCACAGATGTGTCATTGTGTAAACTGAGTATCCTGGGAACCCAGGGGGGTGGCAGAGCCAAGAGCCTCTTGACAGCAAGGCAGTGTCCAAAGAGCTGTATGGATTATCTGTGAGCAGTGTCAGTAGCTGCAAGACCTACGTGATGGACTATGTAGGAATTCATGCAAGATTTCCTGGGAAGAAAGAGAAACCTACACCAGAAATTAGCATAACTGGTTCTGTGGCTGCCTTAGCCACAGTTGCATTGGTTTCAATAAGAGCTCTGGTTAATTTTCCTTCATCAAATATCTGTGGGTAGAGCAAAAGGCAGGTTCCTAGTGCTTGTCCCCTACAATATAAACTCTATGTGTACTGCCTTTCCTCTCTTTTGTAAAGATGCATTTTGACAGCATCCATCCTATTTGTGTCTGCTGTGTGAGTCACGTGAGTCCCTAGAACCAAGGCGGGCAACTTGTGGTGGCCTTCTAAATTTTGGTGGATTGCAGCATCCATCAACCCTAGTCTGTGGGAGCTGCAGTCCCACAAAATCTGGAGGAGCCACTCTTGTTCTCGATTTGTGTGTTGTGTGCCTTCAAGCTGTTTTCCTACTTATGACAACTCTTTAAGGCTAACAAATCATGGGGTTTTCCTAGCAAAATTTGTTTAAAGGAGATTTGCCATTGCCTTCCTCTGAGGCTGAGAGAGTGTGACATGCCCAGGGTCACCCAACAGGTTTCATGGTTGAGTGGGAATCAAAGCTTGGTCTCCAGATTCATAGTCCAACATTCAAACCACTACACCATGCTGACCCATTTGTCTTTGATAGCCTTCCCAAAGATCTTCAGACAGTTCCCAAACCATGGTGAGGAGGTACAGTGGGCTCCTGAATAGTTGCAAGCTTGACCCATTTAATCTGTTCAATATTGTGTGTGTGTGTGTGTGTGTGTGTGTGTCCTTCTATTAGGAAACAAGTGTGGGAGATAGCCTTGATGTTTGTCCTTGCCAACTGCTTTGCAGCCCAGTAGTCTGTAAACAACATTCTATACCAATGGAAATTTGAGATGTGGCAGCCTTTCTTTCCCTGGGCCTGCTGCCTTAGAGCCATGCAACAGCTGTTAGACACCCACAACCGAGTCCTCAGCAGGCTTTTGCATCTGTTTTCTCACTTTGCAAAGAGTGGGTGTTTCCTGACATTCCCCTGTCAGAATACAAGCTTCTTTCTCACTGCACATTCACACACTTATATCCCCTGTGCCACAGTAGGTCAGACAGAATCCTGTGAACCTTATGAGCCCATGGTAGAGGAACTAACATATTTACACGGCCTTTTGGAAAGTATTGTCCTTCTGCTGCCCCATATCCTTCCATTGCCTCCATTTAAAACAAACAGTACTAGTAGCAGCAGTGGAAGGGTTTTTGTGGTAGTGTGATATCTGGAAGCCACAATCCAGAATGTAACTCAAACCCTATAGGTAAAAGGAAGGTTTTTTAAAATCATTTCTGAAACTAATGGGGCAGTGGAGGGATGCAAAGGAGTGTATGTGCTTGTGCACCTTCAACTCACCTGTCTACTTATGGTGACCCCATAACTTTCATAGGATTTTCTTAGGGCAAGGAATGCTCAGAGGTTTTGCCATTTCCTTCTTCTGGAATACAGCCCACAGCACCTGGTATTTGTTGAAAACTATACTGGTCCATAATGAGTTGGGTAGACTGGAGATGTTTTCCTAAATACAATTTTGCAATTATAGAATATAGTTTTGTGCAGATCATTTCTAATTAATGGATTCTGTTGGATTACAGGTGCTAGGATGCAAAATACAGAATCTGGCAAGAAGCAATTGTTTCCAGTCTATTTTAAGATGTAGGCCAAATCCTTTATCTGTTCCTGATTAGGAAACAGATAAATTGAAGCAATCTGGTTTATCTATTTGTTGACTCACCATTCAGCAATTAATTCTATGGTTTTACCCTAGTAAGGACAAACCAACAGTGTTACTGCCATGGCTTAGTAGACATGGATGATTCTGGATTTTAAAAGCATATACTGCATGTAATAAATCATTTTCTTTCTCTCCTCACCATGCCCCTGAGCATTGTTTTGAAAATCTAACCCTCATCTAGGTAGATGGGACATGTTAGTCTCCCAAGGTAGAATTAGTCCTATAAGGTAAAGCATTTTATGACATTATCGTCTGAAGAGTTATGAACAATGGCCAGGAACCTATAGATTCCAACTGATCAGGAAACAGATTTTTCTTTGAGTGGTTTGACTGTTTTGCTGTTTGCCCAGGGAGAGCTAGTATGGTGCAGTAGTTTGGGTGTCGGAGTAAGACTGGAAAACAGACCATGGAAACCCACTCAATGACCTTGCGCCAGTTGTACTGTTTCAGTCTCAGAGGAAGGCAACATTAAAGCCCCTCAACAAAATGTTGCCAAGAAATCCCCATAATAGTTTCTTAGGGTCTCCATAAGTCAAAACGGAAGTATCCTACACTTCCCTGTGCAAGCAGAGGAGTGGTAGAGGTGATAACAAATTTATCTACTGTCACCAGAGGAAGAAGACACCTCTCATGCACCCCAGCTCAGGTCTGTTTTGTCAGTGTCTGCCAGGGAGGGTATGTCTTACGAAGCAAGGCACTCATAAAACAGCTTGGGAACTTGCTTGTTGAAAGAGCACTCAATAATTTGGCTCCTAAGATTTCCAGGAGCCAGGCACTGATGAGAGTTGAGGCCACCACAGATTCCAGAAAATACTAGTTATGAATGTTACTCATGACATGGCACACTTTTAAAAGTCCCCAGATCAAGGAAACAGGAATTTCCCAGAGCTGCCAGTGATTTCTAGAATATAGTGCATCTATGTCTGTCATGTTGTATGTTTGCTAAAAAAAAAAAAACTTGTTTGTGGCCAGTTTATGTTTGGATTTCATCACTCCTTGCAGGTGTGAATGTACAGTCATTGCAAGTTAATTCCTACAGACAGAAAATGTGTAGGATGGTGGTATTTGAAAAATGGTGCTACACTCCTGGAGGTGCTTCATATCTCCAGTAAATAGGTCAGTGAGTACTGTAGCTGAAAAGTGTACATTGTTCCTCCACATTCGCTGGGGTTGGGGGCACAGGACCCCAGTGAATGTGAAAAACCACAAATAACAAAAACACTTATGTTTTTACCTGAGAAAACACCTCTCTAGAAACGTTTAGGTCCTCCAGTAACTCTGTGGTCAACATCTGCCAGGCATTGACCATAGAATTGCACTGGAGGAGCTACAAATGTCTAGTAGAGTGTTCTCTCTAGGAATCTCTAGGTCCTTCAGTGCAACTTTTGGTTAGAGTTGTGCTGGAGATATTCCTAGAGAGAACATATAAATAAAATCTGTGAATAATCAAATCCGCAAAAGTCAAAGCCGCAAATGTGGAGGGTTGAGTGTATATACGCTTCTGAGAGCTGGTGTAGAGTAGTAGAGTTTCAACTCTGGAGACCAGGGTTCTAATCCCTGCTCAGCTGTGGAAACCTACTGAGTGATTTTGGATAGGTCATACACTCTCAGCCTCTGAGTAAGCCGATGGCAAAACCTCTGTGAAAAAAACTTGCCAAAAAAGCCCTAGGATAGAGTCACCATAAGTTGGAGACGTCTGACTTAAGTTTACAAAAGCTCCTGTTGCCTTGAAGCCTTGAGTCTGGCCAACTTCTTTCTTTCAGGTCCTCTACAGACGGACCCTTTGGGCTGTCCTGGCGGCAGGGATGGGGAGGAGCAGTTGCACGCCGGTCGCCTCAACTCCTCCCCAAAGACGTCCTGACACCACGTGGCGTTACACATGGCACACGGCATCAGGACATCCTTCCGACACAGCCTTTTGACACGCTGCACTGGAAGGGGCACCAAAGAGCCACATGGTGGCTCTTAGGGCACCCTTTTGCCGGCTCCTCCTTTCCACTCTTCTAGCCAATGAGTGCAAAGGCACTCTTCTTTATTTTTTATTTATTTTTTGTATGGAATATGAATAACTTTTTAAAATGTGCTTCATTCATTACCTGAGCAAAGGTAATGGGTGTAGTACACCAAGTGGCCACACTCTCTCATATGCCTTTTATCCCTCGTTATGAAACATCTGGCTATTAGCCTAGGCTTATGGCATACACACACTGACACTGCAGTTGTTAAACAGCTGGTTAAGTCAGATCTTCATAAAGCTTGAGTTGCCAATTAAAATGTGTGTATGATAGAGGGTCAGTTCCACAAGCCTTTTGCATGCAAAGAACAGGATAAGATAGCCATCATGGGGTCTGTCTATTTTTGTACTACACTGGACCAAGTCAAGTGCAAGATGAAAACTCAAGTGTTTCCCTGTCAAAAGCCTGGTGTTTCAGTGTATTGACATCCCCCTGACCCAGGCAGAGAGCAAGAAGAGGGAAGAACATGTGTTGTGTGAGAGAAGCATAGTTGTCAGACCTCAAGCATTAGCAGGTGGCCCAGAAATGTGAGTGGCATTGCATACCAGCTTTAATGGATTGGATTTCAGCTGTGGCATCCACAGAGTTCAGGTGCAGCGTTACGGCAAAGGGGTAACCAGGATCTGACTTTGTTGTCATGAAACTTGGCTGCATATCTTCCTCCTTGTTATTCCTCTTATTGGATGTATAGAAAAGGATATGTCTTCTGTAAAGAGCTTTCAAAAAAGAGACTGCTCAGCCAAGGGAGACCAGTAGCAAAAGTGGCCAGATACATTGATGAAGGCCAGTTTGCACATTGGATTGGGCTGTTACAAATGAATGGGATGGGGGTGGGATGGTCCCATGGAAGAGTTCAGTGGATGTGACTCAGCAACAGCCGTATCCCCACTAAACCTGTAATTGCTGCACTACTGCTTTAGCTGGCTTGACATGCATAGACTGAGTTGTGTGATAAGGAAAGTGTTGAAATAATCAGTTTGTTCTTACACTTGTGCAGAATTACACCAATTTAGTGTGTTTGGACTGGATTTCAATAATAAAGGTTACAACACTACACACAATTATTAGGAGTACATCCTATTAAATGTGCTGACTTACATTTGAGTACACATACAAAGGATCTTGCTGTAAGTGGACAACGGACCTGTATGCATGGTGCTAAAGGCCCATGTGCTCCCTGACCTCACATCATGTATGGACAATGCATACCATTAGCCCTGGGTTGGAATTGGTCAGTCCAGGTGCTGATAGAGCACTTCTGGACCAATCCTGGGCCAAAGGAGCCTTAGACAGAGACGTATAGCACTGTGGTTTGCCACAGAGTTTTATTGAAACTCCACTGCAATAGCCAGCAGACCGCATGGCCCCATGCGCCTCATACCTACCTCTGCCATTGTGTGTACTCAGTAGACCCCCATCATGGCCTGTGGGTGTAGCCTGACACCCCCTTTTTGCCTTTATGGGCTGCAGTGGAGACCCTTGAGCAGTCACAATGATGGAGGCAGGTATGGGGCATACGATAGTAGAGGGTCTATGGCACTGTGGAGGGTGTGTAAACACTCACACATTGCTGCATTGGTCTGGGAACTGACCCTGTTTTCTGCTGCTCCAAAGATTAGGACACAGAGCAATGGATTGAAATGACAAGAAAAAAGATTCTACCTAAACATTAGGAGGAACTTTCTAACGGTAAGAGCTGTTTGACAGTGGAATATGCTACCTTGGAGATTGGTGGAGTCTCCTTCTTTGGAGGTTTTTAAACAGAGACTGGATGGTCATCTGTCAGGAGTGCTTTGATTGTGTATTCCTGCATGGCAAAATTGGGTTGGACTGGATAGCCCTTGTGGTATCTTCCAACTCTATAATTATGTGATGTTAGCATAATCTTTTGTGGACTCTAGTCCACCAAAATTTAGGCTGAACGAATTTAGTTAGTCGTAAAGGTGTTGCAAGACTTCTTTCTTCTTTTTGTAATAGAAACAGGCTATTCTGAAAACTGCCATGATTATTGAGTGGCAATCATATTGTGGGTGCTAGACTACAGCTGTCTGGAAACCCAGTCTGAACTTGACCTGCTCTGTTGTTGGGGATTATCTGAGATTATCCCTGTAATTCATAGGCTAGCATGAGTTTGACCTTATTTTATTAGCTATGGTCTAAGCATTATCATGTGCTGCCTGTAAACCTACCTAATTGTATTTGCCTCCCATCATTGGTAGAAACATATTTTTAAATGTGAGTGGGAAGTGAAGGTTTCAATAAAGTTGTGATGCTTTGATGTGAAGATGGCATTATAAGAACAATGCATTCAGATATGTTTTCTCTGCAACCTTGTAATTGTTAAAGCTGCCCACATATTATGTCTGCCTCTTTCTTCTTGCCCAATAGTTCAAAAGACATTCTCCTAGGAATTACAAAATAGTTTGATAATTTTATCCTAGGTAGATCAGAAATTGAAAGGGCAGTATTAGAAAACCAAGAATCATTGCAAAAATGCATCTCTTGACTGTAATAGCCTTGGACTGTGACACATTGTGCCAAGAAGCTATAAGACAACCAAGTCTCAAACTTTGTGATGTCTCTTTTTGGGCAGCTGCCTAGTGAATCATGGTCCCTAAGGTGAAGGAGCTGCTGATCTTGTGCACTGTACAATTATAACACTATGGTTCCACCTCAGCTACCATGGCAACATCCCCTGCAATCCTGGGATTGCCAGAGGTCTCAGCCAGGGAGCTTCTCTGGTGCCTCTGACTGGAGGTTTCCATAGGATGCAGCCATGGAGGGTAAAGTGGAATCATAGTGCTATAATTATGAAGTGTGAAAGGGACCAAAGTGAGGAGACCTTCTGCTAGTTACAGGTCCTCCTGACTCACGTTTCTAGGTACAGTTTGAAGGGCATAAACTGGTCCTATTCTTAGCTCAACAAACTCAAGTGACATTTGGGTGTGGAGTGTATGTGTTTCCTTCTGAGCTTATCCCTCTCTTAGGACATTATAGCATGTGGCCCTGTTCTTGCAGCAGTCATACTTGTAATAAAAATAGGAATTTACTGCTTCCTAGGCAGCCATCATTGCACCACTCACAATTGTGCAACCAGGGCTGCTGCCCCCATTGCACTTGCTTCCTCGACTCTCCCTTAGCCCAGCCTTATGCCTTAACCAGCATGCCTTTAGGGTTTTTTTTCTCTCCACCCCTTTTCAGCCCAATTCCTGAGTTCTGCAACTTTGAATTAACTCTTTAAAAGTAAAGAAAGAAAGAAATTAGAAATAAACTGTAAGGTAATTAGAGTGGTTTAGAATAGGGGGAATGGGGAGGAAGGGACACTGGCACTATGTGTCTGCAATCGCACAACTGCCCCAGGAGCGACATTTTGCACCTGCAGACATGTGCAATTGCCAGGTCATTCCCCCGTCAATGAAATGGGACAGGTAAGGGACAGGGTAGCTACAGGTTGGAGGCAGCATTGTGTGATGAGTATCACCAAAACTGCTTCTTTTCCATTGTAATTGCAGTTTAAAAGCCATATGTAGTACTATCCTTAGATTCATAGATTTGAGTTTGCCTCACAACCTGACCCTGTCCCATTGCTGCTGTGCTGAAATAAGATTCAGTTCAAGGTCCAAATAGCTTTTGTGTGTGGCATGGGGAGGCTCAGCCATGTGTCTTTTGCCTTAGGCAGCAAAATGTCAGCCAGCCCTGAAAGGGAGGATTGGCTTTCAGTGTGCCATTGTGGAATAGTAATCAAAAGTGTTTCATTGAGACTTAGGAGAAATCCCTTCTGAGCCATGAAACTCACTGTGTTGGGCCACTTGTTCCTTCTAAACATGACTTTAAAGGTGTTTTTTTTGTGTGGCAAAGTGGGTTTTTGAGACAAAGCGCAGAGGAGGAGAGGCATATATGCCTCCTGAAGCTGACTGGAGGAAAGCAGAATATAAATCTAACCATTTTCAGCTACTATCTGTAGTGTTTAGTTGTACTTCTGAGATGGATTGTGCAGAACTGAATGAGAACTGTCCACTGGAGCTTGACACAAGCATACTGTTGAGCAAGTCAGGGCTACTTTCATCCCAAAGAGAGGTCTTTCTTCAGCAATTGCCAGACTTATATCATTGTAATGAAGGAAACTCTTGTGCATTACTTAAACATTTGTCTGTTTCTTGTTTTCTTCCTCCCCTCCCCAACATTATTGATTCATTGAAGGAAAAATGAATGGATTTACAGTGCATTTCCAAAAGTACAACTTACAAGTGGAAGTACAGTAATAGCTATTTATAAAGAAGAATTAAAACCATGGGACAATACAATTTGTTAAAAGCTCCTACAGTGGGGAGGCTGGATTCACTTATAAAGGAAGTCTGAAGCAACTTGACCTGGATGATGATATAACAAAGTCAAAATGCTATGTGGTGGTGATGATGATGATGATGATGATGATGATGATAATTTCTTCCCTGCCTCTCTCCCCATGGATCAAGGCAATTAACAATCAGTTAAAACCCATCAATTAAAATACGTATCAGTTTAAAAGGACATATATACAGTTTAGAAAGGACAAGATATACACATATTAAAGCAATCCATATTTAAAATCCATAATTTGAAAATCATCTGGGTAAGCAGGAGTACTAGCAGGAGCTTTTATCACTGTTTCTGGAGGTTTTCAGCTCATTTTTCAAGGCACTGTCAAATGTTTAATACTCCTGGCATGGGTTTTTAAATGAACTTTGAATCTGTCAAATCACTCCTTTTAAAAAGGCATGAAACTCTCTGTGTCCAATACATAAAGTGGAATAATTCTGAGTTTTGTTTTTCTTCTGGGGGAGGCTGATAGGAAGAATTTCCTCCATCCTGTGAATATACATTATGTAGCACAAAATACATACTAGACAAAGGCAAAATGGAATTACAAGTTAACAATAGTACAGCCGGTTGCATTTTGGAAGTTCTGCTGAATGGTGTGGCCTCTTCCTGTTTTTGACAGGAAAGGAAGACAGTTACGATATTTTCATCTGTAAAATTTTGCAGAGCTGCCTTCTCTAGCTGGCTTTGGAATTAATGGGAGTCATAGGCAAACTCATCTGGAAATTACCACATTGGGAGAAGTGGGCTATAGAGCACATCTGTTGTCAGATTTTGGCTGATGGGAATTAATCTGTCTTAAAAAGTTAATAAATGAAGCCAATATGTTTCTGTTAATAAAGACCCTATATGTTATCTTGGTCAAAAAGTATATGCATTGAATTAAAAATGGAATCTTCCATACAGTTTTATGGTTCATGATTTTTTATCTTGTTCTCAAATTAAAATGAACTTTGGGATTTTTTTAAACTAAAAAAACTTGCTCACTCAGTGGATTCTGGGAGCTATAACCCAACAAAGTAACTTTTCCAAGTTCTGTGATTTTGAGTTTCTGCATTTGATTCTACTGTTGTGATTGGATGTTGTGTGGCCTTCCATTTCCTGTCCCAAATAGGTAAATGAGTCTGCTCTGCATATGCTGCTTGAATACAAGGGAGTCCAGCAGAGTTAGTTGGACCAAGGATCCATTTAGTTCCACATCTTGTTTTCATGGAAGTCCACAGCAGGACACAAAGATACTTCCCAAAACTTACGCTCCATATGTCCAGCGTCTGGTATTTGGAGGAATATTGCCTTATCACGACCAGCAGTTATTAATACACTATCACATAAATTATCTAATTGAATTTTAAAATTATCTAAAATCACTGTCATCTTGTTCGAGTGAGTTCCTTTAACTGTGCATTGTATGAAGTATTATTACTACTGCTGTTGCTACTGCTATTACAATTATTATACTATCTTTCCAGCTAAACTCTCTTCAGGTAACCTCTCTTGTCTGTTCTGAGCTTATTGCAAGGTAGATTCATCAGGAGATTCCCAGGTTCCAGTATGAATGTAAGGGAGACTTTCTCTCCTACAAGAAACCTTGACTCTACTGTAGTTATTTTTCTAATGTTCGCTGCTTCCATGAAGTTGAAGATTCCTCAGCACAAAGTGTTATGGAAAAGGTAGATTATCTTGTTAAGGGCTCCACATATACATGATAGCCATACCTTGCAGACTTTGCACACTTGTGTGCTCAGGTTTTAGATTTTATTTCTAAATTGAATTATGAATTTCATTTAAGAAGTAGAAGAGGAAGACAGAAGTTTCTTACACTGTAAAAATTGGGATTCCAGATACTTTGAACTTAGATGTTATATAGCATAAAACATTTATAGTCTAGGCATGGATTCTCATGGCCTGGGGCATAGCTCCTAGGATCCAGTTACGTCCAAAGCTTCCCCCTCCACTGTTAAACAACAACAACAACAAAGGAAAACCAAAGATGTTTTCAAAATGTATCTAATAATTCTTATCTAAGTGTACTTAATTGATTTGTACTGTACTATGCAACTTAGGTACATGTTGTTATTTATTTTCCTCTGACAGATTTTCCAGTCTCACATGTGGTTTTTAACTATTTTGATAGTGACTGGACAAGCTGTATGACATTCATAAACTGGCAGACATATATTTTTGTGGGGGGGGGGTGTTGGGGTTTGGTTTTTTTGTTTTTGCTTTATTTATGTTTTATGGTCCATAATACAACATGTATAATAAATATTTATTAAATATTATCATTCTTATATCACATACTTTTCACACGCCCTCCCCTCCCTCCTCCCCTTCCAGTGGCTATAATTAAATAAATTAGTATCCAGTATCCATAATGTGGAATATCTTATTAATAATTTCTCTAACTTCATCCTACCCCTTTTCAGCTTTAACTTTCTCAATCCAACAACCCCATTTGTCCCACCAGATCATTTCCTTTATTTGACCATATTTTCCTTTTCTCTCCCTTAAATAATCAAATAAAGGATATTCTGCAATATAATGTGAACAATTCCCCCAACATTGTTTTTCCATCCCAATGCTATTACAGCGTGTGCTGTTCTGAACAGTTTTTTTTATTATGTAATCTTCTGTTTTATTCAATCTGAATTTTCTCAGATTCAAACAATTCTCCTTATCAAATTGAAAGTTTCTCCTCATCTTCCTGTTTATCTCTTGTATAATGTCTAACCAAAATTTTTGTATATAGGGGCACTCCCACCATATATGAATGTATTTTCCTTTTTGTCCGCATCCATGACAGAAATTTGGATAAAGTTTTTTTAAAATTATCATTGCTATCTGATGTGGGGTTTTATACCATTTATATTGTTCTCTAACTTTTATTATTTTAATTTTAGTTATCTGAGCGATCCAGAATGTTAGATTTTCAGTGTTTATCTTTAAATCTTTCTCCCATATACCCTGCATTCCTTTCTTTATACCAAATTGTTTCTTGTAAACCTTTCCTATTAACCCCCTTTCTCCCCTAATCCTTCTTTTCAGTATATTCTCCAACTGTGATGTACTGTCACCTTGTGCTTTTATTTCTTGTAAAGTTCTACTTATTGACATTAATTGAAGCCAGTATTTCTTGCCAAGTAATTCAATTTTTCAATCCTAACTGATTTTCCTCTTTCATCAAATAAGTCCCCTATAATTCTGTATCCTTTGTTTTATTGCCTTAATTACTCTTCCTAACCCTTGATTTCCACCTTTGTTTAGATATTCTAATGGGTACCATTTTAAATTTTCCATTTTATTACTTTTAGACCATTTGTTCCATAGATATTGCATTGATAGAAAGGGGCCCTTCTTCACATCCACAAGCTTCGTCCTTGGTTTTGTTTGAAATATAACTTGATAGGCCAGTTGGGTTTGGACTAAAACATGGAGCTGATTCTCTGTCCCATTGACATGAAAGCCACCAGGCTCCAGGCCATTCATAGCATGCTTTTCTGTATAACATTTATGCTTGCTTTTGAAATATTAGTCTCTTTTGCTTGTCTGCTTTGTGAAGAATAACGATGTCAAGATAAAATGTGTGGGTAGAACACCATGGGAAAGGACCAGAAGATAATACAGGTTGAGTCTCCCTTATCCAAAGTGCTTTGGATCAGAAGTGTTTTGGTTTTCAAAGTTTGGAATATTTGCATATAATAAAGAGATAGCTTGCAGATGGAACCCAAGTAAATCTATCTTTCATATATACCTTATAGGAGAACCAGCATGGTGTAGTGCAGGGGTAGGCAACCTAAGGCCCGGGGGCCGGATGCGGCCCCCCGAGGCCTTTGGACCGGCCCCAGGCCAGTCCTGCCGCCGCCGCCGCCACCTGCCATGATGACATTGATTATTGTTGTTATTACTTGTTCTTGGGGTTTTCTTGGCAAAATCTTCACAGGGGTTTTGCCATGGCTTTTCTGGGGCTGAGAGGGTGTGCATGCATTTTTTTTTTATTTTTTTCTAATTTTTAATTTTAATTTTAATTTATTTATTTTTGGTGCTTCGGCCCCCCAATTGTCTGAGGGACAGCAACCCGGCCCCCGGCTCTAAAAGGTTGCCTACCCCTGGTGTAGTGGTTTGAGGTTTGGGCTATGATTCTTAAGATCAGGGTTTGCTTCCTTCCTTGGCCAAGGAAACCCACTGGGTGATCCTAGATGAGTCACACACTCTCAGCCCCAGAAACCCCCATGATGGGTTTACATTAGCATCACTGTAAGTCAGAAATGACTTTAAGGCAGCCAACAGCAATATATACATGTCATACACAGAGCCTGAAGGTAATTTTATCCACAATGTTTTAAATAACTTTGTGCATTAAACAAAGTTTGTATTCACTGAACCATGAGAAAGCAAAGATGTCACTATCTGAGTAACCCATGTAGATAATTTTGGATTTTGGAATATTTCAGATTTTGGAATTCCAGATAAGGGATACTGAACTTGTATAGCTTATAGAAATATTGGAAACCAAACTATTGGTTTCTGCCGAAGAAAAGCAAGAACAGTGTCTGGATTCAAGCTAATAATCTGAAACCTGGCAGATTGAATTAGTTTACAATTGATGATGCTCATTTGTGGTGGAAGATCTTTCTTGCAGATCATCCTGTGGGCACCAAAATATTAAAAGAAATCACTAAAATATAGTACACTTTGTTACCACAGTTTTTGGGTGTTTTTTCCCCCTCAAGTTGAGGAACAGCTATCGCTGTGAAATTTTCCTTGCATTTCTTCACCTTGTTTTTTGAGTTTCATGAGGGAGCAATGCTGGGTGTATGCACAAAGCTTATATAACCAACACCTTAGCTTATGGCCTCGAAATAAATAAATTTAAAAAATCTATAAATATAAAATACAAAAAAAATACTTTTTAAAAAAAGCAAACATCAGGTTTGGATAAACTTTATGTAGCTTATGGTCTCCACATGTCTTAATTAGGTCCAGCGTAGGAGTCTAAGGCAGTGTCGGCAAGATGACAAAAACACTGGGTGCGAAAGTTGTGCTGTGTCCATAAATGTGTACATGTATAGCTCTGGAAGGAAGGGCACATGCATCAGAAGAGTGTGTATGTGTTGAAATGCTAGCACTGACATCACCGCTGCTGAACTTAACCACATTGAAACTTCTAAAGGATTTCTTCCTTCTCCCCCCCCCCCCCTTTCCTTTTTTGGTTTCTGGAGCGAAGGAAGAAAGCTGTCTCTCTCTGAAAGTCTCCTTTGACAAACCAGTCTTTCCGACATTTGCTACTGCCCAGATAGTGTTATCATCAGGAACAGAAGCTTGGTGATGAGGCGTCTGTGACAAGCGGGAGCCTTGATAGGGAAAGAGAATGAGTGAGAAGCAGTTCTTTCAAACCAGCTGAGAGTGTATTGCACCATAGTGATTAACACATGTAGACCCACTTCCTGCATCACTTGTGACTGAAGTGGCCACTGATGATGATGTCTTCAAAGCCCTGCGCTTTGTGCTACTAGATGGCTTTAAAAGCAAAACACACTTTAAATTTTGGTTGATCTTAATTTTGGTTGCTGTAAGTTGACAGGCATCTTGAAGGCATACACACACACACACACACACACACATTATTTTTTTTCTTTTAAGAAATTAAAAGGAATCTGAAGCCATAAAATGGCATATGCATGGTTTAGAGATGATACACACACACACATACACACACACACACTTGAATGAACAATGAGACACCCTGGATCCCAAGAGGGGTTATATTACTGCTGCTAATGGAGTTTAAATTTTATTCTCCTTTGTCTGAGTCCCACATGGCCAAGAGAGATGTGGCTGCAGCAGAACTGATAGCATCTATACACAGATCATCTGAAGTACTACAGCAGAGACAGCATCTATACACATGTGGCCCTGTGACTCCAACACACTCACTTTTTCTTCATTGTCTTATATGATTTTTTTAACTTTTGCCAGTTGAAGAAGCCAGAGGAACTTTGAAAGCATGCATTATGTGTTTTGTGCACTTTGGCAGGCCAATAAAGATATCACTCCTTTGGATTTGGCATTTTGTTTTATGTTGCTTGTATGGCCAGCATGGCTACTACCCCTGATCACATATGCACTAACTGGGAAGAAAGGCCACTGAAATACTAAAACTTATTTCTAAGTAGAATGGTGCAGGTTTGTATCATCACTGGCTGTGTTCACATATAAAACTAAACAAAAGCCTGGTGTCAGATACATGAGCAGAAAAGAACCATGGAAAATGTAGGGGTCAAGAGAATAAATCAGTGTCCCATTTCTGTTTGTCTGATTCCTGGCTTGTTATTGCATGCAAACCAGGAACTGTAGTTTAACAAACTAATTTGTTAAACATGCCAGCTGAACAGCTTTGTAGTTGCTGCATTTAGCAACTGCCTCGTTTTGTGTGTTTTTTGGTGTTTTTTTTTTTTAAAGAAAAAAGATTATTGCTATGAACATAAAGATAAGTCAGGGATTGGGCAAAATGAAAACTGAATACAGGTTTAATCTTCCTGCCTGTCATGGGTGAGGAGGATGGGGAGAGTGTGAGCCTAAATCTTTGTTCAGTTCCTCTCTCCTTGTGTACATAGCTTTAATAGTAGAACTATTTGTGGCAATGGCTTTGCATGAAAGTTGTCAAAGAAAACATGCTTTGTGCTGATGGGGACAGAGCCTGCCTGAGTGTGTCCAGACTTGGTCTCCTGGTCTCTATTGGAGTTCCAGCACTTGGCTTCAGTAACATCAATGAGCAGTCATGAGCATCCATTTAAAATTGACAAGACAAGTTGTGTAAATTTTATTTCTGGGCACCGGCAGCAAGATAGGATTAAAATTTCTTGTCTCGTGTTGGTAAGGAGCTTTGTCTCTGTCACAGCATCGGGATCTGACAGCTACCAAACTTGTTAATCTGAATTTATTGGCAGCATGGGAGTCATGCTCCATATGCCAACAAATGACTAATACAGGGGTTTGCTTTTTGTGGCACTTAGGTGTTAGTTTCATAAACAAATCTCTGTACACACACACACACCCAGTGCCTGGACAGAGCAGACAAGCAGTTTCTGCAGCAGGTTGGGAAACCAAGTTTTCTTAAGTTTAGACCAGGGGTAGGCAACCTTTTTGAGACCTGGGCCAGTCTCCTGTAGCCCAGGTCTCGGCTGGGCCGGGGGGGAATGTTGGCGTGCGTGCTCGCTCGTGTGTGCGCACGCACCCTCCACCGTCGTGCGTGACCCTCCAGGGAGGCTTGTCTTGGCGGCGACGGGCCTCCTGGAAGCCCGTTGCCACCGAGGGTCCCCCCCGGGGAGGCTTGTCTCGGCGGCGATGGGCCTCCTCCCGGGCGCCGCGGGTGCCATTTTGTTCTCCAAAATGACAGTCGTAAAGCATTTGCACATGCGCAGTAATCCTGCGCATGCGCAAACACATTGCAGCCGCCATTTTGGGGGAAAAAATGGCGGGCGCGACACGCGCGGCAGCAGTGGTCCGCCTGGGCCGGTAAGTCCAGCGACATGGGCCGGAACCGGCCCAGGGGCCGTAGGTTGCCGACTCCTGGTTTAGACGCTTCTGGTGTGCCAGTGCCAGTCCTGCCTGTGAGGCAGAGTTGAGGTGCTTTGAGGTGTCATGGAAGGATACCAAAATATTGCTTATTTTTCTTTAGTTTCTTTGGGATTTTTGTCAGCTGTTCTGTCTCAAGTAGGAAAAGAATTTGATTCGTTTTGATGATTACAGCACATCAATAAAAGAAACAAAAAAGGAGGCTAATGTGTGAAAGGATTTGGGAAGTAGTAGCAGAACTACTTTACTAGGGGAATACTGAGGGGAATACCTATATTTGCCAGCTAAGGATGACTTCATATGCCCACTTAAGTGGGCTCTGACACATGAAATCATATGATACAATAAAGTCTTAAACCCCTTTCTCATTCTCCCATCCACCTTTAGCATCAGTGGACAGACTTCAACCAAATCATGGTCACAGGCCCTGAACTTTGAATTGTGTGAGTCTTTTAATCCCACTCCTGGCATCTAAATCCTGGCCAGGGTGTGAAAGCAGGCTCTGTGTAAACACAACTGTACACATATTTTTACTCTACTGTATGTGACCCAGTGTTCCCAAGTGTGTGAAAGGTCAATTGTGTACTTGTAAGGCTTGTTTTTCAGCACGCAGAGATTAGGGAACAGGACCATGTTTCCCAACCTCCTCATGAAGGCATGGTCCTGTTGTCAGAAGATGGGTCAGAAGTGTAAGGATGTTAATGTGATCAGAAGGCTTCTGTTAAAGGGAAACATCCTGGTGGTCTGATAAATAGCTCAGTGCACCCTAATCATGTTGATTTAAACATTTTTGTTCATAATCACTTGCAATACTTTATGACTTAACTCTGCCACACTGTGCTTGTAAGAAATATAATTAAAGGTGCATTTGTTTATTAATTTAAATGGCATGATCAGACTTTTGTCTCAGAACATCTCAGAATGATGCTGGTGATCTGTGATTGTCTGGGCTGGGCTGCCCTTAACCTTTACTGTTCTGTGACATGTCTAATGTTTTAGATGCTTTTAAATCAAAATAATCAAGATGCTCACAGTCTTTACTTTGGATATCTCATTTTTCATCTCTGTCCCTTTCTTGAAATCAGAGAGAACTTTGTCTGATGATGAATAACAAGTTTCGTCCTGATAACTTAGTGTTCAAGGGAGGCACTTCTCAGAAACATACAATTAAGCTAGTATTGCTTGACTAGTTATGTATTGTTATTGTTGTTGTTGTTGTATGCCTTCAAGTTACTTCATACTTAATGCCAACCCTAAGATAAACCTATCACTGTTTTTTCTGAGGCTGAGAGTATATGATTCACCCAAAGTCATTCTGTGGGTTTCCATGGCTGAGCAGGGAATTGAACCCTGATCTATAGAGCCATAGTCCTAATACTGTACCATGCTGACTCTCCTAGTTATTTATGTTGTAAAAAATGTATAGTGGTTTAAATCCAGTTATTAATACCAAGTAGAGTAGACACATTTAATCAGTGGGAACTTGGCAAGTAAAAATTTAAATAAGTTTTATTGATTCAATAGGTCTTCTCTAGTTGGGACTAATAATTAAAAATTACATTAAGGCAGTGTCCTTTCCAACACTTTTTGGCTTTGTCCTTCCTGCATGTTGTGATGTGGTGGGACACTGCTGTCCCTATTTTACAAATTGGAAAGCAGAGGCTAAGAGTGACTTGCCTGGAGTTACCTAGCAAGTCCATATCTGAGCTGGATTCAACCTTTGGGTTAGATAAAGGGACTTTTATTACCCTCTCATGGAACAGAACATAATAGTTGCCCTCTACTACCACTTCTAGTTTTGCATGTAATGTCCCCCCCACCCCAACATTGGGGGAAATTGGGAGTCAAGCCGGTTGGATCCTGCATGCTTTTACTCTTCTGAAAAGACTTACACTTCAAGGCTACAAAGATAAACATTCATGTTCAATGGGTGGGAAATCAGACTGCTTTAGCTTTCTATCAAAGTACAGGCATACCTTGTTTTAAGATACTTTCTTTAGAGTGCTTCGTAATGCAGCACTTTTCAGTTATACAGTGCAGTCCCATTTTGTTATCTACCTTCAGTCTGTTTTCAGCATTTGTGCACTTCATGTTTCAATGTTGCATTCTGACTAGTTATCATTTTTACATTTAATTATTATTTTAGGCCTAGTGATATTACCTACATAATAAATGGTAGTGTAAACTTTTTTTTTTTTGGCTTTTATATGCACTGGCAAGTGAAAAAAATGCTGTGTTTTGCTTTAATATGGTATTTGCTTTATGTCAATGGTCTGGAACCTAACCTGCCATATTAGTGAGGTATGCCTGTATATTTTATAGCTGTCTGTTTCAAGAAAATGTATTTTTAGAAGTATGGTAAGTGTGTTCATAACCTTAATATTTCCCTCTCCTGTTTTTTTCTTATTTTTCTCTTAATTTATTTCTGTCTCTCTCTCTTTTTTTTTTTTTGTAATCATACTGTAAGCATTTAAAAAAGTTATTTTTATGAGCTCCATTTAAAATCCGAGCAATACCCAGCATTTTTTCTTAAAATTTGCCAAATCAGTGAGGCGAGTTTTGAGTTTAAAGAGAGAGAGAGATTGTTTGTTTGTTTTTAGAACAAAATAGTACTCCTCATGGGATAACCACATACCCCTTCTGATAGTATGATGTTATTTTGTTCCTTTCAAACTTTCTTGTCCTCTGGCGAACATGGATAAAGAATGTTTCCCTGTATTTGCACATAAGCCTTCTGGCTACGGAAGGATGCAAACAGGTGCAGCAGCCTGGGCAGACTTTCCAAGGAAACCATGTTGTGGCTTGTTGAGTGAAACCTCTCCAGTGGGCAGGGATTTCCACTGCATTCCTTGAGGGAAGAATAAGACAGGAGTGGAGGTAAATGTTTATAATTTCTTTTTAAAAAGAAACCACTCATTTCCCACTGACATAACATACTTTTGCCTTTTTAAAAAAGTTTGGAGTAGATTCTAGTGTTGGCTTGGCTCCCAGCCCCACGTAATGGGACATACTGTATATACTTGACTATAAGTCGATCTCATGTATAAGTCGAGGGCAAATTTGGGGGGCAAAAATTATGAATTTTGATATGACCCGTGGGTAAAATTTAGAAGCTTGTAACAAAGGATCTAAACCAGGGGTTGGCAACTTTTTTTTCCGGGGGCCAGGAGGGGGGGGGAATGGCGCTTGGGCCGGGCGGGCACTTGCTGCCACGCGTGTGCATGCGTGCATGCATGGGGGGTGCCATTTTGGAATGCCCAACGGTGCATGTGCACGGCACCATTGGGCGTTCCAAAATGGCACCCCGCATCACATGCGCATGTGCACGACATGGAGCGCCATTTGGGAAGGCCCAGCAGCGACAGCACCATGTGAATTCGCACGGCGGCGGCGCCGTTGGGCATTCTAAAATGGTGTCTGTTGCTGTGCGCGCGTGAGCGCGGGTACCATTTTGGCATAAAAAATGGCTCCTGCGCTTGTGCACGCATGTGCACAGCGGTGGGCGCCATTTTGGAACGCCCAACAGCGCCAGAGTCATGCGCATGCGCCATTGGTCATTCCAAATAGGTGCCCACCGCCATGCGCATGTGTGCGCAAGCGCAGTGCAGAGGTGCACATGCGGCGGCAGCAGGACCAGCCATAGGCCGGTCCCAAGGCCTCCACGGGGTGCACCTGGCCCGCAGGGCGGGGTTGCCGACCCCTGATCTAAATGATTAAGCAAAGGAAGACAATGCCAAAGAACTTTAAAAATTCCAGCAGACCTTAACTGTTTGTGCTCATACTAACTAAAGGCTGGATGGATGAGAGAATAGAGGGGGCCAGTGTTTCCAGGACATATTATACTCTTGCCTTTCACCAGGGGATGGTTCTTTTTTAAATAAGAGTTACAATACAGTATTTACATCATCCCATGAATAAGTTGACTCAGATTTTTTGGGTCAATTTTTGACTAAAATTTTTAGACTTATACATGAGTATATACAGTATTTTGAAAAAGTGGTTGTTTGCTGTTGATTGGGGTGGTGAGGACGAGGAGTATTGTAACAGGATGACAGGAGGGGGAACCTGGGGTGGCATGAAAATATTACAGGATGTAAGATTGGCGCTGCTCAAAGTGGTGGGACAAAAACTGATGCCAGTCCGTGAGCTGTCACTGGCTGGTCCCTAGTGAGTTTCAAGGTAAGAAAGAAACAGTTGTAAATAATGGACAGAAATATAGTACTGATCCTGGTACATTAGAGAAAAATGCTGTTCTTCCTACATCAGATAGCTTGAGATGCTGTGTGTTAGATCATATCCACTGAGTAAATTTTGGTTGTGTTGTTGACTGACTTCTGTGAGACCATAGCAGAGCTTAGAAAAGATGGGATTTTTTAAACTACAGCTCCCAGACTCCACATAGCATGGACACTGGACAGGCTTGTTGGGAGATACCAGGAGTTGTAGTTAAGGTGTAACTTTGCCAAGTTCTGGGAAGTAGTGGGATAGTGCTCAAAATCCTCTGTAACATAACCAGGAGGTAAATGGAGTTGTGTCTCATTTGACTTCAAGCTGGGACTGGCATAATGAAATACCTCACTGTCCAAAAAATACCCCTTCATCACCATAAAACAAAGTGTTAAAGAAAACAACATGCCACCTAAACCTTATTTTCCTTCATACTAGTTGTTCTATGTGGAGAATTAGCTTCCATTGTGTATAACTTGCACAAGCGCACCAGAGAGAGGCAGCTGGGGGCTTTTAGATCCTTGAAGAGTTGGCCAGGTACCATGAACCAAGGTCTTAGAAGTGGAAGCATGTTTTTAGCTCAGTTATCAATAACTTTGCAAGCTTCCCATGTGCTTATTCAGTATGAAATTCTAGAGTAACGCTAAAGGGATTTAGTTTATCCTTTGTGGCGAGATAGATGTTTTATTTACAAATGCATGAAAAAGCACTGTGGAAGCATATACACCAGTCCTGCACAACTTGGAAATAGGTAGGGGCCAAAATTAAAATAGGCTAAACTTCTTCAGGCCTCAGATAGGTTATTAGCCACTCTATTTATTATTATTATTTAATTAATAACAATTAATTTTATTGATATTAATTCTGCCCTCGTCCTCTGCCCAGTCCTATCATTGGGAGAAGGCTCACTGGCAGAGGAGCCTTAAGGGGTGAGTGTTCAGCCATCCTCCTCCTCCGCTGCCTCCTGGTTCTTTCCTGGAAGAAAGCTGGGTGGCAAAGTCATCTCAGGGATCGCCTCCTTCCATACAATCCTCCCTGCGCTCTCCGGT
>CM034703.1:199813172-199825840 GCA_020142125.1 Phrynosoma platyrhinos | reverse complement strand
TCTTATTTCACTTTATTATCGCTTTGTGGCCTGCGTGTGATAAGGCCCTTAGAGTGGGTAACAACCATACTAATACAGCCATAAATTAAGGAAATACAATAAATAAACATGTAATCAAAACAATAAAAAGTAAAACCTTCTGCTGGCATGCAAAGACCATTTTATTTAGACAAGCCTTTGACTGTTCACTGAGTGTTGCAATTAATGAGGATGCTGTAATTTTATTCTCAATTGTTATTGTTTGACTGTTTTAAAATGGCTTTAATGTTTTTAACAGAATAGCTTATTGGTTTTTTTTTAAAAAAACTTTCTTACTATAATCTTTGTTTTTAGCTATATTTTGTTTTAATCTGCATTGTGAGCTACCATCAGTCTCATGTTGAGATAAAAGTGGTTATTAAATAAATAGGAGTGAGAACATACATGCCCTGTGTGCCCACATGTGGAAATGCACCCACTCACACTGTTCAACCATTTTCGGAGGCAAGGAATGAGAGGTTTTGTGGAGAAAAGGCCTTGGTAGGCCAGATGCAGGCCTATGGCCCACTTGTGAGCAACACTCAGGGTCCCTTGCTGGGCAAGAGAGTTCACGTGGGGCTTGTTTCATCTTCCCTTTCTTCACACTCAGAGGGACAGCCCAATGGTTTGGAGTTAGCAGTGACTGGGATGGAAAACGACAGCACTGGCAGCGCAAGAGCTTGCAGCATTGTAGCCTGCGGTATGGAAAACTCAAAGCAGCTTACCGGGAAATGGAGTTGCCCAGCCAGGAAGTCCCATCATTTCAAGGCACAGAGTCTCCAAAGCCCCAGAAGATGCCCAAGGTAGGCCACTCTATGTTGTCATGTCAGTTCAAATTCCTGTCTGGGCTGCTTGAGAGGTTTTTGTAGCAGGAAAAAAAGAGTCAAAGTAGGTGATTTTAATGTTTTTTGGACAATTTTCAGGCAAGAAAATTGGTTGGGGGGCAAGCCAAATTTTGAGAGGATGAGTGTCCATGGAGCTGGGCGGCAGAAACCAGATAACATAAAATGTTACCAGAGACCACGAGCAGTCCGTGGGCACACTTCCCCCATTCTTGAATTAGAAGGATTGGGCCTCTCCACTCCAAAGATTAGAAAGTGTGCTAGATCTGAAGGACCAACAGATGGGCCAATGGCATTCTGTGTCTGTATTGGATATATGTGTGATAGGAAGTTATAGGGCTGATTAGCCTACCTAGCCTACCTTACTATGTTGCTGTGTGTTTAAACTGTCACACTTAAATTCCTTGGAGGAAAAGCAGGATAGAAACAAAACTTATCATAGCCTTAATAATCTTTGGGGCTCAATTACTTTGTTCTTTCAGATTGTGGACCCTTTAGCCCGAGGTCGGCCCTTCCGGCACCCAGATGAAGTGGATCGTCCCCGCACACCTCATCCTGTCTTGCCTCCTCTGACTCCTGGCGTCATCTCCTTGACATCGTTTGGCAGTGTGCGGTCCGGCTACACCCGCCTTCCTCGCAGGAAGAGGGAATCAGTTGCCCATATGAGCTTCAAGGCAGCTGCAGCTATTATCAGAGTGAGTTTTTATTTCTTTTTGTATTGTGACTTAAGCGCTCCTCTTTAGCCCTACCATTTTCACCTTGCTGTGCTACTTTGGAAAATGCTGTTGCTATTGTGTGCACACCTACCTAAGCCTTCCACTCACCAGTAGGGAAATCAGAACTCTGAAAACAGCTAGGATATAATTTTCAATCTGAGTGAAAAAATAGAACATGGATAACATGGATAAAATCCTCTCTCCTGCTGGTGCTAAACTTATTTCTTTGTGTTGTTACGGCCATCCAGCCCTTTACTGAGTGAAAGTTTTGTTTTATTGTGAATTAAGCTATGAAGATATATAACTGCAGAGCCGATTACATGTATTTTTGTGAGTCAGATAAAACCATGATAGCTGTGGACAAAAAAGAAATCAGGTTTCATAAAACTGAAGCAAGCATTTGAAGCAAAATTCAAATGAGTAGATGGTAACATTGATTCTTTTCACCACTGAAAATTAAGCTGTCAAAACATGTTTTTAAAGTCATACCAATTGCTAATTTTTCTGAGAGCCAGTGTTTTTAGTTATTCTCTTCTTAAGCAATATATTTTGAGATCCTTAAGGTTTTTCAACATTGGAATATATCAATGAAACATTAAGGACAAATCTGACTTTGGAAACTGGTGTTTTTTCTTATTTTTATCTTATTTACATTATTCTTGAAAAGTGGAACATCTTGAGAAAAATTGCTTACAATAAAACTTGCATTATTTCCATTTGTTTTATAATTTAGAAACTACAATGAGTGCACAGCTGAGTAATGCCATTCCATACGCTTCCAATCCAAAAGGCAGGTATAGAGCCACCAGGTGGCTCTGTTTCATGGCACAGAAGTGTGGCAAGGTTGTAAGGGCTAAGAACAGTTAGCTTGGAAAGCAGTCAAAAGTCTTCTTGTGTCTGTGCAAACACACACCTGATATTCAGAAGTAATATTAGTACCTCCCGCATGGCCACATGGCTCCCCTTTTAGCATTGGGAAATGATGTCATGTCACTTATACCTTTATTCTTGGCTCATTTTCAGCTGATTTTTTTTTTTTTTTTTTTTTTTTTGCTGTGTTTTTTCGTGGGTGTATTTTGAGGTTATGGGGGCTGTGGAGCAAAATCATTTTGGCAATAATACCCCTTATGTCCTCTAGAAGGTATTTGAGCACAAAAACATTTTTGGGGTTTTATTTTTGCAGGGTGTGTGGTCCTCCAAGGTCTCCTGGGAGGCTGATGCCTGCCACACCTGCAATACAGCAATCTGTCTCCCATAATTCGTATGATTGAAGGTAGCAGCTGAAGCTTCTGGGAGTTAAAATGCATTACAACTGGCAGAGAGGGGAAGGTTTTCCTCATTATTGTAGTACTGCAGAACAATTTGTGGGTGTTCGATTTTCACCTTTCACTCTTCTGAATTATTTTCTTCCAAAGGGACGTTCAATTCTGGAGCCCTCGGCACCAAAACGGAAGTTCAACAAACGGAGCTTTGTTTATCCCAGTTTCATGGATGACGATGTAGTGGACGGCATGGATACGTTTGATTCCTCCTTCTTCAGTAAGGCAAGCATGGTTTCATGGCCTTCCTGCACCATTCCTTTGCCCTCTGCCCATAGCTTTGCTCCCATACTGTCTGGACAGCTGTCAGCCTCTAATGAAAGGAACTGCAGCATCTTCTCTACCAGGCCTCTGTAGGCTGTAAGAAGATTTTAGCTTTCCTGTTTCTTGGTTTTCCTACCACTCACTTCCTTTCAGTCTAGTGAACTATTAAGTTATTACTTCCCTGCTGAGGGGACTACATCTCCTTGAGGCTCACTTCCCATTGTTGCCACACTGCCAGATTTCATCATTTGCCTGCAGGACAAATAACCCACTGCTTCCTGCAAAATAAGGTGGATGGTGGGCATACACTTTGTTTATAAGGACATTTATGCTCTGGGAAACCCCCTGGAAGTGCTAATTACCTATGTGCACTTTTTATCTGCTTTTGTCTTGGAAATTGTTGCTTATATCTCAATGCTCTGTGGCCAAGGGAGTAGCACAAAACAAATAATAATAATAATTAATTTTTAAAAAAACTTCATGTACCTTGTTCACAAGCTGATTAGGCTTTTCCAGGAGCACTAATCACCTTGTAAACAATGTTTTTAAGGGAAATGCCAGTAGTTTTTGCTGCCAGTGCCAAATCTGAGCAGCAGCAGGTGAAGGGTGGGATATTCAATCTCCAACATCTCCTGTGGAAATCGATAAGGAAAGAGGGGTTAGTGGTTTGTTTTGGTTGTTTTGCTGAAATTAAACTGTGGTGAGTGGAAGCAGCAAGACACAAAAAGACACAAAACAGATTTAGGCTCATATGTGCCTCCCTAGTATAACTAGCAAAGGCATGTTGCTGCATCCAGTTTGCTCCAGTTCCTAATGGTGGCTTCAACCTACCTAGGGCTTCTAACACTGCACAGACAGGACAGGGAAGGAGCTGCTCTGTAGGAGCTTTCATTATGTAAATGTGTGTAGGCGCTTCAGTGTGACCACAGGCAACGGATTAGTCTGGCCCTGGCCCTAGTCTTTGTACCTGGATTTTCTCTCTCGGGAGTTTAAAACAGTTCCCTTTTTAAAAAAAAAATATTGAGAGGTTTGGTGTTGGTATTCCTTGCTCAGAAAACATCACACAATGCCCACTTCCTTTGATTTTTGTGCATTCCTTTTCTGTTGTATAGCACAGAATCATTTCCTTCTGTTCCACCCCTTCCCCCTTACTGCCACTGCCTCAAACATCCCATGTTATACTCCCTGTTTCATTAGTTCTGTGAAGACTAAGGTTGCCATTTAAAAATGGCTAAAACAACTACAAAGCTAATTCTTTTGCTGTACTGCTGACTGCTTTCCTCTCACAGATGTTTCTATATCTTGCCTATTCAGCTAAACAGTGTTCAGTTCCACACAATGCATGTTACTGGAGAGTGCTTTTTAGCCCATAAATCCCAAGCACAACCATGAGGCATGACTACTGGATGTACAGCCATGAAATAATGGCCACATTGTTTTGTGGCTGAGACTTGTCCTGTAAGCTAGGCCATGCCAAACAGTATCTCTCTATTTTTTATCACAGGTTGATGCACATGACGAGATGTGCTCCATGCCAGATGATGTATTTGAATCTCCACCTCTCTCTGCCACTTATTTCCGAGGACTTCCTCAGCCAGAGGATGGCAAGTCTCCTGAGGCTGAGCACCCACTGCAGTGAGTCTTGGATTCCAAGATCTTCAAAGAGATGTGCTTCTCCATGTCTACTCAGTCTTTCACCATATTTGCCCTGTCTTCACTAGCATTACATGGAAACAGAGCCTAGCCCACCCACAACCCCTGCCATTTGACATGTCACCTCTTTCGCAGGGGTCTGCCAAAAAATAACAATTTTTGGTGGTGGTAGTACTCAGATTTAGGATGCTCTTCGCAGTACCTTTGTCATTTCAGTAATAGGCAAATAAGAGTGAGGTGTTTCCTCTGCCAGTGAATTTTAAAGACAGACAAATGAGTCCTTGAATAGATCAAACCTGAACTCTCCCTGGAGGCCAAGATGATCAAACTGAGGTTGTCGTACTTCGGCCACATCACAAGAAGGCATGACTCATTAGAAAAGACAATAGTGCTAGGAAAGATAGATGACAGCAGAAAGAGAGGAAGACTGCATGCCAGATGGATAGACTTAATCAGGGAGGCCATGGGCCGGAGTCTTGGACTTAAGCAGGGCAGTGAGGACAGAGGGGTCTTGGAGTTATCTCATCCATAGAGTCACCATGAGTCGAGAGTGTCTTGAGGGCAGCTAAGAGCAACAACAAACCCACTTTTAAGCTATTTTTAGAGACCTATGTTGCCTTTATGGACAATGTTGCTTTTAGGCTATTTTTAGATGCCTCTATTATATTTTTCAAACATTTTGTATTTATGTCATCCTGAGAAGTACTTTAAGGGTGGAGCAGAAGTAT
Organism: Phrynosoma platyrhinos; assembly: GCA_020142125.1. Classification (NCBI taxonomy): domain Eukaryota; kingdom Metazoa; phylum Chordata; class Lepidosauria; order Squamata; family Phrynosomatidae; genus Phrynosoma; species Phrynosoma platyrhinos. Next base: position 199,820,300 of record CM034703.1, on the reverse strand, counting down.
CTGTTAAAAATATAAATAGCCGTTTTTCTGCAATACTATGGCTGCTGCAGACTAAAGTGTAATGGCTTTGTTGCTGCAGAGGAGGATGCTATGTAGCACCATCACCTTGTTACATATATACTGTTGGATGAGTATGGATTTACCATGCTTTGAAGAAAGCCTCAAGCACACTTTGAAGAAAGCACAGAGAAAATGGCAGGGCAGTACCTAAAAGAAATAGAGAGTTGACAAACTTTGAAGAAATCACAGTCTGCCAAGAGTTTTGGAGTCTATTTCTGTTGTGGAGAGAAAGTAATAAGCAGAACGAGTTGTGTAGCATTTGCATGTCAGATATTCAAGGAGATAACAGTGTTCAAACAGATACACCTATCTGGTTTACTCTCACAGAAAGTAACAATAAGCAGGTCTAAAGGGCCTGGAGGAGGGATAAAAATTGCTGAGGGGAGGCAAAACAAAAATTTGTATTTTGATGCATGAGCCTGTGGCACTTGGATTAAAGTGCAGACTGATTGTGGGGAAAGCTAACGTTAATTTTTATGAGGTTGTGGGAGAAGAAACCTCAGAATCATTAGTATCCAGGCATAATTCCCTGTAGTACAATGGGAACCCAGGAGGAATTCTTATATTGTGGGCATGGGTCCAGGCTGCTCTTACACTTTGAATCAAAGAGATCTTTCCCCCTTCTTGCAGGCGTGCAGGAGGAGCTGCTGTGGCTGCCAGTGGTATCACTGCTCTCGCTAAGGGACAACCATCAGCAGCTGCTGTTCCCAAAAGGGGCACGCGAATCGCCTCTCGGGTGAAACACTTTGCCTTTGACCGCAAGAAGCGCTACTATGGGCTGGGAGTGGTAGGCAAGTGGCTGAACAGGACATATCGCCGGAGCATCAGTAGTGTGGTGCGCTCTCAGCTGGAGCTCACAGATAGCCATCGGTAGGAGCCAGAGTGCTTGCTAGCCATGGGCTCTTGTGTTGGGACTGTGGGTTAAGATACAACAGGCCGTTATGGGGATGTGGGTGTGGATGTGGCTCATGTAACTTCCTTTGGAGCAGTGGTGGGCAATTGGGGGGACGGGCTCTCGTTTCCCAACTGCTGGACATCCTTTTAGGTATATGCATCAAATACACAGTGGATCAGCAGTGTTTTTCTGCATGCTTTGGGCACAGTTGCTTACCTATTGATATGTATGTAACTCAGTCCTGATCATGAATATAATCTACTCTGGGCATAATTCTGGATCATAACTTTTTGTCTCTACTTTTTCTTCCTTATTAGGCCCTACTTCACCTACTGGATCACCTTTGTCCACATCATTATCACTCTCCTCATCATTTGCACCTATGGGATTGCTCCAATTGGCTTTGCGCAACACCTGACAACAGCATTAGTGAGTCTAATTATATCTTAATTCATTTAGTTTAATATATATTTGTTGTTGTTAAACACCCTAGAGTTGATCTTGACTCACGGCAACCCTGTGGATGCGACATCTCCAAGACCCCCTATCTTCCACTACTCTTCCCAGTTTCTGCAGATTCATACCTGTAACCTCCTTTATTGAGTCCATCCATCTAATGTGGTCTTCCTCTCTTCTTAATTCCTTCCACTTTCCCCAACTTTATTGTCTTTTCAAATGAGTCATGTCTTCTCATGATGTGACCAAAGTATGACAGCCTTAGTTTAGTCATTTTCTTAATTGTCCAGTTCTTGCATCCATACATGGTAACAGGGAATACAATTGCTTGTACAATTCTGACTTTCATGCTTAGTTGTATATCTTTGTTCTTTAGGACCTTTTCTAGCTGCTCTCCCTATTCTTAGTCTTCTGATTTCTTCACTGCAGTCCCCATTCTGATCTGTGTTTGATCCCAGGTATAGGAACTCTTTTACTATTTCTATTTCCTCATTGCCTAGATTGAACTTGTAAAGATCCTCCGTGGTCATTATTTTTGTTTATGTTCAACAGTAAGCCTGCTTTTGCACTTACTTCCTTGACCTTTCTCAGCAGTTGTTCTAGGACTCCAATGTTTTCTGCTAATAATATAGTGTCATCTGCATATCTAAGATTGTTGATGTTCCTTCCTCCTACTTTCACTTCTTCTTCTTCTGTGTCTAAGTCTGCTCTTTGTATAATATGTTCTGCATACAAGTTGAAAAGACATGCCAATGTGGGATGCACCCGAGGAAATTCTAGTGGGCCATGGGATGATTCTGCTTTGCTTCTCTGCCCTTGGCAGCCGTGGACACTGCCTTTGTCCAGAACTTGAGACAATTAGTTTCCTAGAATAATGAGATTCTGGGGGTTGTATCCAAAAAAATATACAGTACCGTTTCCTAGTTCTCCCCCTGTCCATGATAGTGGACTAAACACAGTGCTCCCCCCACCCTCACTGATGAAGCAAGGAGCTTTTATTTTTCAGAAGTGAGAGTGCTAGGGAATCATGGGAACTGTAGTTTACTGTGGCACCAGAGCTCTCTGACAGAGAAGGTTCAGTGTCTCAGCAAAAACTACAATTCCCATGATTTCCCTAGCACTGAGCCAGGGCAGTTAAAGTGGACTCAAGCTGCATTATTTCTGGTAGTTTGTAAAGGCCCTGTGTTGCAGAATTTTGAGCATGATTTTGTTTGCATGAGACATTAGTGCTATGGTCCTATAGTTGTTGCAGTCTTTTGTGTCTCCTTTCTTATGGATGGGGATGTAAATTGATCATTTCCAATCCATTGGCCACTGTTTTGTTTTCCATATCTGATGACATATGCTGGTTAAGATTGGAGTTGATTCCATCAGTGTGAGTTGTAGTAATTCGATTGTAATGTCATCTGTTTCTGATTATTTGTTTTTCCCATTTCTTTTATTGCAGCTTCTACTTCACTTTTTAGAATTTGGGGTTCATCTTCATATGGCTCTTCATTCCATGCGTCCTTCATTTAATTAATATCTATTCCACTAAGACAATCTTTAAATAGTCTCAGGGTAGCTAACAGCAACTTAAAAATGTCAGGCTGTATGATAAAATCAACTGCAAAATACAGAAATACAACTATGCTATAAGAGTAGGATCCAGTAAAGCATTGGAAGTATGGAAGTAGAATTAATCTTTCCTTAAGTGTTCACTGGAACAGTGTGGGTCTTAACATATATTCTAAAAAAATCAATTCAGGTACTTTCACAAGCCTGTGTTATGGTGGGGGTTGATAAAGTGAACATCAGATGCTATCTCGTGATGGGAGCAGGATGTTTAATAACCTAAACACAATGAGTGGTGTTTTCCATGATACCCTGGGTAGGATTTGAACAGTTAAAAAAGCAGCAAATTGAATTGTACCTGGAAATGAATTGGCTCCCAGTGTAAATCTTTCTATACAGATATTATGCCACTCTTACAGTCAGCTTCTACCCAAAGGCACATGCTGCTGTGTTTATGAGCAACGGGCATTTTCAGAGAATCTTCAGTGATATTCTTCCAGCTAGGCGAAATGAGTAGCAGTACCCTGCGCACAAAGAAGAATGGCAATGATTAGCTGGGTGTCAAAAATGAAAATGTGCAACCAGAAAAGCCAGCATTTGTAGTTTTTTCTTATAGCAGAACAAAAGGTCACAAATGAAGTGAGGGTTATTTGAAGTAATTGGATAAATGTGTCAAACTATGTTTATGCTCATTCTCTGATCTTGCGTCTAACCTTTGTAGTGGGATGGCAAGGATCTGAGCTGAAATTCTTCTAGGACACTTGTCACTGATGTGGGCATTTCTCAATTACCTGGCAGGTCCTGCGAAACAAGGGTGTATACGAGAGTGTGAAGCACATCCAGCAAGAGAACTTCTGGATCGGCCCAAGCTCGGTAAAGGCTGTGCTTCCTTCTGGTCTGCATTGTTCGTTTGGAGTCAGTGCTTCTTATCCTGACAGGAAATTCAATGTGTGCATTATTCACAAAGTGGCTTTTTGTATCAGCATTTAGATTATGAGTTCCGACCCTTGACTTTCTGTGCTGTGTAAAAATCTGCAGAGTATAATAGCTGAAATAAAACTTGGGCTTTAGCTACCCACTTCCCCTAGCAAATGACAATGTCTGGAACAAACACGCTTAAAAGTATGGAAGAATCTAAACAAACTCTTGTGTAGGAAACCATTGTGTGTTAGGAGAAAATGTTTGTTATAACTCCTGATGCATTCATCAGCTAAACCAAAAGAAATTCAGACTTGTCCCCATAAGTGTATGTTTCAGCTACAACTCCTGCATCAGACATTCCATTGCTCCCATAATATGTTCTAACCTAGGCAGGAAATATTGCAGAAAGAGGTGAATTTGAATGCAAGCACAAGGGCTTTAAATGTTCCATCCGAAGCAGGAAAAAGCAAAGTGAATAATTTAGGATTTATAGTTAAGACTCATATGAAAGAGGGAGATGCACATTTTTCCGAGATGGAGATAAAAATGTACATCTCTGCTCACTTACATCCCGTACAGAAGACCAGAAGTGGGGGAAAGAAAGGAATAATGAGTCCTTTCCCTTCTGTCTCTCTTATGGAAGATGCATAGCAATCTAGGGGTCAACTGGTTGTTGATTTTGCATTGTTTTTCTTTGTAGCCTCTGTAGAGGTTTGTACCTGCATAGAGACTCCATTCAGAAAGCTGAAAAGCTGAGCAGATTGGCGAGAACGCCGTCCCCTTCTGTGTACTGAGCATGCCCAATCCCGCCAATCGAGCTCCTCCTTCAGTTCTCTTTTGTCTGCTGTAAGAGAAGCTGCTTTCGGATTGCTCTCCAGCTGAGTTCCTCTCATATGTGGTACAATTTGATCTTTTTCTCGTTTTCTTATAATTTTTTTGTTCTTCTTAATTTTCCTCTTGTGAGCCTTGCCCTGGTAGAGCTTGGAAGCGAGATTTTTGTCTGTTTTTCCTCCCATCTGGGTGTCTCACCTCTAGGCCTCCTATGGCCTCCAACTCTTTATTTAAGCTCTGTGTTTCTTGCAGCCATAAGGTCCCCCTCACTGATGGACATTCTAAGTGCCTTTTTTGTTTGGGTGAGGGCCATGTAACCGAGCGTTGTTCCATCTGTGCTTCTTTACCAACACGACTCTTCGTAGCAGGGGCCAGTGCTTGAAACTTTTTTGTTGGGAGCGTTTCCTTTCTGTTGCTAAAAAATCTTCTCAGAAGGATCCTCTGGCTTTGGTGCCAGTTTCAAAATTTCCTTAGATCCCAAAGCTCTCAAAAAATTGGCGCCAGTTCCTTTTTCTTTGCCGACATCAAGTTCTCCAAAAGGCTCGGCATCAACAGCACTGTCCTCAACATCGAGGCCCTCAACATCAAGTGCTTTAGTGCCAGCTTCTTCTATGTCTGAAGCCATTACTGGGCCATCGGCTGGTCAGTCTCCATCATTGCAAGAGGTTCCCTCTGTCTCCCAGGACAAGCAACCTCACAAGGCTAAGAGAAAGTCTGATTCTTCTGGTGTCTATGACACTGAGAAGGCCAAGCAGAAGCGCAAGTCTAAGTCTTCTGTTTCGCCCTCTACAACTGTGGAACCATCTTTGGCCTCAATGTCATTATTAGCCTGTACACCAGTCTCGACTCCAGCTGCAGCCTTGGAGACTACTATGGCCTTTTCATTGCCAGCCTCTACACCGACATTGACATCTCAACCCCCCATCTCAGTCCCTTCTACAGACTCGACATTGGGGGGTCCTGACCTCGGCATCATTGTACTGCTGGCCTCACTACCCAGTTCATCTTTGTGGCCAATGGTATCTCCGTTGCCACTGGTACCTGCTTCGGTGCTGTCACAAATATTTTCCTCTCCGGCTAGAACCTACAAGCTTTCACTCTTGCCTTTGGCCAATTGACACTGTGAAGTGTCTCTGGCTCAATCTCATTGCTCCCCAACACCATCGGGGACCAGATGAAATTGTCATTGTCGTCATTGAGGCTATACTATAGAGTTTTACCTTACACCTCAGCATCCTGTATTATCAAGCCGAAGAATATTGGAGGGAACCATCCTCTTTATCCTACTCCCTATCTTACAGGAATTGCTATCTCACTCTTCCTCTAGATATCAAACTCATTCCCACTCTCGATCTCCTCATGATGTGCCTCGATCACAATCTGAGCCTAGGCTGAACTACCATTCTGTCAGAGTGCTGTCACCACCACCTTGTACTACTGCCACTGGCATCTCCAATTCAGCCACCGATGCTGGCAGCTCAGGTCCTGCTTACAGTGTCGATCCCAACATCTATTCCCGCTGTCATTCCAATTGTTTCCTTAATGTCGATGCCTCAGATCATGCCTGTTCCTAATACCACACAGGCTCCTCAACTTGCCATTCCTGCCATGCCTCAACAGTCTACTGAAGAGTTGGTTTATGATGCCAAACTGTCACCAGGCTCACGTTCTCCTCTAATTGTTTCACCTCAGGAGGAAGCTGTTGTAATGAGGATGTTCAATTGTTCTCTAATGTGGTTCAGAGGATGACTTGGGCTCTAGGACTCCAGATCAAGGTTGCCCCCAAACCAGCAAGAGATCCAGTCTTTCAGATTGTTGATGCCACTAAGGTTTCACCAGCTGTCCTACCATTCCTGGCTTCATTGTCCGATGTCATTAATCTTTCCTGGGCAAAACCTCCTTGTGTTCCACCTGCTTCAAAGAGGCTCAAAGATCTGTACAAGGTTCAACCTGACACAGCACCTTACCTCTTCACCCACTCTACTCCAAATTCCTTGGTTGTTGAGTCTACCTCTATAAATCTTCTGGCAAAATGCATACTGCCCCAGTTGATAAAAAAGGTAGATGTCTTGATGTTTTTTGGTGACGTTTCTACTCCTCAGCTGACCTTTCTGCCAAAGTGGGTAACATGCAGGCTTGTATGGGTGCCTACCAGATGTCTTTGAGAGACAGGATGGCTGCTTTCCTCCCCTTCTTGCCAGAAGAGCAAAAGGCAGCTGCCCTTGACTTCTACACTGAAGCTTTCTCTCTGGTCAACCAGCAAATCCACTCAGCAAGACACTCTGTGGACTGCACTTCCAAGGTGATTTGGGGTTCAGTGGCACTCCATTGTCATGCTTGGCTCAAATCTGCTGATCTCACCAACGAGGCTTAAGAAGTGTATCGAAGTTCTGCCCGCTACAAGAATGGTT
>CM034703.1:199796271-199813072 GCA_020142125.1 Phrynosoma platyrhinos | reverse complement strand
ACATCCTCAGAGGAATGCCCTTCCAACCTCCGGAACCTTCTAGGATGGTCACCACAGATGCTTCCATGATGAGCTGGGAAGTCCATTACACATATCTCTGCATACAAGGTCACTGGTCCCCTACAGAAGTGGACACCACATTCTGTTATATCAACAAACAGGGCAGAACCCATTTCTCTGTGCATCTCCAACTTGCTACACAGCTCTGGACGTGGTGTCATTGTCATTCCGTTCATTCAGTGGAGACAAGCTCTTCAACATGAATGGACTCTGTGACAGGAGGCATTTCACCTGATAACATCCCTATGGGAGACACCTTGCCTAGATCTCTTTGCCACTCCAGAGAATGAGCAGTGTCGACTATTCTGCACCAGAGCAGGTCTAGGGACAGGCTCCCTAGGAGACACCTTCCTTTTGAGTTGGAGCTGTCGCTTCCTTTATGCCTTCACTCCATTCCTGCTGGGGGCGAGGGTTGTGACCAAAATGACTGAGGACAGATCCAATGCAATTCTGGTGGCTCCTTACTGGCTGAGACAACCTTCGTTTGCCCCTCTCCTCCACCTGTTTAGGGGCCAGTACCTCAAGCTCCTGAACTGGCCGGACCTTCTTTGTCACTCCAATGGTGCAGTCCTTCACCCAAACCTACGCAGCCTCCACATGACAGCATGGAGGATCCAGCCTTGACCGCTCCAGAACTTCTGCAGGTCCTCTCTGCTTCCAGGAAAGACTCTACCAAGCAGTCTTACTGCTACAAATGGAAGTGTTTCTGTGCCTTTGCCAAGGCCAGGGCTGCACCCTCTTTGCCTGGTCAACTCTCCACAACCTTACAGTTTCTTCTCCATCTGCATGGCTGAGGACTGGCCTTCTTGTCCCTCAAGATCTACAAGTAGGCCCCTTGGTTTGCCATCCGCCAAGCTCTTCACCTCACCTACTCTGAAGAGATTCTTCAAGGGTCTACATCACCTGTATCCTCTCTTACCTCTGCTGACTCCTTCTTGGTCACTCTCGTTGATGCTCATGCACCTTACTAGACTGCCCTTTGAACCTCTGGGCTCAGCCTCTCTGAGACTACTCAGGCTCAAGGTGGCATTCCTTGTGGCCATCACTTCAGCCAGGAGGTCCTCTGAGATGACTGCACTGCACTTGGATGAGTACTTTCTGATCTTTCACAGAGAAAATTTTAAACAGTCTTTGTTTAAACTGACTTTTATTATTATTTTGCTCATTGTTTTAACTTAGATTGTACACCTCTGGCAGGTTTTATTTGTTATTTGTTTTATTCTTGATTGTCTTTTGTACAGCGCTGAGTACACTGACAGCGCTCTAGAAATAAACTTTAATAATAAAGAAAAGGTGGTCCTCAGACCGGACATCTCTTTTCTCCCTAAGGTCATATCCCCTGTCCACCTTTCTCAAGACATTGTGTTGCCCCTCCCTTTTATCCATATCCTTCCATGCTTCTGGAAAAGACAATGCACACCCTTGATGTTTGCCATGCTGTGGCGTTTTTATGTTCAATGTTCTGCTGAGTTCAGGTTGACCAAGCTGTCTCCTCATCTACTGCCTTCCTCAGAGGCGTCCCCCGGCCCGATGTCTGCGAGGCAGCTACGTGGTCTCAGCCTTCCACCTTATCTGGCACTACCAGCTTAAGTCAAGGTGTAGTTGAGATGCCAGCTTCAGCTGTGCTGTTCTCTCTTCTATTTTGCAGTGACCTTCCCACCTGCCACAGGTAAGCTTTTTAGTCACCCTATTGTGTAAGGCACAGAGGCCATGAAGAAGAACAAGTGCTTATCTATAACTGTGGTTCTTCGAGTGGTCATCTGTGCCCTCACACAAACCTGTTCTACCTTCCTTCAGTCAGGTCCCTGCTGGCTTCTTGCAGCAGACTCAAACTGAAAGAGGAGCTAGATTGGTGGGATTGGGCATGCTCAGTACACAGGAGGAGGGCGGGGCTTCTGCCAATCACCTCAGCTTTTCAGCTTTCCAAATGGAGTCTCTGCGCAGGTGCAAATCCCTATTGCATGAGGGCAAAGATGACCACTTGAAGAACCACAGTTACAGGTAAGCAACCTGTTCTTTCCATAGCAAGGAATAGCTGGGGAGAGAGAAATTGGATGGAAACCCCACTCTCTTACTTGACTATCTTTCCACTACCACTTTGCATTCCAGATTGACCTGATCCACCTAGGGGCTAAGTTCTCTCCCTGCATCCGGAAGGACCAACAGATTGAGAAGCTGATACAGAAAGAGAGAGACCGAGAGCGAAAGTCAGGCTGCTGTGTCCAAAATGATAACTCTGGTTGTGTTCAGACACTACGAGAGGATTGCTCAGTAAGTGCAGTAGTGAAGACTTACTTACTTTTAATTTTGTTGCAGTGCTGGGAAACATAAGCTTTTAGGGCATATGGATTAATTTTGCCACTTCTGCTATGAGACAAGAGGGGGGCTGGCCTTACCAATACACAGAGGGAGATGGCTGCCTCTGCCTGCAGATTTTGGGTGCCAAAAAGGGACAGCAATTTTTTAATTATTTAACTGATTATTATTACTGCGTTGGAGGAAAAGATATCAAAATAATGAGACTGGCTTAGGGAGCTTTGTCTCGGATGTTGCCATTTGTTGCCCTGTCTTAGACAGCAAAATGCCTTGGCCCAGGGCTTATCCTTCTCTAGAGAAGAAGGCAGAGAGTAATCTGGAGAGCATTTTGAGATCCAACTGAAATCTATTTCTTTTAGTGAACGGATGCCAGTCCAGGGTGGGTGGAGGAGGAAGTGTCTGCAAATACTGTATTTCTGTGTTCCTTGAACATGGGGATCCCTTTGACATTATTCCCTTGTTTAGGAAATGTTTGTTGGCATTTCAGGTAAGTGTTGATTTACATGATCAACTGTACCCTAGACAAGTTAATAGAATTCATTTCTACAGGCCTTTGAAAACCAGGCATAAAAGGTCTATAAATTTCCTTCTAAATCTTTAAAAGGATGACTTTCATTCTCCTCCATGTCCCCCAAAATTGATATGGCTTAAAACAGGCTAACAGTCTTAACCCTGGTCTTAAAGAAAGGCTTCTTATGCCAAATAAGCATTTTGTAAAATGAGGTTTTTGGTTTGATTCTGTTCTCTCCATTTTAAAAAGTGAGTGTAAAGAAATATTAATCTTATAGATATGCTACCAAAGTATATATCTTATATATACACCATATAATGAAATATTATGATAAACATATGTTCAGAAAGTCATTTTTTCCCATAGGAAACATTGGCTACTTTTGTGAAATGGCCAGATCATAACCCACCAGCTATTGACCCCAGTAATTCCAGTCTGAAGAGGTCATCAGGAGCTGTTTGCTCTCAGGATCCCAGGTATCTCTCTATATGCATGTGTGTGTGAGAGAGAGAGAGAGAAAGAGAGAGGTTGTATCTCTTCCCCCATCAAGGGGCTATTTGTCTTCCATCTAAAACGGAATGAGAATAACACAGAGCTGAGAGCACTGTGTGTGAGAGAGGGAAAGGGAAAGGGAGAGAGCGAGTTTGTATTTTTACTCCTCATTACTATCTGTTTTCTAACAGAACTTGTGAGGAACCAGCTTCAAATCGACCTCACATCTGGCCAGATGACATCACCAAGTGGCCGGTAAAGATTCCTTCCTTCCTTAAATTGTTTGTGTTTCATTTTCTTTGCAAAGGACTTCCTATAATACAAGTAAAGATGGATTTAAAAACAAAAACAAATTCTAAAGAGAGAAAGGAATGGAAGTAGTTTGTTCTGCCCGGCTGCCTGCCTTATTATTGAGTGTAATACAAGCTCTTCCTTAAGGCTGCTTTATGGATTGACCTGTCTACTGAGGGAAGAAGTACCTTTCTTTGATGTGGCCCCATGCATGCCTGTCTCTGTACAGTGCAGCAGTCAGTCAAGCAGGGAAAGGTTTTAGTCCTCCAGTCTCTTAACTAGTATGCAAGGTTGAACTTCAGCACAGGTTGCCTTGCAGCTAAATGGGGGAGGAGAGAAACAAACCCAGAAGATGCACAAGTCCTCATGTACACATAACTCACATTAATCCCTGCTTCCAGTTTCTACCTGCATTCCTCTGAATAAATCCTAATACTTTCTCTCTTTTGTCCTCCTGAGAATTGCTGGATAGAAAGATAACATGAACCAGCTGGAGAATCAGCCATGAGGACACAATAGGAGATCTCGGTCTCCCTGAATCCAAGTTTCTGTTAGGTGTGCTAAGATGTCTTGTTGACTTAGCTGGTGGGGTCAACTTTTCTTTTTGCTAGAAATGCCAAGATCTGCTAGCTGGAACTTTGTGGAAAAAGGCACATACTTAGAGCTCATGTTAAAGAAACTCAGGAATTTTATTTTGTATACCAAAACTGAACAGAGCTCACAGTTCTCTCTGAAAGAAGTCCACTACTGGGATAAAATTTAATTTCAGGTTCAACCAGAACATGAATGAGACTTGTTGGTCAACAGTAATGTAACTAGTTTAAAGAGTCTGGTCTAGCTGGAACTAAAATTGAATTTCACCCCAGTCATCCCAAGCCTTCTTTGTTTCAGCAGTATAATTTATGTCTAAGGAGGGCATCCATTTTGCCTCTATTATTATCCAGCTGGGAGTCAAAAATCCTGGCCCTTCTGCTACAAATAACCCAGAGATCCACCATCAGCATTCTCTCCACCCCAGCTGAAGATATCATCTTGGTTGTTTTGCAATTCGTCTGTAGCCTCATATGCTATAGTTTTCAGCAAAATTGATAGGTACGTTGATTAGTTGTGGATGAGCCTTTTTCTTTTTATAATTGTCTATCTCTTTTATTTGCAGATCTGTACCTATCAGGCCAAAAGTAATCACACTGGCTTTTTGCATATGGACTGTGACATTAAAGGAAGACCTTGCTGTCTCGGAACTAAAGGCAGGTAAATACTTGTGATTCTAAGTGATATCTCAAAGCTGCCCATACATTGTATTTCAGTTATCAGCTGCAAACCTACCTGCATTCCCTAGTTGGGAAAGCAAGATATCATTTTAAAGCCTGCCTGTTTCAAAAAGCTATCTTTCTGACTTGGATTACATCAGACTTCATATCAGGGCTAGTGTCCTCTAAAGGTATTCCTGTTCATGTGCTAAGAAACTGAACTCAGTGGGGCTCGGAATTTACTTACTTATTTTTAAAATTGAATTATACCACAGCTGTTTTTATGTAGACTTTGGATTTGTATGGAGTTTTTATTGTATGTCACAACTTAGAATAAAAACAGGCACATTCCAAAATGGCAGTAGTATAACAAAACAATAAGCTAAAGCAGACATTTCAGAGAATAGTTTAGCCTCATGACACAGAAAACAGGTGCCTCTAGCACAGAAGGGCACAATCCTGCAAAGGTGGATCAGGGGTCCCTGTCCTCTCCTTCCATTACCATTCAGGGGTCACATTCTCTTCTTCTTACTGTCAAATGTTGCAGCAGTGCCATCATGTCTGCCTTGCCACTGCCATTTCTGGGCCCACTGAAAAAGGTTTTTTTTCAGTGGAGTCCTTCCAGTCTTCTGGGAACATAATTCTGCTAAGGAAGAAAATATAATGATTGTCAGGGAAGCTTTTATACGGGGTATGTTTTTTAGTTACTTTTTTTAAAAAAAATTGTATGTTTTATGTACTTTTATACTGTTTTAGTAACTTGATTTTAATTGTTTTTACATTCCTATTGTAAAGTTTTTAAACAATTTTATCTGTGAGCCACCTTGGTTCCCCCTCCGAGAGAAAGGTGGCATATAAACAAAATAAACAAACAAAAGCTTCAGCACCCCACTGGCTTGAAAGGTGGCAATAGAGCTCACTGGGACAGCAGAGAGGGTCCTTGGAAGGACCCCTAACACAAACACTGATGGTGGGAGGAGCTTCACATAACCCCAAACAGCTCAGGAAAGCTCTTTTGATATGGCATTGAGAGGATGCAATGGTGTGGAGGGGAAATGGCTTCTTTACCTCCAGCAGTTGCCACAGAGCAGGCTTCTTACTCACGTTGAATAGGATTCAAGGTGAATTTCCCCTCAGTTGTATTTCCATGCAGACCAAGGAGCTAAATAGGTAGAATAGGACAGGGCCCCTGAGAAGGCGTAGCTCAATGGATGCGTAGCTCATCGCCTTGTCCCACAGAATAACCAGAGCTTAAAGGAGAGCATTCACTACATGAGCTGAAAAATCTCTCTGTGTCCTCTGGAATCCAACTTATGTTTGGAGTGAACCATCATAATAAGTCCTTTCACATTTGTAAAGAGAAGTAGCTACTGTAAGTCTCAGGTTCAGCAAAAAGAGCTTCCTCTAGTTTGAGCAGGGCCTAAATATGTGTAGGACTGCCCTTCTAGTTTCCTTCTAGTTGCTTTAATTACCATTGAAGGATGCGGATAGGGGTTTTAAGGATGCATAATCTCTCCTCAGGATAAGAAGCAGTTGTCAGAACAGAAAACGGAGGAACAGAATGGTTTCCAATCGCCAAAGGGGTCAGGCAAGACTGCATACTATCACCCTGTATATTCAGGCTGTATGCAGAAAATTTCACACACACAGCAAGCTTAGACCCCGAGGGAGGAGGAGTGAAATCTGAAGGAAGAAACATTAACAACCTCAGATATGCAGATAATAATAATAATACTTTATTTTTATATTCCGCCTTTTGCCGTGGCAATCAAGGCGGCTTACATATAAAATTAAATTTAAATAAAACGTGCCCATACTAAACAATACTAATAAATAACAGTTAACCCCCTTTAAAAATATATATAAAATACAAAAATATAAAAGTAAAAGGATCGGATTAAAACATTCTGGGACAACAGTAAAAGCATGGAGAGGATGTCTAACAAGGAGGGAGGCCAGGTTAGGTGAGGTGATCTATTCAGGGAAGGCCTGCTGGAAGAGATCTGTCTTGACGGCTTTTTTAAAACTGTCCAAGCTAGTTATTTGACGGCTCTCTTCCAGCAAGACGTTCCACAGTCTGGGAGCAGCGGTAGAAAATGTCTTCTGGGAGGTTACTGCTAGTTTTTATTGGTTGCAGTAAATTCCTCCCAGAGGACTTGAGGTTGCAGGGCAGATTATATGGAAGAAGGTGATCCCTTAGATAGGTTGGACCCAAGCCATGTAGGGCTTTAAAGGTCATCACCAACACCTTATATTGTGCTTGGAAACCAATAGGCAGCCAGTGGAGAGATTTCAGAACAGGTGTAATATAATCACTTTTAGATTTTCCAGTGATCAACCTGGCTGCCATATTTTGTACTAATTGTAGTTTCCGGACTAGATATAAGGATAGCCCCATGTAGAGTGCATTGCAGAAGTCGAGTCGTGAGGTTACCAGTGCATGCACTACAGTTTCTAGATTTCTTACTTCCAAGAAAGGGAGCAGCTGGCGTAACAGCCAAAGCTGATAACACCTGCCCCTGGCTGTTGCATTCACCTGATCTGTCATGTGAAGCGATGAGTCTAAGAGCACCCCCAAACTAAGAACACAGTCCTTAGCGGAGAGCGTGACCCCGTTCAGAACTGGAGGTTGTGACCCAATACCTGGTTTGGGGGTCCTACTGTGAGTACCTCCATTTAATCTGGATTCAGCTTGAGTCAGTTTTTCCTCATCCAGTCCATTACCGTCTCGAGACATTGACTGAGGGAAGAACTGCCATCTGTCATCATGGCTGCTGACTGAGACATGGAGAAATATATTTGGGTATCATCAGCATATTGATAACATGTCTACAGATGATCTCCCCCAGCAGCTTCATATAGATATTAAACAGCATCGGGGACAGGATAGCCACATTTAAGCTCCGTTTTTGAGGAGCAGCTGTCCCCTAGCGGCACCCTCTGGAACCTGCCTGGGAGGAAGGAACGGAACCACTGGAGTACAATGCCCCCCATTCCTAACTCTCTCAGGTGTTCCAAGAGGATATCATGGTCTATCGCAGGGGTCAGCAAACTACGGCCCACGGGTCACAAGCCGGCTGGCCTCTGTCGTGCGTGTCGCGGCTGCCATTTTGGTAAACAAAGTGGCGGTCGCAGCACGCGTGGTGGCCGCAGCGAGGGTCGGCATTCCTCCACCACCCCCCCGGCTCGGCGGAAGACCTGGGGACCAGTGACTGGCCCCAGGTAAATAAAACTTGCCAACCCCTGGTCTATCGTATCAAAAGCCGCTGAGAGGTCCAAAAGCACCAACTCGGTCACGCTTCCCCTGTCAATGCTTAGGCGCAGGTCATCTGCCAGAGCGACCATGGCAGTCTCCATCCCATATCCCAGTCTGAAGCTAGTTTGACATGGATCTAGAAAATCGGTTTCATCCAAGATCACTTGAAGTTGAAAGGCGACAGCTCGCTCAATCACCTTGCTCAAAAATGGTAGATGAGAAACCAGTCTATAATTTTTCAGATCCAGAGGGTCCAGGGAAGGTTTCTTCAGGAGCAGTCTAACAACAGCTTCCTTTAAACACGTTGGAACAATTCCTTCCCTAAGGGATGCATTGATGACTTTTTTAAGAAAAGCCATCAAGGCATTCCCCCCCCCCCCCCCCCCCCCCCCAGACGACTAGCCATGATGGGCAGGGATCGAGGGAGCACATTATCTTCTTCACTTTTCCAAGGATCTTGTCTACATCATCGGTACTCACCGACTCGAACTGATCCAGTTTAATCTCAAAAACAGGTTTACTGGACACCTCATCAGTCAATTCTGGCATCCCGGCATCCAAGTAGGCTCTTATCTGAGATATTTTCTCTGCGAAATAGTTGTTAAAAACATCACATTAGACTGTTGTCAGGTTAAGTAAAGGTTTCTGCACAGGGGGAACCTGTATCAGCTCCCTTACCACCCTTAACTGTTCTGTTGGATGGGATTCCACAGACTCAGTACATGCAGAGGAGAAAGATTTCTGCGCTGCACGTACTGCCTCTCGAAAGGAACATAGAAATTTCCTATGACAAGTCTTGTCAGATAAGAGTTGAGTTTTCCGCCAGGTGCACTCTAGTCGTTGTCCAATCCGCTTCATCTTTCTAAGTTCATCTGTGAACAAGGTTGACGATTTGGAGTGGGTTGGAAAGGACGCTTGGGAGCGATGGTGTCGATGGCCCTGGTAATATCGATATTCTAGGTATTAACCAGGGCTTCGACAGAATCGCCAGCATTGCCAACCAAGGCTTTCTGGAGTCCAATTGGCTCCATTAGCCACCAAGGGCGGACCATTCTAATTGGTCCTCCACCCCCGGTGGGGTGAACAGTGGCTCTTAGTCCAACCTTGAGCAGGAAACAATCCATCCATGACAGTGCAGTGGTATTTATTACCTCCGCCCATGGATACGCCTGTTCCGTCCTAAAGACCGCATCGAGGGTATGACCCACAGAATGCGTTGGCCCAGAAACCAATTGGAATAGGCCCATGCCTGTCATGGAATCCATGAACTGCTGAGCCGCTCCTGTTAAACTGGTCTCGAGTGAGATGTTGAAGTCATCTAGAACTAAAAGTCTTGGGTGACTTCCACAGCAACTCTGAAACCAGCTGTGTCAGCTCGGATAGGGAGTCTGTTAAGCAATGGAGTGGACGGTATGCTAACAAAATCCCTATATTATCCCTGGTTTTCAGGCATAAGTATATACACTCGAAGCGGCCTGTTTTCCGGATAGGTATCCTTGTCAAGGTGAGGTTATTTCTATGAACCAAAGCCACTCCACCCCCCTGCACACTTTCCTTACCTGCTCATAAACAGAATACCCAGCTGAGAGAGCTTGAAGATAGTCATGGCACTATCTTCCCCCAGCCAGGTTTGTGTAAAACAAGCCAAGTCGGCTTCTTCATCCACAAGATAGTCGTGAATGATATGAGTTTTATTTTTTACCGACCTGGCATTACAAAGGAGCAAGGTAAGTTTCTGTGGCGAGGTTGGTAAGCTCCCCAACTCACTTTGGGTAACAGAGTGAATTGAAGGCGGGATTGCTTTTAGACATCGAATCCACCTTCTTTTGTAACAAGATTCCACACTGTTATCGCCATGTCTTCCTCTGCCCTGCATAACCTCAGTCGCCGCTCCCAGTGTTTCCTGTACCAGTTCTTCCTCGTTACCCTCCACTTGAATGGTTGTTTTATCAGTCCCAAAGTGCATAGGCAGATCATCCTAAAAGGATGATAATGTTTCTGGGCGAGTCCTAAAACCTCCACCCGGGTCTCTTCCTGGCCCTGCTGCTGTTGGAGATGGTGGGAAGGGCGGGCTTATGAGACCTCCACCTGACCAGGAACTGGTCCCACTACCACTGCGCTGGTGCTGGAGATGATTAAAAGGGTGGGCTTTTTGAAGCCTTCGCCTGGCCAGACAAGACAATATTACTAGCAGAAACAAAGACCTGAAGCAATTACTGAAAAAGGTCAAGGAGGAAAGTGTCAAGGTAGGCTTAAAAAACAAAAATAATGACCACGGAAGATCACTTAGACAACAAGAAAATTGAAATAGTCAAAGAGTTCCCATACCTTGGTTCAAATATTGATCATAATGGAGACAGCAACCAAGAAATCAGAAGAAGATTAGTATTGGGAAATGCAGCTATGAAAGAACTGAACAATATCATGAAGTGTAAAGACATAACTCTGAACACCAGAGTGAGGATCATCCAAATCATTGTATTCCTCCTCACTATGTTCAGATGTGAGAGCTGAACAGTGAAAAAAACCTATAGGAAAAACTCAACTCATGGTACTGGAGAAGAGTGCTGAGGTTACCATGGACAGCCAATAAGACAAACAAATGGGTACTAATAATAATATTAATAATAATAATAATAATAAATTATATCCCGCCCCTGTGCAGAGCAATCTAGAAGAGATGAAGCCAAAACTTTCTCTGAAAGCCAAGATGACTACATTAAGGCTGTCATACTTTGGCCACATCATGAAGAAAAATGAATCACTAGAAAAGACAAAATTGCTAGGAAAGGTGGAAGGCAGTAGAAAGAGAGGAAGACTACATTGCCAGATGATTAGACTCAATCAGAGACAGGTTGAGGACAGAAGATCTTAGAGATGTCTCATCCACAAGGTCTCCATGAGTCAAAGTTGACTCGAGGGCAGTTAACAACAAAGCTTATCCACTGTCCCTGCACTTTGTGTTTTATTTTTGTTCCCAAATGCTAGGAGATGTGTTATAGAGAGAGGCAGTGTTGACATGTCATTGCTATGTTATGTGAACCCCCACAGATACGAAGGGCCAGCTGTATCAGTACCAAAATGTTAAAGTCAGCCCTACTGGGTTTGGTGGGGAAGGTGATGTCTTAACTGGACTTTGTTTGTGGTCATTCATGTATGCTTAAAATAGCTTTTCTTCTGAAGCAAGTTGTTAAGGCTTTTAGTTGCTCCTCAAATGCTCTTAAAGCATCTGTCTTTGGTGTATTATTTCCCATAGGAAAGATTAGGGTTTGCCTATCGGCCATAGAGACATTGTAGGTATACCTGTTCCATGTGAGAACTTGGTGTGTGCAACAGTGAATGAAACTAAACTTCTTTTAAAATTGATATTTGAGGGTTCCTTGTGTCATTTTTATTGTATAGAACCTGTATTGATGTTGTGTGCCTATACATTTGCCTTCAGGTCACCTGTTGACTTATGGTGACCGTATGAATTTCATAGGGTTTTCTTATGCAAGGAATACCCAGAGGTGATTTTCGCAGTTCCTTCCCCTGAAAGAAAACCTACAGCACCTGGTATTTATTGGCAGAGTCCCATCCAAGTACCAACCAGGGCTGATCCTGCTTATCTTTAAAGATCAGACAGAATCTGGTACCTGAGGTATAGGACTACTAATACAAGGTCAAAAACTGCTCTAGCATATTAATCTAGATCTTGCTGAAAGAAGTATAAGTAGATAAAAGGAAATTCCCAGGGGCAACTCTGACAGTCTGTTGAGATAAAAACAGCAAAATGGTTTCTTAAAGATGTAAGATGTTATGTTATGGCATAAGCTTTCATGGATAACAGCCCCCTTTTTTTGGTTTAACATTTTATAGTCCATGTTTCATAATGGAATCATATTCCGAGACAGTAATAGAAGATCTTTAATTTCTCCTTCTAACTTTTCAGGGTTAGGAGAAGCTATTTGACCCTTGAAACACAGCTTCTACAGTTTGTTTTGTTGCATTGTTTGTTGGTGGAATTGCCAAGTTTGTTCTTATTTAATTCATGTATATTTTCTTGATTGATCTTAAAATTACTTTTCAAAATCCTGTGCTGTATGGAATCTTAAAATCTTAAACTCTTAGAATCTTTTTAAAATGCCACAAGACTGTTTTATGTAGGTGAAAGAAGATATGCTGAACGAATATGATAACTTTTCTTTATTTGTCTCTCTTTATACTAGCTGTGAGATCACTACTCGGGAGTACTGTGAATTCATGAATGGCTACTTCCATGAAGAAGCAACTCTTTGTTCACAGGCAAGTACAACCCTTGAGCATGTACATGGGAAGAGCTTTAATTTTGGTTTGTAGATGGGAACATATGACTAGGTAAACTCTTGGAAAGTGAGGTCTTTAAGAGAGAGAAAAAACCCTCTCTAGCAACAAACAACTGGGCCTAGTATCCATTTTCCCCCCATGGGAATATGGAACACTGCATTCAGGCAGTGTGAGGAATCAGCCTCTTGTCTAGGTCAGCAGTGTTGAGCTCATGTGTTGAATGCCAGAGGTCCCAGGCTCAGTTCCTAAAGGGTCTCTGGGACCAGGTCTTGAAAATATCTGAGAATGCTGAGAGAATGCTACCAATCAAAATAGACCCTACTGGCCTAGATGAACCAAATAATGTAATCCATTGTAAGGCTGCTTCATTTGTTTGGTATGATTAGAGATTAGAACAAGAAAACTGATGCTTACCTCTCATGCTCTGTAGTATCCCCTTTGCTCTCTTCCATTCCAATCCATTTTATGGACGTGTTTAGAAATAAAGCAGCAAAGAAGGGTATTCCTGCAATGAGTGACTGTCCCTATAACCACTACCTCAGGGTTAGGAGAAGCTATTCGATAACTACTGCCAAATGTGGAATTTTGTACAAGCAAAAATGTGTGAATCCATCAGGTCAGCCAGCTTCAGTTGTACCACAGCAGAATGGTTTGTAGGGTTGCCTTCCGCTAGTTTCTGTTTCTATACCACACTTAGTTTGTTTGTTACATTTTATCCAGTGAGCTGAAGAAGTGCATGGTTCTCCCTATCATCTACTGTACTCTACAACAAAAACAACCCTGTGAGGTAGTTCACGCAGAGAGAGAGAAATATCCCAAGTCTCAGTCCAGTACTATATTCACTATACCTCACTTGTTCTCGCTGTCTCTTAACTCACATTCTCTGTTTTCCTTTTCCTTTCTAGGTACACTGCATGGGTGAGGTGTGTGGCCTCTTGCCATTTCTGAACCCAGAGATTCCTGATCAGTTCTACAGACTCTGGTTGTCTTTATTTCTTCATGCTGGGTAAGTAAGATGAAGAGGCATGTAAAAACATTGGGAGGGACTGCCTCAAAAGCTGGGCCTTGAGCTGGATTTTTCTTTTGAGAGGGTTCCTTTTTCATTATTACATGCACATCCAAGGCACTCAAGGAGGTGTACATCTTTGTCCACCTAGCAACCCTGTCAAATAGGTTAGGGTGAGAGATTACCAAACAAGCTTCATAGCTGAGCCCTGGTATCTCCAGTCCTGGTGGTCTGCGTTAACCAATACACTTTGTTAGTTTTATTCTAGTGTCTCCATCCTTGCCTTGCAAACTGCTGGGAAGGTACAGAAATTCCCATCTCTTTGTATAGGGAAGTTCCCATGGTAGTTAATATGGTGCATTGAGCCATGGCAGTTAAAATGGTGTCAAAGTGCATTAATTCTGCAGTGTGGATGCAACCGGAGAGGGAGAGGGAGGTTCAGTAGGAGTTGTTTTTGAAACAAAGATGAAACCTGATGTGAAGTGTTTTTTCTTACCCTTTTCCACTGTAGGATTATCCACTGCCTGGTTTCAGTGGTCTTCCAGATGACAGTTCTCAGGGATTTGGAGAAGCTGGCAGGCTGGCTTAGAATCACCATCATTTTCATCCTCAGCGGCATCACAGGCAATCTGGCCAGTGCCATTTTTCTGCCATACAGGGCAGAGGTAAGGACATGGTTAGGTCTTTTCCCTATAGGGCATGGTGGACAAGCATCGGGAGTTAGCGAGCCACATTGGTCCCCCAAGAGATTGTGGAAGACTGCATCCTCTGAAATTTAATTTTGCCTCCAAATATTGCGTAGGAGGCATGCTGGCGGAATTCCCCTGTGTTTTGGGCCTTTTGTGGACAATTTGAAGCTCAGAAAAGGCTCTCCCCTCCCCCAAGTTTACCTTGGGTAAACTGGCTAGTGGGGCTTTAAAAGGGGGAATCCATTAGCTGCATCTGGCCCACTGGCCTTCTGTTGAGCTCCCACAGCCTGGAAGGATTAAATCAGGAGCTTCTTTCCCTTACCTTTATCCTCCCATCTCCTTGCTTTCTCTTCTTGGTGGCACATGTCAGAGGCAGCCTGAAAAACAAAGGTGGTGTGGCTGCAGGTGGGTGATGTCATTGTCTGAAAAGGCCAGGCTGGCAATCTGCCAGTGTACTCCTACTGGCTGTGCACCAGCCAGGAGGAGCAAACTATATGATGTTGCTGCTGGAGTTGGGGGAGTGGGCGAGAGCAGATTTTTCATCACTCCACTCTTCTCCTGCATCATAGCCATACAGTATGAAGAACTAAGAAACTTGCAGTAAGGCATGTGCTGGGAATGAGATGCCAGACAGTTTTTCTTGACTTGTAGTTGTGGGTAGTGGCTCCCTTATTCCTTTCTGTAAGGTACATGCAGGGCAAGATTTATTTCAGTAAAAGCTTCTCTCCTGCTTCTGCATGTTGACCCTGCATGTGCCAGCTGCCCATTTTGCTCACACGTGAGAGTACCCCCACACCCTTTTGACTGCTGCAAAAGCAGGCAGGTGGCTAATCTGAGCTTCGGTCAGGCTCCAAAGGAGATCACCCCAGCTAATCCTTCAGACCACATCAGCAATTTCTCAGCAGATTGGCTGGAGGGGCAAAGTCCTCAGCTGCGTGCTGAGTCACTGGATGCCCTTCTACATCTCCCTCCAGCAGGAGCCTTCAGCATCATGACTTTCCTTGGCACATGGGTGGTGGATGGCCCACCTTGGAATGAATGAATGCTGAAGTCCTGAGCAAGAACTGCACTCTCTGGATTTAGGCACTATCCTGGATTGCTTTGAAGACAAAGGGAGGTGGGATTATTTGCCAGGCATACAGCAGCATCCTGCAGCTGGCAAAGGCACATGGGATGATTAAGGCTTCTCCCCTGAATAGGATTATTTGCTTGTACTGTAACAATTTTCACATACCAAGTACTGTACTTGTATTCCTTGCATCTAGTACCATTTTGGTGTCCAAATGAATTGTCTTAAAACAGGGGCCAGCAACCTACGGGCCACAGGCCGCACCCAGCCCACAGACCCCCGCCGCCGTGTGGGCCGCTGACCCCTGGTCTAACATATGAAAAGATAGCTGTTTCTCATTTGAGAGGGAATGCAGAAGGTGCTAGTGTGGTACTACCTTGAAATCCCAAACCCTCTGAACATGTTGTGTTTGAGCAGCCAGGCTATCTTGCATGGTAAGGATTAACTGCTAAATGATGGCATGCACCCAAAGCTTCCCACCACCCCCACAGACCAATATTATGTGCTGAAATTGGGGGATTTTCTAAGAGAAACAAAATGTCTAGTGTGGATTTAAGAGCTACCGTATTTTCCGGCGTATAAGACGACCCCCCATTTTTCCAGTCAAAATATAGAGTTTTAGCACCTCCATCCCCCTTATCCTTATACCCGGCGTATAAGACGACCCCCCCACTTTAACCACAGATTTTGCAGGTTAAAAAGTAGTCTTATACGCAGGAAAATAAGGTATATTCTCCTTTGGCCTATAACAGACCCAAAACAGATAGACAGAAGGGCGCACGCCCCCAGAGTGCCCTGAAGCTGCCCTGGGGTCATGCCGAGGCTGCCTAAGGTGACCCAAATCCAGCCCCAAGAGGAGCAGATGTTTTCCTCTCCTATTTGGTGCTGTGGGAAGAGGTGCCCTTGGCGACGTGGTGTGCGTTCGCTGCAGCCCTGGGATGATTGGGCTCAGAGTGGCTTCTGGTGCCATCTTCTTGTGCATTCTGGGACTGGAGACCATCCTCTCCTTGACTTCCTTCCTGAGCTTCATGAGTTTTCAGTGCTGTAAAAACTCCAATATCAGGTACAGAACAAAACATACAAACAGAGGAAGCAAATAGGAATCTAGTGAATAAGTGCCTCCTTCCCTCTTTCTAAAGATAACATTGAAGAGAGCACGGACCCCCATGACATGCTCCCCATCGAGAATGATTTCCTTAATACAGGATTTGAAACAGCCTGGAGCAGAACAAAGCCCCAGACCCAATTCATTTTCCTAGTGATGTTGTGCATCCCTTGAAGAGTTTAGGTCCGTGATGGCAAACCTCTGGCATGCGAGCCAGAGATGGCATGCAAAGCCATTTTCCCCAGCACACGGAGGGTGGGAAGGAGGAGGAAGAGGTGTGCACCTGTCCCTCCTCCTTCCACACCCTCCCCATTCTGCAGCTGCCTCTCCAGAGAGGCAGCTAAAGGCCAGGGATGGCACGGGGGAAGAAGAGGAAAAGGCGCATGCTTGTCTCGTCTCCTTCCAGACCCTCCCCAGCCTTCAGTCTCTGGAGAGGCAGCTGAAGGCCAGG
>CM034703.1:199771928-199796082 GCA_020142125.1 Phrynosoma platyrhinos | reverse complement strand
CCCCTTGGGACTTCAGCTGTCTCTGGAGAGGCAGCTGAAGGCCCAGGGGGGTGAGGGGGAAGAAGTCCCCTCCCGGAAGCCCTGCCCAAGGCTGTATTTATAGGGCTTTACTTTTGAGTAAAAATGCTTAGGTCTGAGCTAAACCTAATGAAATGGCATGAAGGGTAGAGGAAGGTGTTTTGTGGTCAAGGGGTAGAGACTGTTTAGCTGGCATAACAGTGGAATGTGTTCTGTCATAACTTATTTTTAATTTTGCTCTTCTCTGCTAGGTGGGGCCAGCAGGATCACAGTTTGGCTTGTTAGCCTGCCTTTTTGTGGAACTTTTCCAGAGCTGGCAAGTTCTGGAGAAGCCTTGGAAGGCTTTCCTGAACCTTTCTGGAATTGTCCTTTTTCTCTTTGTTTGTGGCCTTCTTCCGTGGATCGACAATATTGCCCACATATTTGGCTTCCTCAGTGGCCTTTTGCTTTCATTTGCCTTTCTACCTTACATCACCTTTGGCACCATGGACAAGTACCGCAAGAGGGCCATGATCATCATTTCATTAGTGATCTTTGTGGGCCTGTTTGCATCTCTTGTAATCTGGCTTTATGTGTACCCCATTAATTGGCCTTGGATTGAGCATTTAACCTGCCTGCCTTTTACCACCAAGTTCTGTGAGAAGTATGATTTGGATCAGGTGTTGCATTGATGGAGCCTGTTTGAACATTGTTCAGTGGGAAAGATCTCAAATATGCTGGATTTTGAGCAGTGAGGAGTGGACAGAGGCAATTCTGCCAGCACAAAGCATGACATCTTTCTTCCATGTTTCCCTTTGGAATTCCTATGCACCACTCATCAGCCAAGCACTGAAACAAGATGCTTTGTCACATTTTGTGAAACACCTGGAGTGAAGGAAAACAAGCACGCCTCTTACACGTTCCTCTATGATAATTCTGAGCATCAGGATGCCGTTATTGGGAGGTTGTGTTATAGAGCAAGTGCACTATCTACTAAAGCTTTGATGCCAAAATACTCCCACACCTCCTTGCCAGACACAGTTTGCAGCACAGCAGAGACTACTAGTTCTGCCTTCTGTGTCAGGTCCTTTGGAATGAGTTAGCAAAGGATCAAATGGCATCCTTGATATTTGGGACAGACTAGGCCTTGGGTAGACTGGAGATCTGGCAGAAAGTGACATTAAAAAAGCACCTTCAAAGTGAGTCAACATCTTGCTTCATTTTTTCTGCTCACTGCCTGCCTGTCTCTATGGACTCCTGTTTAATGTTTCTCTGTTCTATGCAATTCCTGGTTTCAAGAATTTCTTAATGCCTTCTTTTTTTGGCATGAGATGGTGCTTGAACTTTATGGCAGTCTTTCCTGCCTTGGTGCCTTTTTGTGGTACTAGGAGTTCTACTGTGAAAATAAACCCCATCTTTGTCCAAGGGGAATTTTTATATGCATTTTTCTTATGTTCATGGTGTGTCTGTCTGTCCTGGAGCCAGACACTTTTTGGCAAAGAGCATTAATGCTTTAGAGAAGCCCTATGTCATCTGTAATAAACGCTAGTGACTATTCCAATATTTTATTGGCTGGAAAACACAGAAGCCTAAGGTTTCTATAGGAGTATGCTTGAAGGAGAGCTTCCCTTTCACAGGGAGAACAATTCTGTAAGTGACAGACAAAATAGGGAATGGTAAAATGATGTTTTTGGTTCAAATAAATAAGTTTCAGACAATCCTGCGAGAAGTGTATGTGTGTTTAATAACTTCCATTGCATAAAACTAATTTGAATATCTGCAGATAGTGCAACAGCTGGCTGCTCTTCTCTCCCTCAGAGGCTGAGGCAGTGGCAATTGGGATGGAGGGAGAACCTTTCATCAGCTGTGTCTGCCTGTTCTTGCATCTCAAAGCTGCTAAAGGATTCTCTTTTCTAATGAACAGATTAGCACAGCTATATCTTTGAAAATCATTGCAAATCATGTTTAAACTCTGGGAGATTCTAGATTTACAAGGATTCTCTAGAGTGCCATCATGGAATTAAATAAATTTAATTTTAACTGGAATAAATTTAATTCCAGTACAGGCCAAAATTGCCACTGATGCAGCTGATGTTGTTCATATCTTCCTATCACTAACTTTCTAAAGGCCTTTGCAGACTGCCAGAAATAGTGCACATTAAATTGAGGCAGTGCCCTGGCTCAGTGCTAGGGAATCATGGGAACTGTAATTTATTGTGGCACCAGAGCTCTCTGACAGAGAAGGCTCAATGTCTCAGAAAAAAATACAGTTCCCATGACTCCCTAGCACTGAGCCAGGGCAGTGCCTCAAATTAATGTGCACTATTTCTGGCAGTCTGCAAAGGCCCTAAATTGCATTGCTCCTTGCCCTTGCATCTTCATCCAGCACTCCTCAGTATCTACAAAGTAGAGGCCCTTCACAGCTGTTGAGTAATTTAGTGGTGATGTAAGGAGGAATAAAAGCAAGAATCTATTAAGAAATAAAAACACATTTATTTGCTGACATAAAACATGGCAAGTAGGAAATGGCATACAGAACAGTTGTGGGTTAGACAATATTTTTCCCATGTTGAATATTTTCCTGTATAGAAGAAGTTTCTAAGATAAACTGAAAACACCAAGCAAATGTACATATCAATTCATCTGTTTTACCACTGGTATAGCATTGGGGAGTAAGCTTCACCCAGGCCACTGAAGCTTACTTCTAAATAGAACTGCCTAAAATTGTACTATAAAGAGCCTTTCCCAACCCTACAGCTGTTAAAAGAAACAGGCACATACTCTGGACATAAGGGAGACATGTATTAGCAAGACATCATGCATGTCAACTTTCTTCTTCCTCAGACTTTACTTCCACCTAGGCTTTAGCAAGTAGGTTGGATAGTACTAGAGAATGTCTTCATTTTCATGCAGAAATATTTTAAAATCCGGATTATTTTAGCTACAGCAAAAGCAGTTCCTGAGGGTTTATGATTTTCAGGTTTTTCGGGCTATGTGGCCATGTTCTGGAAGAATTTATTCCTGATGTTTCACCTGCATCTGTGACTGAGGCCCTTTAGTCTAAGCCAGGAATATAGAAGCTGCAACTATCCAAATGTTATTGGACTACAGTTCCCATAATCCCTCATCTCTGGCTGTGCTACCAAGATTTGCTGGGAGGTGTAGCTCAACATCTAGAGGATCACAAATTACCAATGCTTAGCCTGTGCTGGGGTAACTGGACTGGAATGAGGTGGGAATCACATGACCCTGCAATGATG
Source organism: Phrynosoma platyrhinos (assembly GCA_020142125.1). Lineage (NCBI taxonomy): Eukaryota > Metazoa > Chordata > Lepidosauria > Squamata > Phrynosomatidae > Phrynosoma > Phrynosoma platyrhinos. Next base: position 199,792,825 of record CM034703.1, on the reverse strand, counting down.
TTAGACTGCATCAGCAGCGGATGGTAAGAAGCTGAAATGCAACAACATACAGAGGGCTGCATGATTCCCAGCCTTGGACTAGATCGTATATGCATAAGCATGTCCACCTGTCCTACCTCCACTGATGATTTCATGGGTCCTATCATTCATCCATATGTTAGGGGCAAGGGTGGGACCAGGCCAGATAAGACTCAGGTGAGCTAAAATAGGCCAATATATTAACATTTGGTAACACACCTACTTCCACTCAAGAGCATACAGCCCACTGAGCCTAGTGGTATGTATGGAAAGCTTTCTCAGCCACTGCATGCCAAAGCATGTACAGGAAATTTAGCAAGTGATGAGGTGAGGGCACTTTTAGTAAGTGATGAGGTGAGTTTAATTCCCCATCACTTCCTAGACAGCAGTGCACTTTGCCCTTTACTGCATCTGGGCAACAGGAATGGGTCTGTAAAGTTCTGTAGTTCCTCTTGTTCAGTGAGAGAAATCTTTAAAACTGAGCACACATGTAGGATGCCCCTTGTAAGCAGGGACCTGATCTCTGGACTAGACATTGCCTAAGATAAAAAGCTAGTTGTGTCCTGAGCATTAAATATTTAAAGAAAGCCACATTCTGTTCTATAGAAAATGCAAGCACAGATTCCATGCTTTTCAGCACAAGAATGCCACTAGTATGAAAAAGCACGAGGAACATTTCTCTGCAAAGAGAGTAATTTCATCAGACTGATGTCCTTTCTCAAAGCAAGTATTAATTCCCCCCCCCAAATAATTGCATGATTCTACTTCTCACAATATTTTCCTAACTGCCCTGTTAATCCCAAGAGGTTCTCTAAAGCCAAGAAGGCAAGTATTCAGCCACATTTGAAGAATACAAAGCTTGATTTCTGAAATTAATTGCATATTTATGCAAATATATTGGCTTAATAATTACAGATACATAGTTTGCTGTACAGCACAGTTTCATTGCAAGCATCAGTTACTAATATGTAAATAAAATTTGAAATTAATGCAATCTAGCTTGCAAAATCCACTTTGCACTACCTACAGCAGATCAATGTAGAGGCTCCTGCCTTATGGAAAGTAAATTTGATGGCCTCATCTTTGCCATACTTCTATGGTCCTCAGTTGAAATGAGAATATGGGACTGAATGGGGTCCTGTCATTCATCTCTATGTTAGGGGCACAATTGGGACAAGGCCAGATAAGACCCAAGTGAGCTAAAATAGGCCAAATTTAGCTGCTACTTTCAAAGACAGCTGTATGATTAAAAAGGAAATGTATTAGGAGGTATTGCCTTGCAGAAATGTCTGCCTAGCATGGTAATAATAGATCAGTTGTGGATCAGCTTGTAACAGTGGTTCCCAAACTTCTTAAGAGTGAGACCTATCCATTGCACCTCTTTAATCTGTGTGGGCACACTCACTTGATCGACCACTAATGCAGGTGGCCACTATCCCCAACACACACACACCACTTGGCAATCCACCCACAAGACTCCTCTGACCCATCTCTGGGTCCCATCAGAAGGCTTGGGAATCACTGGAGAATGGGGCTTGCCGGCCAGCATAATGAGCAGTTGGAATGGAAAGGGAAGCCATGACCTCAGCAACCACTGTTCCTGCGCATGAAGGCATGGCCACGGACAGCATAGCTCATTTCAATAAAATTCAGTGATCCCACTGTGATCTCACAGGGGCCTAATGGCTTGAAACCACATTTAGAGTAAAAAGGAACAAGGAAGTCTTCACACATCAATGTGGCTCGACGCACATAAGGTAGACAACACAGGTACTGTAGGTAGCGCCACATCAAGATAGAGCCTTTGCCTTGCTGACGAAAGGTGCGATGTACTGCCAGAATATGGATATGGACCGTGGAGCCATGAGGCTTATGCAGGGTCAGAGCATCCTGAAAAGAGACCAAAGAAAATATGATGGATCTCCTGGCAGGCCCTCCCAGAATAGCCCTCTCCCCCGTGTATACAAACATAATGGCTCCTCTATCTTGTGATCATAACTATCTTCGCCCTATGTTATCCTGCTAGTTTTAGCTGACATTTTAGCCGATTTATTGGGATTATTTTGTAATTGATTTTACTCTATATTTTAACTGTTTTGGTTAATGTTGGGACTTCGGGGTTGGGAAGGGGATTGCTTTTTATGTAACTTCTATATTATTGTTTCCTTATTGTATTCTTTTATTTTTATGCTTGTAACCCACCTTGATTCCCTTTGGAAATAGGTGGGCTAGAAATAAATCATATTATTATTATTATTATTATTATTATTATTATTATTATTATTATTATTATTATTATTACAATTACTACAAGAGCTCTAGTTCTACTGATTTGAAATCTCTAGCACCAGCTGAATTGACTACATAAAACAGGCAAGTACAATGACCTCTTCTATACTATGAAATAACATACTATATTAAACTATCAAAGACACAGTCTAGTATATTGGTTTTAGTTCTGAACAAGGATTCCAGGAGGCTAAGCTTTGAATCTCCAGCTAGCCATGGAAAACCATGGTGTGATCTTGGGCAAGTCACACTCCTCCTGACTCAGAGGAACGCAATGGTAACCCCCCCTCTGAACAAATCTTACTTAGAAAACCCCATGATAGGGTGGCCATAAGTTAGAGTTGACTACATTCACTTTGAAATTGTTAGTTGACATGAACTGAAGAGTTCACTAGCTCTACTGGAATAAATTTCACATGATGAGACACACAGAATGGGCGATATCAGATGCAGTTAACATATAAATAGCTATGCTTTCCTTTTAAATGTCTTCTGGAATGTTAACAAAAAAGGAAAAGCTTGGCTCATACCAAATGATGTCAACAGTTAATCTTTCCTAGAATTATTCCACTATTAGACTCCTGAGCAGTAGTTTTTCAAAGAGCACCATGTGATTATTAATTCACACAATACATTCTGTTTACACAGGTAAATCAGCAACCACAAAAATGTTATGCCTGAATGAACTATCCAATTATTTCAAGATGGGACTTCTCACTCACAGCTTCAATTTCTACACACCCATTTGTATTAACATTTTATCAATATCAACTTCTCTTCCTTGTCTTGAGAGAGCAATGGGTCGGGGGTTGGGGAGGTTGGGGGGAATTAAAAACATGTCCAAATTCTGCAAGCCACCTTTGGCTGTCAAAAGAAATTCATACTAGATCTGATATAGTCCAATATAGCAAGGCTCAGAGTAGGTATAAGTTTATGCAAACATAGGGAGGCTTATAACAGGACTATCCTTTGTTTACTCACCACTAGTTAATGCAAGTGGCGAAAGATCAAGAACAGCAAGAGGACAGAACAAGTGGGCAGTTTTCTTCCCTGAGAGGTAATGCTGACAGGGGAAAGGAACTTCCTTTACTGCTCAAGTTAGCTTTTAAAACAGCCACCGCTGGGTAATGAAAGATCATGGGGACTATGACTATGCACTGCTACACTTGTCTCCCCAGTCCACTATATATTGGCCTTAGAGAAATACAGTGGTGTAGCATCCTCAGCCCCTGAGTAATTAATTTTTTCAGAGTGGCGTGGGCAACAAAAATGCTGAGGGTTATCTTGCATCAAAAGGATGAGTGAAAGCACAGTTGCTCAAACATATAATGCTAACACATTAGTGTTAGCACCTGCTGTGTACTTATGCTAGTCTCTATTCACATCCTCTTCTCAACAATTTTAACACGAGAAATAAGTGCATTTTAAATTATTCTGTTTATTACCTGGCTGAGTCTCTCCTGATCCCAGAGGGAGCCTATAATGAAGGCAACTAGTCGGCCTTCTTCAAACCACCCAAGTGACAATTCAGGACACAGGTTCAGAAAGTGGCGAATCTCATCCAAGTGGAGAGGACAGTCTCCAGACACTGAAATAAAAGCTGTGAAAGACAACAGGCAAAGAAATTAATGGTATGTTGCACTTGCCACAGCTTTAGGAAAGCAAGGAAGATATTGGCTCTTCCCCTAAGAATAAAGGCACAAAAATGAAACTACCGTATCAATAAAAGAAATGCTACATACTTCATCAGTTAAAATCATGAAAGAGACTTAGCTGTTTGAGTGACTGAAATATTACCCTAGTAAATGTATATATCACAAGGGGACTGCATTACTATTAAATAGCCATGTTCCACACTGCCCCGGCACACTACTTAAAACAAACAAACTTTGGAGTCTGAAAACCAACTACTAATATAGTGTGCAGTATCATCTGTTTAACAACAGAAAAAAGATGCCACATAATGCTTATGATTCTTTTCATAAATGCAAAGAAGTACATAGGACTGTGACTACTGACAGAATGTTCTCTTTTGAGGAACCTGGGGGGCAGGGAATCAATAGGTAACTTATTTTTACAACTTCTCTGTGTGGGATTGGCTTAACATCAATTTAAATTTGAAATACCAATGCCTCTGCTGCCAAAAACAGAGTTCCCATTGTGACTAGAAGTGTGTCAAGCATTAGTCTCATCAGCCTTCTAAACTATCAAAACACTTATACTGCTAGAAAGGGGGTGACATTATCTGCTTTAGGAAAACTGCCTCTGACTGGGGCAGAAACGTGCCAGAAAGAGGCAGTCCTCATCCTCTCTAGGAAATGCTGCTTTTTCATTTTGCTTCTTAAGAAGGCTGGCTGTAACTCATGATACAGAAGTTTTGCACAGCACGTGTACTGTGAGAGTTTCTCCCTTTTTTCTCATGCTTTTCTCCCCACCCATGCAGTGTTTATTTTTAAAAATCCCATTTGGTACTGCATCTGAAGAAGTGGGTTTATAGCCACAAAAACTCATGCTAACATAAAAACTAATTAACCTTTAAGAAGGTACTGCCACATTTTTTTTCTCCCTCCCTTCTTCCTTTATATATAAAGAAAACTCAGCAATTCCCAATTTCTGAAGGGTGGAAATACGTTTCTTCTTGGGATGAGGATAAGCACCATTAAAAAACAAACAAACTCGATGATAGATGAGGTAACCTCTTACCTTCTCTCTCAATTTCAAACACGCTAATGGCATCCTCAGGAGTGAGGCACCGGAACTCACTGGCAGGAAGAGTGTGCCTGCGTTGGCGTCCGGGGGAGCTCCGTGGAGGCCTGAAGTGAATGGGTTTGAGAAATGGCAATGCACTGATCACAGACATCTCCTTTGTTTGTTTCTGTGTCTTCTGTAAATGTTTCTCTTCCTTTTGGTGTCAGGATGTCTTGATTTCAGCCAACTGCCTCCAGCATGCTTTGCCAACAAATGGAAATACCTGCACAGCACATGTCAGATTAGTGTATTTGCGTCTCTTTATATATACATGCCAGAAACATGGTGTCACTTCTAGCATCTTAGTCATCATTGCCATTACTGAAATTGAGGTCCCCCAGGTCACTGAGGTGGGCCTTTGTTATTGTTTAGCAAACCCAGCAAGCATCCAAGTGATGTGCATTAGAGCAGTAATGATAGGGGAAAGGAACAAAAAATGGCTTTTATTGCATGTGGATTTGCTGACAGGGTTAAGTGGCAAGATAGGCAGGGTTAATACGCTGACGTGAGCTGTGGAGGAATGGCTATTCTGAGATTACTCAAAAGCTGGATTGGATGACTCAAACACACTCTTAGGACCTAATCCTGACAGATACAGATTGTCTCTGGCTAGGTGCTGGGTCCCTCTGCTTGCAATGGGAAAAAATGATGCCCAGCCTCAGAAAAAGCATGCTGGGTTTCCACGCAGAATCAGACTCTCTTAATACTGTCAAATCAAGCTTGTGCCTTCGGGAAAGCTTTCCAGTAATTGCTAATTAACCATTATATAACTCAAAGGACACAAGGGCCAGAGTTATTTTGCACTGGAAGAGGCAAAAAGAAAGAAATGGTGGGATCAAGGGTAACCTGCAAAACAATCTCAAAGGTAGCAATTGATCTCATTTGGGGGAGGAAACTAATTTCGAAAGGGCACATTAAGCAGGGGCTGCTGCAGAAAGGAAGCTGAAGATAATCAAGAAATCAGCTTTCTTAAATCCACCAGCCAGCCCATGGCAAAACAGCCAGCAAAAACTTCCTTGCTCCTATCTTCTGTTCAGAATGTCCTTTCCTCATTGCAGTTTGCACCCTGTGGGGTGCAAACTCAATTAATAAATGACAAAATAACAACAGAGCAAAACATATCAGATAAAGCATATGAAGAAGCAACCAAGTAATCGATTTGTTTTTACTCCTTTAAGACTGAAGCCAATTATCTTTACATTTGATTATATTTCACACAGTTTCATTAACTGATGAAGTTAACTGCCATGAGTCAGTGATGGCTATTGGGTTGGAGATTATTGCACTATACTCTTAAAACGTTGCAATTTCACTTTTACTGCACTGGCTGCCTCCTGTTGCATTCTGGCATTTGTGGTTCAGTGAGGCCTAAGAGCTCTCTGGTTTAATATTCTTAATTACCCTCCTTAAACTGCAAATCCCAGAAGGCAGCCAGAGTAGTTAAAGTGGAATAGCAACGCTTTAAGAGTGTTGTGCGATAATCTGAGACTCTATAGATGTATTCACAGAGGACTGATGTAGTAGCTTTCTCTTCTGCTCTAGTGTGTCTCATCCAGCTCTGAGACTGTATGAGATTTTGCAACTTGGGAAGTGTGGTTGTATCTGGGCAATTCAAGTGATAACACATGGTCTACTTGAGATTACCGCACTACACACTTATAGTGCTGCTATTCCGCTTTTACTACTGTGGCTGCCTCCTGTTGCATTCTGGGGTTTGTAGTTCAGTGAGGCCAAAGAGTACTCTGGCTGAACATTCTAAAGAAAACTGAAGGAATAATTTTGTTTCTTCAAACAGGAACAGTTTCGGCATGTTGCACACTTTCAATTCCTCACTGAAGTACAAAGCTCATTAAATATGCAGGGCCCAACCATCATCAGCATTATATCCTAGCATACCCCAAATATTTTCTGTGGGAGGTTAAGGATGAAATTTAACTGTCCTGGCTCAGTGCTAGGGAATCATGGAAATTGTATTTTTTTTCCCTGACATTGAGCTTTCTCTGTCAGAGAGCTCTGGTGCCACAATAAACTACAGTTCCCATGATTCCCTAGCACTGAGCCAGGGCAGTTAAAGTGGACTCAAGCTGCATTATTTCTGGCAGTCTGTAAAGGCCCTTACTTAGTAAATGGTTATCCCTTCATAAGTCCCTTTTGCCACCCTTCCCAAACACAATGCCTTCCCAAGCCCTACTGCCTCTTTGACAGAAACTTAGATGAGGTCTCCCTGGAACAGACATTCTCTGTTTTAGAAAATCAACGCTTTCCCTTCACCATGACAGCTTGATAAATGATACAGATTATCCCTTACTTCAAACATTATCACTCAGAGGAGTCTCTTGTTTATAACATTTTCATCTCACACACCCAAACTTTCATAAACTTGAGTCCCATATCTCCGAAAACCGGGGTAGCCTCTTGTTCCTTCTTCTAAGCAGTTCAACCAATAACTATTCATGAGATATATTTTGTCATATATTATACATGAGCTATAAAACCTACAGAAAATCAACAGCTGAATCAGGCTCGTGCCTTATGACTGATTCAGTTTGCCCATTTGAGGCAATCATCACAAACCCAAATGCTTTCTGGGTTGAAAAACTGGCTTGAAGGCATGAAAGCACAAACATGATTTGCAGCTTGACTGTTTTGGGGCAAAGGGTTCTGGGTTTAGGGACTTCAAGTGATACAGTGGCAGCTAGCAAAGCAAATTCATACTCTTAGGCGGTCTTGTGAAATATTGCATAGATTTGGGCATGGGTGGCAAATCTGTGTCTTATTATCAAGTGGCAGATACAGAATTAGAAACAATCGGGGGAGGGAGCCCAGAATAGTAGTAAGGATGTGCCATTAATTATAATTGATCCATTTTACTATATATAGGCTGGCTAATTAAATATGGAGCCAAGCAAAATAAATCCAGCACCAACAGATAGGACACACTGAAAAGGAGGGCGGTATCATATGACAATGCTCACAAAAGCCAAAGGCAGTAGAAAAAGAGGGAAACTGCATTATAGGCATATTGACTCCATCAAGGAAGCCACAACCCTAGGTTGGTAAGACCTGAGCAGGACAAAGGATGATTGAGGTTCCTGGAGTTTTCCTATCCATGCTGTTGCTGCAAGTCAAATGTGACCGGGCAGCAACTGTGTGATTAACTAACAAAGTGCTGCATTTCCTGTGATCGCAAAGTCTTGTACTTTTGAACCATGTCAGTATTCAATACATACAGTTTTTTAAAAAGTGCCTTCGTTGAGGGGTGATCTCTTCCAAATGTAAAGGGAGCAAAAAGGATGCCACATGTGTGCATGTGCTTAAAAGTGTTATTTCTAATGTGTTGTTTCTCAGTGTGCTTTGCAGAGTGAAAGCAAACCAAGGGGACAGATCAGGTAAAGGAGATTAGTCCATGAATTATTACAAGTCCCTGAGGTGAGTGCTTTGACGTGACAAGTGATCTGTACACAGTAGTCTTAAGTGCTACCCCTCCAATCAGATATCTAGAGATACATTTTTGGTGGCCATTATTTATTCCCAGTATTTGAGTGCATGGTGGTTGTAAATTAACATCAGATGCAAAATGGTAATCAATAAGAAATGGTAGCAGTGATAAACATGATCCCAAACTTGCTCACCTTTTCAATTTGGACAATTCAAGACTTATCAAACCCATTTACTTTCTAAGCAGCAAAAGCTGGGGGGGGGGGCATTATTATGATACATGTATGTCTATTTATGGAAAAGCTGCTAAGTTTGGACCCTGCAGTATGCAAGGAGTAGGATGGCACACCATATTTCTCATTTAGAATTTTCCATTATTTTGGACAAATTGATATCTAACTGCTAAAAAGTATTTTATTCAAACATGGCAGGAATTATCTAAATAAATCATCAATGAAGTACAGTATCTCTTAAGCTTTAGGTTTTTCAATTATGAATTTAGTAATTTCAAATGCTAAAAAAATTAACAATAATTTGTAATTTATTGTTTGGGATTTTTTCTGAGAAGTAGCAGAGACCCAGTAGAACTTTGTTTCTGGAATTATTAGATAACCTGTAGATCTACAGTGAGATCTACTGATCATCACCCTCAGAACAGGGCTAAGCTACTGGATGTACAGTTATTTGATAATAACAATATTTATTGGAAAGAACAGACAATAACAGAGCAGTAATATAGTGTAACAGTGTTTAGCAATGGACCTAGACACACTTTCAACATAAAAGAAGAAATCCAAGCACCTGTAAAGGCATTGACAGAACAGATTATATATTATTAAATGTATGTGTGCATTCAGTAGAGATATATGAAACAGGACATATATGAAAGCTCATACTACTATATGTAAAATTATTAGTCTTTAAAGTACCAGAGCACTCTTTTGTTTTTGCTGCAATAGACTAACATGGCTACCTTTGTAAGTGGTATAAAAGCATCTTTTAATCACACCCTAATAGACTGTATATATCTATCTCTACAGACAACAACTGACCCTAATCCCGTTTTGGGAGAAAGGCAAGATATAAATCCCCTAAATATATAAATAAATAAATAAAATTAAAACCTGCCATTAAATTCTAGCTTCTGATTACCTAATTGCAAATTCATGGGAAGTTAATCTTTGAGTTCTGAAGGAAAACACAATATTTTCAGATTAGAAGCCACAGTTTCAGGTCTGGGAATTTCTTCATATCTTCTCCCACAAGATGGAATGTGTTATGTCAGTAAAATTCATTTACCAATTACTAGTTTGAAATAGGGATTTTTATTAAAATAATCCTTTGCTAAAAATGTCAATGATAAAAATTTAATTGTTTAAAAACAAACAATTTAACACAATCTCTTAAAACACAAAATGTGGCTTTGGAATGAATTGCTTTTTAGGATCACTGTCTATCTACTTATGCTAAATAAACTATAACTTTCATCCAGTACATATGCATTTATGCATATACAGTATAACTTATTGAAAGTAATTATTTTAATGTATCCAATGTATACATTAGCAAATGCAATGATAAATCAGGTAAAAACAAGAGTTATTTAAGGTACATCTCTGTCGTAAACCAACTTATTCATAATTAATTCATGATATCTTGTAGATTTCTTCAGCACAGGAAAACTTAGTTCCAAAACACGCTGCAGAAATAAATCAGTTTGAGACCACTTTAACTGCCATGGCTCAGTGCTAGGAAATCCTGGGAATTGTAGTTTATTGTGGTCCCAAAGCTCTCTGACAGAGAAGGTGAAATGCCTCACAAAACTACAGCTTCCAGAATTCCCTAGCATTGAGCCAGGGCACTTAAAGTGGTCTCGAACTGGATTATTTCTGCAGTGTGTTATGAACCATAGTTCCTAGGAAATATTTTTAGGACAGTAAACTGTAATCCTGTATACAGTTAACTCTCCTTAAGTTCCATGTCGATAAAATATGCAGTTAAAAAAAAACCAAAATACTTGGCTATGGTCATATACACACCTACATGTACATCAACCCTATTTAAATTAGTGTATAATTCACGAGGTGAGGTGAGGATGTTAGGGGGCAAAATTTCCAGAGACAGAAGTAAGGAAGAAAACCTTGCCCTCAAATTATTTTATTGTTCTATTGATCCAATGTGATCATTGGATGTTACCCAAATGCTATAAAAACACTCTTACTTAGTTGAAAACAGCACATAGCTTTAAAAAAGTACACATTCACTTTCTGAATGTGACTTTTCCTAACATTGGAAGTCACCAACATAGACGCTAGAGCAAAAATATAAGCTCTTACCTGTGCATTAAACTTTAAGGATTCTAAGCACTGATCCCCCAAGATAGCAATCTGTAAACTTTGTAGAGTCACTGCCAAAAAGAATAAAAGAGAAAGCAGACTGAAGTGAATGCTGTTGCGTTACCTGCTTCTTTTCTAGAGAGGCTAAGGAAACTCCAGCTTATATATTTGTTATTTAGAAAGCACGTGATGGGACTCTTAAGATAATTTTAAACCCTCATGAGACACATAGACTTGCAAAGGGGCTTCAAGTTGACATGGCAACAAAAAGATCCTAGCAGGCTTTACTGTTTTGGCATGGTTTTCAGCTGAGGGATAAAAGTGTTTTAGCTGATTGCTAGATACAAGGATCATCACACAAGCCACAAGCGAATTGCCCCAGAGATACACCAGCAGAAAACAGGTGAAGCAAAAACACATTGCATGCCCTTGATGTAATGCTCAACATTAAAAGAGGGTGAACTGAGTGTGGCCTGGAAGCTGCGCACCAACCCCTCGGCCCCACTTTTGTTGTCCCTGAAGCCCCCAACCAATCTCCCAAAGCTTCCCTCATATTTAAAATATAATTGGCATGATTGGCAATTTTTGCCCACAAACCATGCACAAAGCCTCCCAAACACCTCAGAACATATGAAACCCCACTGCACCCCACAAGTATCCCAGAACCCCATACTATCTACAAATACCTCTACTTTCCTCTACAGTTCCTTTCAAAACAGCAAGAGGAAGTAACATGTTTCATTACCATTTTGAGAGGGACTGTAGAGGAGAAATGAAAGTATTTGGACTTGCTTTGGGGGATGTTGCCCACAGGGGTTACCTGCAGTTGCCTTCCTTGCTCTAAAGACAACGTCTCCCTCAAAATTGAATATCAATATTCCTGCAAGGCAATTTCTTTCCTAAACTTGCCCTTGACCACTTCTATTCCATTACTGAATCCTCCATCATTGCTACAAAAATAATTGCCTAGGCAGCCGTATTAGGAAAGGGATAAACAACATCTGCTTTAAATGCTACTTCCCAAAATGCATATGATTTGTTTATGGATTCTATGATAATTTGATTGCAAAGCAAGGAAAACGTGCACAAAAAGCTCCAAACAGCAGCTCTGGGAGCAGAACTCTGAGAACCAAAGGCCACCCAAGATTACTATGCTGGGTTCATTTGTGTGTGTGTGTGTGTGTGTGTGTGATTTATTTATTTATTTATACAACGTTGCCCACTATTTTTGCTCTTTTTAAAAACATCAGGTCTGAAAGATCTATTTTTATGGATTCTGTAAGAACTATGAAAATATAAATGCCACAGATAAAAATGGACAGGTTTGAACACCATAGTTCTCATGCCAAGATTCACTCCCTCCACTTCAGCACATTTTTTAAAGGTTGTCCACATATGGATTGCTTGAATTATTTAATAGTTACCTATCCTCCACTTATTCAAAAGCCAAGAGGAAAATTGTTTCTTGGGCAAAGACACTGTACAAAAACAAGTTCCTACAGCAAGTTAACAGCCATTCAAAATATACTCCAGTAGGTAGGCTGTATGAAACAGGAGGCTGTGCTATGCATGGTGCCTTAGTGTCCAAGCACCTACCTTTACCTTCATACACACGAGAAATAAAAATCTATCCACTCCTAGAATGAACAGCTAGAGACATGGGGCAAAAGGGAACCCACCTGGAGGTGCAGGCAGAACCTCACAAATCACACTAGTAACATTAGAATACTTTCCAAAAAAGGCAAACAATGATAAAATAGGGACTTTATTTTCCCTATAACTGTGGCATATAGGATATAACTCTATGGAAAATACAACTGATCCTAGTGGCTGTGTTCAGCTGCTGTAATAAACCATGGCTTACCATACATGACCAGCTGCAGGGAGCCTTGGGCCTGTACTCTCTCCTTTCCTCTACTCCACATGGCTCAAACAAGTTCAGATGCTTATGTTTTTGCTGAGGTGATGTGACCTATCATCTTGAATAACTAGCACTGATTGCCACTAATTCTGGCCCATTTCAGACAAATCAGTGTTAAATCAAGGTTTATAAAACTAGTTTGTCAGTGTTAACTCTTGTTCCCAAATTAGGTGACATGAAAAAAACAAAACGTAAAGGGATCTTGTAGCACCTTTGAGACTAAGGGCTTCTGCAGACTGCTAGAAATAGTGCAAAGGGTTAGGGAATCATGGGAACTGTATTTTATTGTGGCACCAGAGCTCTCTGACAGAGAAAGCTCCATGTCTCAGAAAAACAAAAACATTCCCATGATACCCTAGCACTAAACCTAACCCTTAAAGTGGACTCAATTTGCACTATTTCTGGCAGTCTGCAAAGGCCCTAACTGAAAGAAAGAAGCTGGTAGTATGAGCTTTTGTAGAGTTGAATCTATGTAATACTATAGACCAGGGGTAGGCAACCTTTTTGAGCCGGGGGCCAGGTTGCTGTCCCTCAGACAATTGGGGGGCCGAAGCACCATAAATAAATAAATAAATAAATAAATAAATAAAATTTAAAACATTTTTTTAAAATATATGCATGCACACTCTCTCAGCCCCAGGAAAGCCATGGCAAACCCCCTGTGGAGATTTTGCCAAGAAAACCCCAAGAACAAGTAATAACAACAATAATCAATATCATCATGGTGGGGGGCAGTGGCGGCGGCATCTGACCCCCGGGCCTTAGGTTGCCTAACCCTGCTATAGATGCATGAAAATGGGAAGATAGAGTTAACTAAAAGAGGACATTAAAATTTTCAACCTCATCTTGGATGTCTGTGGGGCAAAGGAGACAGGATACAAGCTCAAATGTCACCCCAGACTGAACCTGTCATGCTGAACCATGGCTTAGTGTAGGGGTAGGCAGCACATGACCCTCATGTAGATCTTCTCAGCTGCTCGCAGGGTCCTTGCTACCCTTACATCTGCCACAATAGCAGTAGCAAAATACTGCTGTATTACTTGTAAACAAGGCTCAAAGAGCCATGTACCTACTTTTTTGGGAGAATACACACCTGTAAACCTTGATTTGCCTTAACAAAAAAGTATACCTCCTCCCTAAGTCTTGCTTATGTGTCAAAAAGCAGCTATTTTGTATTCACTGAAACAAATTCAGCACCAGAGTAAACCACTGTTATTTTCCACATACACCAGGTGTGCCTCGCTTACATATATAATAGGTGTGTACATGCTTACATAGGCACAAAAATATGCACTTCCCACAGATAGTTCCTGCCAAAAGTTGAATTATTACTTTGAAATTGCTTATCTTGACTACTATTGAATCTATTGTGGCTAATTAATTTATGATGTCTTGCACAGATTTTTTCTCTCTTTTCAAATGGCCTAATAACACATGTATTGCCACAATATGGATTCTAGAATTTGTTGTACAATCAACATGGCAAAAACCTCTCCTTTTTTTGTGTATGACTTGGAGAATTCTGAACTGAGCTATTCAGCAATGAGACCCAACTCTTGAAGGAAGACTGACATTTTATTTTCCTAGGATTCATTCCATTCATTCAAATAAGTAAAACTACGCATTTTGGCATCCACTTTTATATCCAATCCAGCACATATCATCTCCAGAGTTATATATTGACAACCCTGGAGATTGTTTTAGGTGCTGGATTAGGTACAGAAAGCCAGTGGAATCTTCTTAGAGATTATTTCCTCTTCTACTATCAAGAGAGCCTATGAACTTGCCCTAGATAGCACTTCTAAATTTCCTTGCTTGTCTCTCTCTGTGTATTATTTTCTAAATATGGAATCAAATTTGATTGCTTTTTCATTTCCCAGCAAATCTAGATGAGCCAAAGCTGAAATTTTACAGATTCTTCCTCACCATTATTTACTGAGACAAAATGTAAACAGAACTTTTAAGATCAAGCCAAGCCCCATTTTCCTGTTGTTGTTTTTTTGGGGTGGTGATGATTTTTTTTTTAAAATCTTATCTTAAAAGAGAGCTCAGATCTGGAAGGCTTACACAGTTTTTGTACCTTTTTATTACCCTAAATAAAAATATTACAATACTTATTTCAGATCTTATTCAATGTTATATATGATTGATTTTAAGAAATAGTGGCAATGGTTTGGCACTCTAAGCTTTATGAATTGTGTTTTATTAGCATTTATTGCAGTGTCAGTTTGGATATTACATCACAAACTTGCAAACATGGTGTTAACAGATTAACAAATTTTATACTGCACTGTATTGTACTGTCAAGGAGCGCCACCTGTTGGGAAAATAAAATCTGCTAAACTGACATATTAAGGGGGAAATGTCTGTTCAAAGCAGATGGAGGAAACAGAATGGCCTGTTTACAACACTTTACATTCACGGAGACGTGTGTAGGTTACAACTGAGAACCACTTTTCTCAGAAGTCTTCAAACAGTAATTAACACATGAATGTAAATATTTTTTCCAGTCTTAGGAATCATAGGAGAAACTTGTTTTATAACCTCTGCAATAGCTGAAGCACGAAGTTCAAGATAACACTACATACAATAAATTCTGTTTACTAACAAGCACAGAAGCAGAAATAATCTAAAGAATAAGTCTTTAAATAAGTATCTTTCATAATGAAAGGAATTTCCTTAGTTTCTAAGTGACAGATTCAGTACATAGTTTTGCTTAGTGTCAAAGCTATGGATGCGTATGTATTTGTATATGATTTGTATTTGTATACAATTGGATAATGTATGTAATGTATGAACTAAAGTATGTAATTAATGTATGTATGTAACAAATGTGTGTTATGTTGATAAAATTTTATATATATATATATATATATATATATATATATATATATATATATATATATATACACACACATATCATCAGTGACTACAACCAGGATTGGAGTGTGTGTTTTTCCGTGTTCATTGAAACAGATTAAAGGTCTGACATGGCCATCAAGAACTCCAAGCTGAGAGAGAAAACAAAAGTAGGGATAACCTGCAGCTCTCTAACCTTCCCTCCTGCTGCCTTAGCCTGCCAACCTCCTGCAAGCACACTTCCCCCTCCTGTATCACAGAACTACCTTTAAGCCATCCACCTTGTTATCAAAACATCATACAAAAAAAAAATCCAAATAAATTACACCACAGTTGGACTACCCCCATTAAAACCATACCTCACAACCATAGAAGAGCATATATCAAGATGTACTCTTTCACTGTGGGTTCCTAACCTTGTTTTCTCTCCACAAAATCTCAGAAACCCAGTAGTGCCACAAATACTAGTCAGGAAGGAAATTACACCAAAGGGCAAATAATACTTTATGTACATAATGGGACCAGTCCCTGAGAATGTCCAACATATTACAGAGGTAGTTCTCATTGTGATTCAAACCCCTCAAAGCAGTCTCCTCTGGTACTATCCCTTTGGCAGGCAGCCTCAAGGAAAATCCCTTCTGTCTTACAAGTGGTGCTGAAACTGATTTCAGAAGGTATGCTTCTCAGGGCAAGGGGTTTTGTCATCCAGGTTAAAAGTTTCTGTGGCACCTGATTCAAGTTTGCAAATGGCATCAAAAGGAAGCACTGGGCAGGTTGGATGACAGTTCAAGTCCTGCTTTAACCTTCTCAGCATTTCCACCAAAACTTTCTAACAGAGGGATGAGGAAGGTATGGCCCTCCAGAGCTTGCTGGATTAGCCAGTACAAGTAATAGATAGAAAGGACAGATGGGAGCAGTAGTTCAGCATCATCAGGTGGGCCTCATGTTCTCTCTTTCAAATTTGCATGATGTAGTGTTCTGTAAAAAGAAGAGGCAATCCCATGCTGCTATACTGCTGTTTGCCACAATCAGGTGGGGATCATTTCCCAGGGATGTAGTTTAATTGCAGAATGTCATTCCTGCTCCCATGTAGTGCTGCTTTATTTCCTTTACCATTTGTCAACATGTATTTTACATGCAACTTTAGAAGGGTAACTTCAGGGTCATGGGTTTTAGTTTGAAGTACCTCTACAGCCAGGATACAGGCCATGTCAGACAACACATTCATCCATTAATGACAGCACTATTCTTCAGAAATCTCCAACTCAGCACATCCCACTTTTACTCCACAGGAACATAGCTGATTGTTCTAATCACTTTTTCCCCTGCAGTAAAGATGAATAATTTCCCCTCATTATTAGAGGTAATAAATGGGCTGGAACTACAGTATTTATTGTTTCCAGCTGGAAAACAAAGCATCCACAAGATGGGGCTAGAGTGTTTCCCAAGAGGGAATAAAGAGTAAGATTTTGCCCAGAAGCATCATAAGCACAATAGGTAAGTGACTACCTTCTATTGAGTTAAACTATTAGTAAACTACCTCAGTATTCTGAAATACACTTCTCTTAGGGCACAGGAGAAACAGATGGGCCTTGGAAGAGATAAAGCCATAGATCTCCTTAGAAGCCAAGATGATCAAATTGAGGCTGACATACTTTGGCCATATAATGAGAAGGCATGGGTCACTGGAAAAGACAATAATGCTAGGAAAAGTAGAGAGCAGAAGAAGGAGAGGAAGAGTGCATGCCAGATGGATGGACTCAATCGGGGGGACAGGAGCATGGGCTTGCAGATACTAAGAGAAGTGGGAGATAGAGGATCTTGGAGGTGTCTCATCCACAGGGTCTTCATGAGTCGAAGTCAACTCAAGGACAGATGCCGACAACATCAAAGGCCACAGAGGCATCCTGCTATTTACACCCAGCTCCTTGATCTGAAGCACGGTGCCTTCTCTTTCATGATCATCACATTTCAACAAATAGTAAAATCTAAAATACTTAGCTAGGTTACTTGGAGAAGAAACATACACACTACACAAAGAAGGGGCAAGAAACAGATGTTGGAAATGTCAGGTATACACATATACCTCATTTGGGTAAACTGGGGTGGGAAATGTATTGTCTCCTGAATTTGTTGGACTGCAAGTCCAGGCTATACTGCGTATGACTGATTGGTTGTTGTTGTATGCCTTCAAGTCATTTCTGACTTATGGCAACCCTAAAGCAAACCTTCACAAGGTTTTCTTGGCAAGATTTGTTCAGAGAGTGTTTGCCTTTGCCTTCTTCTGCAACTGAAAGAATATGACTTGCCCAAGGTTATCCAGTGAGTTTCCATGGCTGAGCGAGGATTCAAACCTCTAGTTTCCAGAATCATAGTACAACACTCAAACCACTATACCATGCAGGCTTACAGAGCTGAGAGCTGTAGTTTAACATTATCTGGTGGGTTAGACATTGCCCATTCTATGTTTGGATGGTGCATCCCTGTATGAATATTGCCAAGTGAACCCATACATAATGGATTAGAAAAGTGAAGGCAAAATATGCTACTGCATAGAGAACTCAAGTAGTTTCATTCTACCCTGAGCACTTAGGTTTCACACAGATACATCAACATATAATTAGCATGAGGATCTTCATTTGGGACACCATATCTCTTTTAAGGGTATGGTTTGTTAGAAAATACTGCAATAAGTTTTAAATGTAGGCCATCAAACTTTAGTTGGGAATTTCCATAGATGTGCATGTCCTAACATGAACCCCTACACTTGTTCCTATCCCCAGAGACAGCATGAGAACTTGTAGGACTGCAATGTAGGGCACATAGATTATCTTTATAACTCAAAAAAATTACTCATTAGAACTTAAGATTTTTTTTTTGATGCCCCCTTCAGTTGCTGCTACCCTATACCATATTAAGGTAGGTGAGGATGCCACAGTATTATTGGGAACCAATCGTAAGCAAGGCCCATAAAGCCTAATTTCTCTGTTAAAGTACTTTAAAATGATATGTTGTACAAAACTACATCATAATCTTTACTGCTAAGCACATTGCAGATACTGAATGGGAATTGTTTGGGTTTGCGATTTTTTTACGATGAAGAAATTAATGCTAAACTCTCAATCAAACGCCTACATTCCACCTGCATTTTATAACAATAGTATTACTTCATTCTTTCATTCATGGGATCACAGAGATGGAAGGCACACAATGGCCATCTGGTCCAACCTCTGTCATGCAGGCACACTGTCAAAGTACTCCCAAAAGATAGTCATCCAAGCTCTGTTTAAAGAACTCCAAAGAAGGATAACTCATCACCCTCCAAGGCAGTCTATTCCAATGTTGAACAGCTTTTACTGTCAGGAAGTTCTTCCCATTGTTTAGGCAGCATCTCCTTTCTTGTAATTTAAATCCATTGGTTTGTGTTCTAGTCTCTGAAGCAGCTAAAAACAGGCTTGCACTGTCTTCAACACAACATCCTTTCAAATTTTTAAAAGCAACAAATCATATCATCTGTCTTCTCTTCTCTAAAATAAACTTTCCCAGTTCCTAAGCCATTCCTCATTCTATTTTTTATGTTGTGTACAGAGCAACATGGCCCACAACTTCCAGATGCTCCAACCTGATCCATCCAACTAGTCAGGCTTTCACCTCAAGATCCCTCAATCCTTCAAGAAAGAGAGATTCTTATAACCATGAGGCATTAGCTCCAGCAACTCCTCTACTGATCTCTCAGCTTCTGAGATACCATGTCACAATTGGACTCCCTTCACTTGCATATCATCTAAGCTAACAGATGGATGTCCAAGAGTTAACTGGGAGTACTATACTCAAAACTGTTCATATACCAGACTCCTAAGAAAGTGAAGCGTTTTCACCAGCAGAGTAGTAGCATAAAAAATAGAGCTTGCTCATTTATATTAGGTAAAGAAATAAACTTATCTCCTTATTTCCAAGTCTCTAATGTCTTGAAGCACACTGCCGAAATAATCCAGTTTGAGACCGCATTAACTGCCCTGGCTCAGTGCTAGGAAATCCTGGGAATTATAGTTTATTGTGGTCCCAGAGCTCTCTGACAGAGAAGGTGAAATGCCTCACAAAACTACAGTTTCCAGAATTCCCTAGCATTGAGCCAGGGCTGTTAAAGTAGTCTCAAACTGGATTCTTTCTGCAGTGTGTTTTGGAATCCCCCACCTCCAGACACTTGTAGCCTCCAGTTTCATCATCATCTCTCTATTTTGGCTAAGATCTTCTGCCCGCTTCAACAATTCTGCCCCCTGCCTTTCCTTCCATCTCCTTCCTGTTCTCAAGCTACAATACAAAGCAGAAATATGAGATGATGGGGCTAAATATCAAGAAGAGATTATGCACCACATAGCTCCCTCAGCAGCCCTCTGCCTTTTTTTCCATTTTATCTTTCTTTGTTCTCTTTCCATTTCATTTGTTATTACCACCTTTCATTTTGTGAGTCACTCCCACCAAGACGTTTGGGGACAGCTATTTCCCTCCCCATCCCTAACATTAGGCAGACGCTGAAAAGGAGGCAGCAATAAGGCCAAGGAAGGGAGGCACTCAAAGGGTCCTCATGTGTTTCTTAAACTGGACTGCTGCTGCTTTCAGCTGCAATGGAGGGTGCTCTTGCCATCACCACTGTGAAAGATTCAAGGCCCAGTACCATGCTGGCTGTACTACGTGGGATGGGAAGGGGTGCCATCTTATTCTTCCCCTCAGGCGACCAAAAGGTCTGGGATCAGTCCTTTTGAGTTCACCCTCCACATATATACTACTTTCTCTCTAACCTTTGTTGGAGGTAGAAACCTCAAATAGTAAAGTCCCAGTATATTGGCTTCCCTTCTCTCTCTGTATAACAAAACAACAAAACCACCTGGGATTGCATTTATCCTGTTTTACCTAACAGCACCAACAATTTTCCTTATGCAAAAGCATAGAGATTTTTTGAGAGGTTCAGTGTTCCTGTCTAATACAGGGGTTTGTGATCTCACAAAGCACTGAGACACCCTGGATCTCTCTCATAGGAAGCACCTTTTTGTTTTGCTAATGGAATTTAAATGTCCTGGACTTTAAAATGCTTTGTTTTCCCCATACCACATGGCCAGAAGGAGGAGTAGTCTGCCTGCATAGATGTCCCGATATACAGAACACCACCACCAGTATCTTGACAGAATGCAGGCCTGTGACTAACATTATTGATATTTTCCCCTCATGTATTATTTTTAACATGATGAAGAAGCCAGTGGAGCTTCGAAAGCTTGTGACATATATTTTAT
>CM034703.1:199734730-199760272 GCA_020142125.1 Phrynosoma platyrhinos | reverse complement strand
GGCTGCTGGAACGAATTAATTTCGTAAGTAGAGGTACCACTGTAGATCCTTCAATTAACATATGTTCAACCAAAGCAAAAGCATTTTCTAATGAACAATTACTATTTAAACTAGTGGTCATAACATCTGAACTGCATTTGGCTACTTAATATTCTGATTTAGCCCTATATTTGTCTTATATTCCTATATATAGGCTACTAACTTCAATATAATTTCCAGTTTTCTTGAAAGATGTAAATTATATCAAAGCCTAATAACTTTGTATTGTTGTTAGAAAGCATTAAAACATGATTGATCCAGCTTTCTAATACATAAAATAATGTGTCACAATATTAATATAAGTAGGATTCAGATTTTTTCATTAAAACATTAATGCAAAAAAAAAAACAAAAAACTGGTCTTTTTCCAACCCTGTATGAACCAAAACAATTCTTGTTTGTATATACATTTCTTATATTCCAGAGTCTGATAAAGAAAGAAAGAATTAAAGCTGCCATTAAATTTTGCCAAGAGGTAGGAAAACTAGCATTTTGAAAGTTTGGGAGTTCTGATTCAGTATATAACTTTTAATGCTCCAAACTTTTATTCTATTTTATCCACCTAAGGAATCACATCAATCAGATCTCTGGTTTCTGGTATTTAATTCAGTCTTTTGGGAGATTACTTAGTAACCAGCTGGCATTTCATAGCGCTTTGAGACTGAAAGAAAGCAAAAGGCCTGCTAGAATTGCTAGAGATCTGTGTGGTTGGACAAATAACCTGCTTCAGCTCTCTTGTACTTCCATTGGGAGATCACTTACCCTTTATTTTTTCCACTTGTGATGCAGGTTAAAGCCTTTTATTAATTTTATTTCAATTTGTTGACTTGGAGATTGTGCTATTGAACTTTTTATTTTAAAAAAATCTCTCAAAAAGAACTTCACAGGAGTGGCAGTAAGTGTATTGACCTTAAGGATAACACATAGAATTTATTATAGCTATGACTATGCAAGCAACCAGAATTCCAAGTTTTTGTTGTTGTTAATTGCCCTTGAGTCGATCATGACTCATGGTGACCCTGTGAATGAGACATCTTCAAGACCTGTCTTCCGCTACTCTGCTTAGTTCCTGTATATTCATACTTGTGATCTCCTCTATAGAGTCCATCCATCTAGCATGCAGCTTTCTTCTCTTTCTACTTCCCTCCACCTTTCCTAGCATTATTTTTTTTTTTCCCAAAGAGCCCTCCCTTCTCATGATGTATCCAAAGTACAACCAGGGAGATTTCTGGCTTGATCTGTTCTAGGACCCATTTATTTGTCCTTTTGGCTGTCCGTGGGATCCTCAGCACTCTTCTCCAGCACCACATTTTAAATGAGTTTATTTTCTTCCCATCTTGTTTCTTAACTGTCCAGCTCTCACATCCATACATGGTAATAGGGACTACAGTGGCTTGTATGATTCTAACTTTGGTGCTGAGTTGTACATCTTTGCATTTTAGAATATTTTCTAGTTCTTTCATAGCTACCCTCCCCATTCTCAGTCTTCTTCTGATTTCCTGACCATTCTCCCTCTCTATCAATGTTTAATCCCAGATATGAGAATTCTTTTACTATTTCTATTTCTTCATTGTCTGTGTTGAACTTGTCTGGATTCTCCATGAGCATTATTTTTGTTTTATTTATATTCAACGGTAACCCTGCTTTTGTGCTTCCTTCCTTGATCTTCCTTAGTAGTTTCCAGATCTGGGAGGTTTTCTGCTAGCACACTCATCCCTCTCTGTTCACAGACTTGCCACCTGCAGTTTCAGTCCTTCATGGACAGCAAGTGAGGAAGGACAAAATGGTTTGTGCGCCCCAGGTGCATACACAGTGCCACACGCACTGAGGATTGAGTATTTACATTTTTTCTAGATTCGTAGTGTGTGTGAAATAAGGAAGAGTAGATGTCAGCCACAGTTGTATGGATGGACCTCCACTCCCTGCTTTTGATATATGTGTAGCAGTGTCTCAGTTACATACGAAGTAGTGGGGAATCTGTGTTCAGTGTAGCTGGCACATGCTCCTCCTACTTGCACCATGATTTGCCTTAAATACAGGATAGGGTGTCCCATATGACCAGGGCTGGGGAGTAGGAGTAAGTGGTTTTTATAGGAGTAACATTAAGATTAAAAAACTTACTCCAGAGTAGGACAGGGAGTAACCTCAAAATCACCACTACTCCCCAGCCCTGCATATGACTCTAAAAAAGGATATCTTCTGTCGCCCCTATATAGGAGAGTTCTGTATAAAGCAAGAAACCTGGCAATCCTATTTATCACTAATATGAATGAGTTAAAATATGGATGTCTTGCGCTACATGTATAAATCTAGAAATTTTAGTCAAAAAATTGACCCAAAAAAACTGGGCTGACTTATCTACAGGTCAGTGTATGTTCTGTACTTTTAACTCTTATCAAAAAGGGAACCATGTCCTGGTGAAAGGTGAGAGCTTAATCTTTTCTCAGAGCACCTAGAAGAAGCATCATTCCCCTCCACTGTCTCATCCATACAATCTTTAGGGTGAGCACAAACAGTTATGCCTATAAAAAAATTTAAAGATCTTTAGCATTTTCCTTCGCTTCATCCTTTACATCGTTTGTTACATGCTGCTAAGGTTTACCCTCAACTTATCCACGAGTCATATCAAAATCCATAATTTTGTCCCCAAAACCTGCCCTCAGCTTTGGGGACAAAATGACGTTGACTTATAGTTGAGTATATATGATATATCATATGGGATCTCTCTACAGTTTACAAAAAATCAATTTAAACAATTTACAATGATGAAATAAATGTTTTAAAAACATATTAAATAATTAGGACATGTTAAAGTTCAGTTATTTGAAATGTTAAAACGGAAGACTTGAAAGTATAGGATGGATTATATGGGAGAAGGTGATCCTGTAGGTAACCTGCACCCAAGCTATGTAGGGCTTTGAAGGCAACAACCAATACTTTGTACCTTACCTAGAAACTAATTGGCAATCATTGGAGTTATTTTAATATACCCTTATTTTCTGGCGTATAAGACTACTTTTTAACCTGAAAAATCGGGGGTTAAAGTGGGGGTCGTCTTATACGCCGGGTATGAGGAAGTTCATGATAGGTTTGCCTTAGTGTCATCATCAGTTGGAAATGACTTGAAGGTGCACAGCAACAACAACAACAGTTTTGGAAATCATACTCTTCCCAAACTCTATATTTTAACTGGAAAAGTGGGGGGTCGTCTTATACGCCCAGTTGTCTTATACGCCGGAAAATACGGTAGGTGTAATGTGATCAGTCCTAGATGCACAGGTAACAAGTCTGGCTGCCACGTTTTGCACTAATTGAAGTTTCTAAATTTGGTACGGAGGTAGTGCATTGCAGAAGTCTAGCCTTGAGTTTACCAGCATATGCAGTACCATCTTTAGGTCCTCCAGCTGTAGGAAGGGACACAGCTGGTCTATCATTTGAAGCTGATAGGAAGCATTCCTGGCTGTATTCTCTTATCTGGGCTGCCATTTGGAGTGATGGACCCAGATGCACTCCCAAGCTGCAAAAACAGTCTTTCTGGGAGGAGTGTAAGCCCATCTGAGATTGGTTGGCGTACTTCCATCTTGCCAGGTTTCAGTTTCAGATCTGATGCCATAGTCAATGATATTGAATGCTGCAGAGAGGTCCAAAAGCACCAACAGGGACACACTTCCCTTTTTGCTCAGGCATCCATTGAGGCATCCATGACAATCTCAACTCCATATCTTGCTCTGAAGCCAGTTTGAAATGGTTCTACAAAGCCTGTATCATCCAAGACTTGGGAAGGCAACTGTATGGGCCTACACTTCCCATTCAGTGATTTAATGTGCGTTACTGAAGAGCAGTTTACAACTAGAGAAAGTCTCATTGGAAGACATTGTTAGTATTGTGGTTGTGCTGCTTTTAGCCACTTCCAGAAACATGAAACTGTATCTGACCACTTGCCATGGCTGTTTGTTCACTTGTAGCAGAAAAATAGTTTGGGGTTGCTGTACAGCTTAATGTTATGTCTAGAACAACCAAGTGTGAGCAGAGTCAGCATGTCTATTAAAATAAATATACACTGGATGCATTGTGGATTAAACGTGACGGTGACGGTATCAGTCCCCTCTATTCACTGACCTTTCTAGTACTTCTGCCCCTTTAGAACAAAAACTTTTGAGGGAATTGTAATGAACACAGCTATAATGATTTGCCATTATGTTTGCACAATAGCTACCTGTTGTTACAGAACATTTTTAGAACCATCTGGTAAGTTTGTTGTCATTTCCAAGTTGTTTAGTTTTACAGTGTCCATAAGTAGCTCCATTTTTATTCCATGGATTTTTTTTAACTACACAAATGCTGTTCCTTAAGCAGCATTTTGAAGAACAGTCAAGTAATGGTGATACTTTTACAGTGAGAAGACGTGAGGTGATGCTTTTCGGTTCTCCATTTTAAGGTTGAAAATGTAATGCTTGGTTGGATCCAGCATTTCTCCCTGCCATTGGGAGCACTTGCTGATTAGAGTTCTACTTAGGACCTTTCCAGTTGGCACCAGAGTGGTATGATTTTCTCCTCCCCCAGCAAACCCTTAGCATTACTTTCTATGTTGTTTTAAATGGTTCTTTGACCATCTATAGCAGATAGATATGGGGACTACAGGTGGGAGAGGGGGAGGAACCAAGTTACGTATTATATTCCCTGCCCTTCCACCAGAAATGCTCTGTTGGATCAGAGACATTTGTGGATGGAAAGAGCCTTTCTCCCAACAGGAGGTTTATTTATCTATTTCTCCAACATTATGATGGACAGTTATATATACCTATATACAGTTAAAATATATCAAATTGTATCTGTAGTTAAAGTTGAATATTATGAAGCTTTATACTAACATCTTCACTTTCAGCAAACACAACTAAAGTATATATGTTAAAAAAAACTGTGGTTTGATGTGTAGCCACAATAGCTTTCTTGGAAAAAAATAGTAAAATAATAAATCTACTCGATGGTTGAACAAACACTCAAGAGTTTGTCTGCAATTTATTATTTAACCTTTAATTTTGGTTTATTTGAAATTTGTGCTTTGTATGCACAAACATAAAATAAAACTGTATAATTCTGTATATCTATGCAATATTCTGGGTGATGGGGACAGGAGGAGGAGGAAGAACCATCTCATTTCCATTTGAGGCATTTTCTGAGAATTGAAGATTATGGGGAGGGAAGACTTATTCATCCTAATGCATGCTACCCCCTAACATTGCTCCCCATATGGCATACATTTAAAAGATCAAACTAATTAGCATGTCAAGGAGGGGAAAATGAAAAGGGCAGAAGACAATGTGTGTGGGTGCATGAGATAAATGTGTCAGATGTTGATGGTATGTATTAGAATGGAGGGATGAGGAATGTGAGGTGCATGTAAGAGGATGATGCACCCATGATGATGGGTGCGTATTTGTAGTTGGATGACACATGACAGGGGGCCAAACATAGATCGGAATCCAATAGTATTTGCAGTACACCAGCAAGGATGATGATGATGATGATTGATTGATTGATTATGATTATGATAATTATGAAGTATTTATACCCCGCTCTTCAGCCAAAATGCTATCAGAGCGGTTTACAAATGATTAATTGGACATTTCCCTGCCCTCAGGCTTACAATCTAAACTGGATTTGACTCCCAGTTCTTTAAGAATTAGAATGCCTCTCCCCTATCCTAAATGATATTGCTGAAATGGAGAAAGCTTCGGGAAAGGGTAGTTGGAGTGGAATTTGGGTACAGAAGACTGTAACCTGTCTTCAGTTCTGTTGCTCTGGCGTTGGAATTCTTTAATTCTGTTTGTCTTTTGCCCTGCTTTCTGGCTGGTTGATACTGAGGTTCTGGTTAAAACAAAACAGAAAAAAGTGTACAAACCTGACACCTGCCCTCCTCTCTTGTGTGTCTGAATGTGAGTGTATGTGCACATACATATGTGGAGAAGAAACTCTAGATGTGTCCATTGCAGTTATCAGCTGTACTCTGACATATAATCCTCAATAAATTATTCTGAGAGAATGTACAGTTGTCCCTCCACATTTTCAGATTTGACTTTTGCTGATTTGATTATTCGCAGGTTGTATTAGTATGTTCTCTCTAAGTATATCTAGGTCCTCCATTGCAACTCTGTGGTCAACTTTAACCAAAAGTTGCACTGAAGGACCTAGAGATTCCTAGAGAGAACACTCCACTAGGCATTTGTAGCTCTTCCAGTGTAATTCTATGGTCAAAGTCTGGCAGATGTTGACCCCAGAGTTTCACTGGAGGACCTAGAGATTCCTAGAGAGGTGTTCTCTCAGGTAAAACATAGTGTTTTCATTATTTGCGGTTTTCCACATTCACGGGGGTCCTGTGCCCCTAACTCAAGCAAATGTGGAGGAACCACTGTAATTAAATGTGGGAGTAGGTTTCCACTACATCTGTTGTTAATTTGAGAAGTTTTTAAGGCTTGTTGTTGTTGTTGCTCTTTTACAAGAGAGATTGGAGTTGTTCCAAGATGAGAAGAATCATACCAATCCTGATTCTAGTTTTTAACTACATAGTGAAACCTCTGTAATGTTAATGTCAATGAAATGTGCATTAGAAAAGGGATGGTGAACTTTGGAGTTGACCAGTGTTTTGGACTACATCTCCCACAGCTCCTTCCCAATAGTCATGTTGGGCACAACGTTTCTTGGATATGATTCCTTGGAAGTCCAAAACATTTGAAGGGCCCAAAGTTCTCCACTGTAGAACATCAGGCACTGTCTGTGTATTTCTGCCACCACTTGCAAGGCACAAGTGCACAGGTACCCTGGACTGGTGATGGCCCGGGCTGTGGGTCACCAGTCAGTTGGGGTGCAGGAAGTCCCTTGACCAAACTCCCCACCTGAGTTCCCTGGTGTGGAAGGGGAAAGAGGCTGGGCACAGAGATAGAGATACAGTCAACATGGTGCCTGGCTATTTTTGAATGCCTGCGCCACTTTGGAAGTGGGGAAACAGCTTGCCCCCCCATCCAGTAGGCAGACTCAGCATCACAGTGCCTCATGCTCTGTCAGCTAGAATTGCCATTTCTCTCTATGTGTGCTTATGACAAAAGTGTGTGTTCATAGCAGTAATATTGAAAACTGGCTGTACCAACTCTCTTAAAGAGCAGGCCTTCCTGATATGCTACTAGCAGTAGCAACAGTGAGGAAGACTTCAGGGGGCCATTTATACTTCTTGTTCCCGGGGCATTAGCCCCCCAGGTCTAATGAGAAGCATCTGGCAAATGCTGAATGTTTCTAGAGCAGTGGTTCCCAACCTTTGGTCCTCCAGATGTTTTGGACTTCAGCTCCCATAATTCGTGGCTGCTGGTCAAGTTGACTGGGGCTTCTGGGATCTGAAGTCCAAAACAAATGGAGGACCAAGGGTTGGGAACCATTGTCCTAGAGGGCAGAAATAACACACCTGTATCTTGTCAGAGGAACCTACAGGCCTTTCGAAATGCTAATGAGAGTTTTTGTGGCCTCTTCTTGCTGTTGGTACATCTGTTCCATAGCCATAATTCCAGTAACCTTTGTTGATATGTCTGAACTGTGCCTGGTGAAGTAAACTTGATTATGATCATGTAGCTGGGCCATGGTACAACAGTTACTATACACATAGCCAATACATGTTGATCACCAGTGCACCATTTGAATTGTGACCTTCAAAGATGTAAAGTTTATCATTGACATACTATTTTGCTTATATTTTTGAGTAGAGACCATTATCTGCAGATAAGTTAATTCCCTTTTCCAGCCCCACCCCCATTCTTCTAAATTCTGTTTTATTAGGCATATTTTTTCTTGTGATGAAGGAGCCTTTCATTGTTTGGTCATAGGCTTCCTCTTTTTACTCATACGGCTTGTCAGTCTTTGTGCTCGCCTTTCATTGTTTAGTCCCTTTAAAAGCCAGCTCATAAGAAGGACTCCTTGCCCAGCTCCCAAAGATGTTGAAAAAACAGAGCAACAAAGTACTGAAAAGCTAATGGCCCCCAGCTGTTCTAGTGCATGTTCACCCATGAGAGGCTCTGTCAATTCCTTTGATACTCTACCATCATCTCTCATATTTTTGAAAGGGTTCTGTTACAAGTGAGGATATGCTGGGAAAGATTCTAAATTTTCTTTCTTCCCTTCTTCCCATTTTCTTTCATATATTCTTATTTTTATCTGTCTCCGTACTAGCTGATTACATACATACTGTACTATCATTGAAGTTTTTTAGGCCAACATCATCACTCCTCTGCATAAGCTTTGATGGAGCATGAATGTTTGTGGACAGGGCAGGGAAACGGTTTGCTGTTCATGCAAAAAGTGTGTCTTTGTTAAAAGGACATGATGGGGCTTCTTTTGACAACACCCTGTTTTACTTGATGTTTTTAGGAGCTAGATGAGGAAGGCTTGGTTATAAAATGCTTTCTGTCGATTTTCTGCTCCACACCAATTGATACAGGTTAATCTTCAGCATTTACATTGAGGGAATTCAGTGTTGTCTTATGTATGCTAGACCTCTCACATAAATTGCTCTTTTTAAGGCTAGAGCATTTTTGTTGTTGTTATGTGCAGCTAGTGTGGCATAGTGGTTTGAGTGTTGGACTATGACTCTGGAGACCAGGGTTTGAGACCCAGTTTGGCCATGAAATCCACTGAGTGACCTTAGGCATGTCACATGCTCTTGGCCTCAGGGGAAGGCGATGGAAAAACCCCTCTGAACAAATCTTGTCAAGAAAACCCCATGATAGGTTTCTTAGGCTCACTGTAAGCCAGAAATGAGTTGAAGACACACAACAACAAATGCCCCAGTCATGTGAAGAGCCATTTATGTGAGAGGTCTAGCATAGTCAGGGATATAGCCTGGAGGAGGACAAAATGAAGACATTGAGCCTCAAATAAAAGTTTTGTCCCTCAAATGAAATTTTCCTTCAATCCCCACATTTCTAGAATTGCTGAAAGTGAGGCATTGATAATACCAGTAATTCATACCTAGAATTCTACTTTACTGTGTTTGCATTCCCTTGGGAACTTTGATTACCTCTTTTATTTGGATGCTCAAACTATTTCTAAATGCTCAACAAGTTTGAAGTTACTGTAATGCTGGAAATTTGGGGCCTGACAGAAAATTTCATTTTGCTTCTCAAACTCTGCAGCCCTGTCTAGGCAGCCAATTTATAGATCTCCATGGAGTTTGTACAAAGGAAAGATTGATTGATAAAATTAGCCTGTAACTTCATTTGTACAAAAATCAAAAACATTTTGAAATAAATTCAGTATGCACATTTGTAGATATATCTGTAAACTATGGCTTAATCAGATTTAATATCTGCTACAGTGGTTATATTGACTTAGTGGAACTTATGTAACTTACCAAATCCCTATTGATTCAGTGAGGCTACTCTTATTATAACTAACAATTATATTTAGTCCTATGTTTGTGTTTCATGCAGCAAAACAACATTAGTTTGGGGGAAGTTAAATCAAAATAATAATATTCCTAAAGTGTTTATCAAAGATGTTTAAAACAAAATATTTTGTATTTTTGATCCTCCCCCCCCCCCAAAAAAATCTGGTATTGACTGGCCAGTTCATTTGCTGTGCATTGGATATCATTCAGGGGCACACCAAGTTCCACAATGTAAAAACCTTACATGACAAAATCAAATGATGAAAGTTCTCATGTGAGACTGCTACTTATTATGTGCAGTGTGGGGATGTAAAGTAAGGGTAAAGGGACTAGCTTTTTGCTTCTTGGTGGATTCAGTATGCATATGTGGCAAATATATCATGGAAAGAAGACAACTATCCAAGCTAGATGTCAGAAGAGAAACTTAAAAAGTGAGCCCCACTGTTGTTTGAACTGGTAGTTCCCAGTCACAGGCTTGTCACCTCAGGGAAGGCCAATCCAGAGAAGAGATTATGAGTTTTTTAACTTGATTTTGGAGAGTGGGGAGATTTTCAAAAGCAAATGCAGGTGGGAAAGAAACATATCAGAGATATTTGGGAGCAGCAGTGTGATTTCTATTTTTGGGGGGGGCAAAAATACCCACTATTTTGTTTTAAGCACCTTTGATAAACACTTTAGGATTATTATTATTATTATTATTATTATTATTATTATTATTATTTGATTTAAACCCCTCCAGTAATGTTGTTTTGATACATGAAACATAAACATATAGGGTTAAATACAATTGTTAGTCATAATTAGAGTACATTTCTATGTCTTCCTAATTTTAATGAGATTTTTTCTAAGCTGCTATTTGCTTCACAAGGGAGGAAAACATATTTCCTCCTCCTCCCACCCATGGAGAAATAGCTCTTTTTGGGGAGACAGGGGACCAGGCTGGTGTAATGGTTTGAGCTTTGGAGTAGAGCACTGAGAGACCAGGGTTCGAATCCTGTCTTGGCCATGAAAAGCCACTTGGGCAACTCATACTCTCTCAGCCTCAGAGAAGGGCAATGGCAACCACTCTCTGAAGAAAGTTGTAAGAAAACCCTATAATAGGTCCACCTTAGGGTCAGCATAAGTCTGAAACAACTTGAAGGAACACAGCAACAAAGAGAAATAAAATTAATTCTCCAGCACTATGACTCTGATTTTTCCCCAGCGAACTGCATGAAATCAGACCATGAATTTCCCAACCCCTTCTCTTGTTTGTCCTTGTTTTATCAGCATGAGATTCCAATCTTACTGAGTTGAATCCAGACTAAGTCGTACTTAGAATAATTCTACAGTATTAAATGGGACTTATATGAATTATCAGTAACTTAAGTTCCATGCGTTTCAGTGAGTCTGCTCTGAATATGACAGAGTCTGGACCCAAATCATAGTATGTATTGGGATAATGTGAGTAGCATTCCTGCTTTGCCCCATGGCCATTAAATTGTGTGGTGCCACAGGGTTGCAGGTTGTCTCCCATGCTGTTCAATATTTCTTGGGTGAGATCATAAGGGGATTTAAAGTGCAGTGCTGTCAGTATGCTGATGACACTCAACTCTTTTTTGGAGTTGGCTTAGCAGTATTGGTGCTGTACCATACTGCTGTGGTCTGGATGGTGGCCAGTAAACTGCGGTTGAATCTCAACTAAGACCAAATCTGTGGACTGGTGGCTGTCAGGTCTGGGTAAATCACTTGCCTTGGATGGTGTTAAACCCTTGCTTGGGAGTTTGCCTAAATCTGTCTTTGTCACTGGAGACCCAGGGAGAATTTGTGGCTCAGGGTCACTGGAGGATCAGATGGCCATTATGGCTCAGAGTGGTCTGGCAGCTGCAGGCTATCCAGGACAGAAATAACTTAGCCATACAAGTTCATATGTGGGAACTTCCCAGTTAGGCAACTGCAGTGCATTCTGTGGGGGTCTGCCTTTGAAGGTGACTCAGAGGTTGCAGCTAATACAAAGTGCAGCAACTTGATCTACTGACCAGAACAACATACAGAAACCATATTATATTGGTTTTTAAATAGTTGCACTGGTCTCTGGTCTGAAGGTACTGTTAATGACAGTCCTAAATGGCTTGGGACATCAATACTTGAAGCAGTGTCTCCTTATATCTGACTGCTTGAATATCTGCCGGAGGAGCCCTCTGTATCTCATTAGTCAGGGCAAGATGTTGTAGGAGGAGGGCCTTCTCTGCTATGGCACCCCAGTTATAAAATACTCTCCTCTTAAAGGGCTGAATGGTGCCAATGTTCGTTTAGATCCTTGTTTGTTTTATACACATCTGGACATGTGCATGGCTTAAATAGTCATAAGCTATTTTAACTGGTTTTAATCTCTCCTTACTTGTTAGATTTGTTTAATATATTTTCACCCTTTATAATCATTTTATTGCTTACATTATTTTAAGTTGATTTTATTGTATGAGACCTTTAGATAGAGAGTGAGATGTAGACATTTTAATAAATAAATAAATTAGAAATTAGAAATATACCACATTTAAAATTCTAATTCTTTGGAAATCATACTGTTCATTGCAGTCACATTTATACCTTTTCAAAAATAACAGTTATATATTATGAAAAGTATTTTTAAAGCCATTCTCATCTTTGAGAATACTTGAGTAGTATACAGTATGATGGCTGTAAAAATAGCCATACAAATACAACTTTAAATAAACGCATCTAAGAAAAGTGGGGGACTTCCTTAGATTTTATACATTTTATAACAAGTGCTTTTGGAGGCTAATACAATACATACATTAAAGTGAAAACAAATAAAATTATTCCAGACAAAATAAAAAGCAGGAATTGTTTTGTTAGCCTGTAATTGAAATTATATACAAACGATGCTGAACATGTCAAATGGGCTAATGTAGAATAGTTTTTAAAAGGAAAGCTGTTGCAAGTGTATAGTCTGAATGCAATTTATTGTATTTAATATCTTTGAGTTATGGCATGTGTTTAGCAATTTTTGCCGATGACTTGCAATCAATAGGCATAGCCAATACAGATAAGGATTTGGAAGCTAATGCATGAGCTCAGAGTTAAGAAATAGAAATTGGATGAAATTTGATACTGCAGAGTGTAAGGTCATGTAAGTGGGGACTAGTAATAAGCACTTATGCAGTCTCTTGTGATCTCTTCAGCTAGAGACAAAGGAGACAAGAGGCATCCTGACTGATCGCACAGTGACCAAACCACTTTTCTTTCATATGCACATTACAGTGAAATGTTAAAATCATTTTCAATTTATATTTACATATATACAATTGACTTCCATTGAATCTCCAGTTTGACCTCAACTATTTTTCAACTTAATCTTGTTTGTTGTCTTCACAATCAATGTATTATATCATTTATATCCTCTCTGTGTTATAACTTCAACTTTAACATTTTCAATCATTTATATTTATATTTATATTCCACCCATGCTGTCTTTTTCCTTTAGCATTGCTAGCCAAAGTATTTCACTGAGCTTGATAAAAACAGCTTTCCTGAAATCCAAGGTTCATGTTTAACTATACTGTACTTTAGCCTGTCCCACAATCCTGAGTTCTAGTATTACATCAGTGCTTCTCCATTATTTTCTGTCACGCCTCCCCCTAGGAAAGAAGAAAACATTTTGCCCCCCCCGGCGCGACTGTAAATAGTCACATGGGCGGGTTTGACCAATCAGGATAGAGCACGTCGGGCTGCTACTGGGGCTGCACTGGGACAATCTCCCTCTCTCCAGCCGTAACGGGCCCCCCTTTACGGAGCCTCGCGCCCCCCCTGGGGGGCCCGCCCCACTATTTTAGAAGCGCTGTATTACATGGTATAATACCAAAGTAACAACTGCATTGATTCCAGTGACCAACTTATCCCTGTTGGTTAAGATCAAGTCCAGGATCTTTGATCCTCTTGTTCCTTCCTCCATCTTTGAAAAAGGAAATTATCTGCAAGGCACATTAAGACTTTGTTGGAGAGCCTATGCTTAGCATAGCTAGTCTCCCAGAAGATATCAGGATAATTAAAATCCCCCATAGTGACCTGTTCTTGCTTGGAGATTTCTGAGATTTGTTTCAAAAAACATCATCCACTGCCTCGTCTTGGTTTGATGGGCTGTAGTAATGTCTTACCACAGTGGGCTTTTTTCTATTTCTTTCTTTCTTTAGTTTTACCCAAGTGCTCTCCGCTAGTCCAGTTTGATCACTCTTGTGGATTTCTGTTTTTGACATATACTACTCCTCTACCTCCTTCCCCATCTACTCTTTTTGAACAGATTATATTCCAATCATGGGAGTCTTGTTATATCTACAGGGTCATATTTACAGTCCTGCAGTAGGACTTCTAGCTAGTCTTGTTTGTTTCACACACTCTGTGCATTGATGTGCAGACATCTAAAGTGTTGTTTGTGCTCTTTGTTTATTCTACTGTGAATGTTACTGGGGCTGATGATTTTATATTGTTTTATTTTGTTTTAATTGTTAATTGGATTTTAATCATGTTATTTGTTTTATTTTGTTTTAATTGTTAATTGGATTTTAATCATGTTAATGTTTTAAGGGGGGGAATTGTTCTTTATTGTAATTATGTTTTATGCTGTAAACCGCCCTGATTGGGCAACCATTGGGCGGTATATAAATACATTTTATTATTTTTATTATTATTATTGCCATTCTCTCCCCCAGCTTCCCCTCTAGAATTCACATCCTTGTGTTTAGAGTTTGCTTTTGGAGAGATGTTTACCCTGTCATTGCCAACCCCCTGAGGATTTAATTTAAAGCCCTCTTGACCAGATTCACCATGCTTTTGTCAAAGACATTCTTCCCAGTCTTGGTGAGGCATAGCTCATGAAGATGTAGGAAGTGATTGCTTACTTGGAGTGATTCTGAATTTCTTGTGCAGGGTTTGCTTCTGATGGTAACTGTCCTCAGTGCTCCCTCAGTGTTACAGCCATCTTTGTATTAAATGGCAGTTTCTTCATGTTGGTTCTGTAGGATCAGTTCTCCCTCTATTCCAGGGGTAGGCAACTTTTCCCCTTTAAGGGCCGAGGGACTTCAGCTCCCAGAAGCCTCAGCCATGTTGGCCAATAGTCCCATGTTGGCCAATAGCTCCTGGGATTCTGGGAGCTGATGTCCCACGGCCCTTAAAGGGGAAAGGTTGTCTACCCCTGCTCTATTCTATCCAGGAAGTCTCATGTTCTCTGATGCTCTGAAGAATCTCCACATGTAGCTGCAGTGTGTTGACCTTCTATTCCAAAAGAGCCACCAGTTTACATTTTCTGCAAGTATAATCAGTAAGGTTTTCAAGCAAAGTGATCTCCAGCATCATTGCACTTGGAAGCTGACTGTAGATCTGGTCCTTCAGGGCACAATCTTCCTATGCTTCCTGGAAACCTAAGAGAGACCTCTTGCAGTGATGCCTGCCCTTTCCCTGCTTCAGCCTCTCGTTGATTCATTAGGAAATCTTCCATCAGGGCTACTGTTTGGGCACAGGTTTCTGGGCCTCCTTCCCAGGTCTAGTTTTAGATTTTGGGTGGCAAAACAACAAGGAACTGCTGCAGGATTAGCAGCTCCAGGATCTGCTCTGTGCTATATTTTTCTCACTTCATCCACTTGTGGCAAAACTCCTGAAACTGACCGTAAACTTTCTGGGGATCTTCAGCCTTCAAGCAGAACAACTGCCTGAAGTGTATCTCCATTCTCAGGACATCCCTATGCAAGATGGCAGCCTTCACTTGCCCATAATCAGATTGGTCTCCAGCTCCCAACATACTGAAGACCTGTTCTGCTAGTCCACTGAGGATTGGCTGAAACCGAGCCACCCTCTCTTCTCTAGGCCACTTGGCAAGCTTTCACCACTTGCTGGAAGGAGGCCAGAAAGCCCTTGGTATCTTCCCATGGGTGTCCAGTGTTGCTAGGCCTTCCCGGCTTGTGTGAATGGGCTGTACATTTTCAGGAACACCTGCCATTGGACTTCCCAGGATTGTTATATCCCCTTGGATGATTCTTCTTTGCCCTCTTATTTATTGTATTTATACCCCAATCATCAGCCACAAAGGCTCTCAGAAGGGCTTACAGATAGTTAATTAGACATGTCCTTGCCCTCAGGCTTACAATCTAAAAAGACATGACACAGAAGGAGAAGAGAATGGCAGTGGGGGAAGGGAAGTAAGTCCAGCATTTCTTCTCTGTCTTTGAGATCTAGACTATGGTAGATGGACTGGAGGGAGGGCTCATCTTCTTAACTGTAAGCTAGGCTTGATGGAGCTGGGGCTGCCTTTCACTCCCTCTGAGGCAGGATGATGTCAGATGGCATGAAGGGAGGGCTCTTCTTTAGGCTGGACCTGATGGAGCTGGGCCTTCTTCTTACTTTAAGCCAGGCCTGGTGGAGCTAGGTCTGCCTTTTGCTCCCTCTGAAGCCAGATGATTCAGATGGCACGGAGGGAGGGCTCATGTTCTTTAGGCTTGGCTTAATGGAGCTGGGCCTGCTTTTCACTCCCTCTGAGGCTGGATGATGTCACTTTTGACACTCCCCACCCTGGTAGCACGTATGTCTAGGTATAGAGGATAAGAAGGTGGATGTTCCGTTTCCTAGCCTGTGCTAGAAGGCTAGCACTCCAGTAGCACTCCAGTAGAATGAAGATTTTATTTGTTCATTGTATTTAGTTTCACGAAAGCTAAGGAATACTTTAAATTATAAATTTATTCTGAGATGGAGTTACAAGTTAGTACACCCCAGAGTACATAATCATGTCCTTTGCCAGTTTCTTCAAAAAGAAAGGGAGAAGTTGAGCTGTCAACATATATGATAAATGTTGGGTTAGAAATAATATATAGGAAACAGATGAAAGACTATGCCTGAAAAATTATCAGCCTGTAATGCACTTCTCTAGTAAAATAAAATCCATATGACTGACTTTATTCTTCCAAACTTCTTGGGGCCTGTGCTGAGACAATGAGGAGCTCTGGGTTGGCCTCCAAACCCAAACCCACCTCTCACTAAACCAAGGGGAGTAGAGGAGGAAAATCTATGGTTTATCTCCAGTCAGGGATCAGAGTTGACTGCAGAGATTTCCCACTCGGGAGAAAGAGCAGTATGTGAAGCTGCTTTTCTCATGCCCAGGCAAAGAGGAGTTTTCCCCTGCTCCTGTTCCCTATGTAACAAAGTGAAAAGAGGAACAAGGCTGGGTTTCTGGCCAAAGCACCAAATGGGAAAGCTTTGTCTTTCATTTAAGCAGAGGGGACCCAATGACACCAGGCATTCACACCTTCTGACATCCTCCAACTTGCTTCAGGGACAGGAAATCCAGTTCTCCCCTCCAATGTGGCTTCCTACCTCTGCCATATGCCATCATCCTTCTCTTGCTGTAGACCTACCCTGGATGCCTATCTTTGAAATGGATAGTGAGGGTAGTCTTTACTCTTGCTTGTATCTTCTGCAAGCCTTAAAGGGAATATAAATACAGGTGAGGTCAACGGTATGGGTCATAAAGATTATGGACTTAGTATTCTTAAATGGTGCTTGTTAAGTGTTGCGGTCTCTTGTGCATTCCTATCCTCCAAGAATAGGCATAAGCAAAATAAATCAGCGAAGCAGCATTTTTAAGTACCTGGCAGGATAAACCTGACATGACAGTCTATAATTTGTACGTGCATAGCTAGCTTTTGGGTAGTTTGAAATGAATATGTATTAGTGAATGAAAGGGAACGGGGTGTGTGTGAAATTTCATGGAAGAGGAAAGCAGCTTTAGAAAGTGCTTTGAATGAATCTGTGGGAGATTCATTAACAAATGCAAAGTTCACTTAATACTGTATAACATACTTTTGAAAACAAATTAAATTTGTGGTCAAGATATGTGGGCATGTATGCTTAAGATGTAGATAAAATTCATGTGTGTTTTCTACACAGTGCAGGAATTGTTATAGCATGGGGGGGGTAAAAGTTTTGTGATGGTTTGAGAGCTGTGGAGACATTTTTTCTCAAGATAGAGCTAGAAGACATCTGGTACTGATATCCAGTACATAATACAATTTTTTTTATGCTTCTTGAACTTCATACATTAGCCTTTATCTCAGTGATAAATAACCTTTACAGTGCTGTATTAGCTCAGAAACCAGCATATTTTTTTTCAGTGTGTTTTACTTATTACTGTGGTGGTGGTTGTTACTTACTTTCTGTATCCCAAATTCTGAGAATTAAAGATTCCTATACGAGTTTCTGGAATCATAGCAGTCTTAGGAAGAAAGGAAGACTTTGGACATTTTCCAGTTCCCCAGAATGTCCAGGCACTGTTGCATCTTCACTTATGGCATTTTTTTCAATATTGTTCCTGTAAACACATTTCATCCTCTGCTGGCTATACATCTCCAAACAGTTCAATGGCTGAAGGAAAAATAATGTTATCGCTGTTCCTTGTAACCTATACTTGTGTACATTACTGCTATAATATGCAGTATATAGACCAGGGGTCGGCAAGTTCCCCGGGGATCCCCTGGTCTTCCGCGGGCCGGTGGTGTGGGGGGGATGGCGGCGCGCACACCTATGCGTGCGCGCATGCACAGTACTTCTAGAGTACTGCGCACACACGCTCTTGCTCATGCATGCACAGTACTTCTGGAGTACTGCGAATGCGCGAGCGAGTTGCAGCCACCATTTTGGAAAACAAAATGGCAGCCACGACTCATTTGCGAATGCGCAGTACTTGGCACATGCGCAAATGAGTCGCGACCGCCATTTTGGGAAACAAAATGGCAGCCACTACTCGCTCATGCATGTGCAGGAGTACTGCGCATGCGCAAATGAGTCACGGCCGCCATTTTGGAAAACAAAATGGCGGCCGTGACACGTGCAGGGGTCAGCCCAAAGGCCTTGGGGGGCTGGACCCAGCCCGTGGGCCGTAGGTTGCCGACCTCTGATATAAACAGTGTATGAGCTAGGCAAAGAACAGGATGTACAACCAGAAAAGTGTTTGAGTTTGAACGTAGCAGAGTGATTAATCTACAGATAGTAAGAATTCTTCCATTTTCTGTGTTCACCACAGAGAACCACAAGTTCTGTAGTTCCCAAAAAAATAATAATTAATTCTTATTCAGCTAAGATAGTATGAAAGCAACTTCAGAGCGTTCATACATTAAATGAAAGCAATAGAAGCAGAACTGGTTACTTCCAGTCCATTTGGTGCTAAGAGCATCCCAGTACAGGATTTTATAACATCTGAAGTTTCCAGATGCTCTATACCTACACAGACCAGATTTCTTCTCTGTTGACTGACTACTGTGAAAGAAGAAATATTTCTACTACATATATAATGATGGCACAGAATAGATATTCTGAAATGCAGTCAGTTCTGGATTCAGTCTAGAAATTTCAGTGACTGTCAGTCACAAGTATCTGGATTGCATAGCAAAATCAAGCGGCTCTATTCCTTTCCTAATTGAGAGACAACTATCAAAAATGATAGTGATCTGCATTAATCAAAGGGCTTTCCACCTCAAGGACAACAGGCCCTTTATTAAGGCAGATGAAAGTGTTCTTCATAGCGTGGATCTTGATTCATTTTTCAAATTGTACTATTGGATTGTGGAGTGGGGGGATAGCAACATAGTTCAAATATGCAAGGTGTTGTTGTTTGAGCAAAATTATTTTGTCCATAAGTTCTTCTTTAAATAAGAGTTGTATTTAAAACCATAAACCATAAAAGTAGGTAAACTGTAGATCTGGCTAAATTTATTAGATTTACTGATAAATCTGAAATGTTCAGTATTAAGCTTTCCTTGACTTAGTCTCATCTGTATAAATTAAGCAATTGCCCCTCCATTCTTGCGGACTTGAAGTCCGTGGTTTTGCATATTCACGAAGGGGTGGCCTTCATTTAAATCAATGGGGCATGGCCCATTCAAGCCTATGGGGCTTGAATATTAGTGAATCTGTGTTTTCACGGGGAGGTCTGGAACAGATCCCTGGTGAAAACGGAAGGTCAACTGTACTTTTAAAATTGGGGGGAGGTGCATGCAGCTTTTTCAAATGCTGATACCTTGCCTGGGGATCTTACTCTCTGGAGATTCTATATATACCTGTTTCTAAGAGCATATCTACCAGCTTTCAGCTTTAACCAACATAAGGGCTAGCAAGCAGCACTTGTTTTAAAGAATAATGCTGACATTCTTAGAGTACTGGATTCTGGGCTGTATAAAATTTGCACACAGATACCTCTGACTATAGTAAGAAACCAAAGCAAGAGGATGCTATAGTACACTTTAAATAGTAAGAGGGGCTCTTTCCTATAAACTTATAGATCAGTCTGCTTTGCCAGTAGTTTTTATTCCTGTTATTGCTTGTGGTATATCTATAGAACAGTAATAGCATTATAGGTAAGAATATACGGAGAGTCATGCTGAATCAAACCAAAAGGCCTGTCTGTAATTCCACAGTGACCAACTACAAATGCCTTTCAGAAGTAGGGTTGCCATACTGATAACTGGAGATGGTTTTAATACCTGTAATGATTGTGCAGAAAAGGAAATTTCAGCAGGCATTGCTTGTAATGTAACCAGGTAACAAGTAACACCTGTAATTCTCTCTTCTAGACAGCCAATAAAGGTACAGGAGTTGTCTCCAGTTTTCACCCTGTCAATTCTAGTCAGAAACCATTAAGCAGGAAAGCAAAAGAATCCTCCAGTATTTCCAGAAATTAAAAAGAATCTCCTAGCATAAAAGCCTCTGGGGCTAGTTTTGTGATGCATATCATCATTAAAAATAGAGCTTAGTGGCATAAGTGGTTCAGATGAACTAGAAAAGGGGATATAATTATTCCAAATAAATAGAGTGATGGTGCTGTAAGGAGGGATAGTGAACGTGTGGGTCATAAGATACTGTTGGACTATTAACTCTCACCTGCCCCAGCCATAATAGTCAGTGCTGAAGAATGATGGGAGTTGGGGCTCAGTAACATCTGAGGGCCCACAAATTACCCACTACCCTGTTTTAAAGGATGATAGTGCAGGTAGAATCAACTCTGGACATTGCCGAGAAGCTACTATTTAGATAATCCCTTTTATTGCCTTGCTGTTGAAGTATACTAAGTATGGAAAATGCTAGGAATGTGCAGTTTAGGAGAAAGCAATTCTATTTTAGCAAGTAGTCATAGGCATTTCATTTGAAATAATAGTTACAAAGAACATAATAGCTGTACATGTGTTCTATTTCCTGGTGTTTTGCTGCTTTTAATGTGCTTAATAACTTCTCTCTTTTCATTAAAAGCAACTCATGACTGAGTGCAAAGTGTGAAATTGTGCTTGGACAGTCTCTTAAAGTACAGTGGGCCCTTGTATTTGCTGAGGTTTGGTTCCAGGACACACACACGTGGATACCAAGATCCGTGGATGTTCAAGTCCCACTAAATACAGTGACATAGTAAAAAGGTGTCCCTTATATAAAGTTGCAAAAACAAGATTTGCTCTTTGGAGTTTATATATTTTTAAAATATTTTAAGCAATGGATGGTTGAATCCGTGGATAAACGAACCTGTGGATATGGAGGACTGACCGTGCAAAGCCCTAAAGTATTCAATATGGTATGTGTGTTCATACCACAATACAGCTCTTACCAGTTTGTCTCTTCCTTCCCTTCTAAAATGTCTCTTTCCACCCATCTCCACTCTTTCACCACAGAGGTGCAGGGGAGGGAACTGAAGCCATTTCAGTGAATGGAAACTGCAGCTGAGATTTTCAGGCAATGATGCAATTGTGCTGCATTGTCCCAGTGGCATTCACACTCTTCTCCTGCAGTGGGAGCTATGGGAGTGGCTCTGCTGTTATCAAGGAAATTAATGCATGGCTTCTGTATGCACAATGGAGCTGGATTTCAGGGAAATGCCATCTTCAAAGCCTGACATTAAGGCACTTCTTTCAAAAATGCCATTGTTTCTTGCATGCAGCAGCAAAGTGTCTTTTGAATACATCTGTTTGGCAGCAAATAGCTTTGAAGCCATCATGTAGCTAAATAGGTGTTTGGAAATGAATAAAATATTCTTGTGCCTTCTAATTCATGCAAAATGCTAAGATGGCCTTCCTGTGTATGCAAATCCTTTGAGTGCTTGGACAGAAGTTTTTTTTTTATATATACAGATAGAGCCTCTCTTATCCGAATGCTTGAAAATGAAGTATTTTGGATTCCCCCCCCCCCAGATTTTGGAATACCTGTATTTGCATATATCTGCATCAGGGGTAGGCAACCTTTTTGAGCCGGGGGCCGGGTTGCTGTCCCTCAGACAATTGGGGGCCGAAACACCAAAAAAAAATTAAAAAATGTATGCATGCACACTCTCTCAGCCCCAGAAAAGCCATGGCAAAAACCCTGTGGAGATTTTGCCAAGAAAACCCCAAGAACAAGTAATAACAACAATAATCAATATCATCATGGTGGGCAGTGGCGGCAGCGGCAGCAGGAGCGGCCTGGGGCCGGTCCAGAGGCCTTGGGGGGCCACATCTGGGCCTTAGGTTGCCTACCCCTGATCTACATAATGAGATGTCTTGGAGATGAGACCCAAGTCTAAACACAAAATTCATTTCTGTTTCATATACACTTTATACATATAGCCTGAAGGCAATTTTATACAATATTTTAAATAATTTTGTGCATGAAACAAAGTTTGTGGACACTGAATCTTCTGAAAGCAAAGGTGCCACTATCGCAGCCACCCATTAAAAAAGTTTTTGTTTTTTGGAGTATATCAGAATTCTGGATAAGGGAGACAGCCTGTATTTTAATCCAGTGTACATCAAAACCCTGTATTTGAAAGATCTATTTTGTGACCAAGTGTGATGTAATAATCAGATCTCTGGACTTGTCCCTGGGGACCTAGGTTTAAATTTCTTCTTTGCAATAGGGCCCGCTGTGTGACTGAGACAGTTCTGCTGTCTAGAGCTTTTTGGAGATTCATGTAGCACCCTAAGCTCCCTGAGAGGAGGGGAAATAAACAAATTTGTAGTTGTTGTTAGCTGCCCTCGAGTCAGTTCCAACTCATGGCGACCCTGTGGATAAGACATCTTCAAGAATCCCTATCTTCCACTGCCTACTTCTGTCCACAGTTCTTCAGGTTCCTCAATAGTTCAAATCTGTTTCTTACATTGTCCTTGAATTCATCTGAAATGTTGTCATTCAGGTCATATTTTGGTATAAAGATAGTTTTTGCTTTCTTCTTCAGCTTTACTCTGATTTTTGTTATGATCAGTTCATGGTCTGTGC
Source organism: Phrynosoma platyrhinos (assembly GCA_020142125.1). Classification (NCBI taxonomy): domain Eukaryota; kingdom Metazoa; phylum Chordata; class Lepidosauria; order Squamata; family Phrynosomatidae; genus Phrynosoma; species Phrynosoma platyrhinos. The sequence goes on along the minus strand of CM034703.1, from coordinate 199,737,541 downwards.
CACAATCAGCTTCTGGTCTGGTTTTGGCCACAAGAATAGAGTTTCCCCATGTTCTACTTCCAATTATGTAGTCTATCTGGTTTTTGTGTTTACCATCTTGATGTCCAGGTGTATAGTCTCCTGTTTGGTTGTATGAAGCAGGTATTTGCAGTGAATAGATTATTGGCCTCACAGAATTTCTATCAGACGCTCTCCCGCTTTATTTCTTGTTCCTAATCCAAATCTTCCTACTGTTTTTGATTATTCTTTATTGCCAACTTTAGCATTCAATTCTCCAATGATTAGTTTGAAATCTTGATATGATAATAAACAAATACAGCAACTGAAATGCTTTAGAACTGGGAGAGGGAAAATAGCAGGATATCACTTTTCCATTGTATACCACCTTTTGTCACACAGTGCCTGGAGATGTCATATTGAATTAAAATTCTTACAGCTTGTCTTGCTGCTGTTGTTATTGTTTTTAATCTATTAATACAAGGAATAGGTCTGACACATTTATTGAAGTGGCTTTTTATGATGCAGTCAATTTGTTATACATATATTACATTGCTTGTGCAGAACTGAGTGAGACCTTAACTCTATATTACCATATGATTATCCTTTTCTCAAAAGCAAACCTTAAATTCCTATGCATCTGTTGAAATGTGTGCTAGTCTGTTTTTTAAAAAAAGGTTCCAATGGTTTTTGTTTATGAAACAAGTTTTTTTCCTTTTGTCTACTTTCATTTTGTAATTAATACTGTTCTAGAAGCTAAACTCCATTGGGTTTTCACAGAGATAGAGGAAATCAGTCATGTGGAGGACTATATTAGTACAATATTACAGAAATTTGTATGTAGCTGCTCTTTTTTTTACAGTTTCATTTGCCTCTTTTAAAACTTTATTCCTTTTCCCTTAATAAGCATTCTAGTTCAGACCTGTTAGTATACAGATAAACTCTTGAATAAACTTGTTTTAAAGTGGAATTAAAGGAATAGTTAATCTGTCTGAAGCTGTTCGCAGAAAGGAAAAATTTCAGGAATTTTATGTTAAAACTCGAGTATAAAAACAATTTGTGGTTATCATTCTTATTTTGCTAACTACATTCAAGTTAACTTCGACGTATGCTGACCCTATGAATGAGAGACCTCCAAGTCACCTTATCTTCAGTCACCTTTCTTAGGTCCTGCAGATTCATAACTGTAGCCTTTCTGATTGAATGTATCTGCCTGGAATGTGGTCTTCCTCTCTTCCTATTGCTTTCCACTTTACCAAGCATTATTGTCTTATTTATTTATATATTACCATCACTGACCATGGTGCTTTACAAGTAAAAGAACAACAAATCACTCCCCCTGCCCTGAAGTTTTCAATCCACTTAAGGCAGACAAACAAGGAAAAGAGAATGCAATGTGACAGGGGATTAAGTCTAGTAGATACTGCCTGTTCCCCTCTGAGGCAAGGTGGACCTAGGCATGCTGGAGCTGTGCCAGCTTTTCTCTCCAAAGCCAGGGCATTGGCAGTTGGGATGGAAGGAGGGCCTTTTATTTGCTTCTAGGCCTAGATAGATAGAGCTGTGCCTGCCTTTTCAATGCCAGCACATAGTACAACCACTGTAGTTACAGTCACATAAGTGGTACTATTTAAGCACACACAGTGGTTGTACTATGTGCTGTGTACTTTGGACTCCATTTAATTAAAAATCCCTGGGGAAATCAACATGAATTGGAATCCTGGACTCATTACTATGATCTGTCTATGGGTAGGTGCTTGTGCTTGCTTTGCTATAAAGGAACAACTACATAGTGAAGGACCCTTAGCATACAGAAATTCCCACAGACATAAATGACATTCCATGTCAGCCCTTGCACCTTTTGCCTTTGTCATGTGTAACTTGTTCAACACAAACAGTTGTGCAAGCGTGTGTTGGTGTTTGTTCGGAGGCAGAATGCATTTCAACTTCAGCATTAACCATGTGTCTATTCTATGGTGCTATCTTGCAACACCTAACACTATTGAAAAGGATTACAGTTTAGCCAGATATATGAAAGAACTATGATGGACTTAAAACTTTATGGCATAGAGAACAAAAAAAATCAGAATTAGATGAAATACTAGAAGGAGATAAGAAACAAACAATAGGATTATTTTATAAGTTATTAAATTTTGAAACAGAAGAGGAGATAGTTAAGGAAACAATGGTTGCCTGGGCAAAATATATAGGACACCCAATTCAGATGGTACAATGAGAGAGGATTTGGATAAAGGCTATTAAGTATACATCTTCACAGAATTTAAGAGAAAACTGGTACAAAATTTACTTCAGGTGATACTTAAGCCCAGACAAATTAGCAAAAATGTATAAAAAGACAGATAATAGGTGCTGGAAGGAACCTTCTTCCACTGCTGGTGGACTTGTATACTGGAAGATATACTGGAAAATGATTAATGAAGGGTCCATCTTATCTGCGGGACCGCCTCTCCCCATATGATCCCCCCGTGCCCTGCGGTCCTCTGGGAGGAACCTGCTGCAGCCTTTGAAAACTAGGCTGTCTCAGACCTCCCAGAGGGCCTTCTCTGCGACCGCTCCCAGACTATGGAATGGCCTACTGGACGAGATTCGTCTTATTCCCACTCTTGCTAGCTTTAAAAAAAGGATCTCTTCTGGCAGGCCTTCCCGGAATAACCCCCGGCTGGAGGTGGTTGCTACCCGCCCCCTTTCCTGCCATTGCTTGTTTGCCCTAATTGGTTTTTACTGTATTTTATGAGTATTTTATGAGTATTGCTTCAGTCTTCTCAGAAAAGGCAAAGGATGCTCAACCTAAGTATA
>CM034703.1:199698373-199732934 GCA_020142125.1 Phrynosoma platyrhinos | reverse complement strand
CGCAGTTGGCGTATCAGCCAAAGCTGATAACAGGCATTCCTGACCGCCACATTCACCTGACTAGTTATGTGAAGCGACGAATCTAGGGGCACCCCCAAGCTGTGAACACAGTCCTTAGAAGAGAGTGTGACTCCATCCAGGACTGGAGACTGTATTCCCAGATCTGGTTTCGGGCCCGTAACTGTCAGTACCTCCGTTTTGCCTGGATTTAGTTTCAATCTGTTTTTACTCATCCAATCCATTACCGCTCTGAGACAGTCATTAAGAGGAGAGATGCCATCTGAAGTCTGAACCAATGATCTGGTCATGGAGAAGTATATCTGGGTGTCATTGGCATACTGAAGACACCATGCTCCATGCCTCCGAATGATCTCACCCAGAGGCTTCATATAAATGTTTAATAGCATCGGGGACAGGATGGCGCCCTGAGGGATGCCACAGTTAAGCTCAGTTTTGGAAGAGCAGCTGTCCCCAAGCCTCATCCTCTGTGATCTGTCCGAGAGAAAGGAAGAGAACCACTGCAAAGCAGTGCCTCTGATTCTTAACTCTCTCAGGCGATCCAAGAGGATGGAATGATCTAATGTGTCAAAAGCCGCTGAGAGATCCAAGAGCACCAGCAGGGTCACACTAACCCTGTCGATGCCCAAGTGGAGGTCATTGGTCAGAGCAACCATGGCGGTCTCCACTCCACATCCTGTCCTGAAACCGGTTTGAAATGGATCGAGATAATCGGTTTCATCCAAGACAGCTTGGAGCTGGGAAGCAACTGCCCTCTCGATCACCTTGCTTAAAAAAAGTAGCAAGGAGACTGGTCTATAATTGTTTCTATGCAGGGGGTCCAGGGAAGGTTTCTTCAGTAGTGGCCTGATGGCCGCTTCCTTCATACACGATGGTACAGTACCTTCCCTGAAGGACGCATTGATTGTATCCCATAGGAATACTCTCAGCGCATCCCCCCCTCCCGGATGACCAGCCAAGATAGACATGGATCGAGGGGACAAGTCGTCTTCCTCATTTTTCCAAGGAGCTTGTTCACGTCATTGGTACTCACAGATTGGAACTGATCCAATAAATTGCTAACAACGGAGTTGCTGGACACCTCATCTACGGATTATGTCAGAACAATGGCGTCCAAGTCAGCTCTTATCCTAGAGTTTTTATCTGCAAAATAGATGTTAAATGTGTTGCAGCAGGCTGTCGTTGGGTTGAGTAGGGGGGTTGTCGCTGGAGGAACCTTCGTTAATTTCCCCACCACCCTAAACAGCTCTGCCGGATGGGACTCTGCAGATGAAATACGTGCAGAACAGAAGGATCTCTGAGCTGCATGTAATGCTTCCCGATAGGACCAAAGAAAGTTCCTATGTCAGAACAATGGCGTCCATTCATCCACCTCAACAGAATGGCGAGTTCTGTTGGACAAGAGTCAAGTCTTTTGCCATTTGCACTCTACTTGTTGTCCAACTCGCTTCATCCTCCTAAGCTCCTCTGTATACCAGGGTTTACGATTAGAAGCAGGCTGGAAAGGACGCTTGGGAGCAATTGTGTTGATAGCCCTGGTGAGGTCAGTGTTCTAAGTATTCACCAAGGCTTCGACAGAATCACCGGCATCACCAACCATTAAACCCTCTAAGGCTTTCTGGAAACCAAAGGGCGGACCATTCTAATAGGTCTGCCACCCCCGTGGGGGCGGATAGTGGCCTTTAGCTCCATCTTGATCAGGAAATGATCCATCCATGACAATTCGGAGGCTTTTGTAACCTCCACCCACAGATATTCCTGTTCCATACTAAAAGCCCCATCGAGGGTATGACCAGCATAATGTGTGGGCTCATCAACCAATTGGGATAGGCCCATGTTTGTCATGGTCTCCATGAATTCCCAAGCTGCCCCTGTTGAGTTAGACAAGCCGGTCTCGAGAGGAATGTTGAAGTCACCCAAAACCAAAAGTCTGGGCGACTCCAATAGCAGCTCCGAGACCAGCAAGGACAGCTCAATTAGGGAGTCTGTTACGCAACAGGGTGACAGGTATACCAACAGAATCCCTAAACTATCCTTGGTTTTCAGGCTAAGGTACATACACTCGATGTAGGTTGTTTTCCGGATAGGCTTCCTGGTCAAGGTTAAGGTGTTTCTATAAACCAAGGCCACTCCGCCCCCCCAGCCCACTTTCCCTTATCTGCTCACTTACAGGATATCCAGCTGGGAGAGCCTGCGCCCACATAGCAGTGCTGGCATCTCCCAGCCAGGCGTCGGTGAAGCATGCCAGGTCGGCCACCTTGTCCAGTAACAGGTCATAGATAATATGAGTCTTGTTTTTGACCGACCTGGCATTACAAAGGAGTAGAGTAAGGGTCTGTGGAATGGCTGGTACGCTCTTCAAGTTATCCTGGGAAACAGAGTGAACTGAAGAAGGGATAGGTATTACACATCAATCCCTTCTTCTTTTGTAACATTTGTTCACTTTGTTACTGCCATACCTGCCCTGCCCCCACACAATCTGAATGCCCGCTCCCAGATCATTCCCAGCTACCTTGTATGATGGCAAAGATGGCCGATCCAGCTAAATCCTGTCCTATAGTGAGCAGGCAATATCTTAGTTGTTTAAGTAACAAATTTGGTGATGGCTATGCTGGCCCAGCCCCGTCTTCCGCAGCCCAAACGCCGCCATGTGTTGCCGGGGGAAGATGGTCTTGGGAGTGGTTTTATAGCCCCCTCCACTCTCCCCAGTGTCGCTGTCGTTGCGTTTGCTGCCTGGCCGCCCCCGGTGGTGGTAATCAAGGCTCTGTCCTCCAGCAGCCAAGCATTGCCGCCGCTGCTGCGTGTTGCCAGGGGAAGATGGTCCTGGGAGGGGTTTTTATAGCCCCCTAGAAGAGGTTAGGATGAAAAGAATTGTGAGATAAGAGTAAGAGGTGGATGAATGGATTGGAAGGAGAGAAGATAAGGAGGATGAGGTTAAAGGAGGGAAGATAAACAGGAGGAAAGCTAGTAGAAGGAAGATTTATGAAAGTGAGTATTTGAATGATTTTGAAGTCATGATATAATAGACTAGATAACTGCTTCCTAATGTTTGATGATAGATATGCTATGTCTGTTGATTGTTTCCTTTAAGCATGTCTTAAAAAGTGAAAATCAGTAAAATCTATTCACATGAAAAGCGGAACCTTTATCACACTAGTAGATACTTACAGCATATATGGATGTCCAAGGCTAATGAAACTAGTATGCCACGTTGCACAGTTATTTACTACTGTGTGCTTTCAGTGCAGAGGTGCAGTCCTAACATACCTCCTAGGGCAGGGGTAGGCAACCTAAGGCCCGGGGGCTGGATGCGGCCCCCGAGGCCTTTGGACCGGCCCCAGGCTAGTGCTGCTGCCGCCCCCACCCCGCCCCCCACCCCCGCTGCTGCCCCCCCACTGCTACCACCGACTACCATTGGGATATTGATTATTGTTGTTATTACTTGTTCTTGGGGTTTTCTTTGCAAAATCTACACACGGGTTTTGCCATGGCTTTTCTGGGGCTGAGAGAGTGTGCATGCATATTTTTTAAAAAAAATTAAAAAATTATTTTTATTTTTATTTATTTATTTATTTTTGGTGCTTCGGCCCCCCCCCCCCCCAATTGTTTGAGGGACAGCAACCCAGCCCCCGGCTCAAAAAGGTTGCCTACTCCTGTCCTAGAGAATGTGTTCCTTTGAACATAGAGCAGATTTATGTATGAATAAACATGTTTAGGGTCATTCTGTACATGGAAGACTAGAAAGAGCTTTCCTTAGCAGGCTCTTGTAAACCTTTCTTGTGCTCATTCCATAAACTCGCATAATGGATAATTAGGCAAGAGATATTGCATCAGTACTTTTGAAATGCTAATAGAGTCATGCTTCTAATTTCACCTTCAATGTTGAGCTGCATGAATTTGTTTTATAATGATTCTTTAAAAGACCACAACTGATAAACCAAAATCGGGACACCACAAAGTGCAAATTTTCTAATTCTTTGCTACATGTATTATTTTAGCTGCTGAACATTCTCCAAATTTTCTGCTGCATGAGACTTTGTTGTTATTGTTACTGCCCTCAAGTCGATCTCGACCCATGACGATCCTATGGATGAGACATCTCCAAGACCTCCTGTCCTCCACTGCTCTGTTTAAATCCTGCAAACCCATACTCATGACCTCCTTAACAGAGTCCATCCATCTAGCCTGTGGCCTTCCTCACTTCCTACTTCGCCCCACCTTTCCCAGCATTATTGTCTTTTGTAATGAGTCTTCTCTTCTCATGATGTGTTCGAAGTATGACAGCCTCAGTTTGTTCATCTTGGCTTCCAGGGAGGTTTCCAGCTTGATCTGCTCTAGGATCCATTTGTTTGTCTTTTTGGAGATTCATGGGATCATCAACACTCTTCTCCAGTGCCACATCTCAAATGGATTGATTTTCTTCCTATCATCTTTCTTAACTGTCCAGCTCTCACATCTATATATGGTAATAGGGAATACGATTGCTTGTACGATTCTAACTTTTGTGCTGAGTTGTGTATCTTTGTATTTTAGAATCTTTTCTAGTTCTTTCATAGCTACCCTCCCCTTTCTTAGTCTTCTTATTCTGATTTCCTGACTGCAGTCCCCATTTCTATCAATGTATGGTCCCTGCTCTGAGAATTCTTTTGCTATTTCTTCCTTGTCTAGGTTGAACTTGTGAAGGTCCTTGGTGGTCATTATTTTTTGTTTTCTTTATGTTCAACATTAAGCCTGCCTTTGCAATTTCTTCTTTGACCTTCCTTAGTAGGTGTTCCAGGTCTGAAAGGTTTTCTGCTAGTATTATGGTGTCATCTGCATATCTTAGATTGTTGATATTCCTTTCTCCTATTTTCACTCGTCCTAGGGCTTCAGCCGTAACGGGCCCCCCTTTACCTTAGCCTAGGGCTTCCAAAGCCATAACAAAGTTTATGGCACTGTTCTGACAGGCTAAAACCTGTAGGACTGAACAGGAAGCTTAGTCCAGAATAGAAGATCTACTTTTTGATGGAGAAGGAATTTTTTGTTCCAAGACAGATGACATGCTGGATCATGTTCAAAAAAAGATCTCCCCATGTCTTAGCTGGAGCTAGGAAGTGGGCCACGTGATTACCCTGCCAGTTCAGATGGACACAGTTACTTGATTGCTATTATCTTGAGGCATTTGCCCCTTAGATTGGAATGGCTCATGTCCTTTTATCTCTTAGCCCTGATCCTGTCTCAAGTCATAGCTAGCTGCTCTCTCATCTTTTAGTATCTTGATAGCTGGAACTCTGGTTTAGTAGCATCTTTTAGTTAAGGGCTTGAAAGGTCTTCATAGTTTGTGTCCTCCTGTCTCCACTTCCTTCAAGTCATTCTCACAGAACTCATGTCTAAACCATTGAAGGCTTGGGCATCATTTGTCTCCAGCTTCTGACTGTGAAGATTCCCTTCTTATTGGAGGTGACACTTGCCTAAAAGTGTGGTGAGTTTTGTGGGTTATGGTATAACTAACATCTCAAGTTTCATAAAAACAAAATAGTCCTCAGACCAAAGGCTACATTCTTATATAAGGTTGGCTGTACCCTTTAACCTTGAGCAACATGTGATCCTCCCCATGTGGAGGAAGAAACTTTCTTCTCTGTTGTAAGCAGCTCTATAGTCATTAAAACTCTATAGAGCCTTGGAATTCTGCGTGGACTTCACTGCACCCTTTCATGTTGATTAGGCTATGCCTAAAGACAGTCAGTTTCCTTTCAGAGATCTATGAAATGGACCATAACCCTTTACTCACAACAGCCTACCCTTTCACTATGCAAGCATTCCTCTGAAGTGCTACACATATTTAAGCCCTCTATAATCATGCAACACTGCTAGATAAAAACCAGAACACATAATACATATGAAAGGGCATCTCTTTCATTTTGACAGACATTCTTCCTTCTTTGGTAATTTAGTTTCTCAGTTTCCCATATGTATGAGTCACATAATTCATGGAGGACAGGTTTCTTATCTAAAATGATGATTCTTCAAGTGGACATCTGTGCACTCAGACGACCCACCCACTACCTCATATGGATGTTCTGCCTGGCTTGTTTATATTGCAGAATACTTTGGATGGATAGATATAGCAGGAGTCATGTCCTTTGAGCATGGGCAGTAGGAGTAGAAAGGAGGGACAGGCTCCTGCCAAAATACCACTCAGCTCTTTTATGTTCTGAATACTACACCTGGCAGGAACAAGGGGGAAAACCCTCCACATATGTGAGCACACAAATGCTCACTGTGATGAACCAAAGTAACAGTTAAGTATCACATCCATTTTGTGTAGATTTTTCAGCCAAATCTGTGAGGGTCCTTAATTATTTTATTTGTAAGTAGTCCCAATATAAGTGTACATTAAATTGGGAGCAAGTCTCATTATTTTCAGTGGTGGTTACTCCCTTTCCCAATGTGGTCCCTTCCATATATTGTGGACTACAACTCCAGTCATCCATTACCATTTGGCATGCCAGCTGGGACTGATCAAGTTGTAGTGCCCAATTAAAGATGGATAGTTGCCTTAGTATGTTTACATCTTGTTTAGCTAAATTGATGGAGATAACTAGTAGAAGTTATTCTACCTTTTTTCTAGAATTAACATTCCAAACTCTGCTTGTTGCATGTTTAGAAAGGTGTTCCTGAATATAATAAAATGTAATCACCCATTGCCCAATATAGAAATCAAATAGACTACATGATTGGAAGCAGAAGATGGAGAAGCAATCTCTCAGCAAAACCGAGACTTTTTGTGGCACAGAGCATGAATTACTGATAGCAAAAGTTCGGCTAAAGCTGAAGAATCACACCAAACCAACCATCCTCCCTTAAAATAATCTGATCAACATCCCCAAAGAATGTAAAGATTTTGAATGTAGATTTTGACTATTAAGCCTAATTGACTGGGAACCAGCTGAAGTCTGGAATGAAGCAAGGAATGTCAGAGAAGAAAGCAAAAAGACACTATCAGTAGCCAGAGGAAAAAGAAACCTCAATAGATGACAGTTAAAACTCCATAAACAATTAAGAACAGATAAGAAGCAAATGCAAAAGGTGACAGAGCCAGAACCCTGACTGCAGCTGTTCAATGACTTGTATAGACTGTATAGATCATGGAAAACTGTATAGATCATGGGTGGGAATCATGGAAAAAGAAATGGGTGTGTCACAACATTTGATTGGCCTGATGCGTAACCTGCATTCAGGACCAGAGGCTACTGTTAGGACAGAATATGGAAAAACTGAATGATTTCCAATTGGCAAGGAGGTCAGAAAGGCTACATTTTATCATCCTATCTGTTTAACTTGTATGTGGAAAATATATGTAAAAGCAGGATTCAACTTTGAGGAAGGAGGCATGAAAATTGAAGGAAGGAACATTGACAATTTTAAAATGCAGATTATACCATACTACTAGCAGAAAATAGCAAAGACCTGGAACAATTACTGAAGAAGGTCAAGGAAGAAAGTGCAAACACAGGTTTACAATTGGACAAAAAGAAAACAAAAACATTGACCACAGATGACTTAAATAACTCCAAAATAGATGATGAAATAGTTTCAGATTTCCTATACCCTGGCTCAATCATTAATCAGAATGGAGACTGTAATCAAGAAATCAGAAGGCTAGGACAGTTATGAAGGAATTAGACAAGATTCTGAAGTGCAAAGATATATAATTGAATACTGAAGTTAGGCTTATCCATACCATTGTATTTCCCATTTCTGTGTATGGCTGAGAAAACTGGACAGTGAAGAAAGCGAAAGAGTAGCCTAGGAAGAGAATTCATTCAATATGTGGTGCTTGTTCTGTAGTTCTGTAGATCCATGGGCTACTAAAAAAAAAAAAAAACAAATGTATAGGTCCTGGAGTAAATCAAGCCAGACTTCCCTGGAAGCCAAGATGCTTAAACTGAAGCTGTTGTACTTTGGCCCTATCTTGAGAAGACAAGACTTACTAGAAAATACAGTGTTGCATAAGGAAGGTAGAAGGCAGCAGGACAAGAGGAAGACTATGTTTCTGATCGATAGACGCAATTGAGGAAGCCATGGTCCTTAGTTTGCAAGACCTCAGTAGGGCTGTTGATGACAGGATGACTTCAAAGTCTCTCATTCATAGGGTTCCTGTAACTCAGCGGTTCTAAAATAGTGGGGCGGGCCCCCCAGGGGGGCGCAAGGCTCCGTAAAGGGGGGCCCGTTACGGCTGGAGAGAGGGAGATTGTCCCAGCGCAGCCCCAGTAGCAGCCCGACGTGCTCTATCCTGATTGGTCAAACCCACCCATGTGATTATTTACAGTCGCGCAGGGGCCGCGAAATGTTTTCTAGGGGGGGCGTGACAGAAAATAATGGAGAAGCACTGCTCTAACTCAAAGTCAACTTGACAGCAGTTAACAAAGAAAACATCACTCCACCTGTTTGGTCAGTGAATGTCATTCTGTCAAAAAAAATCAAATCATTTATCTCTGAACCCATTTGGAGAAAGAGGAACCCAGTGTTCAAGCCCTTGATGCTGATCTTGTTAAGAATCTAGTCAGTGAATTTTTAATTGATGGGTAGCAGGGCCACCTAGTGGTAGAATTCAAAGATATAGCAGTGTTAGCCTGTAGAATCAGTTTGTAGAGGGATCTTGTAGCACCTTTGATACTAACAAAGAAATTGGCAGCATGGGCTTTCCTAAGTAGACTGAAGTCTACGAAAGCTCATGCTGCTTATTTCTTTCTGTTAGTCTCAAAGGAGCTACAAGCTCTCTCTACACAGTACCACCCAGTGCTAGTTAGCTGTATTAACAATTTAAATTCCCCATAATGAAATACATTTTTATATGAATCACTCAAATGGGAGGGATATATGGTTTTAAACAAGAGCCAATATTTATTTATATTAGAATATGCTTGCTTGCTTATTCTAGGGGTTAGGAATGCCAGTGTAGCATTTGATTTCCCCTTGTGAAAAAGTCATTATGTAGACAGACTAGATAGGATAAAGCTTGATTGACTTTATTTAAAGGACTTTATTTGGAGAATAAAAAATAAGTAAATATCACTTTTACAGCTATCTCCATATGTCATAGCGTGTAGCAATTATCTTTTGAAAAGCAAGCAGATAATAGTGGCAGCTATATTTTGTGCTTGCTTACAACAGTATATGCAGACTCAGTAATTTTAATTTCCAGTCTGCACATTCAGATTCTTACATAGTTATAAAGGAGGTTATTTTTATTGACCTAATGTCAGATACAAGTTATTTGAAACAAAGATTATAATATTAATAATAATAAAATTTATTTATATACCGCCCAATGGTTGCCCAATCCTGGCGGTTTACAGCATAAAACAATTACAGTAAAAGCATTTCCCCCCAAAAAAACAGTATTAAAAAACAACATAGTTAAAATCCTAATAACAATTAAATGGAAAAAAATCATAACAATTAAAATAATAAACCCACCACACATTGCCACACTTGTTACAAACTATACATTGCAATTAAATCCTTCAACTTAAACTTATACATATATTATCCCCCTTTGCAATTGCCTAATTTCACAAGTATTTGTACCTATCTAAGATAAATTAAATTAGTATTCCCCCCCCCACTCCTTTATATACTCAAATACCAAATGCCAATCCTTGTTTATTTTAACTGGTAGTTTATTTTTTAGGATTTGGCTATCAGTGGAATTTCTAAATAAGAGTAATAATGATGACTTTGGGGAAATGTTGAAAAAATTAAAGGATAAAGGATTTAAAATAATTGGAGATGTATATAGTAGAACAGGAATGAATAGAGGAAGAAGAATTAATTATATTAATTGGAAATCAGTAGTGCATTCAAATAAAAGGTATAATTAAATAGATCAAATAAATTTGTATATTTTAGATCAGAATAAACTGTTAGAGGAAACAATGTTTAAAAATTAGAAGGTAGAAAAGGGTTAATAGGGAAATTTTATAAGTCTATGTTAACAACCCAGTTTAGAATGGTAGAGGGATTGACAATGAATTGGGGAAAAGATTTATTGATAGTACAGAAAAAATAAAATTTGTCTACAAGAAATTATTAAAATTAAAAATACAAATGTAAAAGAACAACAAATAAGAATGATTGGATAACAGTATAGGACACCACATCAATTAGCCTTTATAAATGATAAATTCCAGTCAAAATGTTGGCATGGATGTGGAGCAAAAGGGATTTATATACATATTTGATGGAAATCCCTGTTTGTTCAAGAATTTTGGAAAGAAGTTAAGGAACAGATAAAGATAATAATAGGGATAGAGATACAATTAAGCAAAGAAAATGGTTTAACTCTTAATTTTGGGGAATTGGGTTTGAATAGTAATCAAAGATTTGTAACAAAACAAATTTTAAAAGCCACCCGTGCAATAATTGTTTTTGGATGGAAAAATAAATCTAATTAGAATAAGTCTTATTTGTTTAACTACATAAAAGAATATATGTTATTTGAGTTCCTTAAGGAAAGAAAGCTTAAATATATTGGACCAAAAAAAGATATTTTCCATATCTCTGAGAATGATCATTTAAATAGAATGTATACTCTCTGTGTGTCTGTCTGTGGGTGTGGGAGCAAAAAAAAAAAGATACTGTGAATTATGGATCATATAATTTGTACAATGTGTGTGTGTGTGCATTATAGACGACAGATCAGCTTGTGATACTAAAGTGTGACAAGCAAATGCTTGTGAAACAAATCCTTATGTGACAACTAGAAAGTGGGCAGATAGCCTTCAGAGGAAGAGGGAACCATGCAGTAGTGGTGAATCACCCCTGAAGCTGTATATTTATTTATTTTACATGCAACCTACCTTCTTGATGGTCTTATTTTAGAGCAGCACAGATCTTGCTCAGTTTGGTATTGCTTGCCTTATTTTTATTCTTGTAATTGTTTCTATAACAACTTCAAGATTAGGCCTCTGTTTAAAAAAAACTTTCTTGAATAATATTTTTTTAAATGTATAATTGTGAATAAGTGTCATATTCAAAAGTTATGAATCTGTCATGATAAAGGGGTAAAGGAAATGAGGGAAAAGGAAAGGGTGGGATAGCAATATAGAAAAGTAAAGGAAAATCAGAAGGGAGCTGTAATCTGAGAAAAATGCAAACGGTGTGGTGGTGGTGGTGGTGTAGCAGGGGCAAATGGTGGATTTATGATCCTGCTTACTTCCTAACATAAGGCTTTGATGGCAAGAAAGCATCTGGGATAGATGCAGGAGATGGGAAGCTGGAGAAACGTGGAGACTTTAAAGCACCTTTTGATGTAGTTCAAAGGGCGCCAACCATGATCCAGGAAAGGGAGCTGGAGGGGAAAGCCTAAAAGGGTAAAGCTTTCGGGGGAAAATTCAGATTTGTCACTAACAAGTCTGTGGTGCATCTCTGTCTAAAGAATCCAAAATAAAGCTGTAGTATTTTATCACTAGCATGCTGTCCTGGTTCTTGAAGTTTGGATCCGCTAAACATGACATTGTGTCAAATCTCCCTCCAACGCCTGGTGTAATGCAGCCGCATTCGGCCTGAGGCAAAACCGATCTGGAGGAGTCTTCCCAGGGCGAGCGAAGCAGTGGCCGAGGGGCCACAGCCCAAGAAGGACAAGCGGACTCTGACCAGAGAACTGGAGTGAGAAGACCCCGAGGACCCAAGGGAAGCACAGGGAGCAGCGGGCAACTTCGTGAGGAAGCCCCATTGGCACCGCGGAGGCACAGATAGGAATGGTCCCCACACCATGAGGACTGGGAGGATTGGTCCTTGGGTTATGGGGGGGGACAAGGAAACGTTGGATGAGCTGTGGAAGGAAGCCTCGGAGGACCCGCTAAGCAATGTGGAAGAGGACGAGTGGTTCTGGACCCTGACAATCAGTGCAAGGCTGACTCGACAGTGAGGTTCGCCAAAGGGGAAGTGGATACTGCAGGACGTGAAGGCCAAAGAGGTGGCTGCCCAGCTCACCAGAACCATGGTGAGACTACTGGCTCAAGGAGAAGGGCAAGTACGAGGAGGACGAGAGGCTATCAGGCACCATAGCAGAGACACCCTCTTCCCCAACCCGATCCACAAGAATGCAGAGACTGACTTTCTGCAGAGTGCAAGGAACAACCTCCCCGGGCACCAACCAGGGCCCCAACCAGTCGCACCCTGAACCCTGCAGCCAGACAGCTGGGAGTGCGGTTCCATGGGAGGGCAAGCCAGCTGTCCTACTTCCTGACCAAGGTGGCTGCAAACGTGTGAGTGGGGTCCTATCTTCCCGAGCGAGGTTGCAAAAGAGGTACATGACCTCACACCTGGAGGGTGAAGTGGCTGATTGGCTCATACAACTTTTCACCGCCAGAGTTGCAGAATTGAAGAATTTGCCTGAGTTCATGGTCGCCCTATGGGCCTGATTCTAGGACCCCTTGATGGTGTTCACGCAGGGAGGCTACTCCATGACAGAATATGCGACTGAGTTCTGGGGATTGGCAGTGCAAGTTTGTGAGTGGCCAGGATGACCAAACTACAGCATTTGAAGGTGGGCCTGCAACCAGACCTGCTGAAATGTGTTCAGAGGACTGACAACCCTCAAACCATGAGGGAGTGGACCCAACTGGCAGAGGAAGCCAAAATGGTGAAATAAGAGATCCGCTTAATGTCACAGTTGAAACTGGGAGTGAGCAAAGGAGCCAACTCAAGCCCAAGCCACTCTCAGGGAAAGGAAAAGGGAACTAACACTCAAGAATCAAAGCATGAGCCACAGAAAAAGCTTGGACTCTGCCTGGCCTGCGGGCAGAAGGGGCACCTGATTGCTAAATGCCCCCACCAAAAGGACCACCTGCAGGGTACCTCTCAGAAGGGAGCACCCGTTTCCTCTCCAACAGGAGACCAATAGTGCACCAGCAAGGGACCAGGTGGCTGGACCCTCAAGGTAGCAAGCCAAGATGACGTGGCGCCAGAGGTAACGTCGGACATGACAGAGTCAGAGGACGATGCTGAGCCAGCAGAAAACTTCAACAGCTGGTCTCAGGCAGCAGCAGGAGGCCGGCCATAAATCTACAATACCGTATTTCAAGGGAGAGTGGAGGCGTCACCTTTTATACCCTGGATGTCACAGTGGAGGACTGAAAAGGGGGAGTATGAACCAGGTGGCAGTCATAGACTCATGGCGCACTCGATGCTTCATCAGCCCCAAAATAGTGTGGAAGATAGGGCTTGACACCAAGAAACTGAGGCACCCCATCACTTTTCATCAAATGGATGGCTCTGCCATGGGAGAAAGGCCCACTAATGAAAGGACTTTTTGGCTGGGGTTGGTGGAACACTGGGAGAAAATCCATTTTGTTTTGGGCACCATTTCATGCTACCAAGTGATCCTGGGAATAGACTGCCTCCACTTCCATAATCCCGGGATACGGTGGTGGTCAGGAGAACTGAGCTTTGATGATCTGGAATGCACAGCCCACAGCAAAGACACTAATCCGAAGGCAGAAAGGAGTGCAGTGGCAGCTTTGAGCTGACCCAACTCACTACAAGAGTGGGTGAAAAGCACCATTCCGGAGGACCACTTGGGCTACCCTCTGGTCTAACAGGATTTGGCAGAGATATTTGAGGAAAAAGAGTGTGACCAGCTCCCACCCCACCGGGAGACAAACTGTGCAATTGAACTGGTGCCTGGAGTACAGTCCCCCCAGCCCAAACTCTACTCCATGACCCCACTGGAAATGAGGACCCTAAAGGATTTTATAGAAAAGAACTTAGCTAGAGGCTTAATCCACCTCTACCTTTGGGGGCTCTGCATTTTTCCAAGAGAAGTAGGACAGGTCCCTATGACTAGTTGCAGACTATAAAAACCTCAAGGGGTATGCACTACTAACAAATATCTCAGCCCTCTCATGAAGGACATGCTAGGGAGGCTGGTTACAGCCAGGATTTTTACTAAGATGGACTTGAGGGATGCCTACTTCTGAGTGCGGATGTGGGAATGTGATGAACACAAGATGGCGTTCAACTGCCCTTTGGGGGCTTTTGAATATTTGGTCCTCCCCTTTGCATTATCGGGGGGGTATTTATGCGGCTTGTAAACGAAGTCTTGCATGACTTGTTGTTTGAGTGGGTTCTGGTTTACCTGGATGATGTGTTGATCTATTCCCAAGACCTGGAATCCCATGTGAAATTGGTGAAGGAATTGTTGAAGCACCTCTTGGACAATCAGTTGTATGTTAAGCTCCCCAAATATGAATTCCATACTGACAAATTAGATTTCCTGGGATATCAAGTGTCCACTCAGGAGTAAAGATGGACATTGCCAAGGTGCAGACAGTATTGGAGTGGGGCCCTTGAAGACCCGAAAGCAGGTAAAGAGTTTCCTGGGGTTTGCTAACTTTTATAGACAGTTTATTCTGGACTTTGTTCAGATAGCACTGCCCATCATGGACTTGCTAAAGACCAAAACCCACCCAGGACCCCCCCCCCCATGAAAAGCCCACAACATCCACCCAAATCAAGTGGACTCCAGAGTGTCAGGAGGCTTTTGAAATATTGAAGGGACTATTTAGCACAAAGCCCATCCTAAAGTATCCTGACCTGGAACAACCCTTTGTCATACAGACTGATGCTAATGATATTGCCACAGGAGCGGTATTAATGCAGAGGGACTCAGAGGGGAAGTTAAGACAATGTGCTTATTTGTCAAAAAAGTTCCAAGGAGCAGAGCTGGGCTGGCCCACTTGGGAGAAGGAAGCCTTTGCCATCAAGCAGGAACTGCAGACTTAGTGCAAGTTCCTGGAGGGCGCTTCCCACCCCTTTGAAGTGTGGGTGGACCATCGTAATCTGGAAGCCTTGCAGACTCTGAGGAAGGTGAACACAAAACACTCGATGGGCTGAGGAATTCTATCACTTCTGGTTCCAATAAATGTTTTTGCTGAAAAGCAAAATGTCCTCACTGGTGCATTATCCAGATTGCCCCAGCATGAAAGCCAAACGGACACCCCAGAGGAAGCGATCTTTACCCCAGAACAGTTGGGACTGGTAGCAACCACCCGAAGCCAAGCACACGAGGGGGGGGGACCAAGTCACCACAACAGATCCTTTGTTTCAAAGCATCCAGGAGGTGGCTGAAAAGGACCAGTGGATTAAGGAGCATTCAGAGAATTTGGAGCTGAAAGATAGACTGGTGCAAAGGGACTTGTGTCTATGTCCTGGAGGACCTGAGATTCAAGATTCTTGCAGTTATGCCAGGACACTAAGGCAGCAGGGCATTGGGGGTTTCTGAGAACTTGGCATTTGGTAAGAAAACAATATTGGTGGGATGGAATCTGACGGGACGTAGAAACTTATGTTAAAGGCTGCCCAACCTGTGCCCTTTTTAAGCCAGTGGTAGGCAAGATTTGGGGGCTACTGTAGCCACTGCCTATGCCAGGCACCCCTTGGAGGCACATTGCCATGGACTTCATAATGGATTTACCCAAGGGTAGGGGTTGAAACACCGTATGAGTGGCTAGGGACCTATTTCCGAAGCAACCCATTTTGTGGGGTGCAAAGGGCTACTGGCTGTGGCCAAATTGGCCTATTTGTTCATTGGACACGTGTACCGGCTCCATGGGTTGCCCGAGAGGATTATGAGTGATAGAAGCAGCCAGTTAGCAATTTTGGAAGACTTTACAAAAGAAATTGGGGGTCGAACAGGCAATAAGCACCTCTGATCACCCTGAAATGGATGGGCAATTGGAGAGAACGAACTGCTCTCTGGAGCAATACATCCACTGCTATGGCAGTTATCTAAAGGACGACTGGTTCGATTTGTTGCCCCATGCAGAAATTGCAGCCAATGGGGCCATCAACCAAAGCATGGGACATTCGCCATTTGGGATGAAGTTTAAGTATATGAACCAAAGACGTTGCCTGTGCTGTCCACAGAGCCCATCTCCTAGTGGATTGCAGAAATTAACGACGCTTGGCCTCCAATTGTAATAGCTCTGGAGAACGCCAAAAAGGAATACAAAAGCGGATTGCAAGAGGGGCAAAGAGTGGGAGGTGGGACTGGGCAGCAAAATTTATCTGTCCACTAAACAGTTAAAAACTCATCAACCTTCTAAGAAACTGGGATCAAAATTTGTAGGACCATTTGTGGTTAAGCGGCTGAACTGGACCAGCCTAAGACCTATAGACATTTGCCTCCCATGTTCCATTTCAGCATGCTGAAACTAGATTTAGCCACAGATTCCTAGAGGGCGGATCTGGCACCACCACCACTATTGGAGGTGGAGGGGGAACAATACTTTCAAGTGGCCAAAATTTTGGACTTCAGGTGGCACCAGGGCAAGTTGCAGTACTTAGTCAATTGGAAACATTTCCCTAATTCTCATGATGAGTGGGTGGCTGGAAGCTGGAGAAATGCGGAGACTTTAAAGCGCCTTTTGATGTAGTTCAAAGGGCGCTGACCATGAGCTGGGAAGGGGGGAGCTGGAGGGGAAAGCGTAAAAGGGTAAAGCTTTTGGAGAAAAGTTCAGATTTGACACTAACAAGTCTGTGGTGAATCTCTTTCTAAATAATCCAAAACAAAGCTGTAGTAATTTATCACTATCCATGCTTTTCTGGTTCTTGAAGTTTGGATCCACTAAACATGACAATAAGAAAATAACTGTTAGCGAGCCTGAGTCTTGTTTCAGCAAAAGCATTGATGTTTTTTTTCTGAAAGACATTACTGTGTATGAGTACTTGTAAACATCCCCTCCCATTGACCAGAACTGTGTCATTCTTTTGGTATTCCAGCTTAATGAATAGCACGGAGGGTGAGAGGCTACATTTGCATCAATGTCAGTTTGAGCCCTCTTAAGATCTATCTGATGGCAAAAGGAAAGAAGCAGCATTTCTCTGCTTGTTTGTGTGTTTAAAATACTTATATCCTGCTTTATAGTCTGAGAAGCTCTCAGAATAGCTTAAAGAAGAATTTTTAAATTAATTACATGCAAATCTAATTCAGACACATGGCAAAGCAAGTATTAATGTGCTGTGTGTATGAGAAACTGAAATTGCTTCAGTGCAGGAGAGGGACATTACACCTCATTGGGGTCAGAAAATAAATCACACTACAAGAAGTGTTAATTAATTTTGTCTCATTTCAGTTTGCTTTCACTCTCCCTTGTGTTTACTAGATTTGAGTGTTTGGGTGGAAGACCTTTGATTCTGTACACACAACACTTTCTTAGACATGGGACATTTGTATGAAACACCATAAAGTGATATTCGTACTGAGATTGGAAAATAAACCACAACTCATAAAATGCCCATTTTTTCATCCTAGTGCATGAAAATTTAATACAGATTTTGATCATCCCTGGGTTAGAAGATATTTTTGTCAGTTAATGCTTAGTTGTGTATTTCTTTCCCATTAGCACAGCTACATGGCATAGTATTAACACTAGCATATTTCTGAAATACATAATGTTGGAAATGTGCACTGTGTTTTTTTAAAAAAACAAACAGGCAGCTGATTATCTCTACATTGCCAAGAAGACTTGAAAAAATGCTGTTGAATGCAATAAGATAGTTTGGGGCTTTTCTTACATGCTAAACAATACCCTCTTTCTGTTGTTGTAGTTGTTAGACAAGCTAAGAAAATATTGCAGACAAGCATTGCTCTGCCAAGGTGAGAATGGATCCTTTCTGGTTATAGATTTTTAGTAAAGTGAAAAGGAGATACAGAAGAGTGTTGGGAGAGAGGCAACCAAATCTGTCTGTCTAGGACTAAAGTATGTCTCTTGAAGAAAGAAATGGACATGTGCCAGGTATGATCAGGTTCATGAGGTGTGAGCATTTTTCTCTTTGGAACTATATTTTCTGCAGGTATTCATCAGAGCTTGTTGATATAAAGCAGGATTAGGCAACCTTTCCCCTTTAAGGGCTTTCAGCTCCCAGAATCCCAGGAGCTATTGGCCAACATGGGACTATTGGCCAACATGGCTGAGGCTTCTGGGAACTGAAGTCCCTCGGCCTTTAAAGGGGAAAGGTTGCCTACTCCTGATATAAAGTATAGAAAGACATCACAGTTTCTTGATTTTCATGAAGAGCAGTGGGGGATGGTTTAAAACTATTCATATTCATATTGTCTCAACACTGGTATGACAAAATACTAGGAAGCTTAGATAAATGACTTGGACTGCAAGTAAGTGTTATCTGTAGACATTCTGTACTCTTGGGTCTTCTTTTTTATTGGTTTGACAGATCATTATTAACAATTTTGTGTGTCCTGGAATGCCTTGGCTCAGTCTTAACTTTAGATCTGGCACAATAGAATACAGTGATGGCATTGTTCCAGAAACCTCCTGGAACACAGGCTTTGCATGGCTAATCAAGCAAGTGTGCTGGCATTCATGTGCAGGAGTCCCTGAATCTTTTTCTTTACCTGGTCACCTGATACTGCAGGCTGCAGACAACCCCTCCTACTTTTTTTGTCCCTGACAAATGCGGCTAGTTCTGTTACCCACAGTCTTTGGCAGTCTAAAATACAGCAGTCTGAAAAGATGCCAGGATTGTTTCTCTCTCAGTGGTTTATGGTTGTTGTTGGTCATTAGTTAGAATAGCTTACATGTAAAGATACTGTTATGAAGTAAGATTGTTTACATATTTGAAGGAGTGTCATGTTGAGGCTGGAGCAAGCTTGTTTTCTGCTGCTCCAGAGAATAGGACCTGGAGCAATGGATTCAAACTACAGGAAAAGAGAACTTCCTGAGAGTAAGAGCTGTTTGACAGTGGAACACACTCCCTCAGAAAATGGTGGAGTCTCCTTCTTTGGAGCTTTTCAAACAGAGGCTGGATGACAATCTGTCGGGGTGCTTTGATTGTGTATTCCTGCATGGCAGGGGGTTGGACTGGATGGCCCTTGTGATCTCTTCCAATGCTATGATTCTAAGATAAGAAGGCATATGGCATTTCCACTAGTAGGCACTTTGAAGATACTCATTCCAAAGAGATGAAGAATGCTTTGAGGTTGCATATCAACTTAATTGACTAATGGGAAGCAGAACTGGATGTGGTCAGTATTTGGACGGGAAATGTTCTGTAAACCCATTTGCACAATTCTCCATTGAAGAATTAAGACTTTTAAATGTAAGAAAATACATGTTCTTATTGAGTTCACATGGTAATGGCCATAGCAGAATTGTGAAAATCAGTGGCATTGAATCAACAATCTTATTGTTGAATCAATTGCTCTTATTTCTTTGCCAAGTTAAAACCTGACTGTTCACCCAAGCAGTCAGGACTTAATGAGATCATGGCTTGGTTTCCAATTTATGACTCAACTGGTCTGTTTTCTGTTGAAAGTGGTGGTTTTGTGTTGCTTAGATTGTTTTAAGTTGATTTTACTGATTGTACTCTGCCCTGAGATCTGCTGATAACAGAGCAAGTTACAAGTATTTAATAAACAAATCAAACTTTGGTAGGAATAGATGTGAATATATGTGTGTATGCATGCAGAAAAAGAAAAAGTGCAGAAAAAGAAAAAATAAACATGGGTAATCCTCATAGTTAATGGCAGGGACAGGCAACCTTTTTGAGACCTGGGCCGGTCTCCCGTAGCCCAGGTCTCAGCTGGGCTGAGGGGGGGGGAATGGCGGCGCGTGCGCTCACGCGCACCCTCCGCCGTGCGGGACCCCCCCCCACGCACGCTGCCGCCATGTTTTTGCAGAGCGGCAAAAACACGCCCCAACAGCGGCATGCGGCAGCGGCAACCTTCAGCCTGG
Organism: Phrynosoma platyrhinos; assembly: GCA_020142125.1. Classification (NCBI taxonomy): domain Eukaryota; kingdom Metazoa; phylum Chordata; class Lepidosauria; order Squamata; family Phrynosomatidae; genus Phrynosoma; species Phrynosoma platyrhinos. The sequence goes on along the minus strand of CM034703.1, from coordinate 199,713,174 downwards.
GCCGGTAAGTCCAGGGCCTTAACCGGCCCCCGGGCCGTAGGCTGCCGGTCCCTGGTTAATGGTATCTGCTTTGTCTTTGAAGATGTAGCTGAATTATCCTCTTTCTTCTCTTTCCCACAGCTGAAACTTGAAGATCGGTCAGTGGTGCCACGTGATGTCGTCAGACACATGGGCTCACGAGTAAGTGCTTCTTGCTACATGTATGTGTAAGAGAAAGAAATCAATATATGCTGCTTCACAAATAGTAAATTTTGCTTAGATTGAATGTGCAATAAAGAAAGGATTTGATTCAATATGATTTCATTATATTGTAAAATACATTTAATGTGTTTCAGACACAATAATTTAAAGCATAAAACTAATGCAGTGTCTTAACACAGCTCATGCAAAAACTGCAGTTGAAGCCAGCCACATTAAAATTCGGCTTGTGTGTTGAACCTTTTGGCCAGAAAAACAGTGTCAGCATTGGCACTCCTCTTTATAAATGACCCTCTGGCTGAAATGTTGATTTATGCATAGAGCATCATTGTTCAGTTCTGGAAGAGAAATACAGCTTTAAAATGGAAAGGTAGATTTAATTATACAGTTTGTGTTTATGCCTGGCTGGTAAGCTTAGTTTGGATTCAGTGAACACAGTTCTGCTTTACTCACTCACCCTATTCAGATCTACAAAGTTAAACATTTTCTTCTCTACACACACACATATGCATTCCCCTTCCTTAATCAGAATACTTTAATCAAAATCAGAATATGCTGGAATACTTAGTGTCTCCGCACTTTCTTTTCTCAAAAGCAGCCTGAAACAGTTGTCATAGGAAGCACACTGTATGGATCCCTTTTCAGTGTTGCCTGCATCTGCTTTCTAGGAGGCTGGGGGTTTGAAACCCCAGCTTATTTGAGAACTAGTAATCCATTGTTATTCAGCAGTTCACACAATCTGCTTTGTGCTTCCATCGTGTTCTAAGTGGCCACAAAACATTCTGTACTAGGTAGTAGATTATGTTTTTTGTGTGTCTATTAGCCTCTGTTCTCAAAAAGCAATTGGGGGGTGGTGGGGTGGTAAAGAAGAACACCATAATTCTCAGGCTGTTTGGAGTTACTATGTGAAACATGTTTATTTGAATCTTACTATGTGAAAAATGCTTTCTCAAGGAACATGAATTCACCTTAGTACAATTTTAAAGGAAAAAGAAGGCTCCTGAATAGTGGGAGAAATAAGAGAAAGAGAGATTTATTACTTTTTTATTAATCTTTATTAAATTCCATACAAATTAAAAAAAATAAAGATAAACAATGAAACACACTAGAAAAAACAAACATCAAACAACACATAGACAAAACAACAATAACATGACAATAAAATTAAATAAAAAGAGACTTCCAAGTATCTAAAGCATGAATTATTTTTGTTAATCTATTTGACTTTGATTATCTATTTACAATTATCTTATAAGTCTATTTTTCTATATCTTTATCTATATGTCCATATAAACATATATATCTGTACACGTCCTCATGTATTTCTTATTCCTTAATACATGTTTTTTACTCTCTTTACAATCTTTAGAGTTTCACTACTTACACCAATCTAGATTGTATTTTTTTTCCATTACCATCAACCATTCCTCATTAAATCTTTCAACTGATTTATTTCGGATTAAGCATGTCAGCTTATTCAGTACTTTCCAATAACATTCTGTTATTGGAGGAGGATTTCCATCTTTCCAAGTACTAGCATAAACTATCCTTGCTGCTGTCAACAGATAAAAAAGTATCTTCCCATATTTATTTTCCATTTCTTTATTCGTTATCCCTAAAAGATACATTTTTGGCTCTTTTTGTAAAATTCAGTTGTAAAATAATTTGTATTTCTGTATGAATTTGGGACCAGAAGCTCTTTGCTGTTGAACAGCCCCACCACATATAGAAGAATGAGCCCTTTTCCTTTTTACACTTCCAACAACTGTTGTTGTTTATCTTAGCAAGTCTCTCCAGGCTTAGATACCATCTATATTGTAATTTGTAAAAATTCTCTTTCATATTATAATTTAAGTATATTTTAGCTTCCTTTACCATATTTCCTCCCATTCTTCCATATGAAGTATGTTGCTTAAATCTTGAGCCCAACAGATCATACATTCTTTGACTTGTTCATCCTCCATTTCTCAACTCAACAAAATCTTACAAACTTTTGCCACAAGAGAGATGTTTATTACAAGAAATCTTGAACTCTTCTAAATCACTATTGTTTTATGTAAAGCCAGCCTACAGCATGGTGTAGTGGTGTCAATGTTTGACTTAAAACTCTGGAGATCAGGGTTTGGTTTCCCATTCAGCCATGGAAACCAACTGGGTGACTGTGGGTAAATCATACTTTCTCAGCCTCAGGGGAAAACAGGCATACCCATTCTAAACACATCTTGTCAAGAGAATCCCTTATGATCAGCATAGGTTGGAAACAACTTGAAGGGGAACACTATAGCAACAGCCTATACTGGGAACTTAACAATTATCAAGAAACTCAAGGTGTTTTGCTTTCCAACCCACATGAATACCATTTCTAAAGTCATACTAATATACACTAAAAATAATGAATGTTCTCACCTGCCCATCAAAATCTGAGCTACTGTGCAGCCTTGAGAAGACATATCTATATAGCAGTAAGAGCTAATCAAGCTGTTTGTGAAAAACTCTTCAGCATGTAGAGTGGTGAATGTAAGAACAGCCTGCTCAATCAGATCAAAAGCCTATCTAATCCAGCATTCCTGCACTCCAATGGTTAGCCAAATAACTATGGGAATCCTGTAAACAGGATATGAAGGGGACAGTACCCTCCTGTTCATATTCCCTAACAGAAGACATTGAAAGTCATACTGTCTTTGGTATTGTGGTATTGTAGTAAATATATAGCTATTATGACTAGAAGCAAATGATAGCCTTATTCTTTTTGAAAGAATTTATTACATATCACTAGTCCATAGTAACAGTATGTGTGTTTCCATTTATGGACTTTGATATATGGGAATAGCTGCAGAAACAAACTATCAGCTATGTTTGCAATGGACTATTCTCATTAATAAATTAAAGTGTTATTGGAGCAGCTGCCAGCTAAGAGATGATGGTGCATCTGGGTTCATATCCTCTTCCTCAGTGATCCAGGTTGCACAAAGACACAGGAGCATTGCTAAGCATTAGTGAGCACAAAGTGACATACATTAAATGAGGCTTAATAGTGATTGTTATTTTTAATTAATAATTTGTTTTAATACTTGTTGTACAGACAGGTTTTTTTGGCATTTTCTGAAGCACGTTTTCAAGTGTTCAGAAAACTAGTTTCAGTAATCCACAATATGCACATTCTTAACATTCAAACACACAAGTTTATCACTATATTATGTATGGCAAGGTTGAAAGAATGTTGAGATACTGTAGAATTCTTTCCATATGATGTGTCTAATTTGTGTATAAATATAACAAGATGCTTATTTTTTGTTTGAAAGTAATGTACGGGATGGATGTCTTAATAATGGGGGTAGATTATATGAGGTATGTGTTGGGTTCAAAGAAAAGTGATGAAAGCACAAGCAGGAAGAAAACTGGTGGGTGCATCAGTTTGCTAGAAAAGTAGATAGGAATCAGACATAGAAGGGTTTGACTAGTAAATATCTCTCTTTTCATTTTGTGGTCTATTTATATTGTAAACATTACTTTGTAGTTAGGGGCATTATTGGGGTGGTGAGGGCTGTATTAGTTGACAACCTAAGAGGGGATGACACCACTGCTCCCCAAACAATTTTTGGCACAAACAAGCTGTATGTGTGTCTGTGTCCCTTTAAAATGCTGAAGAGGAGGAGTGAGTGGGGTGAAGCTCAGTGGGAGAACAAAGAAGAGCTCCCAGGATTTTTTAAAAATTCTTTTCTTTTTTAATTCTTTTTAAAAGCAAAACATCTTACCAAATTTTCACTTTAACCACATGAAACTATGTACATGAAAATACATTTTGGCTGTGCGTATGATACTGTAATTTAAATAATCACTATAATTTTAATTTTGCTATGTTTTTTATGTCACAACTATTGCCATTACATTCAGTTATTTATAGGAATTCCAAATTATGAGTAACATTCTTATAAAATCATGACTTAGGATTCAGTATGATGTGGTATGGTATGGGAGGAGGTCAATGAGGAGGTGACACTATGAGTTCTGCACTAGGTGTTGCCAGCCCTAATGGCACCACAGGTTGAAGGTATAAAATCCATATTACTTTGCATGTTTACTAACCACCATATTAGCAAACTGTTTACTTTGATTCTTCAATAAATAAACAGGGGAGGTGAGATTTTTCAAATTATCTAGTGTTATGCTGCAGTTTAAAAAAGCATTTATTTGACTTTCCAGGACAGTCAATGTGGCACTGTTATTGATGTGAACATAGAGTGTGCAGTAAAACTGGTGGGGACCAACTGTATCCTTTATCCTGTTAACAGCAAAGATCTTCAGAATATCTGGGTGAGAATTCTTTAAGCTACTTATCATCATACAACAGTAGTACTAAAAATAGATTGAATCATAAATCACAAAGATGAAACCATAAATAAACTGGAGGACTGTGCATCCCATAACTGTAAATGATTTCATTTAACAAAACTAGACCTCTGCTCTGGGAAGTCTACTGTATTTGAGCCCTGCATCTTGTGATTAAGATGTTCGATGGGTAGCCCTTCAGCCAAGTTAGTCATCTTTTAAATCCTTCTCTACATTTCCCTGCTTTGAGTTTAGGTAGATGGCGACCAGAAGGTCCTAATTAGTTGTGGCACCCTGTTTGTGCAGTACTTTCCTTAAGACTAGGAAAACCTAAAGCAAAGTAAAGGAGATTACCTTATAACACAGAGACTGAGAGGGAGAGGGAGATTTTTATTTATTTTTTACTCTCCCAGGCTTTTAACTGACTCACTTCTCTACTCTGATTTTAGTCCCTGCTAAAAAGTTGATTTGTATGATGGTGATGGTGATGGTAATTTGAATTTTTGTCAGTAATCTCTGCAAGTAAATATTGAAGTAAATATTGAAAAAGGGGATACTGAAATAAATAATGCAATACTTGCATTGGCAAAAAACATACCTTTTCCTGAATAGTCAGCTATTTTTATCCTGAGCGAGAGGGCTATGGCTTTAAAGGGATGGGACTTTTCCCCATAGTGATTAACTAGGGTGATCATTTGATTAAGGCAGACTTATGGCAACACTTTGCAGAGAAACTGACTTCCTTAAACTTTCAAATGTATTATTTTAAGTGTTGGCCAGCTCTCTTTTTATTCTGTATTTGTTGACCTTGACAGGGAAGAAACCACCTTCTTAAATGGTTCTGGTGTGTTGTGAAACCTTCTCTAAACTCATTAGAAATACTTCATCTCAATTTGCCCCATGTTTATAAATCTGAAAAATACAACTCTAAATTAATCATGTTATTGTTTCATGAGCTTTGAGATAAACAAATGTGTTCTCTAGCTGTGATGAAATGAATCAAGCAAGCATCTTAACTTTCTTCTTCCCTCTCAGCCATTCATGTATGGTGACTGCATAGCCTATGACTGGTGGCTAGGAAAAGTGTACGATCTAAAAAATCAAATCATTCTGAAGCTCTCCAATGGTGCCAGGTATTTATTTTGCTTTTGTTAGAATACTACTTTTGATGATTCTTAAGCAAGATTCTTGCTCAGCTTGATTAAGCTTGATTCTTGCTTAATTGTTAAGCTTGATTTTTGCTCAGCTGCTTTCAATACCATCGACCATGGTATCCTTCTGAGATGCCTCTTTGGGATGGGGCTTGGAGGTACTGTTCTACAGTGGCTCCGTTCCTTCCTGGAGGGGTGTTCTCAGAAGGTCATGCTGGTGGGTTCTTGTTCTACTCCTTGGCCATTGGCCTGTGGGGTCTCTCAGGGCTCAGTGTTGTCCCCTATACCATTTAACATTTACATGAAACTGCTGGGAGAGGATGTCCAGAATTTTGAAGTCTGTCGAAAGACAGTGCAGGAATAGAGATTCAGCCTGTGTTAGATGGGATTACACTCCCCCTGAAAACACAGGTTCACAGTTTGGGAGCATTCCTGGATTCATCACTGAGCCTGGATGCACAAGTATCAGCGGTGACAAGGAGTGCTTTTGCATAGCTAAAACTAGTGCCCAACTGTGCCTGTTCCTGGGGAAGTCAGATCTGGCCACAGTGGTACATGCCTTGGTTACATCCCGTTTGGATTACTGTAATGTGCTCTACATGGGGTTGCCTTTGAAAAGTTCTCAGAAACTTCATTTGGCCCAAAGAGCTGCAGCCAACTTGTTAACTGGACCTGGCTACAGGGAGCATACAACTCCCTTGTTGAAAATCTCGATTGACTGCCGGTCCATTTCCGGGCACAATTTAAAATGCTGGTTTTGATTTATAAAACCCTATGCCACTTGGGTCCAGGCTATTTGAAGGCCTTTATATCCTTTTAAAAACCTACCAGAACACTGAGACTTTCCGGAGAGGCCCTCCTCTTGGTCCCACTACACTCTCAGGCGCGTTTGGTGGGAACAATAGAGAGGGCCATCTTGGTGGCTGCTTCCAGACTCTGGAATTCCCTCCCTAGAGAGGTCAGGCTGGCTCCATCCCTGCTTTTGTTTCAGCAGCAGATAAAAACATTTTTATGCCACCAGACTTTCTCACACTGACATGGGTACTGTAAGAATTTTATAAAGAGTCTTCAAATTTTAAATTTGAATATGTAATGTTCTTAACTTTTTGAAATTGTTTGTTTTTAAACTTTGTATTTTTATTGCTTTCTACTGTTTTAACTTGGACTGTTTAAAATTATGTTAGCCACCTTGAGTCCCTGTACTGGGAGGAAGGCAAGATATAAATAAATATAATCACAATATTAATATTAATAATAAGCAAACAAATTCTCAGTAGATTCTCCATATTTGAGCACATATATCCTGAACCCCAACAGTAGGATTCTCACTTCATGATGTTGAACAGAAATGGTCAGTTTTCCTGCCAGTGTGCAGAGATAATCCTTCATGCTGGGTCAGGTTATTCCCTTATGCTTCAAAAGCAAGGTTTCTGATCTGTCAATTATACTTGTCACCCTGAGAGGGAGAGTCAGACCCACTTTCTCAGTTCCATCCAATCTGAGTTCAGTTCAGAACAGGGCCTTCTGCAGTCAGCAACTTTGACTTTGGAGATCAGTTTCTGAGGACATTTTCTCTGGTCTGTGGGTCAGGAGACCTTGATTTGTATTGAGATGTACCACCCTAATGGTAATAGCCAGTCTCAGCTTAATAGGCATGGATCACAGTCCCAAGTTCTCCTCTGATGAGGAGTTGGTGGTTGATTGTGCAACTGGGGAAGCACCTTTGGAGTGCACAAAAGGACTGGATCAATCCACCCATACTGGGAGACCTGATCCAGTTCCCATTTTTGTTGAAGAGGTGTTTGGAGAGTGCGGCGTTGGTTCACACTGTCAATCTGAATATAATTGAGAGCTATCAGGCGCAGCTTTGGGCACATGGGTAAGTCCATCGAACACTTACGCTCCCCTCCCAACTCTGGTTATCATTGGTTACCAATGGTTAAGAGCTCCTCTGTGAATTATGTAATTGACTTTTTCTTCATGGTCTCTGTGCCTCATACATTAGGGTTTTGTGCCTGCGCAGACTCCATTCAGAGGTTCAAAAGCTGAGCAGATTGCTGTGCAGCCCTGCGCACTCCTGTGTACTGAGAATGCCCAAGCCCACCAGATGAGCCCCACCATCACTTCTCTTTCGTCCACTGCAAGAGTAACTCTCATCTTGGCCATTTTCTAGCTGAGCACTCTTGTGTACGGTCAGAAATTGCTTTTTATTGCCATATTTTCCTCAGTTTTTTTCTTTCTTTATTCTTGTTCTTTCGTCCGTCTGTTCCCCCCCCCCGAGAAGTAGTTTTTTTCCTCACAGTTCCCACCCAACTAAGCATTTTTTCTACTGCCTCTTATGGCCTCTACTTTGCTTTTTAAGTTTTGTGTTTCTTGTCACCAGAAAGTAGCACTTTCAGACGGACACTCTGTGTCTTTTTTGCCTAGGAGAGAGCCACATTGTTGAGTGCTGCTTCGCAATAGGGATCAACGCCTCCAAGTTTTTTGTTGGGAGTAGTCTTTGTTGGTTGCTGAATGCGCAACCACCAGTAAAGATCCCCTGACTCTTGTTTACATTTCAAAAGGATACCGAAGATTTTGAGGAAAACGGAATCTTTGTTGACATCTACAGCCTCGAAACCGACAGCCGCGATATCATCTCCACTCACTATGGAGTCTACGCCTTCAGTAGCGACCCCTGCTGTCTTCTCTCCCTCCTTACAAGAAGTTCTTTTGGCTTCTCAGCCAATGAAGCCTCATGTACAAAAGGCCAAGAAGCGGCTTGCGGCTCTAAAGAGTGGGTCAGACATTGACCCAGGAAAATCAAGAAGAAAAAGCATAAGCATGATAAGCTCTCAGTATTGGCCCCGATGACCACCTCTGCTTGAATACCAGCATCTTCCAGGCCAGCCACTTCTGCACCCCTTTCAGTCCCTCTATGGACTCGATGCAATGAGCAGTATCGACATTGTTACCAAGCACAGCTTCGATACTATCTTCAGTGCCGGCTCCATCAGTTTTGCCAATGTCAACACCAATAACGATGCTTCCTCTGCTGCCTCATTCCCATCATTGTTACCATCCCAGATCTTGGTTTCCCCATCAAGAGTATTTAGGCTTTCCTTTTCTCCTTCGTGTCCACAATCCCAGTGCACTTCACTGGCCAGATCTCATCACTCTCTGGCTCCGTATGGGGATTGCCCTAACTTGTTCCATTCCTCCTTGAGGCTCTGCTTCCATGGAGAGCATTCTCCCTACACCTCAGCTTCCTATATGGAGCAATATAGGATGGAGGACTACTGGAGAGAGCGACCATCCTCATATGGATCCTACTCTTCTTCTTAATTGAGATTGATACCATCAGAGGGAACTCTCCCACCATTCACCATCTTGGTATCAAGAAAGTTCCTGATCCTGATCTCCACATTGGTACCGATCCTCTTGGTCTGATCATTACTACTGACCTATTATTCCTCCTTCGCCTTTTTGTCTGCCAGAACCACAGGACACAAGGGTGCCTTCACCACCACCATGCACTACAACCATTGTCTCACATTGTCCTCCTTCTCCTCCAGCTGTTACTACAGTACCAACAGTCAGTGATTCCTCTGGCATCTACATTGGCTCTTCCATCCTTTGTACCGACTTTAATGACACCTTTGATACATTTGTCGATGCCATCTACCATGCTGATGACCTTAGTCTATGATATCATCTACACTTCTGCTTACACAGACAGTCCAGTTTTCCACTACACCTCTTCCTCAACCATCCACAGAGGAGTTTAATTACGAAACTGAGACTTTGGGACCAGCATCCCCCTCTCTTCTCATAGAGTTTTCACCTGGAGAAGTGGAAGATACTGCCCCCCCTTTTTTTTTTTTTTTTACACCTGAGGATGTCCAGTTGTTCTCTGACGTGATGACCAGAATGGCCAGAGCTTTGGGCCTCCAAGTTGTCACTCACCCTAAGTCAGCAAAAGACCCTATTTTTCAGATAGTAGACTCCAGGCAAGTTTCACCAGCAGTAATGCCATTTCTGACTTCACTCAGGATGTTATGCAACAGTCCTGGGCTAAGGCTGCACCTGTTCCACCTGCCTCTAAATGCTTGGAGAGTTTGTACAAGGTCCAGCCTGACACAGCACCCTGTCTCTTTAAACACCTGGCGCCTAACTCTCTGATGGTGGAGTCTACTTCCAAATCCTCAGGGAAAACTCCACCCCAGTTGACAAGGAGGACAGAAGGCTTGACATCTTGGCCGCCACTTTTTGACAACTTGCAGGCATGCATGTCAGCCTATCAAAAATTCTTTGGGATAGGATGGCAGCATTCATTCTGAGTCTTCCTGAGGAACAGAAAGCAGTAGCATTGGACTTCTACAATGAAGCAGTTCCTTTGGTCAACCAATAAATTCATTCTTCCAGGCATACAGTGGACTGTGCATCCAAAGTGATTTCTGGCCCTCCATTGCTATTCATGGCTTAGATCTACTGACTTCATTGATGATGTCAAGCGGCATGTAGAATACCTTCCGTTCAAGGGTGAGGGCCACTTCAATTCTAAAATAGACAAATCCTTGGACCACCTTTACAATGCTCATCTCACTGGCCAAAGACAACAATACCGTCCACGTCCTCAATGGCATTCCAGATCAGCTTCAACAACATGCTCCAGACCTTGTTCCACCACTTCCTCACAGTTCCGTGGTTCCTCTCAACCTTCCACTTCTTTCTCCAGGAAGCCCTTCAGGCCACAACATTACCACCCACAACAGAACCAACAAGGACTTCTTGTTCATCTCCCAAATCTTTTTTTTTTTAAAATCTCTCCACGAGGACGTCACCTCTAACTGAGCCAGTCTTCTCTGTTCCATCTTGACTTCAAATGTCTAAACTTTCCCATTTCTACAACACCTGGCAAAAGATCATCACAGAAGTTGGGTCTTAACCATCATTCGCCTTGGCTACACCATTGAATTTTCAAGTACTCCACCTTTTGGCATCTTTTGTTCCACTCTATCTTCACTAACCTTACAAGAGGAAATCACCTCTCTTCTTAACAAAGGTGCTATCCAACACATCCTGGACAAGTGCAGACTGGACGGCTATTTTTCCAGGTACTTCACAGTTCCAAAGAAGGATGGAGGCCTCCGTCCTATCTTAGACCTGAGAGGAGTCAACCACTACATCACTCCAATTTCAAGATGGTGACTCTACAGTCCATCCTGCCTTTCCTTCATCAAGGAGACTGGTTCGCCTCCATCAACCTGAAAGACACTTACTTCCACATTGTGATTCGGCCTCAGCATCAAAAATACCTTCATTTTGACATTGACAGAGATCTCTATCAATATACCATCTCACCCTTTGGCCTTTCCACCACCCCCAGGGTCTTCATGAAGTGCATGGTGGTGGTGATCTCATGTCTTTGGGTTCAAGAGATAAAGATCTTCCCTTACCTGGATGACTGGCTTCTGGTATTGTCCTCCTGCAGCCAACTTTTCAAAGACTTTCACTATACTCTGTCTCTTCTCACAGACCTCTTTTACCATCAACCCTTCCAAGTTAATTCTGGAACCTGTCGGGTGATAGAGTATATTGGAGCATCTCTGGACTCTGTTATAGCTTGTGCCTATCTTCTTACAAGAAGGGCCAAGTCCCTCTGGTCTAACTTTCAAACTGTCCTTCATCTCTCCCATCCACCAGCGAGGGATATCCAACAACTTCTGGGCCTCACGGCATCGACCACAGTTGTCACCTATCTGGCACACATGAAGTTCAAGCCCCTTCAAAACTGTTTCTTGTCAGTCTTCGACCACCTCTCCAACCGACAGTCCAAAAAGCTGACTCTCCCAACAGAGGTGTGAGCCTCACTCCATTGGTGGACCATTCCGTGAAATGTTCTTGGAGGGATGCCGTTCCAGTTTCCATAGCCCTCCAAGATAGTCACCATGGATGTATCCATGACAGGCTGGGGAGCGCAATACAAAGGTCTTCATGTTCAGAGCCAGTAGACTTTACCCGAGTCCCAGATGCACATCAATGCCCTAGACCTTCTGGCTGTCATCAAGGCTTTCAGGACTTTCAAACACCACCTCCACCACAAGTTGGTCCAAGTTGTTATGGACAATACCATCACTGTTGGTTACATCAACAAACAAGGCGGCATTCACTCTCAGCCTCTTCTCTGCCTTGTTCTACAGCTGTGGAGATGGTGTACCATCTGCTCCATCCACCCTGTAGCAGTCCATCTGGCAGGGAAGGACAACGTCTTGGCAGGCTCTCTGAGTCGCGACAGGTGTCTCCAACACAAATGTTTCACCAGAAACATTCAAAATCATCACATCTCCCTGGGGGACTCCATAGTTGGATCTCTTCATCTCTTCAGAGAATGTGAAGTGCCCACTCTTCTGCACCAGAGCAGGGAATGGGCCAAACTTCCTAGGGGACGCTTTTCTCCTCGACTGGTCAACTCATTTCCTCTACACCTTTCCCACTCTTCCATTGGTGGCGAAGGTAGTGCTCAAGCTCTCAGAGGACAGGTTGAATGCCATCCTTGTGGCTCCGTAGTGGTTGAGGCAACCCTGATTTGCTCCCCTGCTTCATCTGTCCAAGGGATGCTACCTCAAGCTTCCAGGTTGGCCAAATCTCCTCCCACTCCAGCAGAGAAGTCCTCCACCCAGATGTTCGTAGTCTCCACCTGACTGTCTGGAGGATTCGACACTGACCTCTCCCAACCTTCTAAATGTTTTATATGCTTCACGTAAAGACTCCACTAAACATTCTTATGCCTACAAGTGGAGATGTTTTTGTGCCTTTGCTGAAGCACACTCATAGCCTTCCTCACCTGTCCCAACTTTCTACAGCCTTACATTTCCTTCCTCAACTCAGGGACGAAGGTCTAGCTTTTTCATCCCTAAAGGTCTGTCTCTCAAACATTGTGACCTACCAGCCTCCAGGTTCTCCCTCTGCTAAAGTCTCCAGTTCTGCTGCGGTAAAGAGATTTTTCATCATCCAATTCCTTTTCTAGCACCACCTTGGTCACTCTCCGTGGTGCTCAGTCAGTTTGCAAGGCCTCCTTTTGAACCTTTGGGTTCAGCCTCCCTCAAGCTCCTTTCATTTAAGGTAGCATTTTTGGCCACCACCGCCAGTTTTTTGGCCAGGAGGTCCTCAGACCTTACTGCCTTCCACTCCAGTGAGCCTTATCTGGTCTTCCACAGAGACAAGGCCATACTCAGACCAGACATTTCTTTCTTACCCAAGGTGTTCTCCTCCTTTCGCCTTTTGCAAGAGATTTTTTTACTACTTTCTACCCAAAGCCATCCACTCCTTTAGAAAAGACTATGCATACTCTGGATGTTAGCTGTGCTTTGGCCTTTTATGTTCAACATACTGCTGAGTTCAGGTTGACCAGCAAGTTGTTGTTTGTTATGGTGGATCTAGAAAAGGCCACCCCGTTTCTTCACCAAGGTTTGCAAAGTAGATTGTACAGACTGTTCTCCTGGCCTATGAACTGGCTAAATGCCCTCCTCCTGTTGGTGTGCACCCACACTCAATCAGGGCTGTCTCCTCATCTGCTGTCTTTCTTTGAGGTGTCTTCCTGCCTCACCTCTGCAAGGCTGTTACATGGTCACAACCTTCCATGTTTGCCCATTACTACAGACTTGATTCCAGGTCACATTACGATGCCAGTTTTGGTCGTGCTGTTCTTTCTTCTATTCTACAGTGGCCTTCCCACCTTCCACAGGTAAGCTTTTTAGCCACCCTTATGTGTGAGGCACAGACCACAAAGAAGAAGAAGAGGTTGCTTACCTGTAATTGTGGTTCTTTAAGTGATCATCTGTGCCCTCACACATATCCATCCTACCTCCCCTCTTTCAGGTTGCTGGGCATGCTCAGTACATGAGAGTGGGCGGGGTTACCTGTCAACCTGCTCAGCTTTTGAACCTCCGAATGGAGTCTCTACACAGGCGCAAACCCTAATTTTTGTGAGGGCACAGATGACCACTCGAAGAACCACAGTTACAGGTAAACAACCTGTTCTTCCCTTCACAGCCATCTAGACTGTGGGATTCAGTGTGTCATGGGATGGAAGAAAAGGTTGCAAATCTGTTAACTGCTCAAGGTGGCAGCCATGTTGAGCACCAAAAGAAAAGAAACACAAGCTCAGTAATGAAGAGCTTCCTGTCAGTAAAAGCTGTTTGAAAGTGTAATATGCTGCCACGGAGAGTGGTGGAGTCTGCTTTGGAGGATTTTAAACAGAGGCTGAATGCCATCTGTTGGCAATGCTTTGATTTTGAGTTCCTGCATGGCAGGGGGTTGGACCGGGTGGCCTTTAAGGTCTCTTCCAACTCTGGGATTCCAGCTCTCTGGTGCTTGCAGGCCCTCTAGTGGCCAGAAGCATGAAAAACATTCCAGAAAGTGTCATGTCTCAGATTCTTTGTCCTACTCTCAGAGGTTGAGAGGGCAAATGTGTTAAGGGGCACCTTTAATAGTTTCTCCCCCCTCACAAAGTGAAAATAAAGACAAAACATGTATGTGCTGTAACTTCTGTGGAGGATGTGGACTCTTCAGTCTCTCTAGGGACTTCAGTTAATGAGTAAGTAGAGTTATCCCAGGAGGAGGGGGATTTGCTTCGTGAGCATGTTTGTTCCATGTTTCTTCAGATTTTACCCTTTCCTGAAGTGTTGCAGAGGTTATGAAACTGAAATGGGCTCATCCTACTGTGGCAGTGGTGGCTCCAGCTTTTGCTAAACACTTGTATTCCTAGCCTATTGAAGTGATGAAGATGCTAGACAACTTTTGGTGCACATTCATGAGTCTTCTGCTCTTGCTATTAAAACTGCTTCAATGACCCTCCTATGTATTAGGGCAGGGACAGGCAACCTTTTTGAGACCTGGGCCGGTCTCCCGTAGCCCAGGTCTCGGCTGGGCCAAGGTGTGGGGGGGGGGAATGGCGGCGCACGCGCACCCTCCGCCGCCATGCGCGACCCCCCGCGCACGCTGCCGCCACGGCCTTTGTTGCCGGGGGAGGGGGGAATGGTGCAGGGGCCGGTTGTACAGGGGTTGGAGGTGTGTGCGCGCGTGTGCGTTCGCCCACCCACCGCTCACAGCCGCCATGGGGCCGTTCCAAGCCCCCCCCCC
>CM034703.1:199670558-199694020 GCA_020142125.1 Phrynosoma platyrhinos | reverse complement strand
ACAAAAAACTATGGATGCCGGCCATGAAAGCCTACGACTTCACAGTCTTTCCTCTATTTAACATTTATCCATGTAGATTCTCAACCTAAGAGATTCCACTGAGGTCCTAATGCCTTTTCAAATAGAATCTCCTAGGCTGGGAATGAACATGGCTTTGTTTTAGCTTTCTTCTCTAGTGTGTGACTAACCTGATCGGTCCTAATCCCTTCTCACAGAAAACCGTTTGTATAGATAACACGTTGAAAGAAAGACTGGTAGGGCACATTCTTTGCCTATACAAAAAGAGTTATAAAAAGGTTTAAGTCCTGGCATCTCCAGGTAGGATTAAGACTGACGTCTGTTGAAAAACCTAAAGGATAGCTGTCAGTCAGTGTAGACAGACATAAGCTTAATAAATGAGTAGTAACTCTGAAAGGCAGTTTCATATGCTCCTTGGACCATCTTAAGTATCTAGATAATTGTCTATGGGCCTGAACAGACAGGCCAAATGAAGCAGCTTCAGGCCACTTTGGAGGTGTGCTGTTTAAACGACGCATGCATCCTAAGAGGCTGGAAGCCGCACCGGAGTGCAGCTTTGATATGGCTTCTGGCCTCTTAGGATGTGTGCGTCTTTTAAACTGCACACCTCTAAAGTGGCACAAAGCCACTTCATTTGGCCTGTCTGTTCAGGCCCTAAGTCAGTATATGATCCAACTGCCTAGAACATTACTTGGAATAACATGTTGACTTAGGGAGAATAATATGGATCCTCACTAAATCAGCCTTGTTCTAACTGTCCTAACTATCATAAGCTAAATTACTTTTTTAAATGGACTCATAATTATCTGATACACTGACTGTAGTTCTGTCTTTATTCCCAGTATCTTTCCATGACATAGGCTTATGCTATTAAACCCTAATATTAAGAATGTGATCAGATATGTGACATTAGAAAAGCTGTTCTGTGTCTTGGCAAAGTCTATTTTCTGAATGTTTTTTGCTTTTAGGTGTTCTATGACCACAGAGGATGCAGCAAAACTCTATGATGTCTGCCCACATGTCAGTGACTCAGTAAGTTTTTTCTTCCCTAGAAGAGTCCTCAGTTTGCAGAGCTACAGTGTATGTTTTGTGGATCCCATTTGTGGGGTTCCTGTGTAATTGAAATATTACCCAGTTTGGGGGATTCATTGTGTAGGGAGCAGGTTTTGCTATTACCCAAACTATAGTGGTTTAGTGAAAAACTTGCCCCTTAAAGTGAATGGCATCCTCTCATTTATATGGGACCTAGAAATGTGATTCACTATGCTACAATGGCAGCAGCAAAACTTTTTCCCATCTTCATTGTTGGGTGTACAAAAATATTAAAAACTACTTTTTTGGGCCACTGTTCAGATCAGTGGCATCACTGGGGGGGGGCGTTGCGGACAGCACCGGGTGACACCCCAAAAGAGGGTGACACCCAGCTGAGCGTCTCTCCACACCTCCCTGCTGTATGTCATGCTGTGCGGCACGGAGGTAGAGGCCCAGGGTAGCCCTTCCTCCCAGCCCAGGACAGCTTTACATGCGTGTAAAACCATACCGGATAGGTAAAGAGAGGCCTGGGGCACCCCTTCCTCTCTGCCTGACATGGCTTTACACATGTGTGAAGCTGCACTAGGCAAGGAGGTGAGGGAATGCCCCTTTGGCTCCACCCCCAAAGTCTCTCCCCCCTTGCACTAGGTGATACCCCGGTGTGGGATGCCACTGGTTCAGATGTGAGTCAAATCTGTTACATCCTTGGCTTAGTTATAGTTTGAATTTCATGTGTAACTAATAATTTTGTCTATCTTGATAACTGTGGAAATGGATGCATCCATTGTTAAGGCCGCTAGAAGCCTTGAGCATGAGCTAGCAGTATTTTTTATTGTTGTTTTAGATGTTCTTCTTTGCTGTGCTGTGTTTTGCTCCTTGATACTGAGACATTCAAATGAAATGATGCATTATTTCCCAGTACCTCTGAATCTTCATGTACTAGTCATACATCTGCATACCTAGTGTTTCCCTAAATACCTTACAATCTGCTGCTATAGTTGAACAATACAGAAGAATGCATTTTGGGAGCAGCCAATTTGCCACAAATTGTCCATTATGATGGAAGTAAGACATAAATATACAAATCCCATTTCAAGGGGATGAAATGAGCTAGCCATACCTGACTCTGTTTTGCACTTCCTGTATCCCTTCATTCTTTAGGGTCTCTTCTTTGATGACTCATACGGCTTTTATCCTGGGCAAATTCTCATTGGGCCTTCAAAAGTCTTCTCGAATGTGCAGTGGCTTTCAGGTGTGAAGCCTGTTCTCAGCACAAAGAGCAAGTTCAGAGTGGTGGTAGAAGAGGTAGGACTCAGTGAGATTTGACAATACTATACGATCAATGTCTTGCCTGGGGTTTCCCTCAAACAAGCTGTGTTGGGTTCTTTAACCCAAATGTGTTGCCTGTGTTGCTGAAATAAAAGTCAACAAATGACTGATTATTGTGAAACTCTGACTGAGGATATTACCTGTTGCTTAGGATTTGGTTTGAGCCTGAAACAATACTGTTCTGGTTTCGTCATCCTACTTAGCATTTAGGTTGAGCCTTCAGTCAAGTCCTGTAGTGACAGGACAGGATAGGGATGTTATCTTCATTTTGCATTGTGTCTAGGTTTATATTGTGAAAAAAGCAGTCCCCAGTAAATGATGCTTCTTGCCAGCTAAGTAAGAAACGTGTGTTTTTTTCCTAATTTTTTTTTAAAAAAAATAATGTCTTGATTACACTCAGGTCTTACATGTTTAAAGACTCAACATTTCCTGGAAAAGATGAAAATCCAAGGCATATTCTATGTCTGAATAGTATAAAAGATAACAGAGTGTAACTCAGTATTCCAGTTAGCTGATTGATTGCAATTTTGGGCCACCCATTAAACAGAATTCTCTTGGAAATCTACAATATATTAAAATATAAAATTCCCCCCAAAAATAATAATAAAACAATGACTGGAATCAGAATGAACATTACAAAGAACATTACAAAATATTAAATCAAGTGAAAATCAGAAGCAAGGTTAAAATGCAGAGATCTCAGTAATTAAAACTATTCTCAAACTGCCTGGGGTAAGGGAAGCACTTCATCTTGCACCAGATACCATAAACTGAGCAACAGATAAGCTACTTTGGAATGGGCATTCCACAAATGAAGTGCCACCACTGAAAAGTTCTTTGTTGCTGCCTGCCTTGCTGCATTTGATGAGGTTACCTGGAGAAAAGGACTCAGAAATTCTGGCTGTGCACTGGCATAGTCATGTTACCTATTTGGGACATCTCCATATTCCACAGAGGGACTAAAGTATCAACAGAAGTACCAGCCATACTGTCAGAAAAATCCTGCTGATTCTTCTGAAATCCATCATTTAGCTTCTAGGCAGAGGCCACTTTAATAGCTCCTCAATAATTGCAGAGAGGAAGAGCCTCTGAAATACTGTGCTTCAGCAGAAAGTGAGCTGAGCATGGCAAGGGAGTTTATATTAAGTTTCCCAACTTCAGATCACCACCATCCTACCCAGTAAAAATATTATCCAGAGTATGTCTGGATGTATTGGAGTGAAGACATATTGGGGCAACTTCATGGTTATCAATGTGGCCCAGAAGTCTAGAGCCACAGCAGATCCCATACGTTAAGGTTCCCCAGAACAATCATCATATAGGTCCTTAATACCAAATACTGCTACCAATTTCATGTGGTTAGATTGACAGGTTACACAGTGGGTGATGTATCAGCAGTATCCTTTGTCTCATCTGAGTGCAGAACACAACATCCAAACACTTTGAATTGGCACTGGGACATTGAGTTGGGGGGGAAAAGATAGAATTCCTGTAAACTCTAATGCTCCCTGGTTTTCACATGCTTCGTGGTGGGTGCTACATGATGTACTCAAGAGGACACAACTGGAAGAGAGTAACTGCTCCCCATTTCCCAACCAAAGGCACGTTTCAGTTTAAAATGGTGTTTTAGCATTTAGCAAGTTATTTGAGTATTTACTGTCAAGTGAAATATTGTAAAAGTGCTGTTCCCCCCCCCCCCGACTTCTTCCCCCGCTCCCAGGTACAGGTGGTAGAACTGAAAGTTACTTGGATCACTAAAAGCTTCTGTCCTGGAGGTACAGATAGCATAAGTCCGCCACCATCTTTAATAACCCAGGAGAATTTGTCTCGGTAAGGCATACTTCATATTCAACATTGTGTTTTGCTACCATTCTGCATGTATGAGGCTACCAGAAGAGCTTTCATATATAGACTACAGTTTGCTTTCATATATAGACTGATGTTACAGCATCATAACAGTAACTAGTACAAATGTTGTGTTATGGGATGATGGATGAACCGGTGAGCAGGAGGAAGGTATCTAATAGCCCTTGGCCAGCTGGGAAACAGCAGGTCTATTTTAAAGCAAAGCAGCTTCATTTATATACCGCTTTATACCACGCTATGGGGTGTCTAAGCGATTTACTCATTACTGTGTACTCATTTTAGCGACCTCGGAAGGATGCAGGCCTGAGTCGAGCCTCAGCCCTGGCTGGTATTGAACTCGCAACCTTATGGTTTATGAGTGAGTGGCTGCAGTACAGGCATTTAACCACTGCACCACCAGTATTTTAAGACATGTCTCATTCTTTATTTGTTCTGGAACTTGTATTAGGGGTAGAATTCATATATTTCAGGACATAAGAAAGAGCTCTAGACCAGAAACACTAAATGTACCTGCTTCATCATAGAGCAAGTACATTTTGGCCCAGTAAAATGAGCAGAAAAGACATCCAGGCAGAGTGTGTAACTTCACTCAGGTTTGAGCACTTATATCTTTCATTTTACAACTTAATTACAGGTTGAATATTCCTTATCCAAAATACTCCAAAATCCACAACTTTTCAAGCTATATACCTACCATATATACTCAACTAAAAGTCAGCCTCATGTATAAGTCCAGGATAGGTTTTGAGGCCAGAATTGTGGATTTTGATATGACCTGTGATAAAGTTGAGGGTAAACTTTAGAGGCATATAACAAAGAATCTAAAGCAGGGGTCGGCAACCTATGGCCCGCGGGCCGCCAACCGGCTGCCGCTGCACGCGTCACGGCCACCATTTTGTTTGCCAAAATGGCAGCCGCGACTCGTTTGCGCATGCACAGTACTGCTGCACATGCGTGAATGAGCTGCGGGAGCCATTTTGGCAAACAAAATGGCTGCCATGACGTGCGCAGCGGCGGGGATTAGCGGCAGCAGCAGGGGCTGCGTGCACGCCACCATTTCTCTCTCCCCTCCGGCCCAGCGGAAGACCTGGGGACTAGCAACCGGCCCCAGGTAAGTAAACCTTGCCGACCCCTGATCTAAAGGATAAAGCAAAGGAAAACAATGCCAAACAACTTACACAATTTCAGCAGTCATAACTGTGCTCACCCTAAAAGCTGAATGGCTAAGAGAGTAGAGGGGGTCAGTGTTTCCAGGACAGATTACACTCTTGCCTTTAACCAGGGGGTTGTTCCTTTTTTAATAAAAGTGAAAGTACAGTACATACATGACCTGTGGAAAAGTTGACTTGGTTTTTTGGGGTCAATTTTTTGACGAAAATTTCTAGACTTATACATGAGTATATATAGTATACTGTATTTGCAAGGCTGGAGAGACACACAAGGATTTGTGAAATGGTGGGAAGCATAGATATGTGCTGAGCACCATGCTTAGGTTTCTGCAATTTCACAGATCCTCAGTATCTCTCCACCTTCATTATGTCTCATTATGTATACAAAAATACAAGTATTCCAAAATCTGGGGCGGGGGAGGGGATCTGAAATACAGAACACTTCTGGTCCCAAGCATTTTGAATAAAGGATATTCAACTTTTACTGAATACTCTCTCAAAACTGACCATGCCAAACTGGAGAATATCCATGGTGGGTATAACAAACTAAAAGAATTATTAACAATTTAGTAGAGCAATTGTTGGAATACCAAATTGGTTCCAAGAAAAACTGAAAAAGGAAAGTATGTGCAGTCAATCTGAAACAATATGATGCAATTGCTGGATCTGGCATGTTCTAAATTTTGTGGAGTTTCTCATTCGAAGGTGACCAGATCTCAGGATTATGAGATCTGCTATATGTTTTTAACTAGATTTTCAAAATCTATCAACTTGAGCTTGATGCCAAAGAAATATACTTTGAATGAAAGAATTCAGAATCCAGGAATTTGTTTTAACAGAATTTGTAAGCAATGTTTCCATACCGAAATCCAGTCCTGGTTAACTCCACTTTTCTTCATTTTAACAAGAGTAGAATCATTTTGCTGTTGTCAGACAGTTGGGAAGTAGAAATCCTTACTGTCTACTGCAAATTATTCATCTACCAGTAGATCTCCGTTTACTTTCTCTCTGTCCTTTAAGTATTTTACCCTAGAGTACTTGTGAAAAAGTGACTTTCAAAATTTGCTTATATTACCTTTTATACATCCAGTACAGGATATATGTTTTCCTTTTATTCTGCAGCAGCAAAAATTTTTATTATTGAATTAAGCCTAAAACTTGTTTCATTTTAAAGCCAATGATTCCCCAAACAATTGTAGGTTACATTTACACAAAAGGCAGACTAAAGCTGCCAACACAAGGACTCAAATTTCCTCAGACAGTGTTAAAATGTTGTCACTGTTGCCTTACCTTTCACAGTGTAAAGCGTCTGGGGTGTTTTGATCATGCTGAGCGGCAACTTGGAGAAAGGTGTCTTTATGTATTTCCTAAGAAAGTGGAGCCTGCAAGAATTACATGTGAGTGCCCAGAAAGAAACTGTGTTCTGGGAGAAGGAACTGTTGCCAAGAAGGTATGTGCACTGAAAGTGTCAATTTATTGCTTTTGTGAAGCCTATTTTGATCAGAATTTCTGTAGACTGTTCTAGGTACCCTGTTTGTTGTCACACTTATTTGGCCTAAATTTGCATCCAGTCTTGATGCATTCCACTGCTACTATATATTGCCTTCAAATTAAATCTCTGTTGACTTCAGTGTTTGGCCCTTTCAGAAATTATTTCAGAAATTACCATCAGAAAATATATGTGTGTGTACATATATGTATGCTAGGACTATGTTGCATTGTTAAATTATTCCACTATGAATATTTAATCAACTTTTTAGGGCTGCTTTCTATGTTGCTTATTACCAATATGGTTGTTTTCTTCTGATTTTTGTATGCTTGAAAGCACAAAAGAGGAGATTTTGTTTAGGAAAAGATGGGTATAACTGATTATTTTGAAGGGTCAGTCTTACATCAGGTACATTTGTGCATTGTGTTCTTATTGTCTTTGCATGTTACGTAGTAGGAACACAGTCCAGATAGAAAATTATATAGTTAAAACTATCTTGAAATAAGAAGCATATCATTCCTAATTTATTGTAGCTAGAATCACTCTTATATAGTGTTTTTAAACTTTTGTGCTTTAGTTTTTTCACTGTAGTAAATTCCATTTTTCAGCAGAAAAGTTTGTCATGTATATAGATGCAGCGTGTTAAATTATTTACCATTATTAAATCTCAGGACTTGAGTAGACATTTTGGTATTATCCAGAATATATCATTCTGGCAACTAGTGTGATTCCCCCCCCCCCCTTTAATGTCTTCAGTGATCCTGAGAAAAATACGGAACTCTTAGTGTATATTTCTGGTGTTTTCTCCTGTTTAGTTTTAGGTATGACAATTTATTAGTGTCTTACAAATATGGAAAGGAGCTATACTTTTTCTTCGTTGTCTCCGCGAATCACACAAATGGGTTATCTCTGCGCCTGCGGAGCTAGCTCAGAAAGTTCTGGTATCACTGGGCAAAACTTCAGTTGCAACTTTTTGGCGGTAGCTCTGCCCACCCCTATAAATCCCCTGGTGTTCCCGCTCTTACTCCAGTTCCTTTCATCTGCCGCTTTTGCAGCTAGCAGGGAACTTAGCTCTCTAGAGTTGCTTCACTAAATGTTTGACCTATTGGCTTTTTGACTCTTGTTCTGGTTTTCTGACTACTATTTTGGATTTTAGCTTGGTGAATGTCATGCATAGATTGACTCACGGACCATTTTTGACGAATTTGCTTTATGGATTGATCTTAACTGACTCAGTATGGTCTCCTTTAAATGTTGCCTCGAGTGGAACTCAAAGATTCCGACGACTGATCGTCATGATCTGTGCGTCCTATGTCTTGGCAAGGCCCACAACCCCAAGGTTTGCCCCCTGTGCAAAGGGATGATGACTCAAGCCTTCAAAAATAGAAGCTTAAAGTTTGTCATGTATATAGAAGCAGGCCCTCAAGCCGGCCTCTGTATCAGCCCAGGTCTCGTTGGAACCTCAGCCCTCCACTTCCGGCAAGGAGACCCGCAGGGAAAAGGAGAGGTCCAAGGAAAAGTCCATTAAGGACAAGAAAATTGCTGACCCTGATAAGGAGCGGGGTGATGGATCCGATGCCGGTTCCAAAAAACACCATGGAGATGGAGCTGGGAAGAAGACGGCCAAGCGCAAACACTTGGAATCTCAAGGCAACTCTGTTGGCCATTCTTTTTCTAAAAGGGCTTGTTGAGCTTCGCCTAAGAGTTCGCATCGTGACAGGTCTTCCAAATCAGCCAAGACCCCCTTTGGTGTTCTTCGGTTCTGAACTGGTCAGAGAGATGGTTGTTGACGAACCCCTGTCCCCTCCCCCCCCGATTCGTGTAGAATCAGAGTTGGAGGGTGCGATTGTTGAGATGGAATCTCCAGCCCTGAGTCCGCACCAGCTGGAACGGGTGCCTTCAGTTGCCTCTCAGGATTGAAAGCAATCTGTGGATTGGGCCCAAGGTCTGGAAACGCCATCCTTAGGGCTCGAGGCTGACCTTGCTGGACTGGAGGAGAGGCCCGTACGACAGGATCCCCTTCTGCTCCAGTATCCAGATCTTCGCTTTGATGATGGCCAATACTACCTGCCAGTTGACCCTGAACAACTTTGGTGTGAATGGCAACGACCGCCGACACCTCCTCCAGTTCCACTGCGCCATGCGTTGCTGTTCACCCATAGACTGCTCCCAAGATGTTCAGCAGGTTCATCGGCTTTGAGCTACTTGGCGCATTGGTCCCAATCTCCTTCACCATCTAGCCCGACGGGGCTGGTCAATTTGGCATCATCGTCGCCTTCAGATGATGTCAGATCTTTTACAGATCAAGTAGCTCGAATGGCAAATGCTCTTGACATCTTGGTCTCCAGGACTGATGATGAAGTCATGGATGCCATAGAAAAGAGGGTGCATGGCAAAGTCCTGATGCCTCCCGCTATAGCCTACCTCCCCTCATTTGAGAAGATTGCAAAGAGGTCTTGGGCCACTCCAGCTACAGTGCCGTCCACCTTCCATAAACTGGAGAACTTCTACCACATCGCTCCATCTGGACCGAGCTGGCTATTCGAGCACCTGAAGCCAAATTCAGCCATTGTCGAGGGATCCCAACTCTCCTTTACTCCCCAGACCTCTTCATCACCCTGGGACTGGGAGAGTAAGAAGTTGGATGCAGTAGCTAAGAAGATCTATGCCGCTGTGGTGCTGGACTTGTAGGTTGCTAACTATGCAGCTTGCATGGGGGCCTATGTCCAGCACCTCATGGAAAGGTTGGAGCCACTGTTGTCTTCAGTTCAGGATGAAGACAAAGCCCTCACAATGGCTATACAAGCAGAGACACATGCTCTGGATGAACAGCAGATCATCTCCGCCAGGCATTTCACTGACTGTGCTGCAAAAATGCTATCGGGCTCAGTAGCTCTTTGCAGACATTCATGGCTTCAGGCCTCTGATTTGAACCCCGAAGTGAGGACGGCCATTGAGGACATGCCGTTCGATGATTCCGGTCTCTTTAACAAAGAGATGGATGAGAAACTTAACTTCCAATATTGCATGAAGGCAGCGGCTCGAAAGCACGGCATGTCCTCTCCCGCCTTTCATCCATCCATCCCAAAGGCGCTTCGAGGGACATCAGCCTTGGTACCAACCATACCAGCAGCGGCCGTATCAGCAAGAGCACCAGGGCCAGTAGTAGAGCCAGCAGCGGCAGCCATCGCATTCATCATCCTCTTCATCAGGTCGGCGCTAGCAGCCTTCCTCCCAGTACCAACATGATTTCCGCAGGAAGACCACAGACCAAGGCATGAGAAGGCAATGATGTGTAGCCACACACTTTGTCGCTCCTCCCTTTGGGGACAGGCTTGAGGCTTATTTTAACACCTAGGCTTCAATCACCTCCGATTCTTGGGTGCTGAACATTGTCTGTGGGGGCTATACACTCAATTTTGAGGAGCTCTGTCCACCAACCCCTCAGACACCCTACTCGACAAAGTGTGCACATTATTACAGAAGGGAACCATCGAGCCCATAGACCCTTCTCAGGCCCAATATTGCTTCTTTTCAAGATACTTTAATGTGCCTAAGAAAGACTCAGGCCTTAGGTCCATTTTGGACTTGAGATAGTTGAATTCGTGTTTGTGTTACCACCGCTTTCGCATGGTAACTCTCCATTCTATTTTACCACTTTTACAGAAAGGACACTGTTTTGTGACCCTCAATCTCAAAGATGCTTATTTTCACGTCAGCATTCATCCTCGCCTTCGCCATCGGGACCGACCTCTACCAATACAGGGTCCCTCCCTTCGGATTCTCAACGGCGCTGAGGGTGTTCACGAAATGCATGGCTCCTGTGGCTGCCTATCAGACGGAACGGGATCACAGTTTTCCCTTACCTGGATGACTGGCTCTTCACGGCACCGTCTCCTCAAAGGCTGAAAAAGGATCTCCATTTCGTATTGACCCTCCTGAACTCTCTCGGACTCATGGTCAATGAGGAGAAATCAAATCTGACTCCCTCAAAGCAGGTCAGATTCATTAGCGCACTTCTCGACTCAGACAGAACCATGGCTTTCCTACCTCAGGATCGATTCAGGCTCTCTGCATAGCCATCAGGAACTGCCTCAGGCGAGTCAGAGCTCATGTGATCCAAGTGGCCCTGGGTCACATGGCTTTCAACCTATTATTATTGTTATTGTTGTTGTTCATTTCTAAAGCACTGTCAATGTACACAGCGCTGTACAAAGAGATAATCAAAGCATTAAAATAAATAAAAACCTGCCAAAGGCGTACAATCTAAAAATACAAAAACAATAGATAAAATAAAAATTAATTAAAAGCAGGGAACAATTAAAAACAAATAAACAAGAAGATCCACTGTCTGCCCAAATAACAGAAGGAATATATTAGACAGTGCCTGAGAATGCCTCCCTGAACAGGGTGGTCTTTAACTCAGATTTAAAAGTTGACAAACAAGTAATGACCCATGTTCGGGGGGGGAAGAATGTTCCAGGAATGAGGGGCGGCAAGCTAGAAGGGACAAATCTGGGATGGAGCAGTGGAGATCCTAGGTTGGGACAGCAGTCCTTGAGTACTAGAACGGAGGGTACGAGTGGGAATGTAAGGAGAGAGAAGTTCAGATAGGTAAAGGGAGCTAGCCCATGCAGGGCTTTGAAAGTTAGCAACCGAAGCTTATATTGGATATGGAAGGGAAAGGGGAGCCAGTGAAGAGAAGATAGCAAAGGGGAAACATGGTCAGAGTGGCGAGCTGAAGTAATGACATGTGTCGCTGAATGTTGAACAGAAATTAAAGGGCGAAGATGAGAGAGGGGAAGTCCTACTAGAAAGAGGTTACAGTAGTCTAATCAGGAGACCACCAAAGCGTGGATCAGAGTCTTGGCAGTGGAGGCTGAAAGAAAAGGATGAATTTTGGCAATATTGTAAAGGAAGAATCTGCAGGCTTTGGGTGTGGCCTGGATATGGGGGATAAAAGACAGGAGTCAAAAGTGAAACTGAGACTGTGGGCTTCCTGGACCAAACAAATAGAGGTGTTGTCGGCAGAAACAGAGAAAGAGTATTGAAGGGAGGACTTAGGTGGAAAGACAAGAAGCTCCATCTTGGACATGTTGAGCTTCAAACACCGATGATGCATCCACAGAGAGACAGCTGTAAGACATGAAAAAACTTGCTGTTCAAGCCCTAGAGAGAGATCAGGGGTGGAAAGATACAGTTGAGTGTCATCGGCGTACAGATGATAGGAAAAACCAAAAGAGATGATAAGTTTTCCTAGAGACAATGTGTAAAGAGAGAACAATAGGGGACCCAAAACAGAGCCCTGGGGAACTCCAACAGATAAGGGAACAGGGGATGAAGTCTGACCACCCGTGACCACTGCAAAATATCTATCTGACAGGTAAGATTTAAACCAGTCGAGAATGGAGTTTGAGAACCCAATGTCAGAAAGTATGTTGACTAAAAGACAGTGATCCATTCTCCCTTGATGGTCAGGTCTTGCGTGTGTGCTCCCCCCCTCCCACTTTTGTCACCCAGTGGGCTCGTTTACGCCTGAGACTGGTGCAGGTTTGGCTCCTGTCTGTTTTGGATTCCGGAAGTGATCCTCCCGCCAAATGGCTTACAGTACCGAGGCCCATAGCCAGGTCGTTGTGCTGGTGGCTTGATCCTGACGTCTATTCGGAAGTGCCCTTCCTGGCTCCTCGGACACGAATCACCCTGACCACGGATACTTCCCTGGAGGGGTGGGGAGCACACACACAGGACCTGATCGTCAAGGGAGAATAGTCACTACAGGAGAAAAAGCTTCACATCAACACTCTGGAAATGCTGGCGGTGGAGAAGGCCCTTAAAAGCATTTTGGGCTTTGCTGGCGGGAAAGGTGGTCTTACTCCTAATTGACAACACCACCGTCATGTTTTACTTGAACAAACAAGGGGCACAAGGTCTCAGACACTACTGCAGATCACCATATGCATATGGAACTGGTGCATCTCCAACAAGATTATGCTTCAGTCAGTACATCTGCCAGGAGAGGACAATCAGTTGGCGGATTGGCTCAGGTCAGTCAATCCCTGCCACGAATGGCGTCAGCCTTCCACATTAACCAAGATATTGTGTTGCCCACCCTGGACCCAAACCCGACCACTAACACCGAACGGAGATTGCACACTTTGGATGTTCGCAGGGCATTGGCTTTCTATATTGATAGAACCTCAGGTTCGAGGCACTCAGAGAGACTCTGTGTGTGCTACTCTGAGGCCAAGAGGGAACTGCCAGTCTCGGCAAAAAGGTTTTCTAAGTGGGTGACTGCCGCCATCCATCTCTGCTACGAACTTGCGGGCAAGACCCCACTGGACAGGGTGCAGGCACACTCAACTAGGGCGGTAGCTGTATCCTCCGCTTTTTTGTCTGGGGTGCCATTGGAGGATGTCTGTAAGGCTACTGTCTGGTCACAACCTTTGACATTTATAAAACATTACAGGTTGGGCACAAGGGCCAGACAAGAAGCCTCTTTTGAGAGGGCAGTGTTACTGTCTGCTTTGCACTGGAAAGTTATTTCAGGTGTTGATGTTGAATGAATTGCACTGTTCATTGCATACTTGAATATAATATGAATGACACCAGAATGCATTGGTGGTTACAGTTTACACTTTATTGTTGTTAATAAATTTCATCTTGTTTGAACTCACAAGATTATATCAGGACACGCCCTCCTCCACTGACCTATGCTTGTCAGTCTAAATAACCCATTTGTGTGATTCGCAGAGACCACGAAGGAGGAGGACAGGTTGCTCACCTGTAACTGTATTTCTTCGAGTGGTCATCTGCGAATTCACACAAATCCCACCCATCCTCCCCACAGTCGTGTCCTGATCATTGCTTAATTCACGCTGTACGTTTCAGAACTGGAGAAAGAGCAGGATTTATAGGAGTGGGCGGAGCTACCGCCAAAAAGTTGCAACTGAAATTTTGCCGAGTGATACCAGAACTTTCCAAGCTAGCTGTGCAGGCACAGAGATAACCCATTTGTGTGAATTCGCAGATGACCACTCGAAGAAATACAGCTACAGGTGAGCAACCTGTTCATTTTTGTCCTTCATATGTCATTTTTGGATACTTTTTCAATTACCATAGCTGTTTTCAGTGAAGTACTCCTAGTTCTGCTACTGATTCACAGTTCCCTGTTGTATTCATATCATCAGTTAGAATATCCATTCCATAATACAAGCCTATAAAATCTAATTTTCTAAATCAGATGCAATCTAGATTCCTGAATTTGGGACTTGATAAACCTCCTCTTCTTGTGACCCACTTGACACTGCCAATCTGATAGGCAGCTGCAAGGCTTAAGCAATGTTTGGCTTGCATATTTTATCATCTTTAGTCATGACAGCCAGTGATAAGGAATTATGCAAGTTTTGGTCCAAAGATATCTGGAGAACCAGTTGCCCACCTTCCCCGCCTTTAAGAGGGCAGTTCTTAAACACCTGGGAAACTTTTAAAAATGGCTGATCATCTGCTCATGGCTAACAGTTAGCCATGGCTGCATGTACCAACATAGTCTTTCCCACTACAAAATCATTGACTACTTCTGAGAAAATACAATTGTGGTAACCTTTTGTGATAAAATGAATAAAATCCTACCAAAACTGTGGATCATTCATTTAAACATAGTTTATCTATGTAAATACCCATGTTTTCATCAACAATACCAAAATTGTGGTGTTTAATATTGCAGATGACCTGTCCTTGTTTCGTATCCAACATAAAGCCTGAGAAGGTATGTTACTAAACACTTGTTCTCTATCTGCAAATGCTTTGAGCGTCCATTTATGTCCTCCTAAAAATCAAGTACTTAGCATGTCCACTGTAAGCTTGCAAATACTGCTCTCCTCTTCTAAAAAATATTGGCATACTGTACTTCATTTTCCTGTCCAAAATTCATTCATGGGTTTGCTATATGCTGTCTTTCTGCATAAAAATTCAGTATAGCAGAACAGTCTGCTTTTAGGTAATTTTCCTTTTAACATTCATTGTTCTGAGAAAAGAGTAGTTTAACCTTTTTAAACAATTACTTGACACTTAAAATTTTGAAAAAGAATGTCAATTTGTTTGTATTAATATAATATCTGTTGACATGATGGGTAAGAAATATTGAAAGGGAAAGAGGGTCTTTGTACTGCACACAGCCCTGACATGGTGATGTGTACCGATTTGCAGCACGGTTTGCAAATGACATCACAATGGTAATTGTCTTTTGATATATTCAAGTTTAGAGTGTGGCGCATTGGAGAGGGGAATATATCCCAATTTTGTGTGTAAAGTCATGGAGTCTAAGCTGGCTGTGACTAAACAGATAAATGATATTGGGGTTGTGGATACTTTGATGAAAACATCAACCCAGCATGCAGTGGCAGAGAAAAGGGCAAATCCCATGTTAGGTAACATTAGGAAAGGAACTGAAAACAAAACAGCTCATATAATGCTTTCATACATATCTGTAACCACATTGTTGAGTTGGAAAAAGAAGAAAAAAGGGGTAATCAAAATGCTAAAGGGGCTGAAGTAATTCTATGAGGAAAGGTTATAAAAAGTGGGACTCTAGCGTAGAACAAAGGTGAATAAAGAGGAACATATAGATTGTTAGGATGTAAAGGAGGAGTGGGAACTGGACAGCTGTCTGGACTATCAGGTTTTTAGCGACTGCTGGTCCTGATGTATGTATATTGTCTCCAGTATAAAAGGCAAAAGACCTTTGTGAATTAGTCACATCTAGTTGGCCACTAGGGAAGTAGAATGCTGGACTGAATGGTCTTTCCAAATGGTTGTGCTATGTTTATTGACTTCTCCTTAGATTTGATATAATCAATAGGAATTATTTATGGGGTAAGCTTGTTGGGACTAATTTCAGAGGCTGTTACTTCTAATTCAGGAGTTATGCACTAATACAACTATGAGTATAAGTTTGACTGAGGAACTATGTAAAGCAAAAGGAGTCAGACAAGGCTGCTTGTTAGCACTCCCTCCTGTTTACATTAGTTACAATATTATTAAGATAAAGATTAAATGTCCTGATCATTTTCCTCCCTCAATAGAGAATTGTAAAACAGCAATCTTGACGCATGATGATGATACTGTATTATTATCTACGAATAAAATTGGCTGAAGAGATGTCTAAATAAACTTTGAGTTCTGTCAGATAGAACAACTGAGAATAAACTATGCTAAATCATAGGTGATTATCTTTGGCAGACAGTTGCCTAAATTTAATTGAAATTTAAGTGGAAATAAGATAGGGACAGAGCAGATGGGCATGAAAGAGGAGCCTGAGTCCGCTCCTGCAGGAAGCAGGTTAGAACTCTGTTGTCCACTTGGCCTGTTCCCAAGGCTGGCCCTCGATGCAGGGGCCAACAGGAGACAGATTATCCAAGCTCCTTTTTGCTCCCATCTTAAGGACTGGGGTGCGGCTTTGGCGCAGCTTCCAGCCACTTTGGAGCTGTGCGTCATTTAAATGGCCTGAAGCCTCCAAAATGGCCAAAGCCACTTCATTCAACTTCCTTTGGCTCATAGAAAGGATCCCTCTTAAGTATTTGAGGGTATATTTTGATGAGAAAAAATTCTTGGAAGACAGCTACAAAACAAAACAGTAGCACAGAAATCAGCCCAAGCTGTCCTGAAAATTGGTAATTTCAGCATTGAAAGTGTTTTTAAGGAGAGTACTTGTTCAAATGCAATATGGTATTGAGATCTGGTGAATAAGTCACAATAACTTGAATGATCTGGAGGTCTATCAACACGTTTTTGAGGTACTTGTTGGCAGTACATCTGGGGACTCCAGCTGTGTTCCTCAGGAAAGAAACAGGTTTGGCATCTATAAAAGCTAGGGTTGGGATGGCAGCCCTTTCATGTTATAAGAGGGTCTTGGACATGACAGCCTCCCTAAGCTTCATTTTGGTGAGCAGTGGAACAAAGGTGGCTGACCTAAGAATGTCCTATGCTAATTCAATACACTATCTCCTGAAATCCTTTGAACAGATATTTTTTATCTTGCCTGGAGTTAAAAACAAGCTGAGGAACTGGATCTATAAGTTGGATAAACATCAGTACTTAGTTTCAATTAAATCTTCAAAATTTTCACATTGTATCATCTGATAAGATCTCAATACAGTCAGCCCTCTGTATCTGCGGATTCAACTATCCATAGCTTGAAAATATCCCTCCCCCCCCCCCCCCCCAATCCAAACAGCAAGCCTTGATTTTCCAATTTTATGTAAGGGACACCATTTCTTGTGCTACTGTATATAATAAGACTTGAGCATGCAGAGGTTTTGGTATCCATGGGGGTGGGGGGCTCAAACCAAACCCCAGCAAATACCATGGTCTCACTGTACTTACAAAAGCTTATCTTTGCCCCTCTAAGAACTGCATTTACAGAACTACATTTCCAAACTATATCAACATCAGTTTGGATGGGAGATATAGAAATGTTTCAACAAAATAAAGACTGCATTTGTGGCAGAAGTAGAGGATGTTTCACACTATTTACTCTATTGCCAGCTTTATCAAAACCCCAGGACAGATTTCTTGGGACAGATTTTGGCTTCCTACAGAGTGAGACCTTTTACCTGAAACTATGTTGGTTGTTATCAGATTGTGAGCTATATGTCACACATAAAAAAAACTTATTTGTCAAAGCTGCTAAAAGTATCTAAATGCTAGTTACTTAAAAGATGTTGCTGTAGATTGTGCAGGAGATTTATTAATTTGAATTTTTGTATGGATGTACATGTACACGGGACACAGTGGCTTAGTGATTAAGATGCCAGTTATGACTATCATAAGGTCAGAAGATTTGCAGTTTTAGGCCCAAGTGCTGTGTGATGGAGTGAGCTCCTATTCCAGTTTCTGCCAACCTAGCAGTTCGAAAGCATGCAAATGCAAGTAGATAAATAGGTACCACTTCGGTGGGAAGGTAACAGCATTCCATGCAGTCAAGCTGACCGCATGACCACCAGAGTTATCTTCAGACAACACTGCCTCTTCGGCTTAGTAATGGAGATGAGCGCTGCCCCTTGCAGTCCGTTAAAACTAGACATTAATGTCAAGAGGAAATCTTTACCTTTTTACATGTACATATAAGTGTGTGTGTTCTTTTACTGAATTTTATTGGGAGGTTGGCTTTGTAATGGCTTTTAGTCAAATACAATAAACAATTGACTGACTCACTGACTGAATATGACTTTGGTGTGATCCACCAAGGCTCTTAATGTTGTTAATTGTACATTAAATCTTTATAGTCTACATAGTAACATATTTCTGCCTCTGCACCTTAGAGTGAGGACCCTCTCAAGCTGCATCTACATGGCAAAATTGTGAGTTTGGCACCACTTTAACTACCATGACTCAATGCTATGAATGATGGGATTTGTGAGATATTTAGCCTTCTCTATCAGAGAGCTCTGATTCCACAACAAACTGCAAATTCTAGGATTTCATAGAATGGAGCCATGATAGTTAAAGCAAAGTCACACTGCAATATTTCTCAGTGTGGCAGCAGCCTTAGTGAAGATAAGGCCACCAAGCATCTGTAGTTATTGACAGATCTTCTCTTTCACAGTGTTCTCTTCAACTGTAGTGTTTTTGTGTTGTTGTTTTTGAGATGGGTGCTAATCTTCCATTGATCACTGCAATGTCTCAAACCTCACCAATATGCAGTTTGTTTCTTTTGTCATATATTTCAGTGAAAGCATTAGGAATTGAACCCATTGTTTGGAACAGGCCTCTCACTGAACACAGGTTTCTGTGCCCTTCTTTGTTGCACTAATACTGGAGGGGAGGGCTGGGACTTGCAGAGAGAACAGTGGATGGGAAAAATATATAATGCCCTGTATATCTTCATATTCTCTTATCTACCACCACTCCACCAGCCATCACTTTTTCTCTCATCAGAAATTGCTTTTGATTCCTTACAAGGGGTTTGTGGGAACCTCTTTATTTTGTGTTTTATTCTTGAGGTACAGATCCAGTACTCATTGTGGTACTGGATTGCTGCCTATGGTTTCATATGGGGTCAGAGTAACTCCTAATCTTGTGTATAATATCCTCTCCTTATACTCTCTGCTTATACTTCCCACAGCTGATGCCTCCTCAATGTCATAAGCAAAAACGAGTAGTTCGATTAGTACAGTGCAGCAGTGATAGGGTGAGTATCTGTTGGACTGCAGCTGCTGTCATTCCCACCATTAGTAATAGTGATTATGGCTGGTGGGAATTGCAATTTATAGCATCTGGAGGGCCCTTTTATTATATTTGTGTCAATGTGTGTAGAAAATCAGGACAGCATCATTCCTGTACCTTTTCACAGTTACATGATGGCATAAAAATTCAGCAGATAAAGGATTTCCCACTTGCAAGCTGTGGAAAGTGAATTAAATTTATGTTTGTCATACAGTTGCTTTAAAGGAACAGGAATGTGGTCAAAAATATGGGTGACAGCCTTCCGCTGTTACATCAGAATTTATCTGCCCTGATGTTGTAAAAGGATTAGAATTGCTATATATACTCATGTATAAGACTAGAAATTTTAGTTAAAAAATTGACCCCCAACCCTGAGTCGACTTATCCACGAGTCGAAGTAAGTACTGTATTTAACTCTTATATAACAAAAATAAAAAGATAAAAGGATCCGTTCCTTGGTGAAAGGGAAGAGCATAACCTGTCCTGGGAGTATTGACGTTACCATCACCACCCCACATGTCTGTTCTCTTAACTATCCAGCCTTAAAAAGTTATGCCTGCTGGAATCTGTTTCTTTGGGATTTTTTTCCTTTGCTTCATCCTTTAGATCAGTGATTCCCAAACTTTGGTCCTCCAGGTGTTTTGGAGTTCAGCTCCGAGAACTCCAGCAAGCTTGGCCAACAGTCAGGCATTCTGAGAGCTGAAGTCCAAAACATCTGGAGGACCAAAGTTTGGGAATCACTGATATAGATCTTTTGTTACATGCACCTAGGTTTTACCCTCAACTTATCCACAGATCATATCAAAATCTCTAATTTTGGCCCACAAACCTGCCCTCAGCTTATACAGGAGGTTGACTTATAGTTGAGTATAAAAGCACATCAAGGAATAATTGTCTAATTTTATGAATAACATTTTCCTGCTTGCAGTAGTTCATTTTGTGGAATAAATGAACAGACTTAACAATTAGATTAGTTGAGAAATATGTTGAAGGTTATAATAGCATGCCATGATGCTGGACTTCATAATTTAAAGTTTCTTAATTTGTTTAATTCCTGACACTTACATCTTTTTCTCCCTCTAAAAATAGTGTTTGACGATTACTTTCAGACTGATCTCTAACTTTGAAAATGAGAGCAAGCTTATAAAATTTGGGTTCAAATGGTCAGTGATCTAGAAGAGCCATATTTACTGCCTTAAGCTAAAAGTTAGTGTTATGTTACAAGTATTTATTATTTAGATTGATATATATTTGATACAGACGTCAACAAACTGCCCTAAAGGCTCCAGATCCTGTCTCATTTTGGAAGTTAAGCAGGGTCAGCTCTGGTTAGTACGATAGGAGACTGCCAGCAAATACCCAGTGTTGTAGACTATATTTCAGAGGAAGAAATTGGCAAAACCATCTCTTGAGTATTCCTTGTCTGAGAACACCCTATGAAATTCATGGGGTCACTAAAGTTGACAGCTGTCTTGAAGGCACATATTTATGGTGTCTGGGCTGTGCATTTATAGGACATAATTGACTGTACTTATAGGGAGTATTTAAATGAAGCTGTACTAGATCATTTAGGAAGTGTTCAAATAGAAGTCGTCAGTTTGGGCATTTTTTCTCATAGCAGATTGAATCTTAACACTTGTGAAAATTTGGTAGCAATCTTGATTTTGGAGAAGAGAGAGACTGTTTCCAAAAACGAATTGATTCTGCCCCCCCATGCTCTTCATATAACCAGGATGGGCATCATGTAACTCTTCAGAGGTGGATGGACCCCAGTTCCAGCATTCTTCATCATTGTATATGGTGGCTAAGGCCTCAAGATTTGTAAAACAACATGTGGAAGACCCATCCTACCATATAAAGAAAACATTGGGGTTTTATCAAGTGTGCTTTGGAGAAGTAGTGTTGAAATAGTGTATCTCATGACTCTTGCTGTGGTCAAAGCTGTTTGGTAATTCTCTTCCAGAAGCAGGAATATTAAACATTTTTGTAGAGTCTATGGGAAATAAGAAGGCTGTAACACTGGGTATAACATAATTCAAGACCAAGAAGGAATAAAAAGACATTAGATGCAATACACAGAAGAGTTATATAAAAGATGTGATAAATGAAAGTCATGTGGAATGAAGAGCCATATGAAGATGAACCCCAAATTCTAAAAAGTGAGGTGGAAGCTGCAATAAAGAAAATGGCAAAAAACAAATCACCAGGAACAAATAATATCCCAGTTGAACTGCTGGAATCCACACTGACAGAGTCAACTACAGTGCTAACACATATGTCAACAGATATGGAAAACAAAATGATGGCCAACAGATTGAAAACAATAAATATTCATCCCCATCCACAAAAAAGGAGACACAAAAAACTGGAGCACCTATAGGACTATAGCACTAATCTCCCATGCAAGCAAAACCTGCTCAGAATTCTGCAACATAGGGGCTGTGCAGATGGGCAGGAAAAGGTGACCTGAAGTTGCCTTTTCCCTAAGCTGCAGCAACTGCACCGCCTGCCCTGAGGTTGCCCTAAATGGGGACAGAGCAACCGCACTGGGGGGAGTCAATGCAGCTTTTCTGAGGCTGTATTGAAGCTCCAGCAACCACACCAACAGCCCCAAGGATGCTACAAAGGGAAACGGAGCAACCGCATGGGCCAGCAGCAGCTGCTTTAATTTTTTTTTTGTTCTCAAATGCATGCACACATGCGCAGGACCATTTCTCCACACCTGTGCATCTGTGCAGGAAAACATCCCTGTGCACCTGCACAGGACCTGTTATAGGGTGGTATACCATCTGTCACTCTGTGTACAAAGGTGACTGAAATCCAGCATCCCTGTGCAGCTGCACAGGACCTGTTATAGGGTGGTATACAGTCTGTCACTCTGTATGCACAAAGGTGACTGAAGTTTGTCATCCCTGTGCAGCTGCACAGGATCTGTCATTCACCCACGTATCATGCAAGGATTCACTGACCTCCGCTTCCCTCCAAGGAGTGGGTCCAGTGGACAGGTGCCGCTGTCTGGCACCTTGGGGCGAAGGAATGAGTTTGTCAAATGAAAAGACACTCCATCATCCTCCACAAAACATGTCCCACACAGTTCAGAGGGGAGGGGAGAGGTACATGCAAGGGAGGTTTTTGTGGACAGACTTGATATATGCAGCTGGTTGTCACACAAGGGACATGGTCAACAGGACACACGGACAAACGTTACTCCAGGAGGTCCCCCCCAAATCATGCCAAGAAGTGGTGTGCAGGTCTTATGCACATCTGCACAGAAGAGGTCACAAAAGCCTCTCATGCAAACTGCTGTGCATACTGACAGCAAGCGTACATCCAACAGAATGCATTTATTGTCATAACAGAGGACAGTTGCTAGGGCACATGCGTAGGGTTACAGTTAGGGTTAGGGTTCTAATATTCAAGCACACCTGGGCCAGTGCACGCATACCTGGAAGCATAGGGTGCTTTAAATTAAAGCTTGCATCGTAGGGCACATGCTCTGGATTGCCAAGTTAATTTCCATTGCATGTGCGGCAGTGCATTTATACGGCTGTTTTCTGGTGCATCAGTGTCGCTGCATACATACACACATGCGAAGGTGCACATCTTCACCAAAGGTGCGGAAAAAGCGACTCCTTTTTGGAGCGGCTTTTCTCAGCATACGATGGCTAGAGGGCGCTTTCCTGGAAAATTTTAGGCATGCGTCGTCTAAAGGCCACACCTACAGGTCACCCTCAAAGCATCCCTTTTTGCCCGTCTGCATAGTCCCATACATGGAGAGAAAAATCCTAGAGGTTCAAGCGGGGTTTTGGAAAGGAAGAGGCACTAGGGACCACATTACAAACATACGATGGCTAATGGAGTGCACCAGGAAATTCCAAAAGAAAATCAGCATGTGCTTTATAGACTATAGCAAAGCCTTTGACTGCATAGATCATGAAAGGCTATGGAATGCCCTTAAAGACATGGGAGTGCCAACACATCTGATAGTCCTGATGAGGAATCTGCACTCAGGACAAGAGGCTACTGTCAGAACAGAACACGGAGAAACTGAATGGTTCCCAATTGGCAAAGGGGTCAGACAAGGCTGCATCTTATCACCCTATCTGTTCAACTTATATACAGAGCATATTGTAAGAAAAGCAGGCTTGGACACAGAACAAGGAGGAGTGAAAATAAGGGGAGAGAATATTAACAATCTAAGATATTCAGATGATACCATAGTACTAGCAGAAGACCTCCCAGACCTAAGGAAGATCAAGGAAGAAAGTGCAAAAGCAGGCTTACTGTTGAAAGAAAACAAAAATAATGACCACAGAGAATCTAGACAAATTCAACCT
>CM034703.1:199658271-199670458 GCA_020142125.1 Phrynosoma platyrhinos | reverse complement strand
AAAAAAAACAATAATGCTAGGAACGGTAGAAGGAATAGAAAGAGAGGAAGACCAAATGCTAGATGTATGGACTCTTATTAAGGAGATCACAGGTATGACTGTACAGGAACTAAGCTGAGTAGTGAAGGACAGAGGGTTTTGGAGATGTCTCATCCACAGGGTCGCCATGGGTTGAGATCTGAGTACTCACCTGCACAAGGCTATATGTTTAGGTTCTCTTGCCTCCGCTCATGTA
Organism: Phrynosoma platyrhinos; assembly: GCA_020142125.1. Lineage (NCBI taxonomy): Eukaryota > Metazoa > Chordata > Lepidosauria > Squamata > Phrynosomatidae > Phrynosoma > Phrynosoma platyrhinos. The sequence continues at coordinate 199,670,223 of CM034703.1, read as the reverse complement.
TGTTAAATGTCCATCATCCATAACTGTTCTATTACATACTCAATTACTTTGATGCCATTTAGTCAGAAAACAAAAGGTTTTGACCTGTTTTTCATTCATCGTCATGGGGAGGGGGGAAACAGCTTGGATTTTTTGGTGATGGGTTTCCAGGGAAAATTGACAATTCAAAAAAAAATTTTTTTAATGCAGTATTAAAAGCATTTGTATAACATGGTTTCACATAAAATTATGTTTTTGCTGTATTAAAATTACAGTTTATTCAGAAAATAATTAAAAGTTGAATTTATATTTTAATGTATTTTTTTCTTAAAATGGAGTTACAAGGTCTTCAACTGTAAGGAACACCTGAAGTTTGAAACCCTCTTTGGCTTTTACCAGTTCATGAGGAGCAGGCAAAAAACCCAAAACTACAGTATCAATATTAATAAAGCAAAGAAAATAATTTTGTCTCCTCTAGTTCTCTATAGTGCCAAGAACATACAAAGCACTTACTCCTATTAAAAAGAAAAAGAGAAACAGAAACAAGAATAGGAATTAAAATCATGTGAGATACTATTCCACAGGTCCACTTAGAATAACAGAATCCAAGAATTATAGATTGAGAGAGACAAACAAGGGCCATCCAGTCCAACCCCCCCTGCCATGCAGGAACTCTCAATTAAAACATCCCTAACAGGTGGCCATCCAGTCTGTGTTTAAAGACTTCCAAGGAAGGAGACTACAGCACACTCCGAGGGAGTGTGTTCCACTGTTGAACAGCTCCTACTGTCAGGAAGTTCCTCCTGATGTTTAGGCAGAATCTCTCTTCCATTGTTCCAGGTACTATTCTCTGGAGCAGCAGAAAAGGTTGCTGCATCCTCAATATGACATCCTTTCAAATATTTAAACAGCTATCATATCACCTCTTAACCATTTTTTCTCAAGGCTAAATATACCCAGCTCTCTTAAGTCGTTCCTCATAGGACAGTGATGGCAAACCTTAGACACTGAGTGCCCAAACTGCAACCCAAAACCCACTTATTTATTGCAAAGTGCTGCGTCCCTCTGGCTTTATAGTAACAAACTCTGCCAAACCCTGTGCTGGGGCAACAGCACACATACCCACAGAGAGGGCTCTGAGTGCCACCTCTGGCACCCACGCCATTGCTTTGCCATCACTGTCATAGGGCATGGTTCCAGACCCTTCACCATTTTAGTCACTCTCCTTTGGACACTCTGCAGCTTGTCCACATCCTTTTTGAATTGTGGTGCCCTGAACTGGACACAGTATTCCAAGTGAGGCCTGACCAAAGCAGAATATAGTGGCACTATTACTTCCTCTGATCTAGACACTATACATCTATTGATGCAGCCTAAAATCATATTGGCCTTTTTAGCTGCCACCTCACATTGTTGACTCATGTTCAACTTGTGGTCTTCTAGGACTCCTAGATCACTTTCACAAGTAGTCTCATTAAGCCAGGTGTCCCCCAGCCTATATCTATGCATTTAATTTTTTCTACCTAAGTGCAGTACCTTACATTTCTCTGTGTTGAAATTCATTTTGTTAGCTTTGGCCCAGCTTTCTAATCTATTAAGGTCATTTTGAATTTTGATCCTCCAGAGTATCAGCTGCTGCTCCTAATTTGGTGTCATCTGCAAATTTGATAACTGTGCCCCCTATTCTTTCATCCAAGTCATTGATAAAGGTGTTGAATATCACTGGGCCCAAGACAGAACCCTGTGGCACCCCACTGGTCATTTCTCTCCAGGAGGAAGAGGAGCCATTGGTGAGTGCCCTTTGGGTTTGCCAGTCAACCAATACAAATTCATTTAACAGTTGCATTGTCTAGCCCACATTATGGGGAACCTTGTCAAAAGCCTTACTGAAATCAGGATATGCTATATCCACAGCATTCCCTTCATCTACCAAGCTGGTAATTTTATCAAAAAAAAGAGATTAAATTAGTCTAGCATGACTTGTTTCTCTGAAACTCATGTTGGCTTGTAATTATGCCATTGCCTTCTAAATGTTCACAAACTCTGTTTAATGATTGTTTCTAGAATCTTTCCTGGTATTAATGTCAGACAAACTGGATGATAATTGTTGCAATCCTCTTTTTTCCCCTTTTTGGAGATAGGGAAAACATTTGCTCTCCCACAGTCTGTTGAGACTTCTCCTGTTCTCCAAGAGTTCTCAAAGATTATTGCCAGTGGCTTTGAGATTAAATTTACCAGTTCTTTTAATACCCTTGGATGTAGTTCATCTTGTCCTTTTAAATTCATTTAGATTAAACAGGTATTCCTGTTGCGTGGTATTTCTGTACTACCTCTTTACTTATTCTGTGCTGGATTTCCCCTGTTCTGTCCTCTGTTCCATTTCCCCCCGGTTGAGCACCCTTTTCCTTTTCTGAGAATACTGAGGGGAAGAAGCTGTTGAATAGTTCTGCCTTTTCTCTATCCCCTGTTAGCATTTTACCATCTTCTCCATGCAGTGGCCCTACCATTTCCCTCTTCTTTCTTTTGTTGTGGACATACCCAAAAAAAGTCCTTTTTATTGTTTTTAACTTCTCTAATAAGCCTGCGCTCATTCTGTGTTTTTGCTTTTCTGACTTTACCCCTACACGTGCTACCCATTTGTTTGAATTCCTCTTTGGTAATTTCCCCCTTTTCTCCCATTCCTTATACATGTTCTGTTTAAAACTTAGCTCATTTGAAAGTTCTTCAGTCATCCATCCTGGTTTCTTGAGACACCTCTCATTTTTCCTCCTCATTGGAACTGTTTGAAATTGGCGCCTTCAGTATCTCCCTTTTGAGAAACTACCATCCATCCTGAACTCCCATCTCTTTTGATATTCCTGACCAGGGGATTGCCCCCAGTATTTCCCTAAGTTTACTGAAATCAGTTTTCCTAAAGTCTAGAATGATTGTCTGACTATGCCTGGCTTCTCCTTTCCACTGTATAATAAACTCCAGGAGAACATAATCACTCCCACCTAAGGATCCCACCACTTGCACCCCATTTACAAGGTCATCCCTGTTGGTTAGGATCAGATCTAAAATAGCTGATCCTCTTGTTGTCTCTTCTACCTTTTGGACAATGAAATTGTCTTCGAGGCAAGTGAGGAATTTGCTAGACCTTAAAGCAGACCTGCAGAACTTGGCAGTAGGTAGAGGCCAAAATTAACATAGGCTAAACTTATTTGGACCATAGATAGGTTTTAATTAAAAATTAATTAATAATACTTCCATCCTCCTGCTCTGCCCAGCCCTCTCCTCAGGAGAAAGGCGAGCAGCAGAGGACCCTTGCCTGCCCTTCTCCTCCACCTCTCGGACTTCTCCTCGGGAGAAGGCTGGGCAAAGAAGGATCCTTGCAGGGTGAGCATTTGCCCATTCTCTTCCTCATCCACCACCTGTCCTTCTACTTGGGAGAAAACCAAGTAACGGAGGAGCCTTGAAGGGCGAGTATTCACCTGTCCTCCACCACCACCTGGCCTTCTCCTCAGGAGAAAGCCAAGCTGTAGAGGTGCCTTGCAGGGTGAGTGTTCACCGCTCCTCCTTCTCCACCCATTCTCCTCAGGAGAAGCCAGGTGGTGCAGGAACCTTGCAGGCGAGCATTTCCCCTTCATCCTCCTCTTCTGCATGGCACTCCTCAGGAGGAGGCCAAATGATAGAGGAACCTTGAAGTTGTTCCACATCTTTGATGGGCCGCATGCAGTCCCCGGGGTGCATGTTGTGCAGGCCTGCCTTAAAGTTTTGGCTGAATTTGACTTCCAACAAATATCAGGAAGTCACCCATCACTAATACATCTCTCTTTTCTGAGTGTGGTCATTCTAGAAAGACATCATCCAATTCTTCAGTCAGACTTGGGGACCTGTAGTAGACTCCCACAGTAACATGGCTGTTGTTTCCCTCCCTTTTAATTTTTATCTAGATGATCTTCACCTGGCTCCCAGGATTTAAGTTCTGGATGTCTTCACAGGTGTAGACTTCCCTGACATATAATGCTATTCCTCCTCCTTTCCTGTTTGGTCTATTTCTCTTAAAAAGGTTATACCCCTCTATTGCTACATTCCAATTATGAGAGTCATCCCACCAGGTTTCAAGTGATGCGTATTATATTGTATTTGCTTTGTTGTGCTAGAAGCTCAAGTTCATCTTGTTTATTTCCCATACTTTGTGCATTAGTGTAGAGACATCTAAGAGCATGGGCCCTTCCCCCTACATGCTTGTGTAAAGTTTTTTGCCTCCCGCTGTTGGGTCTTTGCGCTATTTGCCTTGTTCCTTCTATGACAGTTTGACAATTATCTCCTACCCTTGATGTGCTCCTGCCTTCCAAAACAGTCTCCCTCCCCTATATAACCCAGTTTAAAGCCATCCTGATCAAATTTTTGAGACTACTGGCAAAAACGTTTCTACCAACTGCCATGAGATGCAACCCGTCTCTTGCAAGAAGTCTCCACCTCATGGAACTGCAGCCCATGATCCAAAAATCCAAATTGTTCTTGGTAGCACCATCTGTGGAGCCAGTTGTTCACATACACGATTTTCCTCTCCCTTCTTGGACCATGCCCTTCAGCTGGGAGAAGACACGAGATAACAGCCTGTGCATCCAGCCATTTCAACTTCCTACCCAAAGCCTCAAAATCTCTTCTGATTTTCTGAAGGCTGTGCTTTGCAGTATCATTGGTTCCCACATGGACCAAAAGGAAGGTAATGGTCAGTAGGCTTGACAAGTACGTGTGCCCATTTGTTCCAGATAATCAGGGATGTGCATAGAAAAGTTTGTGACTTTTACTAGCTTCTGTCTCATGGTTTGTGAGTATAGGTAAATGGATTCTAATGAAGAGATGCCATTGATTTCTGAGCTGCCCCATCTGGTGTTATAATTTTTCAAAATTATGTTAGTGTGTTGACTCATTTGGAAAGCTTGAAAATAAGAGTGTTAGGACAGGAATTGCCAAGCCACCATATTTGGTGTTGGTATGTCTAGTACAGGGGTAGGCAACCTTTCCCCTTTAAGGGCTGAGGGACTTCAGCTCCCAGAAGCCTCAGCCATGTTGATCAATAGTCCCATGTTGGCCAATAGCTTCTGGGAGCTGAAGTCCCTCGGCCCTTAAAGGGGAAAGGTTGCCTACCCCTGGTCTAGTAGATTTAAGAAACCTGGGTCTTTTCTTATTGAAGATGAATTGATTTATCATTGTCTGCCACTTTTTGGATTTAAAGGTGGGAGGGGCCAAAGGTATGCTTTGGAACAGAAAAAACAGTCAGGGGGCTAAAAACATTTTAACTAAGGCATTGTGCCCCAATAGTGAAAGTTTTAGTGATTGCCATGATTTCATTTTAATTGCCATCCAATAAGTAATGGGGTTGTAATTTCTTGGAATTAGTTGTGTTATTTCCTTAGTGAGCAAGATACCCAGATATGTAAATCCAGATGGTTTTAATTGTAGATTAGTAATTGAGTGCCAGTCATTTTGTTTGAGAAGTGGTACGTTAAGACACATCATCAGGGATTTCTGGAAATTAATTTGTAAGCCCAAGTATTTGCCAAATAATTCTATGGTTTGTTAGAGTGGTGAAAAAGATATTTCTGGATTTTCCAAAAATAAAAGGATATCATCCATGTAAAGAGCATGCTTATGATGATGGCCATTCATGTGAGGGCCAGTTATGATAGGATTGGATCGGATTAGGTTTGCTAGAAGTTCTATAATTACGGCGAATAAAAGGGGCTATAAAGGGCAGCCCTGTCTGGTGCCTCTGCTGAGTTTGAAGGGTGCCAAGTCGATCCATTAACTAAAATAGTCACTTCTGAGTGGCCATAAATGTGGTAGATTACATTCATGCATTCGTTACCAAAATTCATTTCTTGGAGAACTCTAAAAAGATACCACCATTCCACTCTGCCAAACAGTTTTAGCACATTGAGAGATAAGAGAGCTAGTGGTGTCTTAAACATGATGGAATGATGTATGATATTTAGAACTCTGCAGATTGAGTCAGTCATGCGTCTTCCTGGCATGAAGCCTGTCTGATCTGATTCTGTGTATTCTAGTAAGAAACTTCTTAGTATGGCAGCTAGGATTGAAATAGAGAGTGTTGTGTCTTGGTTAAGAAGTGCTATAGGATGAAAGGATTTGGTTTCAGGGTTTTCCTCATCTGTTTTAGGGATGGAAATTATGCAAATCCTATACCAACTTGCTGGGGTTTGACTGGTTTTTAAATTTTCATTGAATAGATTATTTAAATGGGGTGCCAAGTCATCATAAAGCAATTTGTAGTATTCCCCTGAGAACACATCTGGGTCAGGGGATTTTCCAGGCTGCAGCTTTCTTTATTTCTTCTAATTGCATAGGTTTGTTTAGCAGAGAGGTGTGTGAAGGAGCAAGGTTTTTTTTTATTTAAGAGAACCCATCAAATTATTTAAATTTAAATCTACTGGAACTCCAGGTGTGTATAGTTTTGAATAGAATTTTTGAAATTCACAATTTTTTCAGGGTGATTTTTTATAATTCCATTAGAAGTGGTAATAGGAGAAATTGTCCATTTCCTGTTTTTCGTTTTGCTGCTCTGGCAAGGAGACGGGAATTCTTGTTTTTAAATTCATGTTGTTATTATTGTTTGTTTATATAGCACCGTAAGTTTGCATGGTGCTTTACATAATCATTAAACAAGATACAGATAAAACCTGCCAATTGTGTACAACAGGGGTAGGCAACCTTTCCCTTTTAAGGGCCAAGGGACTTCAGCTCCCAAAAGCTTCAGCCGTGTTGGCCAATAGTCCCATGTTGGCCAATAGCTCCTGGGATTCTGGGAGCTGAAGTCCCTCAGCCCTTAAAGGGGAAAGGTTGCCTACCCCTGGTGTACAATCTAAAATCAAAAAGCAGCAAAAATTATAAAATAATGACTTATCATTAAAATAACTTTAAAACAGTAGACTATAAAAACAATACACACTTATCTAACTATCAAAAAGACAGTTCACACTGTGAAAACAGTACTTGCATAAAGAAAACTTTCTATGCTTATTCTTCTTAAACATGGCAAGCTTGATCCCCTCAGAAGTGTTTGCTAGGCTTGCAAATTTCATTCCCTCCTGAAAAACAGAAAGCAGTTTGTTGATTTCTAGATGAGTCTGGTTTGATGAGTAGTAGGTAGAGTGCAGGAGCCACAATTCAGAGTCTGGTATGTTCAAAATTCAGCCAAACTGCATCATTCATCTACCAGACTTGGAGTTATGCCAAAGGCCTTTAGAGCTATAGAAAATCAGCTCCTCGTATCAATGTCTATCTGACAAAGACATAAACAGGTGGCATCTGGTGGATTGCCTTGGTGTTGGTAGAACAGAAAACAGTCTCCCTGCAGCACCAGATTAAAGGCCGAAGAAGAACTATCAAAGAAGACTGAACTAGGCTGAAGAAGAACTGTTAAAATGACAACATGAATTTCAGTTATTCATGAGTAGCAAAATAAAGATTCTCAATTCAGGGTGTGGATTCTTTTCCTTTCTTGCCTTCTTTTCTCCCTTTGATTGCCATTTTGAGCTTTCTTGGGCTATAGCCATTGGATTAGAGAAGGAAATTTCTTCCTTTATTTCCCCTCTCTAACTCAGGGAGACATTGATGTCAGAAGTTTCACAGACATGCAGCAGCATTTGTTCTCTAGAAGTCGCAGACATTATTGTCTCACTTTGAGTAATAATCAATTTAAATAGGAATCCCCACTTTTATTTCTCACCTGCTTGTTGTAGTAGGGTTGTGAATGGTTTGAAGGTGCGCCTCTTTTGCAGAGATTAGAGAAGAGATCTTAAAACGCTTGTATTTTGCAGCCTTGGTAGGTGAGATCAGAGATACCATTAAGTTTGGATAGTACTTTCACTTTCATTGATAGTGGGCAAATCAAATAATGATATCCCATGAAAAAATATTTGATCGGAGATACAAGGTTAGAAGAGATCTATTTGACCTTTCGATATCAGATGGTTACGGTTCAGGTCTGGACAGATGCTGTTGATCCAATCAATCAAGAATAATAGTAAGTCATCTTGTTCTGTATGTTCCATGACCCCTTTTAAATGTATGTTCAGGCATTTTTCTTGATTTCCCAGGATTTCAGCCTTGTTTTGGAGGTAATCATTTACCTGCTCTAGTTTCTGTCTTCTGTCTTCATGTAAAGTCCCCTGCTGAAGAGCTGCATTTGCTGTCTCTTCTATATCATGTATATGCCTGGTAAGTACTGATAACTTCACATCTACATGTTCAAGTACAAGAGCCCAGTCTTTCTGGAGACCTCTTTCCAAGTTCTCTCGAAGCTTCTCTAAAAGTTCAGGGAAAGGTAGATCCAAATTTGGAGTGTGATCTCCTCTCCTTCCTTTATTCTCTCTGTTTGATCCAAGTGTCATGCCAGTTTCACTCGGCGAGTGTGATTCTTCCGGTAGGATTTTGTGTTCTTTAGCCAAGGGGTAAAATCCCAAAATTGATTGATCCACGAGGTGTTTTCTTCCTTGCATCAGGTATGCTGTTTTGAGATGCAATCTCCACTTAACTAGACCCTGTTGTGAAAGATTTGTTGAGATCCAGCCCTGCTCTTTCTTTAAGTGACTGTCATGTTGGTTGGCTAGCTGCACACACTGTTTTATTAATCTCTCTTAAAGACAATATCCCATAATCCATTTTTCCAGAAAAAGATGGCTGGGGGGGAATGTTTTTTGTTGTTGTTGCTGTTGCCATTCCTAAAGTTTTCTAAAAAAAAATCCTGAGCCTTCACATCTCACACCATTTTCTAGCATCTACGTCTATCCCTTTGATAATTTGTCAGTTTTTAAACAAAAACCAAGACCACCTCTGTGTTCTGTTTCATTTTCATAACAATTGTTCACAAAAACTTGGAAAGAAAAGAGCGTCCTTTAAAAAAACATTCAGACTGTGAAAACAGTACTTGCATAAAGAAAACTCTGTGCTTATTCTTCTTAAACATGGCAAGCTTCATCCCCTCCGAAGTGTTTGCTGGACTTGCAAATTTCATTCCCTTTCTAGTGATTGTCAGTGGGAGCATATTGCCCCCTTAGAATTCTTTAGAAGACATTGAGAAATTAGGCAGTCCTCTACATATCTGTACCTTGGGCTTCATTTCCTAAAGCAGTACAGTAATACAATTCTATGGAAATATACATAGGTTGATAACATTTCTTTTATGGTAGGTGAGACCTATATGGAGGCAGAGAGATGATACAGAGCACTGGGGAGGGACAATATTTTTACCTCTCTCTTCAGCTGGCTTTGGGAAATTAAATTTTAGTTTTTTATGTTAGAAATTGGCCTGGTGTTGCTTGGCTTAATGTTGATAATTTGTTGCACAGGGAGAAGAAGAACTGTTTATCGGCAACTATTTTGGCTGGGTGAGTTTTTTAAAAAATTAAACAGTGAGTCACTTTTGTGAGTCACTGGGGGCGGGGACAGAGCTAGCACCCTAAGTCTATATAACTGCTGCCACAGCTATTCCAGACCAGTACCTGCACAGGGAGAAGGAAAGCTGTTTCTCAGTAGCCATTTTTGACCGGATGAGTTTTATTTTATTTTTCTAAACTGTGAGTCACTTCTGTGAGTCATGGTGGGGGAGGGGGCAGAGCTAGCAGCCTAGGTCTCTATAACTGCTACCAGAGGCTTTCCAGGCCAGTCCCTGCACAAGGAGAAGAAGAAAAGCTGTTTCTTCTTTGTGGTCTCCATGCCTAATACACTAGGGTTTTGCACCTGCGCAGAGACTCCATTTGGAGCTGAGCAGATTGGCAGGTAGCCTCACCCACTCCCATGTACTGAGCTTGCCCAAGCCCATCAGTCTAGCTCCACCTTCAGTTCTCTTTCATCTGCTGCAAGAGTAACTTCATCTTGGTCGTTCTCTAACTGAGCACTCTTTTGTACAGTCAAAAATTGCTATTTTTTATATATTTTCTTCAGTTTTTTCTTTTTTTTTTATTCTCATTCTTTTGTTTTTTGCCCCTCTGCAAAAGAAGAGGTAGTTTTTTATTTGCGGTTCCTGCTGAACGTCTTTTCTTTTGCTTCTTATGGCCTCTACTTGTCTTTGGAAGTTTTGTGTTTACTGTTGTTGGAAAGTTGCTCTCACAGATGGGCACTCAGTGTCTTTTTTGTCTTGCCAAGTTTTGTCACGTTGTTGAGCGTTGTTCAGTTCGCCGCTCTTTTACAACCCAGACACTTCTCAACAGGGCTGAATGCCTCAAGGTCTTTGTTGGACGCAGCCTTTGTCGGTGGCCGAGCACACAACCACCTCTAAGGATCCTTTCACGCTTGTTCCCATTCCAAAATTACAGAGAATTCCAAAGATCTCCAGAAAAACAGAATCTTTCACATCGACTGCCTCAGTACTGACAGCCTTGGTACTGATAGCCTCGATACCATCGGCCTCGGTATCATTTGCAGTCAGTATGGAGTTTCCCCTTTGGTAGTGACCCCTGCTGTCTCTTCTCCCTCCTTTCAAGAGGTACCTTCGGTTTCCCAGCCAATGAAGCCTCATACACAAAAGGCCAAGAAGCAGCGTGTGGCTCGGGGGGGGGGCAGTCAAACATCGACCCTGGGGAAACTAAGGAGAAGCATAAGCATGCTAAGCCCTCAATATCAGCCCCGACGACCACCTTAGCTTTGACACCAACATCTTCGGGTCAGCCACTTCTGTTCCCCTTCTGGTCCCCCTTGTGAACTCAGTGCCTGGAGCTCTGTCGACATTGTTACTGTGCACAGCTGCAATGCCATCTTCTGAGCCCACTCCATCAGTTTTGCCACTGTCGACACCGATAACGATGCTTTCTCCACTGCCTCTGGTCCCAGCGTTGTTACCATCCCAGATCTTGGCCTCCCCAGTGATGGCTTATAGGCTCTCTTTTTCTCCTCCGTGTCCACAATCCCAACACACTTCACCAGCCAGATCATGACACTCTCTGGCTCCCTATGGGGATCGTCCCAACTTGTCCCACTCCTCCTCGGGGCTGTACTCAGGGCTGTACTACTATGGAGACTATTCTCCCTACACCTCGGCTTCGTATATGTAGCAATATAGGATGGAGGACTACTGGAGAGAACTATTTTCCTTATCGGTATCGGTATCATCATAGGGAACTCTCCTATCATTCACCATCTCGGTTTTGACAACTTTCCCAGTCCTGATCCAGATCTCCATATCGGTACCTCTCCTCTTGGTCTGATCATCACTACAGACCTACCGTTCATCCATCACCCTTTCTCCAGTCAGAACCATAGACACAAGAGTGCCTTCTCCTCCTCCATGCACCACAGCCACGGTTTCATGTCCTCTGGCTACTGCTACTATACCAATGGCCTTTGGACTTCCTCAGTGGTGACACATACTCCCTCTGTGATCCCTCTGGTGTCTACATTGGCTCTCCCATCTTCAGTACTGACTTCAGTAACTCATGTGCTACCATTTTTGATGCCATCCACCACCGTAACGACTTTACCATCTATGGCACCTGCTGCACAGGCAGTCCAGTTTTCCACTCCACCTGTTCCTTAGCCATCTACAGAGGAGTTGAACTACAAAACTGAAATTTCTGGACCAGCATCTCCCTCCCCTCTTATAGAATCACCACCTGAAGAAGTAGAAGATACTAGTCCCTATTCTCCACCTGAGGATGTCCAGTTGTATTCTGATGTGGTGAACAAACTGGCAGAGCTCTTCAAACAGTTGTTAGACAGCTCCTGAATAAACCTTCTCTGGAACCCCTAGACCTGAAAAACTATAGACCAGTCTCCCACTTACCATTCTTGAGCAAGGAGATCGAGCAAGCCATCACCTTCCAACTCCAAGTGATCTTGGATGAAACTGATTTTCTAGATCCATTTCAAACCAGCTTCAGACCTGGATATGGGGTGGAGACTGCCATGGTCACCTGAGCACCGACAGGGGGAGCGTGACCCAGTTGGTTCTTCTGGGCCACTCAG
>CM034703.1:199593663-199643689 GCA_020142125.1 Phrynosoma platyrhinos | reverse complement strand
CTTATACGCCGGAAAATACAGTAGATAGCATTCTTTGGCATTTAAAAATGTCTTTAAAATGTTCTTCTCTCCATTGTTGTCATATTATGTTTGGCATATAGCTTTGCTTCTGGTCTGTAAAACTCTGTCTAAAATGTTCTTTTAATATATGGATTGTAGATAAGGAAATGAGTGAAGATTTGAACATACTGCCTGCTTTGAATTAAAAGTTTTTCCTTCCAAATTTGAGTAGAATAGTCTTTTTCTTATTGTTCCGTCCTTAATCCTCTAGCAAGAGAGGTTGGGCAGCTGCTATTTAACACTTCAACTCCGTGCTTCTGTTTGCAACACTATCCATATCATCTAGCCAAAAAGACTGCAGTTCCTCAAAAGTTATAGTATTTTAGTTTTATTATGTGGCTGTAGTGTGCCTGCATATGTGCTCCCCATAGGCAAGAACTGGGGAATTGTAGAAAGCCCCACCCTTCTTCCAAGCCTGGAAAACTGAAAGGACTCCCCTTGATGTTGACTTCAGAAGCAGTGAAGACAGAAACACTCTTCTGAATGCTGCCCTCCAATTTCAGAAACACTTGGAAAGCTGTGGGGTTCTTTGTGGCTTTCTTGCTGCCCGAGGCTTAGCCCACATTGAGGTTGCATTTCCAGTCCCTTCTACAGTTGTAGTGAAAGGTAGGGGTTCTTTTCCCCATAGTTTTGCTTGTTCTTAAACTTGACATAATGTCAAAATACTCACCCACCCACCCATCCAGGGAGCATGCTCATGCTAAGAACACATTTTGGCGCTCTGGCAAGGCCATGAAAGATGTATCGATCCTTTTTTGTGTCAACAGAAAATAGTGAATTGGGCACCAGTGAAGAGCAGCTCCACTTGCAAGCCCTTGCAGACTGAGTAGCAAAAACTTTGTATATTTCAAGGTACTAATTCAAAGCCTTATCACATTATTAAACAAACTTGGGAAGCAAACAAAAAAACGTGTCTTTTTCCCCCCTCCCTCTGCATCACTCTCATTCTCTTCAGGTTGTAAAAGCATGGGAGAGCGTTGTAAAAGCATCACTTTTGTAAAGGATTATTTCAACTTAGTAAATGAGACACTTTTATAACACTTTTTTATGACCCTCTCCAGAGAAGAAAGAGAACTATATCATGCAAGGGGGGGGGGGGAGAGGCGTCTTTTCATTTGCCTCCTGAGTTTGTTTAATAATGGGTTAAGGCTCTCAGTCTTGTAGCTAGCTAGTTGACCTCAACCTCAGTAAGTAGCTGGCCACAGATTTCATTGGAAGTTTTTTTCAATGCTTGAATATAGGTAGGGGTTAGGTATATGACATTTGATACCTCTTTGCAAAATGGCATAACTGCCTGGTTCCAGCCTCTCTTAGATAACGCATAGGAACTAAAGGAAGATCTAAATTAGGCCTAAGTAGAAATGTCAGAACAAATCAAGTATTGCTAGACAAAATGGTTCAGAGCTGATGATGTAGTTTTCTTCTGCTCACTCTTACTGGAGTATCTTTCTTTCTTCCTTCACTCCTAAATAGCCCAGAGTTCTCAGGATCCTGGTATGTATGGAGTCGTACAATCAGGTGACCACATTGGCCGCACCTGCGTGGTGAAATGGTTTAAGCTGAAACCCAGTGGAGATGATGTTGAGGTAAGAGCAAAATCCCAGCCATCTTGTCTTCTGTTCCCCTCTCCTTTGGGATGCTGCTGTACCTCTTAGTGCTTCTAGGGCAGAAGCAAGGTCTTCCTTCTCCGTGGTTTTATTTCCCAGTGGGTAGTCAGACTATGAACTGTACTGTATCTATTGAAACTGAATGGATGCTGATGCTGCTCTCTGCTTTTGCATACTGTTGTAAGAGCTTTTACTGTACAGTCAGCCCTTTTTATCCACGGATTCAAGCATCCATGGCTTGAAAATATTTAAAAATATATCAATTCCAAAAAGCAAGCCTTGATTTTGTAATTTTATATAAAGGATTTATTTTACTATGCCATTGCATTTAATGGGACTTGAGCATCAATGGATTTTGCTATCTGGGGGGTGGGTGGGTCCTGGAACCAAATCCCAGTGGATACCAAGGCCCCTGTGTATGTTGCTTTGCTGTTTAAGTCTTATTTTTAAGCCATACTGGAATTCTGGAAGTGCATGTGCTGGAAATATTGTGCTGGCTGTTTTTGTTTTTACTTGTCTTGAATCCCACTGTGGGAGAAAGGCGGGATATAAATCCTGGAAATAAAAATAATAAATAAATAAATATTATTTTCAGTCCCTTTCCTAATAATATTTTTCGCATTTTTCACTGCCTAATAAAGATCTTTAGCTGTAAAAACTAAAGAACTTTGTTTACTGTTATCAAGGCATGGACTGTTATTTATTTCTTTTACTTTCTGACCACAAGGGCACCCCTTGACTTTGTCTTGCTAGATCCTGTTTTAATGTTAAATATTTGATTGGGGTTTTAGGGAATAGATTTCTGCTTGTGTTTAACCTTCTTGTAGCCTACTACTCAAGAAGCAATCTTGTGAACTTGAACTCATTTGGAAATGGTCAAACTTCATATTCAAATGATTCTCAGTTTCTCATGTAATTGGAGTGGGAGTGAATGGAAGTCTGCAGTGTAAAAGCCTGGAGCTTGATACAGATATATTAGCTACTGTGTAAACCAGTCGCTTCACAGAACTCTGCCCACTTCGGAATCAATATAGGTTACTTATGTGGAATCTCCACTTCATTTGAAAAAGTGGCACGTTGATGACAGGGTAGGCTGATACATTGCTCCTCTTGTCTTTGTGTTTCTGTTTTAAGCCCCTTGGGCCAGTACATACATATCAGTCTCTGTGATCTGCCACATCTTTAAATAGCTCAATATAGATAAAAAATATGCAAGCATTGTTTGCTGAGACTTTGACCATTTGAAAGCACTTGCGTATCAGTCACTATCATGTGAATGACTTCCTTCTTTTTGAATTACTTCTCCAGAGGGCTCTTTGAAGCAACATGTACATGTCTGACTGCGTACCAACAGGGAGATTTTAGTAGAAAATACAGAAAGTGCCATGCAATTTAATTTCTTTCTTTTTTTAAAGAGGAGTGGTCTTATCACTGGACTTCCTATGAATTGGACTTCTTATGAATTAGGAGTATTTGTGATTTTGAAAATTGATGTAAGAGAGTGGATTGGTTTTTATCTCTGTGTGTTCTTTGCCAGCTTGTTGGGGAGGAGGAGGATGTGAGCGTGTACGACATTGCCGATCACCCTGATTTCCGCTTCCGCACTACCGATTTTGTTATCCGCATTGGCAATGCTGAGGATGGTGCTTCAGTTGGTGTGAATGAAGTAAGTCATGTAGGTGCTTGGTTGGAGCCTGCTGCTGTAGAAAAGGGGAAGTAAGGGTGCCATTACCTTGTGGTTCCTGGCTCTTGACTGAGAGGTATAGAAGACTTGTTTCTAGTAGAGCTCTTAATAGAAATGCATACTTGATTCAAGGAAATCTTTCTTCCTTTTGCACACATCCAGAGAACAGACCTCTGTCTGCAGTAGGACCAATCACAAATCATAACATAAACCTAAGGGCATTGGAGTTTATCAGGAAGCAGTAGAATCTTCCATATATTTGCAAAGCCTAATGGCCTAAAAGACCTTCATGCCTCTTTAGTTATTTTGAAAAGTTCTGATTCTGGCAGGGGTTTTTGCCTAAATACCCTGAAGGCACCACATCTCTTCTGATCTTGGAAGCTAAACAGTCAGGCCTGGTTAGTACTTGGATGGGAGACCCCCTCTGACTCCACTGGGTGCTGTGGGCTTTATTTCAGAGTAGGGAACTGACAAGAACCCCGCTGAGTATTCTGTACCTAAGAAACCCCTGTGAAATTCATAGGCTGCGTCATAAGGCACATACACATAATGCAAGCATAGTGATAAGGCAGTCAGATGTGAACAGCTTCAACATAAGCCTAACCTTTGTTCCCAAAGCCACCACAAGGTGGCAGCCTGTTCACATACTTATTGATTTTTCATAGTGGCTGTAACATTAGAGTGGGTTCTTTAATGTATGGTTCACTGTCTTTGCAAAGACTTGCTCACAAAATTTCCTGTGCATGATATCTTGCTAGATAGGATTTCAGCAACAGGAGGAATTGTTATTACTGCTCTTGATTCATTCCTCTATATCTTTTATTGCCTTCCTAATGAACTTTGTTTGCCTGGATGGAAGGAGCAGTCACAGCTAATAATCTTGAACAGGGGTAGGCAACCTTTTTGAGCCGGGGGCCGGGTTGCTGTCCCTCAGACAATGGGGGGGGGGCGACGTACCAAAAATAAATAAATAAATATTTTTCTTTTAAAAAAAACAATTAAAAATTTTAAAAATATGCATGCACACTCTCTCAGCTCCAGAAAAGCCAAGGCAAAACCCCTGTGGAGATTTTGCCAAGAAAACCCCAAGAACAAGTAATAACAACAATAATCAATATCATCATGGCGGGCGGGGGGACACATCCGGCCCCCAGGCCTTAGGTTGCCTACCCCTGATCTAGAACCTAAAAATGTGTTGGCCCTAATGCTTGTTGTTTTTCTCTGCACAGCCCTCTGTGGGACAGGTGGCTCGTGTGGATTTCAGCAGCAAAGTGGAGGTTGTGTGGGCTGATAACTCCAGGACAATTGTTCTGCCGCAGGTAAGCTCCCTTAATTGATGTATGCTTTGTCAACTAGTTGAGGAAAAGGGTGTGTGACATTGGCCATAGAAAGGTGGCCAGCTTAAACCTTCAAAAGTTGCTAGAATGCAACTCTGATAATAGTTCTCCATTTGCTGTGCTGGCTGGGACTCCTGAGAGTTGCACTCCAACAATATCTGGAGCGCAACATGATTCTCACCACTGTTATATAGCAAGTATATTAATTCATCTTAGACTTGGGGTACTTAAGCATTTTTTGTCTGCTTTTTCACCATTGGTGTGATGGTGCAGGTCTTTGTACCCTTGCAGACATAGACTTGGCTTGTATTTGTCAGTGTTTGTTTCCTTTCACTGTTTTTAAGAGAAGAAAATACTGCTGTAGATGCAAGTAGTTTGTTAGATCTACATGGAGCTCTACTACTTAGTCTGCAGTTTAACATGCAGCCTCTTCATTGTTTTCAGTGATGACAGGCTCCTTTTGAATGCACCTGCAGGAACATTTAGGGCCAGTTACACTTATAGCCCCCAGCCATGATCTATAGCAGGGGCAGGTGGAATTAAAAATTGTATGATCTATTTTGCTTTTAATTGACATGTTGACACCCACTCATCTAGGTGTGCCATGGAAGCTCATCCAGGCAGGCATATACTGAGCATTAAGGAATGGAGTTTCTCTGAGCACAGTAACCTAGAAATGTGTGGTCACTACCAGAATCAAAAACAAAGATCCTTTCCTAGATAAATCCACTCCTGGTTTTTCTCACAAACATTTTCTTCAGCAGCCTGCTTTAGTGAGTGGATGGGCACTTTTAAACTGTTCCTTTTCTTAGACAACTGAGAGTCATAAAATCTTGGTCTGCTGCAGATCAACAAGAACTCTACTGGTAGATCCCAGTCTAGCATCTGCCCATTCTGATAGGAAGTTCTGCATTTCAACACTACTACATTCTTCAGTTTGGTTATATCTGCATGCACATTTTGCCCATTTTCAGAATGTTGAAGAAAACATCTTCATTTCAGTGGTCCTTTGTAGAGTAAGGCTTGTGCATTTACAAATCAGTGTGTGTCTTGGACCTTTGGTAGTGGCTTTGGGAAAACTTACTACATAGGGTTTGGAATGTGTTGCTAAGTTGCAGGGGACTTATATTCTTCAAGACATTTTTAAAAATTTATGTAGATCCAATGAATCACAGAATTCTGCTAATATAATGGGAGGGGTTGCCCACTCACTTCATGCCACTCATCCCCTCCAAATGCAGCTCTTGGGGGTTTGGTGAGCCATGTGAAATAGTGGGCAGGGGGCTGTTTGGCTTCTCCAAGCAATTTTGTTATCCACCTTGAGAAAACAGGATGCTGGTCTCATTAGGCTTCTAGTCCAATTCCATAGAATTCTTCTTAGGGAGGTGGTGGCTTAGTGATTGAGATGCCAGTTCTGAATATCGTAAGGTCAGAAGATTCACAGTTTGAGGCCCAAGTACTGCGTGTTGAAGTGAGCTTCTGTCGCTAGTCCCAGCTTCTGCCAACCTAGCAGTTCAAAAGCATGCAAATGCAAGTAAATAGATAGGTACCACTTCGTTCAGAAGGTAACAGTGTTTGGTGCAGTCATGCTGGCCACATGGCCACCAGAGTCATAATTCAGACAATGCTAGCTCTTCGGCTTAGAAACGGAGATGAGCACCGCCCCCTACAGTCAGTTGCGACTAGACATCCATGTAATGGAACTACCTTTACCTTAATGAGGGCTCTTTGAAGCCATGTTGGTGGTATACAGGTTTCAAAATAAAATCTCATTCTCCTTGTGTGTGCTGATCGTTTTCCTGAAAGTAATAACTGTGTTAAAGAAGGCTTAATTTCTTCCTGATCCTCAGTGTCGGCAGAGAAAAACAATTAGAATTGAAGGTAGGAGGATTTTATTGTGTTAGGAAGAGACAGCTCTCACTGCTTCTAGCTTAGCACACTAAAAAAGCTAGCCCATGAACAAGTCAGTGGGTGTTTTGTTGCGCATTTACATTGCTCTGGAAGCATACATGTACATTAATGCTATTTGGAGAAATTTTTAAAACCCAGTTTAACAGAATAATAGCTAAGCAAACCCAAAAGGAGATTCCTGTTACCTTAGTATGCTGCCTTTTAGATGGTCCATCTTCAGAGAACTCTTTCCACATTCACTTGTCTACCGGGTCCTCTGCATGTTGCAGAGGATTCTGAAGTCTATGTTAGGTCTGAGCAAGGGATTAGCCAGGAATGTTGGGGCCTCGTAGTCATCACCCATGATGATTGCTTTAATATCCCCCACCCATACTTCCTTGCAGCTGTGTACTGCAGCAAGAATATCAAGTGTGATGGACAGACTGTCTTCCTCAGAGGCTTTCTGTTACTGATCTACCCTGATATAGGGAATGTCTCCATGCTTGGAAAACAACAACCTTCTTATAATTAAGGAAGAAGCAGATGATATGGAGCACGGAAGAAATAGAAGCAAATGAAATGAGGCAATTGGGCAATAACCCAAGCGGACATAGGCTTCAGTAGTTTACGAAACTACACTGCCCATATGGCCTGCTTTCATTGCCCAGTACTTTTTACTGTACATATAAAGGATGGTTGTGCTAATCAAGATTTGTCTAAACCAGTGATCTGATGTTTCTAGTTGGGGGGGAAAATCCATTGGGAGACGAATTAGAGAGTGAATTTTGTTCCAAATCATAGTTGGAGAAAATTAAAATATCAAAAGATTTTATCCCAGGCTTTGCCTTTTTGTTTTGAGATTGTTGTAGTTCCTTTGCTGCAGCCAAAGCTTGCAGATGCTTGCTTTTCCTTCAAAAGTCTGCTCATGTGCATGAAATGCTTGGCATTCAAGGCTTTCATTTCCTAAACAGAGCAGTTTTCCTTTAATTGCAGTAAAATAGTACAGTGCCTGAACTATAGCAGTGGGATACAAAGCACTCTGCTGTCTTCCTTCCCACTCCTGTCGCATGTGATCACATCATACGAAGAATCCTTCCACAAAGAAAAGCTGTCTTGGTACAGCAGTGCATCGACCTATAATATATATGTATTATAAATTGTGACTGGTATGGCTCTGGTAATAGCAAGGGAGAAATGTGATAAATGCAACATGAAGTGAATAAGGTGACTTGTTAGGAGTTCAGTAGTCTGTGGTCTTCAGTCTAGCAAAGTTAATGCATGCTGCTCTCTAGTCCATTGCAGAGTTCCCAGCTCTCCCTTACTGTTTTAGTTAACCCAAGATGCCCTAGTTTTTGAAGGTAAAGTGCTGATTCAGAATCTCATGCACAGCCATTGCATAAGACCATCAGTCAAGACAAGTAGCATCCAACTGAATGTCAGCCCTGTGGGAGCTCTGCCTCCAAGGTGTCCTATGAGTGAAGGTAACTGTGATCCCCTTATAAATGGTTATAACCACTTCATGCCATTAGGTGAAATGAAGACATATCAGCAGACATTTCCCTAACTTTTGGGCCCCTGTGTCCCGTTTCCCCACCCCCACCCCTCTTCTCCAAATTTCAGCACTTGTACAACATAGAATCTGAGATAGATGAAGAGACAGACCTTGATTCCATTGATGGCAGCACTAGTGGTGCCTCCTCAGATGAATGGGAGGATGAGAGTGATAGCTGGGAGACAGACAACGGTCTCATGGAAGATGACCATGTAAAGACCGAGGAAGTTGAGCCTGAGGAACCCCTTGTGGAAGAGATAAAAAAGGTAGAGGAACAGGTGCAGGGAGCTGTTGCAATGGCAGTGGCTGATCTAACCACGGATAAGTCGAGCAAAGAAGGTACTCCAAAGGGCTTCCGAGAGCTGAAGGAGGCCATCAAGATTTTGGAAAGCCTGAAGAATATGACAGTAGAACAACTACTGACAGGATACCCTACTTCTCCAACTGTTGAACCAGAAAAGCCCACCCGGGAAAAGAAGTTCCTGGATGATATAAAAAAGCTGCAAGAAAATCTAAAGAAGACTCTGGACAATGTAGCTATTGTGGAAGAAGAAAAGATGGAGGCCATGGCAGAGGCAGAGAAGAAGGAGGAAAGAGAGGCACAGACACAGACCCCCGTGGCATCGGAATGGCCCAGTGAGACACCAGTGCTTTGTCAGCAGAGTGGAGGCAAGCCTGGAGTTACATTCACCAGTGCCAAGGGGGAGGTTTTCTCTGTGCTGGAGTTTGCCCCAGGTGAGTGCAAGCGCAACAGGCTCACTTGCTTATGTTCTAAAGCAGGAGTGAGGATCTTGTAGCCTTGAGGTGTTGCTCGACTTCAGTTCCCATCAGTCCCCCTTGATCAGCAGTCAATCTGTTGAACATATCCCTGTGTCCATGGATTATGTATCCATAGATTTTCAACCATCCATGGCTTGAATTTTTTTTTAATTCTACATAGGAAACCTTGATTTTGGCATCGTATGTAAGGGACAACATTTTGCTACCCCTGTAATCAGCATCCACAGATTGGTATCCAGAGGGGAGGTGTCCTGGAATCAAACCCCAGTGGATACCAAGGGCCTACTGTACAGACATGCCAAACACTAAAATCATTGTGAAAATGTTTCCTTTGGGAAACAACTGCTGCTGTTGTTGAACATTTTTCCCCTTTAGGAGTTTTCAATTTTCCTATTCATGGAATACTATATACCAGTGCTACTCATAGTGGTCCCTGGACCAGGACTGGCAAGTTTCCAGAAAAGAAAAAGACTATTGTAGCCAATGGGCACAAATTTAGTGCCAGTCCCTGACACATTGGATAACAATAATTGTTGGTCCACCACCTCAGATACCTTGAGAAGCATTTCCGTACACCACGGTATCATAAAGTAGGGACCCTCTGGTGAACTGTCCTGTCCAAAATAATAATATACAATGCTGAAAAAGTCCTCACTGTGGTCAAGTAGACAGTATCCATTTTGGGTGGATAAATAAAGTTCAAAGACATATAAGTTTTTACCTATCTTAGGGAAATCTTGCCTGGCATTAGTACCCAGCTAAGTACTAATTCGTGGCTGTAGAGAGAGAATATTGTAAAGCCACGTTTGCCTTCTTTACCCACAAGAATTTTTAGAGTTTAGAGGAGTTTCTGAGCAATGTAATAGAAAATCAGAATTATCAAGAGTCACTTCATTTCTGTATAGTGTGTGGTAGATTCTTAATATGCTGTCTTGATGGGGTTTTTTTTGCTCTATTAGATAGCCATGCCTTTAAGAAAATGGAATTCCAACCTCCTGAAGCCAAGAAATTTTTCAGCACAGTGAGGAAAGAAATGGCATTATTAGCAACCTCATTGCCAGATGGCATCATGGTCAAAACCTTTGAGGACAGAATGGTAAGTCCCTGAAGCTTTGTGTTGGTTTTGTCATCCACTGAGAATGAGAATCCTTGTTAGAATTAATTCTAGCAAGACTTAAGGTCAGGATCCTGAAAAAGAAGCCAAGCTTTCTGTTCTATGCCACTAAGTTATTTCTTAATTGAAGAGATCACTTAACTTGTTGATGAAGATCAGAATTCTGATGCTGTCTCCTGAAACACATAGGAGGAATGCTCATTTATCTCACAGCACTGCAGGTGGTGGTGACTAGTCCCCTACTGTACCATCACTGCTTTTGACTTCCATAGCTTGTACAGAAGAAATGAATAATGCTCTCATCTATCATATGGAAGCTGTGTGTTTGTCCATTATAAGTTAATGTAAAAAGCATAGCTTATAAAAAGAACAGAGAAACAATATAGTTCTGCCCATGAAACTTTCTTAAACACCTGCAAAATTGATTAAATCAAACTTCCTCATTCCTTAATGGTAGCAATGTATTGTATCATCAAAGTTTCTGACACAACTTGGCTACAGCTGCAACAAATGTTATAGCTTTGTTCTATAAGCTGGTAAAATTTAACATTGTTGTGGGTCTTGCCAACAGCTACTAGGAGCTGAGCTCACTATTCCTGCTCTGATATTTTTATAAGTAACTGAACAAGGAATTGGGTAAGGGCAAAGGCAGTATAGTATAGTATAGTATAGTATAGTATAGTATAGTATAGTATAGTATAGTATAGTATAGTATAGTATAGTATAGTATAGTATAGTGGCTTGAACTTTGGACTGTGACTCAAGACCAGGGTTCAAATCCCCACTCGGCCACTAGGTGACCTTGGGCAAGTCACTCTCTTTCAGCCTCAGAAGAAGGCAAAAGCAAACCCTCTGAACACATCTTGCCAATAAAATCCTGTTATGAGTCAAGAATTACAAGAAAGCACACAACAGCAAATTGAATAAGAGAAGTGCTATCTGGCAAGTTGGCCATGTCATGTAATAGGGTTACTTCACTCTTTATGAAAGGTTTCATCAGTTTATTTCTAACCTCTTCATAGGACCTCTTTTCAGCACTTGTCAAAGGACCCACACGGACGCCATATGAAGATGGCCTCTTTTTATTTGACATCCAGCTCCCCAACATATACCCAGCTGTCCCCCCTCTCTTTCGTTACCTCTCCCAGTGCAGTGGGCGCTTGAACCCCAACTTGTATGACAATGGAAAGGTCTGTGTAAGTCTTCTGGGGACATGGATAGGCAAGGTAATACCGCCTTTGTTTGTTTTTTTCCTATATTTCTGTTGTTCTGGCACATCTTAAGTACCACAGTATAAACTGACACAATTGCTCTGCATCTCTCTACTCACAAATAATCTTATATGAGCTACCCTGTGTCCCATATTGTCATGGTTCGGAAATTACAGCTGGTACAGAATATGGCAGCCAGACTTGTTTCAGGAACATCTCGGAGGGATCACATCACTCCGGTGCTGAGGTCCCTCCACTGGCTGCCTATCAGCTTCCGGGCCAGGTACAAGGTGTTGGTTATCACCTTTAAAGCCCTAAATGGCTTGGGCCCAAACTATCTTAGAGACCGCCTACTCCCATACAACCCTCCCCGCGCTCTTCGATCCTCCGGGAGGAATTTGCTGCAGCCTCAGAAATCGAGGCTTGCGGCTACCTCCCGGAGGGCCTTCTCAGTGGTAGCCCCTAGCCTCTGGAACGGCCTGCCGGACGAGATCCGTCAATTAACATCTTTGGATAGCTTTAAAAAGGCTATTAAGACGGATCTCTTCCGGCAGGCCTTTCTGGAGTAGTAAAAAACCTCACCCCGGATATAGGTAGCCATGTTGGCGTTCCTGCGTGGCCCCATCGGCAGATGGAAGGGATCATCCAGTTGGCTATCTATTCTGTGTGGATTTTAACAATTTTAATTATGTTGATTTTATATATTATGTGATTTAATATTCTTTTAAGGGGGGGTGGGTGGGTCCTTTTGTATGATGTTTTATGTATACTTGGTTTTATATGTAAGCCGCCCTGATTGGGTACCCATTGGGCGGGGTATAAATAAAATTTATTATTATTATTATTATTATTATTATTATTATTATTATTATATTAGTTAATTAAGTAAATAAATTTTAAAATGTAGCTTTAGTCAGAAGTCAAGGCTGATGTGCCACTACTGCAAAGTAGTTTGGAGCTACTACTTTAAATTGCAGTAGCAATAGCAATAGCATTTACATTTCTGTACCACTTCATACTAAACTAAATAGTCTCTAAGTGTTTTACAACATGTTAGCTACTTGCTCCCAACAAGCTGGGTACTCATTTTAGTGACCTACAGAAGGATGCAATGTTGAGTCAACCCTGGAGCCCTGTGATCGAACTCACAACCTTGTGGCTGCAATATTAGCTGCAGTACTGGCTTTTAACCACCGCACCATCAGGGCTCCCACTGTTATGGACAGTATGCCCACTGTCCAGGCAGAGATCTCAGAAGAATTAGGTGCTAACTGTTACTGTCACTGGGATGGACTTGATAACTAGTTGTACACCACAGGGGAAGCAAACCACTCTTGACAAGAAATATTTCTTTCTTCACAGCATTATTTCTGAGTTCTTTGTCAGTAGAGCTCACCAATAACGGTACTACAATATTGTCACTTAAATTAACCTTCACTTCATAAATCTGTTGAGCCAACTGAAGATCATATTACCTGTTCTGAGGCAGGAGCTCACCCTAGGATGGTGGGACCACAAACTGCCTATGGTTTTAAGAGATTTTTCTCTCTCTTCACAACAGCTGTGTCTCCTTGCTGTGACTAGATCTAGTTTTAAAGCTGGATTGGCCTTAATTTGTTTAGCAGTGGGCTGTACACTACACCTTACGTAACCATGTCATGTCATGTATGAATCTATTTGCTAGTGATATAATTTAGTCCATGGCCACCACCCTCCCATCATGCTGTGAGCAACACTTCCACAGATTTTGCCACAGTGCCTGACATCCACATGGGTATCACATGGAGCTTTTAATGTATAGTACCAAGGTGTAGTGGTTTGAGCTTTGAACTATGACTCTGGATTGAATCCTTGATCAGCTTTGGAAGCCAACTGAGCTTCCTTGGGCAAGTCCCACTCAGCTTCAAGGAAAGACAAAGGTAATCCCCCTCTAAATCTTGCCAAGAAAACTCCATGATAGCTTCACCTTGTTGTTGTGTGCCTTTAAGTCACTTCTGACTTACGATGGCCCTAAGGTGAACCTATCACAGGGTTTCCAGGCAAGATTTGTTCAGAAGGGGTTTTCCATTGCCTTCCTGTGAGGCTAAGAGTGAGCGACTGGCCCAAGGTCATTCAGTGTTTTTTCATGGCTGAGTGGGTATTCAAACCCTAGTTTCCAAGGTCCTAGTCCAACTCCCAAACTATGACAGCACGCTGGGTCTTAAGAGTTGCCATAAGTTAGAAACGACTTGAAGGTACACTGACAAATATATACAAAATGTTACGCTGTGTCCCATAGCAGGCAAAGCACCACCTCAACAAGGGCCATACCCCCTAACAGCAGGAAACTTGACATGCCACTAATCTCAATTGTACCTGGTAGCGTGCATTGCTTTTAAGTCTTTGGTGTGCTTTCCTTGATGGAGGCAGAGCCACAGTGGAAGCATGCTTCCTGGGAACTGATTTAGAACATGTACTTGGAGGAGGAAGATAGTTAATATTTGGCCTGCTCTGCTACCACCAGGTTTCTTTGAACCCACTGGTGGCAGCTGTGGAGGGAATCAGTGGGAGAAAGATCAAGTGGGAGGCCAGTAGGATTTCCCCCCACTGTTTTTCTCCCATGTTTACAGTGGGAATGGGTCATGAATCAGAACTGCAGTGGGGGAAGCAGTCCAAAAATCACACCTCTCCCCCCCCCACCAGCTTTGCGATACAAACAAAAACAGGTAGATGGGTTTAAAAGACACACAGTGAAAGAGCTATTATTAGTGTTTCGCTTCATGCGAATTAATGGAAATCAGGTAGGAGCTTGTTTTCTAGTAACAGTGCATCAAGGGTGTAAAACAAAACAAAAAAAAAGGAAGGAAGGAAGGAGACCTCTGTGAATGATTTGAATTAATGTCACTCCCAGTCCAATCTGTGCTGCCAGTCACAGAGTCAGATTAGCAAAGGAACATGTCTGTGCTAATCCTCCAAGGCAAGGGGTGGTCCCTACTTATGTTACAGAAAATTCATGTTAGCAGTCCACCAAGTATAGGAAATCTCCCAAGCTAGTTCATGAGCCAAGGAGTCCATTGTTTGAACACAGGAATAGTTGAAATAGGGAAAGTGTTTTGTAGCAATATCTGGAGGACTTTGGTCTTACTGGTGACTAAACAAGAAGTGTTCTCAGCTGATGTACAGAACATAAACATCACCTTTGACTTCCAGGGTGATAATGTCAGCAGACATACACTAAGGCAGTAGTTCCCAACCTTTGTCCTTTCCAGATGTGTTGATCTTTCACTCCAAATCCCTAACCATTGTCCATGATGCCTGGGGCTTCTTAGAATTAAAAGTCCTAACATCTGGAGGGCGTAGGTCAAAAGCCATTGCACAAAGGACGCTTTGAGTATGAGGATATTGGTTATTGACAAAGCTAGAAGGTCTTTCCCATTGGCATGCCTATCAAACATGCTACTCCAGTTGTTAGCAGGATTCCTCTTAGGTGGAAAGGATGGCAATCACAGTGTGATACAGATGACTGTGGGCTTGTTTCATAGCTCTTGTAATGCCAGGCTATGTCAGAGCCTGATTAGCCACTTGTACCAAACCAGTATAGCCGGTGTTTAAGCCCTGACTTTGCAGTCCCAGTGGAGAGTGAAGTCTGTATGACACTTACAAACCCAAGTACCAGAAGAATTCATTCCTTTCTCATAAACCCCTAAAACAAAGTAGTGGCTTGATTTGTGAAGATTTGCAACCTAATTCCAATACTATACTCATACTGTTTTGGGGCTTGTGGGAACACACTAAGCTTACCTGTTTGTGTTCATCTGTCTCTTCTAGGGCACAGAGAGGTGGACCAGTAAATCCAGCCTTCTCCAGGTGCTCATCTCAATCCAAGGTAAATTTCAGTAAAAGGGAAAAGCTAGGGCCACAGCCTAACCTTCAGATGATTCAAACAGGCAAAATCATGTTCTCCTGTTTTGATTAACAGAATTGTCCACTTCCCTTCCTTGCCCAGTGTATTTACAGGCACTAGTATCAGTTTACTCTTCTTTTCATGCCCTGGCAGGACAATCACAGCCACTGTGGAGATAGCTGCCAACCCACAGAAGGGGTTGCAAGTAGTCCTTGAACTGGCTGTTGAAATCTAGCCAGTAGTAGATTAACCTACATGGTGCTTATTTTTGCCCACACACATTTTTCCTCACTGCCCTTTTCTGCAGGTGTGCATCCCACACATGGAAGAAGCAGCAGTTATTTATAATGAAGCACCCCAGTCTTTGTCAAGGGCCAGGCTGGAGTGTCTACATGAGTAGTTCTCTTTCTGAGTAGCCTTCCAGTTTCTGGAGTCAGTGATTGTCATGTGTTCAGAGGATAACAAAATTATTTCAACATGTGCCTGTGACATAATTTGTCCACACATATATTACAATGTAGTATTCCACTGTTAATTGTAACTATCATTGAGAGAAGCTGGAAGCTTGAAATTAAAACAGTTTGCTTATCAGTAACAATAGGGCATCCAAACCACATAAGTTTTTTCTTCCAAATATCTGGAGATTTAGCAGAGGGGCGATCTTGATGCCTGAATTTTCCAGACATTTGGCTTATGACATACTGGAGAATTCTGCATGATTGGAAAATTTGCCTTCATTAAGTGTCAGTCTCAAAATTTGGGGATAATATGTGAAGTTTGGGATGAAGTTGCCCTAACTGCAGGTTGAGTTGGCGTCAAAGCACTGCCTCTCAAGTCTACAGAAGAAAAAAATTACCTTTCCAGAAGTGAAAGATTACTTACCCCATTCCTCTCCTTGAAATTCTAAGCAGTGCTTTAATGTGTGTGTGTGTGTGTGTGTGTGTGTGTGTACATATTGTTTGCTTCCCTGCTTCTTTTCTAGCTTAGCAGAATGTATGTATATTTCTATGTACTTATGTATCCTTTTACTGCTCTAAATGTTTTATTCTCACTATTCCTCCTCCTTTCTCCCCTTCCTCCTCCCATTTTCTTATCATCAGGACTTATCCTTGTCAACGAACCTTATTACAATGAGGCTGGTTTTGACAGTGACCGGGGCTTGCAAGAGGGCTATGAGAACAGCCGATGCTACAATGAAATGGCTTTGATCCGAGTGGTGCAGTCAATGATGCAGCTGCTGCGCAAGCCAGTAGAAGTCTTTGAGCAGGAGATCTTTGAGCATTTCTGCTGCAATGGCTGGCGCTTGGTCCACCGTATTGAGTCCTGGGTGGAAACAAATGAGCTGGTGGAAAGAAATCATGATCATGCCGCCTTAGGAGAGTCTTCCTTTGTACATCCAACATGTGGCATTCTGGCTGAGAGCCCTGTAGAAAGTATGATGCCATTGGGAGATCAAGAATTAGGCGCTGCCGCAGCAGCAGCAACCACTAGCCAACTCTTCGATGGCAAGGAGGAACTGGAAGACTCTGGGTGTGGAATGTCAACACTGGCCACCAGTGATGTTCATCAGTATTCAGACTCTGAGAGCCTGGGCCAAGCCAGAGCAGCACACTTCGCCAGAGACCTAATGGATGAGGGTAAAGCTATTCAAGACTCTGCCACTCAGCCTAGTGTGAAACCAAAGAAAAGGAGAAAGAGCTATAGGAGCTTTCTGCCTGAGAGGAGTGGCTACCCTGACATTGGGTTTCCCCTCTTCCCCTTGTCCAAGGGGTTCATTAAGAGCATCCGTGGTGTCTTGCAGCAGTACCGGGCTGCCTTAATAGAGGCCAACATCCCAGAGTGGACAGAAGACAAATAAAACATCAGGTTAGGGACAGACAGACGCACAGAAAAGAAGGGGGAAGCAGGGAGGACGGAGCTAGCAAACGTTGTCAACAATAAATAGACTGACTCACTGCACCCTTTCCTCCTTGGCCTGGTTTGTTATAGAGAAAGCAGAAGTTCCCATAAGTCATTTTTAGGCTGGCTCTTCCCACCACCCCCATTCCAGATGCACAGGATGATTGAGCAACTATGTAGACACCCACCTGACAACCCACCCAGATGTACATCCTGTTCCCCTTTTGAACATGACCCTGCAAGGGTAGGACCTGTAGCCTTTCCATTCCAGAGCTCATAGCTGGAAGTGGATCCTCTCAAGCAATGTGTGAAGTGACTCCCACTTTCTTGTTCAGTCCACTTGGGTGCTATGGATGATGGTGATGACAGTAATGATGGGGAATGCTGGAAGATCTCTAGTTTATATCAAGTGAGGAAGACACAATGTTGTACTTTTCCTCTGCCTTCTGACCTGACTTCACTAAAGCCTGTCTGTTAGTAAGCACTGAATAGCCCACATTTCAGCTCTGTACCCATTTTTTATTTTTTATTTATTTATTATTTTATTTTATTTTTTATTTTTTGGTGTGCCACATCTGTGTGAGCTCAGGGGATAAATTCTCCAGAAAACCTCAGTTTAGTGTAGCTTGCACAAACCAAGTGAGAACTACATAAAGAAGGATGTGATATTTGTTTTTCTTGGTGGTCAAATCCTTCAGTAAGCTACCTTGAGGCAAAAATGCAAGTAGTGGGTAAGGTATACCAGATGTGGTCAGCACTCAGAATCTTCTCTTTGGCTTGTGAAGATCACCTGCCGTCTGTCTTTGAGTATACAGTTTATTCTGAAGAGCGTATCTTTTCCCACTTTGCCTTGACAGGGAATAGTGCATATAGCATTGCCCACTACTCTTCCTGAACACATGAACACTGCTACCAACTCAACTATCTAAACCAGGGTACCTCAAGATGACACGCAAAATAATTGCATGGTGCAACTTAAGGTGTTCTTTTTTTCTTTTTATTTCCAGTTTCAGCTTTCACTAGTGTGCTCACAAAGGGGCAGCTCTGTCTGACTCAGTCTCTCCACAGACTTGTATTGACTTTAGAGCAGCAAGTCTACACTCTGGTGGTCAGTGGGTCTCTCTAGCATTGCAAACCACTTTTACTTTCTCATCTCTTGTTCCTTGACTGTGTAACTTCCCCCAGCTGGTTCTGTATGATACCTGGTCACAGCTGGTGATGTGTTCTTGTTCTTGCATCCTGGACAGAAGCGTCATCTGCTCTTCATCCAGTATCCCCACCCGTCCATCTTTGCATGACACCACAGTTAGCTATCCTGCGTACTCTCCCATTCTCTGACAATGACCTAGTAGCCTTCTGACATCCTTCTAGTACAGGGGTAGGCAACCATTCTTCTTTAAGGGCTGAGGGACTTCAGCTCCCAGAAACCTCAGCCATGTTGGCTAATAGCTCCTGGGATTCTGGGAACTGAAGTCCCTCGGCCCTTAAAGGGGACAGGTTGCCTACCCCTGTTCTAGTAGAACAGTCAGGGGAGAGGAGGAGGAGGAAGACCTGAGTCTTGTGTTTACCTGGATATTAGTTAGCAAGTTTGTCTTAGTAGTGCAGGTCATGACTAGTAGTAGTTCTCTAGTTGGGAAGTTACAGTGTGCAAGCTGTTGTGACCAAGCCAATCATGAATCAGAACAGAGGCCAGGCTAATTTTTTAAAAGATGGCAGAAGAATCAGGTTGACACAGTAATCCTATGAGGGCAGTGGCAAGAAAGGAATTTGGCAGGAGGACTGTATGGCCTGCAGTTCCAGGCAACCATTTATTGTGTTAAAGGGCAGTCAAGAGAGCTGTGTCTTAGTCCCTGGGTATCACTGCATTCCTCATGAATGACCATGGCTCTTTATCCCACCCAGAGAGAGGAACTAATCAGCCTCATGTTACATAATATTGACACATTTAAAAACAGCAACAAGCTTTCCCAAACCACCAGTCACATAGCCACCTGCCCAGTGATAACTACCTTCCCGTTTTGGATAGATTAACACAGTGACAGGAGCCATAGTGCTCTTGCCAGGAAGGAGCTGAACTACAAGAGGATCTTGCTTCCTCAAGAGTGCAACTTGAGAGCTTTGTCCGGCTTCATGGAAGGGTGTATTGTGTCATGGGAAGATCTTACTTTCTCCTTGCCCTCTTAGGGACCCATGTTTTGCATCAATCAAGCACTGTCCCTATATCTTTGCTGTCAGCCACTACCAGAGGCATGCACAGAAGTTTACATTTTTCTTGATAAGCTTTTGGATAATGTGAAGCTCTAGTTCTGCAGTTGCTGGTGAGCATACTGCAACCATGTAACTTTTTTTGGTGTATGTATGTAATAAAGAGTGAAGAGAATTTCAGACAAAAAAAAAATGCTTAAACTCACACCGAAAAGCCAAAGCATGAGGCATATTGTTAGTCTTGAGATGGGCTACATGATTGTGATGTATAAATTAAAATTGCTTCTCTGTTAAGTGCTGGGGTGGGGTGGGGAAAGAAATTATACAAAAAACAAATTTCTAGCCTTGATTCTGTACAGTATTTAAAACTGATGGAGCTGTCATACTGGAGCAATGCTTAGAGGTGTGTTAACTTTTGCAGCTGTGAATGCTTGGTTGCTTACAATATATGTATAAAAGTACTGTGTGATTCATCCTTTTTTTTTTTACTTGCAAATTTTGTTTGCCTAATTAAGATGTAGTAATAAAGGAGAGAAAGTGGCTTGCCATTATGTTTTACTGCTGTCAATAGGTTTCCCACTGTTTCTCCTTCCATCTGAGGTATAAGATACGTGTTTTGCTGGATAAGAGGGTGTGGGTGTGCCTTGAAGAGCCTTGGGAAAGGAAGAGCCTTCCTTTCCCCACCTAGCTATTTCATGCCTTGTCTGGGGGAGAGGATCGCTCCTACAGCTGGTGATCAGCCATCTTTCCCCCCCCCCAACACACACACACACACACACACACACACACACAAAAAAAAACAGAAAATTTCCCCTGAATTCTTCCTTCTCCTTGATATTTTTAAATCTACATGGTGCCAGAGTCTGTTGTCCTTATGAACTACCCTTTTTAGCATTATGGCCCTTTGCTATACATGATCTTGGCACCATTTGTGGTAACTGAGGTAGTGTCTGTTAAATGGGCTCCTCTTCGTTGCAGTCTTAGTTGATAGTATAGTTTGTGCATCCCCCATCTCCCATGGTGATCTTTTCCCAAGAAAGCATGGAGACTGTTTCCAGTTTCACTTCTCATTGTGGAAATAGCCATTCTTACACATCAGCTCTGAATCAAATCAGCTGGAATCATTACGTTTCTGGGAATGGAAGGAACAAACAGCAGTAGGAACATAAAAATAATGCACTTCAGTACAGTGTATGTCCTAATGTGCAGCTTTTCTTTGACACACTCAAACCTGTCGTCTTTCTCCCAATCTGAGCTGGAACAGAGTAATAACCATTATTTAAATCAGGGGTAGGCAACCTTTCCCCTTTAAGGGCCGAGGGACTTCAGCTCCCAGAATCCCAGGAGCTATTGGCCAACATGGCTGAGGCTTCTGGGAGCTGAAGTCCCTCGGCCCTTAAAGGGGAAAGGTTGCCTACCCCTGATTTAAATGTTTGTATAAACTGAACAGACCTGCTAAATACAGTTTATTTTGGGACATCTTTGGTAGTACTCACCACTCCTAACTGGAAGGTTTTCACACATGCTGGGATTCTCTAGTTTCTGGTCTCTTGAAGGAGAGGGAAGCAGGAGGGAAACAAGGACCTACTACTTCCCTTGTAAGTGTGATCTCTTGCAGGTGTTAAAGGTAAGTAGGGTGAAGCATTTAAATCACTAGTTTCTATGATACAGGCCAGACACAAACTTATCCCCTTATCTGTTGTCTGGAACTTGAGTCTTTTTCCCCCCTTCTGTTTTCTTGTTTTTACAAAATAAGCCAATTGTGTTGTTCCATTCCTCTTGCAACTCAGCATTTAGTGACATGAATCATTTGAAAGTAATCATGTGAATGTCTAGGAGCTTTTTTTGGAAAACAACTGCTTCAGTCTCAGCTAACACTTCTTTCAAAAAGTCCTAAGTACAGTAGTCTTAACTCCCAGTTTTCCAGGGACAAGTGGGAATGTTCTTTACAAGGTAATGAAAAGGGAGATGGGATGAGAGTTCCCTGCTCTGGAGTAGGAAAGGTAGTGGTGCTTCAGGTGCTGCTGGATCACCATACACATCTCCTTGCCCACTGGTCATCTGGGTTGGGGATGATAGGAGATGGAATCCAGCATTAGGAGTGCTACAAATTCTCCAGCCCTCCCTGTCCTTCAGGAAGGGTAAACCCCAGCTCTGTGCATGCTGTCCAGTCAATCTACTTTTTTCTTTGTAAACAGCCCTTTGAAGGCTTACAGCCAGCATCACAATTTGTATCTTTCTGTATCTAATTACATTCTGATCTCATTGATAAAAGGTGAAGGCACCAGATCCTGCCTGATCTTGGAAGCTAAGTAGTGTCAGCTCCAATAGTACTTGAATGGGAGACCAATAAATATTATGTACTGTAGGCTGTAGTTCAGAGGAAGGACCTAGCAAAACCACCTCTAAGTATTCCTTGCCTTAAAACCCCTATGAAATATATGGGGTTGCCATAAGTTGACAGGCAATTTGAAGGCATATATGCTGTGATAAATCAGTTGATCTTAAAGTTACCACTGGATTCCTTCCCCTCCCCGTCCTTTTTGTATTTTTTAAAAAAAAATTTATTGTTTGTGCCGAGACATAGAGCTGGACTCCCTATATTCTCTATGTATATGTACTGTTGTTTTGGAGGGTGTGTGACTGGATTCCTTGATGTTTCAGCAAAGCCCATTCTGTGTCAGATGTGTGCTGCACGAGTGTCCAGACTTGGAACATCACTTTGAAGGTCCCCGTCGCCACTAATTTTGGCCATGTTGGGAGACTTCTGTAACATGTATTTGATAGGCAAAATTGTTGCTTAAAACAAACTTGGGGCCTTTACAAACTGCCAGAAATAATCCAGCTTGAGACCACTTTAACTACCCTGGCTCAATGCTAAGGAATCATGGGAACTGTATTTTATTGTGGCTCCAGAGCTCTGACAGAGGAGGCTCAATGTCTCAGAAAAAACTACAATTTCCATGAATACCTAGCACTGAGCCAGTGGTCTCAAGCTGGATTATTTTTGGCAGTCTGTAAAGGCCCTTAGTTTGTCATATTTTGCAGAAGCCCTGCAAGAGACCTCATCACCTTAGTGCTCTTGGAAGAGTTTTGTACATAGTAGAAAGCAAGCGGAAGTGCTGGGCCTTGAGAAATTACAATTCAAATTCCACTAATATTTGCATACAACTTACTCTCTCTCTCTGTACAAAATGGTACTACTGCAGTATGATCTACCTTTATAAAGCTAGCGGTAAAATGAAAACAAGGATCTTAAAATAATGTGAAAGTCTTGTGCTTAAATTGGTTCCTTCAATAGGAAAACACTGTTGCTGTCTTACCATTCCCATTAATTTGATTCTCACACTTAGGAGCTGGCAGTACCAAAGCTCTCTATGGACTGTGAAATTGGAATCACAACAGCATTGCCTACTTCATCCTCTGGAACCTGTAGTGGTCTGGATTACAGTAGGGATGGAGAAAGTGCAGCCATTGAATTTAACCTGAAAAGCCTGCTGCGGGCAATGAGCTCATGCCTTGACAAGTGAGCCCTTCCCTTTCCCCAGCAGCCCACAATGTGGTGGTGGGAGACAGGATTATGAAAGAAAAGCGGGGAGAGAGTCCCCTGCACCCACTTTAGAGACACTTAAAAGACTACCCACGGTGCATCTGAAAGGCTATATCTATAAACGCTGTGGTCTTGGGAGGTAAAAGTGAACACAGCTATACTGCTGAAGCCTTTATGAACTAAAGAATCAGTGCTACATAGCAACCTTGGAATGGTGTGCACCTTAGTTGGTGCTAAAGAGCTAATGAAGCCTTTGCCTCACCTAACAAATGATGTTTCTTTTCAAAAGACCCTTGGGCCAGTTTCACACCGTGTGTACTTTCCAAATGTAGAAAGACAGCCATTCTTCAACCTTGACATTTTTGGCAGTGCTCTCAAATAGTTCCTGTGTGCTGTGTTTGCCAGGCAGTATAGATTCAGCATGTGATGATTTGTCCCCTAATGTAGTCAAGGTACCTAGCCATGTGTAGGTGACAGTTTTGATTATAAAGCAATTACTAGAAAGTATATACATGTGCCTTCAATTTTTCTGGACAAAATGTAGTGAATTAACTGCTAGGTTTGCTGATGAACTCTGTACATGAGAAAGTCAAAAGGATAAAGTATCAATTAGGGTAAGGTACTTGCAGTGGGAGGAGACTTAGGGCCTTTGCAGACTGCTAGAAATAGCGCAAATTGAGTCCACTTTAACTGCCCTGACTCAGTGCTAGGGAATCATGGGAATTGTAGTTTACTGTGGCACCAGAGCTCTCTGACAGAGAAGGCTCAATGTCCCAGAAAAAAAAAAAACAATCCCCATGATTCCCTAGCACTAACCCTAACCCTTAAAGTGGACTCAATTTGCACTATTTCTGGCAGTCTGCAAAGGCCCATAGACTGAAAGGCGAGTGGGGATTGTGCATCCCTCCAGATGTTGTTGGACTGAAAATCCCAGAAGAATAGAGGTGCAGCTGAATAACATCTGGAGGGCCACATGATTCCCACCAATCCTAAGAGCTACTTGCTCTTCCGATAGAAAGACGGCAGCCCAGCCTTGCAACAGCAAAATTGTTGGCATCACTCTAAACAGAAATCCATTTGGCTTTCTTTCATAGCTTTTTCCTTTCTTTTGAAGAAGCTACATCTTTATTTGATTCTCCATAAGAATATAATTTGCCACTACATACAACTTTGGGTGGGTGTGTAGTAATAGTGATTAAAAAAAATTACAAAATGAGAGCTTAACATTGGTCCTCAAAGTGGCATGGGATTGAGCCATTTTTATCCAAACACTGCATTAGGATGATGTCATTCCCTCTGCTTCAGCTGCTTCATATGAAGGTTTGATCTTGGGAAGAAGGACAAAATAGCCCTGCAGTGGAGCTGGCTGGCTTTGGTTTAATCTGAAGACCTCTTTTCTCTCCCTCTATAGCTATGCAGAACTGGAAGACTAAAGCAGACTTTTCTGCTGCACAGCACTTGAGAGAGAACAGTCTGCTAACACAAGAAAGGTTGCTTGCCCCCATTCATACTGTAATAACTAAATAGCTGCTCTGCAGCCAAGTTCCCCCTGAGAATGATCAGTTGATGTTTTCTTGACCAGGTGGAGCACTGGTGAAATCTCATCCCACCCCTCATGCTTACAAGATCCCTTTTACTTCTAGCATCACTGCTCCCTTTTCTGAGGGCCTCAGGTCTCTCAGGAGCCTGTGACGATACGGGCAAGTTGTCTGTGAATTTGACCTTGCACGGCTTCACATGCCAACACTTCACCATCCACTGTCATGAAGCCCTTAAGCTCGAGGGGCTCAACCCGAAAGGCTTTCACAGGCACATAGTGGAGGTGGGGGTTGTTGAGAGCCAGGTGCGTCCCTTTGTCCATGGCCATGAAGAACTTGACCATGGCCATCCTGGAGACCCCAGCAGTCAAATAGAAAAGGTGGATTGCATCATCGTACAGTTTGGCTGGGGGAGCCAGGAGAAGATCTGCTCCCAGGTGGGACTGAAGGATCGCTACGATGGAGACAAACTCCTCCTCGGGCACCACAGTCCAGTGGCTAGGGACTGGTTGCTCCAAGGGTACCAACAAGGAGTCCTCTAGTACAGAGTCCTCACTAGGGAGTGAAGGCACAGATGGAGGCAGAATATGAACAGGCGACGTCCTGTTGTTGGAGGACGGCTGGGTGTTGTGCTGTTCTGAGGAGTACTTCTGTGCTCCAGGAGGCAACGAGGAGACTGGGGTGGGACTCTGCTCTTCAACTGGCAGGTATGCGAGGCGGCCCTTGTAAACCTGGAGTGAGGTCAGGAGCTGGAATGTGCCTACAGTGAAGCGGGCGCTGCCTAGTTTACGATACCTTTCACTGGCTATGTCCACGTCGGAGACGAAACCCCAGCCAAAGCTAAGGAAGGAGAACAGGCGCTTCCCTGAAGCTGTGCGTAGGGAAACTAAGTCCATGGGAGCATGCAGGCCTTTGCATAGAAAGTACGTGCAGTTCATTAGCAGCTCCTCCTTGACAAAGTTGCCCTTGCTGTAGTGGGAGAGAAAGAGACAGTGACAGTCAAAATGGAAGGGCATAAACAGCACTTTTTGATAACTGATTTGGGAGAAAAATACGCTAAAATTAATAAGCTGCCAGTGCTGCTTCTGCCTATCACAGGCTTGCATCACCTTTGAACTGGTTTCCTCTGACTGACTCACACTCCATGGTAACACGCAAAAACATCAGCCATACAGATACATCATGTGCCACCACTGCACTGCCTCCTGGCCTGCATGGGAGTGAAATGGAGGGAGAGTGAGCCATGCTGCTAGCACACTTCGCTGCTGTGAGGTAAAAGCAACCCCATCACACTTACAATACACAAATGTAGGCCACCCTACCCAAACCTGGTGGCCTCCAGTTGTTTCGGGCTGTGTTCCCTGGATGCTGAAAGTTGTAGGTCTAAACTACAGGAGGCTGCCAGGCTGTAGGAAGCTGGATGTGGCTGTATCATCTTTCCAGAAGTGTTTCCTCACAAACTCTGACCTTCACCCAACACACCATCCTTTCAGTTTAGATAAAGGAGCTGAGATGCTAGGCTAGCAAAGCAGCTGCAGTAGGAATGGCAGTCTATGCCAGAGGTAAAAAACGTTGGACAGGATGCTTGTGAGGAGGACTGAACCATCTGCAGCCGCCTTTCTCCCAACCCCTGCAGCAGCACGAGGCAGACAAGGGTGCAGCATAACGCACAACTCTTGTCAAGTTTGATCTGGCAAGGCAAGAGAGACTGGACAGAGTGACCAAAGGGCTAAGACCTCTGGCACCATGTACCATAATAAAATGTGCCTTTTGTGCAAGAACGCAACTGACGAGAAAGGAGGCAGTTATTGCTTTTTAGGCTTCTGAGCAGGGTGGTTCCTGGAGGCTACCACCAGTGGAAGACAGACTGTCCCTGAATTCTGCTGGAGTAGTTCAAGAATAGTTTAAGTAAACTGGAGATAAGTACTGTATTGTAGTTTATAGCCCTGCCTACCAAGGTCTGCCTAACAACATCTTTTCCCTCAGGTGAGCTGATCCACTCAGGTATGCTGTCATGTCAATTGCCTGCAGTCATTAGAAACAAAAATTACCATGACTGTAGGCAGTAAAAGGCATGCTGACACTTCAGTACTGATGAGTAAAGAAGTTTCAGTGCTAGAATGGCACTGAGGGAGAGACTGGAAGCAGGGCTGAACCATCTGCTCTACTAAAACTTGTCCCATTTGACTCCTCCTTTCTCTAAATTATTTCCATTCCAGCTGGTCATTGCAGGAGGAACTATAACACTCTAAGGGTTAGGGGCTGTATTTGTTTGTCTTCTTCTCTCCTCTTCCATTGCTTCCTTTTTTAACACCCTTTCAAAGAGCAAGTGTCTGAAAATCCCATCGTAACTTTTCCATTTTGCACTCATACTATTATCAGATGCCAAAGATCTCTCAAGAGGATGGCTCTCACTATTTGTGCTATGATGATGGGCTTTGTTGGCCATTCTCAAGAGTGGCTGAGGTGGTCTGGAGTAGCAAGCTTAGTGTAGGCCAGTGGCACCACAGGAGGCACGCAGGGCCAAGCAGGAGAAAGCTTAGGTGAGGGAAATATAATCAGAGAGAGCCAAACAAATGAGGGCTGGCATCCTGTCAATGGCATATGATGCAAGCATAAATCTACCCTGTGCCTGTGCATGGTGTAGTGGCTTGTGTGTTGGACTACAACTCCGAGAGGGTTAAATCCCAGCTCAGCCATGGAAACCCATTAGGTGACCTTGGGCAGGTCACACTCTCTCAGCCTCTGAAAGCAGTGACAAATCCCTTCTGAACAAATCATGCCAATAAAAACCCATCATGGAGTCACCTTAGGGCTACCGTGAGTCAGAAAGAACTTGAAGTCACACAACATGCACATGTGTCTCTTTTTGGCCAATGTGGAAACTGTTATTCACTTCTTCTACACCAACCAAAGCTCCCCTTGACTTAATAGCAAGTAGCAATAGCAAGTACATTTCTATACTGCTTATCAGTGCACTTAAGCACTCCATAAGCAGTTTACAATGTGTGTAAACTAACTGCCCCCATCAATCTGGGTACTAATTTTAGCAACCTCGGAAGGATGCCAAGTTGAGTCAACCCTGAGCCCCTGGCTGGGAATGAACTCACAACCTTGTGGTTTGTGAGTGAGTGGCTGCAGTACTGGCATTTAACCACTGCGCCACCAGGGCTCTTGACCTAATCCAAAATTGCTGTAACCCACCCCCTCCAACGTGGTTATGCCATGCCTTTTAGGAGTGGGTGTGTGTGTGTCAGGGAAGCACCTTGCTCTGTCCCCATAGCCACACATGAAATAAAGAGCATCGCCTACTGAGAACTCCAGAGGACCCCAGCAGACATCAGCACAGGATGTAATCATTTTGCTTCTCTGTGGTGGGTGTGGGGCTTGGTGAATGGCCTACTGTTGCGTAGTTCTGCAACTGGAACTACTATACTACACTGTACAGGACTGCAGCTGGTCAGGCCCCTGAGATGGCCAAGGAGAAATGAAAACAGAAAAGTTATTAGACAGACCTTTGGATGAGACTCTAAATCAGATCCAAACACTGGCCAGAAGTGACATCCCACCACTCCCCGTGATCTTGTTTAGTCCCTGTAAGTATGAATATATCCCAAAAGTGAAAATTTCCCGCCACATTGTTTAGAGCATGTGCAAAGTGGCCTGACTGCTGCTGACTTTTGTTCCTTTTGCCCCCCAGTCTGAGTGGGCGCATACATGTCTCAGGGGTCCCGTTTCCTTCCTGTCGAAACCTGAGAACGCAGTGTTTGCCTTGGTCCCCCAGGTGGCTGAGCCCATTAGTGACACCTTCAACCCCCTCATCCTCCCCTTCTCCCAAATGAGGCCCTGTAGGAAATGAGGATTAGTCACAGAGCAGATGGAAGAAGAGGAGGCCAGCTGTGCAAGGGGCAGAGGCCAGTGTTAGGGTGATGGTGCAGGGGAGAGTGGGCCATAGTATCTGGGCAGGGATTACAACCTGAGCCATGGACTTGCAATTAAAGAGCTTCTATGGGGCAAGCCTCCCCCCACTCTCAAATTGTCAACAAAAGACAATGGTGCTAGGACATACAAGACACCATCCTCGGACAAGGGGAGTCTGTCAGTGCAACTGCCTTGCTATCAGCATCACACCACAAAAGAATGAGAGACAAGGCAGAGGCAGGGACAAATCTACTGACAGTTTCAAGGCCAGGCAGAATCTCAGATGGAGTTTCTGGTATCCAAGAGGCAGTTTCAGCACCGGTGTCTCTTTTCTTGCTCTTCCCGGGCTAAAAGAGCAAAGGCATCCAAAACACACTCCATACAACTTTGCAGACTGCCATCATGCCATACAACTTGGCTTTTCCTCCCATACCATGGAGTTTGCTGTGGCTGCCGCCATCCCTACCTTAAACAATGCCCTGAGAATGCCAGCCTAGCAAACTCATGAAAACCAAACTTTGCATAGTTGCGCCATGGCACTATATCAAGACAGAAGAACCCACAAGCCACCCCTGGCATGGATAATAACACCAAGCTGCTGGTGCTGGCAATCACTTACGTCACATAGTGATTGAGAGAAGCAGCCAAGGCATTCCCAGAGCCCCCTGGAAGGATACAAAGGGGCTTCTGGATCACAGACCTCCAGTCAGGACGCTCCATCAGTCCATTTATCACCTGCAAAGGGACAAAGGTGGTCTTTTCTCAAAGAGCAGTCAAAGGAAAAGCACAAGGGAGTCATTTTTCATGTATGATCTTGGTTTCAATAACCAGTTGTTTTAAAGTTCTGTCACAATAGATTCCCAGACTCAGGAGAGCAGCCTACTAGAGGTGTGTGCTAGGCTGGCACCCTCTCCGCTCTCCTTTCACCCACAAAGGCCTTTTTATTCAAATAGACATTTAAATATTAATTGGTTGCAGGGAGTGGTGTTTTCCTTTTTTTTATTATTATTTCCTGTTATGCTTTAAAATGATTGTACACTTTTTAAAAATGAATTGCATCTTAATATGATAACTTGTTTAATTTTGTTTTCACGTATTTATTATTATCAGACTTTTATCTTTTTCACCTTTTTAAAGCATTTTTGTAACCCTCCTTGAATCCCATGCCAAATTCTTACTGGCCAGGGGATTCTGTGAGTTGTGGTCCAAAACAGTAATGTTTCCAAGCTCTGTATTGCGTTTCCATCTGTGATGCTCTGAAAATGGGGCATTTGAGGGGCATCCCATGAATCCTCTGGGCATTAAGCCCCTCATTCCCTGAACCAGACCCCCCCCAAAAAAAAGTCTACAATGTTTTTGCCCTGGAGCCTGACACAATTGGGAGTTCCTGCATGGCAAGGAGTTGGACTGGATGGCCCTTGTGGTCTCTTCCAACTCTATGATTCTATGATTCTACAATTAATGTCCTCCCTTTGACTACAATGAGAGGAAATACAGTGGGGAGCAGCACCGGAAGGCGGGAGGGGAAAGCCATGTGCATTTTTCCACCTTCACTGCACCAAGCTGTTTGGTGACAGATCCATCATGGAATTCGAATTCCTGCCTCCATGGTTCCCTTGGCCCTCCTCCCATTAGTCTAGGATCCAAAACACATTGCAGAAATAATCCAGTTTGAGACAGCTTTAACTACTCTGGCTCAGTGTTAAGGAATCCTAGGAATTGTAGTTTATTGTGGCATCAGAGATCTCTGACAGAGAAGGCTGAATGTTTCACAAAGCTACAGTTCTCTAGCATTGAGCCAAGGCAGTTAAAGTGGTCTCAAACTGGATTATTTTTCTGTAGTGTGTTTTGGACCTTACGCTGCTGTCACAATGCATTTCCTATGAACAAATTCTGAGGCAGAAAATTATACAATAGACTCTTCCATTTTGAGTAACAGAATGTAAAACAAGTTATATCTTGAAGAAAGACTGACATTTTGAATGGGATGTTGACTCCCAAGTGTTTGAACACTGTTAATGTAAAGTTTGAAATTTGGACTGATAGCATTCAGGGCAGTTTGGAAAGTTACTTTTTAAATATAATTTGTTTCCATTACTTGTTGCAGTGTTGGGGAAGTAAACTGCTGTCATTACTCAGTATTGAAATATAACAGAAAGTTGCTTTCTCTTACTTGAAAAACCTCTTAGATTGATAAGAGTACAGCATAAAACCTGAAAAATTAGTGTTAAAATGCTTCAGAATGCTTTCAGAGTAACTTTTGAGAGTTAACTAGAAGCTATCACTAATTACACCAGGGAAGTAATTTTGTCCCAATGTTATGTTGCTTTCGGAATGTAACTTTGCTCCAAAACACACTGCAGAAATAATCCAGTTTGAGACTGCTTTAGCTGCCCTGGCTCAATGCTAAGGAATTTGGGAACTGTAGTTTTGTCAGACATTTAGCCACCTCTGGTGCTATAATAAACTACAATTGCCAGGATTCCCTAGCACTGAGCCAGGGCAGTTAATACAGTCTCAAACTGGATTATTCTGCAGTGTGTTTTGGACCTTAGTTACACAATTTCCTCCCAAAGCAACTGGTGACAAGTA
Organism: Phrynosoma platyrhinos; assembly: GCA_020142125.1. Lineage (NCBI taxonomy): Eukaryota > Metazoa > Chordata > Lepidosauria > Squamata > Phrynosomatidae > Phrynosoma > Phrynosoma platyrhinos. Next base: position 199,612,866 of record CM034703.1, on the reverse strand, counting down.
ACAACGCTAACAGTAACTTGTCGCCTCCCAGGCTCCATGTCAAGGCAGTGTATAGTTTGAGGGTGGGATACTGGTGCAGTTGATGAGGATAGGAACGGGCAGGAGGGAGAGCCTGCCTATGGCATATATTTTATTATTTACCCATAATTTTAAGTCTCTTTCTGACAGCCATGTATACCTTCAAAACAATGGGAATTTCTCCCTCAGTAAGTGTAATAAACACCGCTCCCAGATTATGGAATGAATGGCCAGCTGGACGAGATCCGTCTTATTACCACCTTAAACAGCTTCAAAAAGGCTGTTAAGACGGATCTCTTCCGGCAGGCCTTTCCTCAATAATTATCCCAGCCCCAGAGTTAGCTAATTCTTCTCCTTTTCTTTGCTGCTGTTGTTGCGATGCTTTTGTTTTTATGTTGTGATTTATTTTAAAATGTTTTTAATTGTTTAAAGCAGGTAAGCAGGTTTTTGAGGTTGTACGTATTTTATTGTAGTTTTAATTGTAAGCCGCCCCAATTGCACTGCAGAGGAGCAGGATAGAAAAATATTATTATTATTATTATTATTATTATTATTATTATTATTATTATTATTATTATTATTATTATTATTATTATTATTATTATCCCATGGCAGAGAATTCCATAGGCTGGAAGCAGCCATTGAGACAAGCTTGTGATGATGGTGGCAAGGAAAGAAAGACATCCGCCAGGGATCTTAAGACTCTGGCAGGTTCTTGCAGTCCAAGAAAGTAAGATTTCCAAGCTCTTGCCTGTGCCTACAGAGGAGGAGGTCTGGGCCATCCTGTGGCCCCTCAGCTGCTGTCTCTGGGAGTACCAGCTTGCTTCCTTAAAGTTTTAATAATCTCAGTCACAAAACTTGGGTATCTTGGCTAACAGCAGGATGTTTATTGTTCTCAAAGATCTCTCCACAACTAGGTCTCTCTCTCTCTCTCTCTCCTCTCTCTAAGTGTATACAGGGGGAAATTCTACCAAATTCCACATTATACAGCAACTTTTGCCCCATGCAGCAAAATTGGGTGGGTTTTTTCCCCAATTAATATGATGCAACAGTTTAACTTTTGTCACATGACAGCATATTAAGTCATAGTCCTATAGGGGTATACAATATGGGTTATACAGTAAGTAACCAAGTGGAAGAGGGAAGTAAAGTACCGTAATCAATTTGCAAGGATAAATGCAGATGTCAAAATGCGACTTGAGCTCCCAGCTCTGTTGTGTCATTCCCTCATGTGCTATTTCTATGTACCACAAAGACACCAGATCCCTTCTGATCTTGGAAGCTAAGCAGGTCAGCTCTGGTTAGTACTTGGATGGGAGATAGGCAACAAAAACCAAGTGCTGCAAGCTGTATTTCAGAGAAAGGAACTGGCAAAAACATCTCTGACTATTCCTTGCCTCAGAAAACCCTATGAAGTTCATGGGATCACCATAAGTCGACAAGGCAACTTGGAGGAATGTGCACACACACCTATATTTCCAGCTCCTGTCTATTATGGCCAATGGCCAGTGCTGTCCACACAGGTCCAGTAAGAATTGGGTTCCTGCACTTTTTGTGCTGCAGATGGGAAAATTTCAATGGCATTAATCTCCTTCCAGTTTCCATCCACAGCACCCTGTGATCCTTCTCCCTTCTACTCAGCTAATAAAGGCAGAGGACCATGATCCTATATTGTATCTTACTGTGACCAGTTCAGCCCCTGTGCTCACCCTGCTCCTCCAAAGCAGAGTGTCTTGAGTATTAGGTTGCCATTGCAACACAGTGTTCTGTCAGAACAGGCAGCAAGATTTCTGGGTTCCTTACATGCTCACCTTGAGCCCACAGGGCAGCATCACTGTCTTTGATGGGGATGATGATAGGAGGCACCTTGGTGCCACAGCCTTACCTGGCAAAATCAGTACCCCAGAGTTAGTAGCATCCCACTTGACTCCCTCCTTACCTCATACAGTAAGCCATCTCCAGCCATGACCACCAAGACGTCCCACCTGGACATGTCCTCCTCCCTCACCAGATCCCAGGCATGGTTGTGCTTCTCTATAGGGAGAAAAACATGGAGATACTATGGCTTTCTGGAGGTGTTACCCTGTATAATTTTTAAGACCCTGGGGGATAGGATTGTCCTGTGGTGGAGTCTACACCTGTATAGAAATGGGCAGCTGCATTCTCATTACACACACAGTTACTGTGACAAAGGGGATATTGGGGGGGAGGGGTAAATTAACACAACTGTAGTAGAACGAAAACAACGAAAAAGAAGCTACTGGCATTACAAGGACTAGCAGGGTTTTTTTGGTATGAACTTTCATGGAATGCAGCCCATATCTTCAGATACATAAAAGTGTAGTCTCAGTTAGCAGATACGTTTACAAATGTTTTGGCTGAAGAGGAGAAGGAGAAAAATATAAATGCAAAAGAAGATATAGTTCTGTTCTATTCCTATGTTATTCTGAAGGAGGAGGAGATGCCATCTGGCCACCACCGATTAGTGCCCATTCTAATACAGACAATGGATGTGACCCTACATGAGGGTTGCACAGTGCTGATTGTGTTGTCTTCCTTCTATTGAATTGGAATGTTGCACAACCAAGTGTGCATGGGCATCCATATGCACAACAGCATTGCATGTGTGCAGCTCTACTTCTATGACTTTCAACTGAATAAGGACATAGCGCATCAGACAAAAATGTCCAATTGCTTCTATAAAGGGAATTTACCACTAATATGACTTGGGCAGGTGGTGAGGGTGGGATAAACAGAATGACTATCTGATAAGGTAGACTCAGTAATTCCATGTCAGTACAGCCTAACAACCCACATTCTCACACACCTGCTCTATCACCATCACTACTACCACCACCCACATATCTTTTACCAATTCTTAGTCAAATATTTCCCAAGAGCAGGACTAACTAGAATTAGAACTGGTGTGTGCCATACCAAAGGGCTAATGTAGTCAGCCACCCAAGAAAGGTGTCTGGTCTTCCCCTCCACCTCCCAAAGATGTTGTGGGGAAACAAGGCAAATGAGATGGAACGAGGCATATGACTGAAAGGTTCGACCTTGCACTACAAGAGAAACCTGCAGGATTGAGATGACACAAATTGTCACATTTCCTTAGGTGGGAAAGCAAAATGTTGCACCCCAACACTACCATCTGCATGGTTAATAATAACTCCTGGCTCACCCAGACAAGAAGCCAGAGTTGTATTCTCTGAGAAGAATTTAAAAAAAAAAAAAAGGAGACAAAAGCAAAGCAGCTTCATTTATATACCGCTTCATATCGCACTATGGGATGTCTAAGCGGTTTACAACTGTAAGCTCATTGCCCCCCAACAGTTGGGTTCTCATTTTAGCGACCTCGGAAGGATGCAGGCCTGAGTCTAGCCTGAGCCCTGGCTAGTATTGAACTCACAACCTTGTGCTCTATGAGTGAGTGGCTGCAGTACAGGCATTTAAACACTGCACCACCAGGGCTCCAAAACTGGGTGTCATCCACATAATAGGGATACTGAAGACCCTATCTCAAGGTAGTCTCCTACAACAGTTTCATATAGACATCAAACAGCACGGGAAGAAGAACAGAACCACACAGAAACTCAAAGAATGGCTTCCAAGCGGGAGAACAATCAATTCCTAGCACTGCTTTCTTGAAATGTCCATCCTGGTAAGTGCACAGCCACTGTCAAACAGTACCTCCCATCCCCTACCCGGGCCTACCCAGGAGGAAACCATACTTGAAGGTATTGAAAGCTTTAGAGAGGGCCAACTGGATCACGTCACTCTCTTTCTCCTAACTAGTTTTGTCCTACAGGCTGACCAGGTCAGCTTCCATGCACAAACCAGGCAATGAAACCCCATGGGTAAAATGACACTGATCTGGTTTTAATTATGTCTTCTAGTTCTAGTCATTGGGAATAAATAGGAATCTTCCTATTTATTTATTTTTTTTATTAACATATGCTATTCAGACATATCTATAAAGTTAACACACCAATTTCTTTTTTCAATAATTACCAATTTCTTTTTTCAATAATTATATACAAATATTTACAATTGACTTCCAAAGTATCTCCAGTTTGTACTCAACCTTAGTTCAATGTTCACTCATTGTCTTCATATATATGTAATTTTAAATATTGAGTCCACTGTGTGTTATAACAATAGCTTTAATTATCTTGATCTTTAATAGTCACTTTTCACCTTTTATTTAGTCAGTTTACTAATTTAGGGTAACCCATCAGTCTATATCTCTATTCAATTAAATTTTCTCTTTTACAGTATTGCAGTATCGGAGTCCAGTCTTGTTCAGGGAATCTTCCTATTTAAAGATGTTCAAGCTGCTATAAAGCAACACTTGATCCAACTGTGTTAAATACAGAAAAAATGGGCACACTGACCAAGGTGTGGGAGATATCCAGTATATTGAACAGAGTGTGAGGTAAGCAGATGTGGTTGGACTGCACATCCCAGCAGTCCTAGCCAGTGTAGTCAAGACTGAGGGATCATTGGAATGGCAATCCAACCCCATCTGGGTGACCATGGTTGCCCATCTTTGCCTTACTGTAAACTGAAACAATAGAGTGGCCTCACAGCACAGTACTGCCAGCAACCTCATACTAGAGTCAAGTAAGGTCAGTCATAGTCAGAAGAAGACAAATAAGTGAGATTTGGAGCAGAGATGGACAGGGAGGTTTGAGCACAAGTTATGTTTTGATTGTGGTCCTGCCATCCTCTTTCTTCCTGTGAAGAAAGAGAAACTAATATGGTTTTGGGAACACTTACCAGTTACAAACATATCGAATCCTATGTTGGCCTCCTTCAGCATTGGCTGGACTTGGGACTTGAATAAGTGCAGGGCTCGGCCTGATCCACTTTGTGGATTCAGCAACACCATTACTCGGCAGGGCCGAGGGAGGAGACCATACATTGCTCCTGCATGGAGACACAAGGGGTGAGAAAAGGAATGGGAATTAGCGTCACAGATGAAAATGAGTTCCTATGTTTGCTGCCTTTCTTATCCTGGCCCCTGCACTACAGGTGTACATTCTGAAGTTCAAATGTTCATCATGACAACCCCATAACCATGCCTCCCATGAGAAACTAAAACTGCAGAACAGCCATGTTGATCCATAACCACAAACTACTGTAATTCTATTAGTTTTCTTCTTTAGCAGAAGCTGGCCTGCGGTAAAGCTGCTGGGTCTTAACTTCCCTTTCAAGTCCAAGCCACCCCCCAAAGACTTAGCTTTACAAAGATGACAGCCCACAACAATATGTCGCTCCTGATTAAATCCACTGCCTCTCCTCCTCCTCACCCCCATTACCCCTTAGTTACTGTGAAGAGTTCTGTAAAATTCAGAGGAAAGGGTCTGCCAGAGGGGGATGGCAGGTGCTGTCACCATCCTTACTAAGAAAACCCTAGGCTCAGGGCTTTGACCTAGTAAGCTCTGGTTCCGCTAAAGCAGGGGTAGGCAACCTTTCCCCTTTAAGGGCCGAGGGACTTCAGCTCCCAGAATCCCAGGAGCTATTGGCCAACATGGGACTATTGGCCAACATGGCTGAGGCTTCTGGGAGCTGAAGTCCCTCGGCCCTTAAAGGGGAAAGGTTGCCTACCCCTGCGCTAAAGCACTCTCTGGCCCAAAGCATCCTACATACACACAATTTTTATTTATCAACAAATGTTCACTTGGTTGACCACTGAAGCATAGTTCCATTGTTTAAATAAAATTAAACAGAGAAGCATAAGCCGCCATCAGGAATAAATATAAAACTCTTCCCCATGTTGTGTGGTTCCCAAGTATGAAAAGTTTCAGGTCCAGAACACCACCTTTGGAGAAGAGAGCACTGGAGGCATACATATGATGGGTTGATCATATGCAATCATTTAGTTACAAATACACAAGTAGAGGATAGATGGATACTCATGCATACTCCTACATAAAGCTGATCTGTTAGCCTGTACCCAGTCCCCAAAAAGAGGAACCCTCTGGCCTCAAAATGCCCGCTTCTCAGCTCTCCCTCAGTATCTCTATCTTACCAGCAAAACATCTTGTATTTCATAGGAACACATCTTACATCAGGTCTTTCCCTTAGCTAGGCAGTTGAGGTGGAAACCACCTCCCCCAGTCTCTGTTAGTGTCTATGTACTGAACAAGAATCTTTGCTTAACTATTAGCTCCCATTGAGGAAATATCCACCACCACGCTCCCTAATAACACATGATGTATAACACATGATATAACACAAGTATACTCCCCACTGGTCCACATTGAAAAGGGAAGCCCAGTGAAAGGGAACCCACTTCCCAGCTGGTCGGAGGTTGCCTTGGCTTGGTCTAGGCATAGAGCATAGAAGCCTGCACAAGGAGCCTAACCTTCCTGCAAAATGAGTCCACATGAGCCCAAATCCTGATAGCACCATGTATGCACCATGATATGCACACTTCAATTTGACATGCAACGCTGCATTTAAATGTGAAGCCTGCTAAGCCCATCTTGCGGCTCAGCAGCCACTCATCTGTAGCCAAATTAATGATATCACTGAGTTTCCCAAAGAAAGGCAATATCACTACTCTCTCGCCACCTTTCCCTGTCTGCAAGCAGACTCAGAAACTATGCTAAGCTAAGACCTATGGCTGCTTTGCAAAAGCCCTGTCAGACCCAATTAGCCATGTGTGCCAATTATTTTCCAACATGTTGGCTGCTAGCTTGCTTCATTCAAGTGCTGCATCACAAAAACAAGGCCATCTCAGGCTCTCTCTCTCTATGGGCCTTATCAAACGCTGGCCACGAAGCGAAGAATAAGCAAAGACTAACCGAAGTAGTAATAAATTCGGTTCCATAGCGAAATGATGGGAATATCGCCCTTTTGGCCATTTCGCAATTAATACCAAGGCTCCCTTCTCTCCCGTCACAAAAAGCCGGGAGGAAAGGCAGCCATGGGAACCGGGGAGGAGGAGGAGGGCTGGAGGACTGGAGAAGGGAAGGCAGCCCATGGTTTGAGAGAGAGAGATCGCCTCCCTCTTCCCTCTTCCCTCTTCCTCTCCTCCTCTTCTTTCCAATCCGGTTTGCCTTTTGCCAAGGCAATCCCTTCCCCTCGCTGGGATTTTCGCCCTGCCCACCAATTCGCAATGAATGCGAAGGCTCCCTAGGTACTTCCTCTACAAACCGAATGTCAAAATCTCCCTCTCCTTACAGATTAGCTCCGTATTCTGCCGAGTTCTGGGGCAGCGTCGTGTGTAAACACAGGGGAACAATACGGATTAGCTCCGTGTTCTGGGGCAACGTCATGTGTAAACACGGGGGAACAATACGGATTAGCTCCATGTTCTGGGGCAGCGTCGTATGTAAACACGGGGGAATAATATGTATTAGCTGTGGATGCCCTTTGGATTAGCTCTGCTTCAGACCCCATGTGATAAGGTCCTATGTTTTTGTCCTTAGCTGGGGATAACAGTACTCATATATGATGTGAGCCTTAGAAACTGTGAGCAACATGAATGATTGCGGCGAAGGAAGAGCAAAAGAGCAGAAAGCTACTGGTATCTTCCAGCATTTCCAGATCCCATGCAAGGTAACTAATTCCTTCCCTTTGCTGTGCCTGCCTGCCCTGCTCCCATTTGCTCAGGAATTCATCCCATTTAAATGAGGCTCACTGATCAAGTCAGCCTGAAGAAATCCCTCCTTTCCTATCCTCTCTCCATCCCTTCCAGTCAGATGTGAATCATTACAAATGAAGCTGCTGCCGTGTCCTCAGGCAGGGTTAGGCAGACTTCACACTTGTGGGATGCAATCTAATTTATTTATGTTTTAAAAGTAGAACCCCGAGATGCATCTATCAGAGCCTAGTGCAAAATTATATGAACTTTGAATTAAAGAGCTTTGATCCTGGGAAATTGTTTGGAATAGAGCAAACCCCAACTGTCCTGACTTGGCAGTTTCTCTCTCCTCCCTTTCCCCCTTTGCCCTCAGCTTACTTCAAATGCTGCAACCTGAATTCAAAGTGGAAAAGTAGTTTACACTTGGAGGGGAGGAAGAGCAGAACTTTGCCCTTCCCAGTAGACTCAGGCAAAAGCAAACTGCTGCAATTTTTCCTGGCTTATGTGTTCTCCTAGCATGAATAACTGAACAAATGAATACGCTCAGATATTGCTTGGCCACATGTGTCCCAAATTTCACTGTGAAACATTGGAAGGTATTAATAGAGTACAAAAAAAACCCTGAAAAATTCACAGTCTTTTCACATAGAAATTCATTTTTGATCATCTCAAACTTTCTCAATTTCTACATCGTAATGTATTACCAGAAGAAGAGGATAATTTTGTTGCTGTTATTTTCAGTTTTCCAAACTACAAGAAATGATCCAGAGATTGATCACTAGATCCAGATTTATTTTCTGCCCACACCTCTTCTAAGGGCAAGCCAAACAAATTTAGAGGGCTAAATGGGACTGTCCCTGCCAAAATCCTGTCTGGGTTTTTGATCCATATGGGAGAATGTATTCATTGGCAAAGGACAGGTGTATCGAGAGGAAGAATTCCTGGATAAAATAAAAGGGAATTAATGGGACACAAAACAGCACAAAGATATATAGAGGGTGTATCCACACTGCTCAGTTATAGCAGTCAGATACCATTTTAATTGCTGTGGATCTACCCTAAGGAATCTTAGGATTTGAGTTTGGGAAGGGACTCAGACTAGAGAGCTCTAATTAGAATGTTCTAGCAGCAGCAAATCGTTAGTTCCTCACCAAACTACAAATCCCAGGATTCCATGGATGGAGCCATGGAACTTAAAGGGGTATCAAACTCCTATAGGTGGATACACCTAGAAAAGGTATATATCTTTGTTCCATGATCAAAGCACTTTGGAATATTTAACAGACACCAAAGAGGGTGAGAAAAATGCTTTGTATTATAATAAAATTAATTGGTATATTCTAATTCATAAACAGCAATACATATTTAGAGAAAATCATTACAATGGCCATAAAAATATAAAGACCCATGTGCTTGCTTAGTCTTCGATCTGAACTTTCAAAAAGCAAATATACAGGAGTAGCTGTGTTGGCCATTTAGCAAATTCAAACAAAAACCCACCAAATAGCCATACCTTTATTGGCCAACCCAAATGCACAATATACTTGTTGTTTCAAAAAGCAAGTACTTGCTTATCCTTTCAAGAAGGAAATCACAGACACCGTTTTCCTCCATCCCTTTCTCCCTGTACAAGTATTGCAGATTGAGAGTGGGGAGATTCATACTCCCAGGATATACTTTATAAAAGCTAGAAAGTTTTTATGTCCCTGGTCCCATAGAGGAGGGGGAGGTCAAGAAGCTTTTTGATGGCAGCACAGTGCAGGTAATAAACACAGTTTTGAAAAATCAGAAATGTTTAGAGTTACAACAAAATAAAGAGCAATTCCAAGGAGCAGCACTGGCGATGGCCTCTGAAGAAGCTCCCCAATTGGGACCACATTATTGGGATGCTGGCCAACATCTCCTCAACAAATTGAGAGGATTCGCCCCAAACATAGAATAAGGTAACACTTTCTGTTAAGGGCCTGTGGGCTTGCATTTAACCTAGATGAACAAGAATCTTGCTGTGAAATAGCAGTGAATAATTAAAAGCATGCAGCCCTTCTCTTCCCCCTTCCCCCCCCCCCAATAACTGAGGACAGAGAAACTGGCAAAGAGTGAAAGGAAACACCTGTATTTGCTGGAATTCCATGGGAACTACCAGTCTCATGGCGTCATTTCCTTTGCTCTTGGGTTCGCTTGGGTGTGGCATGATCCCATCCACTGCAAGAATCTAAAACATCTCCAAAGCTATTTTTAATACAGGCTCCCTTTATTTTAAATGTGCTGAAAATAAAAAATACTCCCCTATACATATGTAAGCATACATATTTCATACACATACACTCCTATATAATCATTTGTGAGAGAGTGTACACAGAGAGAGGGAGATCCATCTCAGTCTGGCTGTAGTATAGAGATGGATTCAGGCAGCACAGGCTGCATTCACACTGCAGAAATAATCCAGTTTGACACCACTGTAAACTGCCATGGCTCAATGCGGTGCAATTCTGGGAACTGTAGTTTGTTGTGGCACCAGCACTTTCTGACTGTGAAGGCTAAATGTCTCATGAAACTACAGTTCCCAGGATTGCATCATACTGAGCCACAGCAGCTAAAGTGGTGTCAACCTGGACTATTTTAGCAGTGCGGATGCAGCCACAGTCAGCCTTAGACTGCCAAAAGAAAAGGGGAAATGCTTCCCTCTTGATTCCATGCCAGTCCTCTGGGTGACTTTAGGCTTTTGATTGCCCTGTTTGGAACATCTGTTTGAGGTGCAGGAACTAGCACAGGACAGGAGTGGTTTCTCCCTTTCCATCTGCAAAGGCAATTAGAGATCCCGGCCCTGCTGCCTCGGGAGAGCAAGGGTGGGCTTCAACAAGGGTCAGTCCTGTCATATGAGGTATTCAATATCAGGATAATGAGGCTGCTGGGAATCAGATTGTCCAGAGCGCCATTCCACCAAGACATCCCCAAAGGACAGCACAAATGATGACAATATCACACCATGACAGTAATAACGAGACTAATGATAGCGAGATGATTATAACTCAACCAATTTCCCCTGTAGTTTGTTCTTGGGTTAGATGTGTTTCATTTCCAAAATTATTTTCTCTTCTCTTTAGTTCTCCAATACAAATTTCTAATGCTCACTTTTTGTCTGTTTTTAATTGTATTGTTATTTTTTTAACATTTATTTTTTAGGAAGATTATTATTATAAGTAAACAACTATGTACAAAACATATCACAACAATAAAGCAAAGTAGAACAATTCCTCTCACAACTTTGAATTGTGTTGTGGGCCTCCTTCTTGGGTTCTGTTCAATGTAAGTGGTCATTTTAAAGTCCAGTGCTGTCTTTGTGTAAATCTAGTCCAGAATGTCTGATCAAAGGTTCAGATGAGATGGAGGTTATCTGCTCTTGTTTCTGTCTTTGTCTATAAAGTCAATGAGTGGAAACCATTTGTCTAAAAGGTCCTGATTTTGGTTGTCCTGCATAACGTGCCATTCTGTCTGACAGTTTTTCAAGTAACTATAGGTCCCATACTTTTTTCCACCACTTATCTAAAGATACATCCCTGTTTTCCAGCATCTGGCAATTTCTACACTGGCTGCTGTAAATGAAAAAAATATGAGGTTTTTAAGTTTCAAATTTGAATTTGTGTCTACATGTATTGATAACAAAAGCATTTCTGGACATAATTTTACTTCTTGGTTGGTAATCAATGAAATTTGTTCTAGTACCAATTGCCAAAATGTGTTTATTTTGGAGCAGTCTAGCCACATGTGTAGAAATGTGCCATTATCATTATAACCACGGCAACATATTGAGGAAACATTTTTAACCATTCTGGCTAGCTTCACTGGAGTCAAGTACCACTTGTGCATAATTTTCAAGGTGTTTTCTCTAATCCATCCTGATCTGGATTTAAAAGGGGTGGAAGACCAAACTGTAGTCCACTTTGAAATGGGAATTGAAAAATTCAAATCCATTTCCCAGGTTAGTACTATGGCATGGATGTTTTGGTAAGAGTGGTCAATCAAACAGTTGTAGATTAAAGACGTCAATCCTTTGGTGCTTTGGGAGGGGGGAACACATCATGCCTCAAATAAGCTAAGTGATCTCGGTGGTCCTCCTATTTCTTTTAATTTGTGTGTAAAAGCAATTATCTGATGGAGATGAAACCAACTAGTCTTTAATGGCTCTAAATCTAAAGTTATTTCATCACTTGTTTTTGGTCTGCTGTTGAGAAAGAGGTCTCCGACAAAATATACACCTTCTTGTTCCCATCACTGAAATTGATTGAATTTATCAGGGGAATAGAAAGATTTGTGGACAAGGAAGGGGCAGATAGGAGAGGGATCTAGTGCTAGAACTTGTTTCCATCTTGACCATATCTTTACTGACGTTTGTAGCCATGGGTTTTTAATGTTTTTAATTACCTGTGGAGTGAGTTTGTTAAAGAACAAAGCAAGATCAGTGGGCCATTTATTTCCATGTTAACCCAGTGTATATTCTGATCTTTTAAAATTAAATGAGGGATTTGACTAAGGAACTGTACAGAGAGCCCCTAAGGGGTAGCATCCCGCCACCCCTTTCCTTGCCAGATCGAGGCCACAGCAACCGCACACCACAGCTCCATTCAAGCACTTTGCCACTCTAAAAATTGCTGGCAAATGCCACTCCTTTTTGGAGCAGCAAAAAGCCCCCCTTGAAGTAGTGGTAGCAGTTTTTCCATGCTCCCTTGCTGCAGCATGTCTGAACACTATGCCAAGGGAGCACCCTGATGCCGCCCACTGTGCGATGGGGCAAACAACGTGACGGCGGCATTGGGGTGGAATTGGGGCAGCCGGCGTACAGTCGCCACACGCCAACTCCATCCGCAGGCTAGCCCTTTTGGCCGGTCTATATTCCTCCTAAATGCTGCAAAATATAGTTCAAGATCAGGCATTGCTAACCCCCCTTTTTTGGAAGACAGGTGTTGTGCGAATTTCCTGAATCTGGGTCTCTTATAGTTAAAAGCAAATGTATTGATGAAATTTTGTCAAAGTTTGAGTTTTGTCTGCGGTGATTGAAGTGGGATAGTTTGAAATAGAAAGGATAGGCAAGGGACGATAAACATTTTAATGATCACTATTCTGTCTAGAATAGAGAGTTTCAATCTCTTCCATTCTAGTGTTTTAGAGATTAATCATTTAGTTATTTTGTTGTAGTTTCTGGGAATTATCTGATTGAGATCTTTTGTAATGGTGATTCCTAGGTAAGTAAATCCTGAGAGTCTTAACTGGAGATTGGTAGCTTTTTGAATGCCTAGCTGGGCCTCATGAGCAATGTTGAGACACATCAATTTAGATTTTGAATAGTTAATTTGGAAACCTGCAAAAGTATCAAAGGAGTTTAATATGGTGCGTAAGGTAGGAAAAGATTGTTTGGGTTGTTTTAAGAAGATGATCATATCATCTGTGAAGAGATTTAACTTATGGGTTGTTCCTCCTATTTTGGGTCTCCTTATGTTTTCATTTTCTCTGATTGAGGTGGCTAAGGGTTTTATTGCAATAGCAAATAACAGCGGGGATAAGGGACAACCTTGTTTAGTTCCTCTTTGGAGCCTAAAGGTAGAGGGGTTTATTCTATTGACTGTCACTAAGGCCTCTGGGTTTGTATCTAGGTTTTCTAGCATACTAATAAATTAATTTCCAAAGTTCATCTTTCTCAGTACTCTAAATAAGTACTGCCAGTTCACTCTGTCAAAAGCTTTCAAGGCATCTAAGGACATATGGACAATTGGGGTTTCAGATTTTGAGGCATGATGGATGTCATTTAGGACTCGTCTAATGGCATCAGATAGTTTTCTATTCGACATAAAGCCAGTTTGTTCAATAGAGATATACTCAGTGATGAAGCTATTAATCCTATTCGCTAGAATTGAGGTCAGTAGTTTTGCATCCTGGTTTATTAATGCTATTGGTCTAAATGCTGAAGTGGGAGGTTGATAGTCACTTATTTTGAGGATGGGGACAATTATGGAAGTGTGCCAAGATTGGAGACATAGATATTGTGATATTATCCATTAAATAAATCTTGTAGGTGTGGGGCAATTTTATCATAACATAGCTTGTAAAATTCTCCTGTAAATCCATCTAATCCAGGAGATTTCCCTGGTTTGATGTTTTGGATTGGCCATTTGATTTCTTCTAATGAGAGGGGCTGGTTGAGTAGAGTGGTGTGTGGTTCCTTGATTTTCAAAATTTTGAGAGGATCGAGGACTGAATTAAGTTTAGGGGGGGCTGATTCTTCAGCATAGAGTTTGGAGTAAAACTCTCGCAATTCCTCTACTATGTAATTGTATTGTTATTTTAAACTGTGAGCCACTTTGAGTTCCACTTTTGGGAGGGAAAGCAGAATATAAAAAAATAATAATTAAAGCTGTACTCAACTGAAATTACAGTACTGGAGCTCTCCAGCAGAGAATTTCAAGGAACTCAGAAAAGCTAAATTTTCCAGGTTCCCATAGGGTGAAGTCATGGTCATTAAAGTTGTATCAAATTGCTGTAACTCTCCAGTGGAGAAACCTAATGTGGCAGAGCCAGAAGCCAGGCTGGCTGTGAGTTTCTGGGATTACAGTCCCAAAAAGTGATTTTTTCCAATCTCTGTTCAGCTGTGTTGTTGCTGCACCAAAATATCTGGTGGGTGCAGTAGAGGAAGGTGAGGCCTTTCTGCCTCAACCAACAGACCCTCAACAATACCTATAGGTCAGTGTGCTCCTCCAAATGGCAGATGTGCTTCTGCTCAGTGGACTGGCATTCAGCCTCACTACCAAGAGACTTACCTGACAGTTCACTGACATGTCAAACAGGATCTGTCAAACTAGAGGATGGAGCAAAAGACAACTGCATGCTAAGTTTCTTTCCCCTTAACAGGCTCCCCAAAGTCTCAGCATTTTTTCTTGTCTTTCTTTGCCCTAAATACAACCAATGGTCTCACCACCACCTAGACTCCTTAAACATCTATTAATTCATGCATCAATAACTATATGGCAAAGAAAAATCAGCAACAACAAGTAACAAGAAGTTCATTCAATAAAAGCATATTACAGTACAGTAATTTTCTACACCTGGCAAGCCTAAGACAATCTCATCTACTCCAGATTTCACCCATTACTTTAAAAACTAAACTTGACATTGCAACGAAAGCTGCAGTTGTCAGGAAACAGTTGTGTACCTTCTGGAGGTTTTTCTACACACATTTGCAACATGTGAAGTCATGGAAAAAGCAAGAATGTGATACTAGATGCAAGCCTCCTGGGAACTTCAGCTTTTCACAACCAAGTAATAAATTTGTAGTTCTCACATATTACAAAAGAGATGGTGGGAAGTGAGCAATGTCTGCTGAAATCTCAGAAACCAGAAGAGATGCCTGAATAAGATTTAAATACCTACAGGTAGGGATTGTCTTTATTAATATTAACATAACAGAATGAAGTGTATAAAGCACTCACATATTGCATAATGTGAACTTCTGCTTGATTAACAGCAGCTGCAGAACTGAGATTGTCTGGGAGCAGAATTTTATATGTTATCACATTAACAGGAAGGATAAAATAAATGGATGAAAAATAAATGTCTATGAGTTAAATTGACCAGGAAAAACAAATTCAGAGCATACCTACTAGTTTCTAAAAGCTGGAAGAAAAATGGCTGTCACATCCCACATTTCCCCCAAGATTAAGTCCTCCTGAAACACTGGACTACAGCTCCCGCTGTGCTGGCAGGAGCTGGTGGATATTGTAATCCAAAACATTTGGAGGGCATTGGATTGGGTAAACTAGGGTTTGCCCTCCACATTTGCATCTGATTATTCACAGATTTGATTAATATGTTCTCTCTAGGAATTTCTAGGTCCTCTATTGCCAACTCTGCCAGAAGTTGACTATACAGTTGCAGTGGAGGACCTAGAGAGTCCTATAGAAATACTTCGCTAGGCATTGATATGTTGTCCAACATGACTCTAAGGTCAGCGTCTGGCAGATGTTGACCACAAAGTTGGGCTTCAGGACCTAGAGATTCAGGTAAAAAAAAAAATGTTTTTTATTTGCAGTTTTTCCACTTTCATGGGGCTCCTGTGCCCCTAACCCCAGCAAACGTGGAGGGCCCACTGTACAAAATACCACTGCTTTGTGCACTTTCTTTGATAACAACTGGGTTTCAGCAGAGAAGATCCAGCAAACAACTGCTCTTATGACTGAATCCTCACATGTTCACCCTTAACAGTCAACAAACACAAAACTGACCTGCTTCAGCATCTAAAATCTTTTAAGACTTTACACTGCATTTGGTTCAGCAAAATGTGATCTTTTAAGTATACTAGATACTGTTAAGTCTTTTTAGAAAGGAATTGTCTACAGTACTTCAATTAAATATTAGCAATGTAATGTAAATAAGGCTTCCTTGTGTCATATGGTGAGAGCATTCTCAGTGG
Source organism: Phrynosoma platyrhinos (assembly GCA_020142125.1). Taxonomy (NCBI): domain Eukaryota; kingdom Metazoa; phylum Chordata; class Lepidosauria; order Squamata; family Phrynosomatidae; genus Phrynosoma; species Phrynosoma platyrhinos. The sequence goes on along the minus strand of CM034703.1, from coordinate 199,596,793 downwards.
CTACACCCCTTTGGTTTGATTTAGTACAATATATTATTTTTGTATTAGAAAAATCTTTGGCATTTGTTCTTTAACATCTGGGTTAAAGAATAAAAGTGACCATCAACATGGCTTGACCCTGCACACTTTTACTATTGTTAAAGATTTTCACTTCAAGACTGGAAAAATAAATATTCACCATCCATTGCTCAATGGTCAGACATCATACTGCTTCAGCATGCATTTTACAGATGTCAGCTTCAAGAATATGTATTTTTGGACAAATGACCAGCTTATATTAACACCGATGCCTAGTAGATGCTTATTCCTGTTGTATTCCTTCTTTTCTTTATACCTTTCTTTGTATTCATACTTTTAAAATGCACTAAGAAAATGTAAGCTCCTACTTGTGTTCACTTCCTTTCATCATCCAGAGAGAAGCTTTCCAGACAGCTGGCCAGTACAGTTCACCAGTTCCCTAAAACAAGGGAAGATTTTGCTGACTCAATTGCAAAGCAATAGAGAAAATGATGATCCTGCCAGAAATAATTGCTTTGTCACATCTGCTTGAGAAGGGAAAGAAAGGGGTAGCATACAGCAGTTCTTAAGAAAGCAGATCACGTCCTATAGCAGAGAAAACTCTGACATGACATCTATCTATCTGTCCTTAAAAGTCCTGTGTGGCGGGGAACGATATCAGGCCAAAGAACAGGTGTCAAGTATACCCAAGACCAGGGTGACCAAATATAATAACTGCAAAAGAGGACAAGGCACCATAAAATGTAGCGCATTCAAAAAAAATGTAGGACACTTCCTCCTAGGTTAAAATGCTAATATAAATATAAATTCATGTTTCTTAGTCATGCTTAAAATGGCGGACATTCTAAAATTCCTCCTGGACTGAAGGTTTAAATGTAGGACATGTACTGGAAAAGGAGGACATCTGGTCACCCTACCCTTACAGAGGGTGAGATCCCATGTTGCTTCAGCACAGTGTAAATATCTATTGGTGCAGTTATATTACACACCCTCACTGTGTAGCAATGTAATGCAATGTATGTGGATCAATGGTCAATGCACATGGCTAACAACCCATTGTGCAACTGCAAATTACAATGTACAAAGACAATGCATATTCACATGCTGTCCAATGCACTAAAGAATGTGCAACTGTCCCATATATGCAACACCAGTTATGCCACCATTAGCTGGATGCAACCAGTGTGCATTTTCCAAAACAAAACAAAAAAATCACTCTGCATGCATAGCATAACTTATACTTGTATATGTCACTAGACTGAAAAATATATTAATCAGGATTAGCACCTTTTCTTTACTCAACCCTGTCCCAAGTAGGTAGCTTGCCCAATTCCTGGACCTGAAAGCCACCAATCCACAAAACTTCCTTTTATAGGCCCTCATCTAGCCCAGTGAAGCACCTGTACAGAAACTAGAGTCCAAACCCCAAACTTGCTTCACTCAGTATGTTCTTCTGGGCTATTAAAACATAGGAGCTCAAGAAGGAAACCTTTTACATCACACAGTAATGGCCATGGGACTGAACTGTATCTCCCTAACGTCACTGGGACTGGAGCAGAACCACCCTAACACAGTGCCTCATACTCCCAATGGACAGAGCCAGTCCAGCAGGGTACCATGGAAAATGGTATCAGAAGCCACTGAGAGAGCCAGAAAGATCAACAGGGTGACACTGGTCCTGTCTTTCACCTGGAACGGGTCATCAGTCAGAGCAACTGAGGCCGTTTTGGCAATACATCATGGCCTAAAAGTAGGCTGAAATGACTCCAGATAAGGTTTCCTCCAACAATGTCTGAAGCTGCCCAGCTACCTATTTATTGTGACAGAAAAGGAAGCAAGATAATAGCCTTTTATTTTCATGTATAGCCCACCTCTAGAGCTGGGAGAAGTTATTATTTCTGGGTCTAGAATTCTGTGAATCCCAATGCTAGCATAGCCATGTAGGTTCAGCAATTCTAAGAGCTGTAGTCCAAAGAAGTAACTTTTCCAAGCTAGGTGGTTCAGAAACAGCTGGCTCACTCTTTCTGTTTTTCATTTTTCTGTTTCAGGTAGGGTTGCCATATTCCGGGTTTTGCCGGGACATTATTAACTCCTTGTGAATGCCCTGGGTTTGGAGCCGGGTTTGGAGCCAGTCCCAGCTCCCAGCTCCCAGCTCCTCCTTTGCCACCACCACCTGCCGCGCTTTTGCTAGGCCTCGCTGGTGTTGGGGGGTTGAGGAGGGGCCTCCATTGCCACCTGCACACAGGGCCTCGACTGAGGCCCAGAGTCATTTGGTTCCCGGCTCCTCTGCCGCCACCGCTTTTGGCGTGGCTGTGGCAGCATGCAAGGCCTAGCAGCCTCGCTAGGTCTTGCTGGGGTTTAGGGGGGATTCAGGGCCGCCGCCACCACTGCCACTGCCTCTGCCTCCAGCCACGCTTTCTGTGCAGCAACGGCCTGCAAGGCCTAGGAGGTTTGCTAGGCCTCGCTGGGGGTAGGGACCTCCTCAGCTGGGGGCTGCGGTCCTTCCCTGGCCCTGGACTCATACCTCTTTGGCACCCTCTTAGTCCTCCTGGGCCTGAGGTGTAGCCGCATGGGGCCTCGGCTGAGGCCCAAAGAGATCTGGTGGCGCTGGAGGTAAGCATGGATTTATATTAACTTTTTTTATTATTTTAATAGTGTTTTGGGGTTTTTAGTTGGTCATGTCCTCCATTTTTCTTGAATGTCCTACGTATTATTCTGCATTTTCCCAGTTTTGTGGAAGAGAATTATGGCAAGCCTAGTTTCAGGGCATCCTACCTTTGGGAAATTGTCCAACTGCAAGCACAACCCTACACCCTTTATAGGACTTCAAAAGCTAGAGCCCTTGTCTACCTTGGGCATTGGAACTTCTTCTTGGAAAAAAATGAGGTTCACTTCCAAAATTATTGGGGATTTTCTGGCAAAAACCTTTGCCAGAGACTGACTTGCCAACAGCCATTTGCCCATATAGAATACACAGGGTCAACATAATGGTTTTTCTGTTTTTGTTCTGAACAGCCTTATGTCCTAGTTTTGGGAGAAATACATAGGAACAATTTGTTGTTGTTGTTGCTGTTGCTGCTGTTGTTAACCACCCTTGAGTAAGTCTCAACCC